>CM060967.1:132773987-133381487 GCA_030765045.1 Tenodera sinensis
CTATGTCGTTGGGCATATTTCACTACATTGCAAGGAAATTGACTGTTACAATTGAAACTAGTTCACATTAGTGAAGCGACAGTGTGAAAACTGGACAGTCACAACATAAAATAAAGGATGTGATGTGTGTATTATGGCAGGCATGGGCACGAGAAGAGAGGTAGCGATTGAACTTGCCTAACTCACCCCACATTCTGTTGCTGAGTGGCAAAGATTGTTTCAATACAAGTGCAGCGGTGGCTTCATTCCACCTGTGCAGTAGTAATAATTTCTACTCTGTTATTAACTATTTTGTTTACGTTAAACATATTTTGCATACAACAATTATTACAGCCACACACTACAGTTAGGCAAATTACATAACCTTCCTTTGTCTTATGCAGGTAATATTCTTACACTGCCTTATGATTAACATATCAAATTGTTTCTCTTTTGTAATAAATAAAGCAGTGAAGTTCCATCGCTATTTAGCCTTAAAAATATTCTAAAACTACTTGATAAACATAATAAATCATTTGGTTTTAAACTCAACATTGTGTCCAAACATTAAAACACAAATAAATAGCTTATATTAAATAAACTAATAAGAAGCTAAACCCCTATAATTGAACTATGTAAATCTATGTAATTATGTATGTTAAATTAAGATGTATTTATAAGTTTACTTTGTAAGTAAACCCAACATGTAGTATTACATATTGTAATGGAACATGTAGAACAATAAAGAATCTTAAAAAAAAAAAAAAAAAAAAAAAAAAAAAAAAAAAAAAAAAAAAAAAAAAAAAAAAAAAAGCTAAACCCCTAAAAAGTGGAATCATATCATCCCTTTTTATGTGTTTACAAATAAGGGTATTGAGAAAGTAAAAGTAAACCTCAAAGCAACAGCCCATGAAGGACCAAGGCTTGCCGCCCAGCTGCTGCATCCCCCCACCTCTGCCTACTATAGGGATCATTGGTGAGGTGCAGTACTGGAGGGTGGGAAGTGGTCAGCACCCCGAGCTCTCCTGGCCAGTTATTCAGCCTTCTCGACCTGGGGCCGCTACTTCTCCATCAAGTAGCTCCTCAATTGGCCCCCTGGGACCTAATGAGGCTACATGCACCCCCTGCCAGACCTCCCAGCAGGGAAAAATCCCCATGCTGGTACCGGGGATCAAACCCGGATCCTCCATGCCAGAGGCAGGTTTCAGAAGGTACCTTTTGAAATTGTAAATTAACATCTGTAAGATCACCAAAGTTTGCTTTATGCTTCTGATCATACTGGCATTTAATATTGAAATCCACATACTAAACAGCAAACTTTCCTGTTTTTGTAGCTTACAAAAAATTCTCTCTGCCACTTTTTAAGAAACAGATGTCCCAACAAAGCCATATGTCACTGAATGAGGCATGTCGGAACCTGAACAGCAATGAAGGGCAGAGATGGCTGGTGGAGTGAGGCTAGAACACATTCCAGTGGAGTGATCCTTTTGAGTCGATTTTGCCCATGCCTGATCTAATTTTTTTTTTTTTTTTCTTTTTTCTTCTTCTTCTTCTTCTTCTGAAGTGTCCAATAAAACTGCACATCATTCCCAAAAGATCAAATATTTCCCCAAAGTCAAGATGTTTAAGAATGATTCAAATACAACGGAGTGTTGATTATCCAAAAGTAGGTTATCCAAACTGTTGGTTAAATGAAAGTCCTCAACTATGACTACATTCAAATTCACATGGGCACTGTGCACCATAAAATATGTTTGCAGTCTTCCATGGCCGTTTTCCGTGTGCAGATCTCTGGCTTCTGGTATGGGCCACCTTGTGTCTGCCAACATTTTGTTGAACATAGGTCCAGCGAAAAGTGGGCAAAAGCAGAAGTACAATGCAGTCCGTACCAGAAGCCAGAGATCACCATAGGCTGGTCCAGGTGTTTCACCTGCCATGACATTTGAAATTTTTGCAGAGTATTTTAAGATGTATACAGTAAATGTACAGCCAGTTTCATGTTTTGTAGCACAAGATATTGTCTTATTTCTCCTCCAATGTTTCAAACCACTATCTCCATTTTTATCCTTTTAATGTTCAGTTACCCAAAAAATCAATTATTCCAATATCCCAATCACAAATTGCTTCAGATAATTTATGCTCTACTCATTCAATATTTAGTTTTACCAAGCAAACAGACAGAACAAAGAACTTAATCATTTACTCACAAAATACACACCTTTAAAAACCTGCTTTTTGTACAGATTTTGTACCTATGTTCTCACCTGCCTAAGGTTGGCACTTGGAAGCATATCAATATCAATTACAAGTATAAATTCAGCTGCAGTCCCTCGACGAGCTACGTTTCGCAGAAGATTATTTGGATATCGTCTTTTGCCAGCATAATTGACTTGTCTGCTGGTATCAGTCTTTAGGACATTACAAAATGAGGAAGGATCTGATGGTATAGCAAGTGGCGGATGCCCACCAGCAGGTAATGGTGATATTAGTTGGAAGGAAACATTGTGACGAATTGCACCATAACATACACGCAGGCTTGCAATTCTCCAGAGTGCTTCAGCAAGTTCATGATCCTCTGCAAAAACTGCTATGGAAAGTGGACCCTGTAGATTTACAAATATATATATTAGTCATACATTGCTATTTATACAATACTGTATTTGTTCTTAAGCTATTTGTTCTTACCTGCCAGCGTTGTGCTAAAGGTATAATATGGTGCAAATGATTAAATGAACACTGAGTGACAAGTGCCACATCTGGAACAGAGCTAGAGCTTCTAGGAGGAGGTTGTCGACCAGCTTGAACAAGATTTGGGACTAGCTGATATTCACCACTAGTATCTAGTACACGTCCTTGGTGTACCGATCTTACTAGTGATGCAAACAGAGCTTCCACCTATGGAGAACCATTTCATAATTAAGATAACCAGAGATATAAAGTCTTATCTATCACTTTACTTGTGCAGTCATCAACTCATTTTGGAAGATGGAACATGTTGTATGTGCTGCTAAAACAAGAGCTGCCACCAAAAGTTTCTTTTCAACTTCATTAACGATCATGTGATATTTTGCTTCATATATATATATACTGGGTGTCCCAAAAAAACACTGATAATGCTTAGTATGTTATGCAGGATGGCAAACTGATTGGTTTTCAAAGAGAAACCCCATGCAGAAATGCACGGTTTGGATGCTGGAGAGTGTCGAAGTTTGAGAACAAATGTTGTGACAATTTGTTAACATTTGTTTTGGTATATTAACATTCCTGCGCATGCGCTAAATTCCTCCATAGAGTCCTTGGTGTGCATCCTACTGTGTTACTTGTGTAGTTTCCAGTACAATAACATTTTTTAACAGCAGGGCAGCACATACCGGTCCACAGCTGTTGAAATGACAGACTTGAACTCCTGCACACTGACATAAATCTCCTGAATCACTTCAACATGACATATTCAACTCGACAGATTGGTAAAGGTGGACCAGTTATATGGCCAGTACGGTTGCCAGATCTGGCACATCTCTACTATTTTCTGTGGGGTTGTATCAAGAGTATGGCATATAGCGCTCCTGTAATGTCAGCGGAGGACATTATTGCTGGAGTTCACGAAGCAATTGATTGATTCATCGATTCATCAGTTGATCTATTTATCTATGTATCTATTTATTTACTTATTTATTTAATTTAATGCTCTAGGCTTGTGGACCATTTGCCATTAGTTTTCTGGCTTCCCAATACAGTTGACCATTTGTTCCATTCCATAATCTTTGGAGTGCACCACACTTTCTCAGATGTTGGAAGGTTATGAAATTGTCATTGTTACATAACATGCATTGTTACATAAACAGGGTTGCCAATGTTTAAAAGTAAAATTATCGTACCGGCCACTCAAAATTATAGATTTGGATTCAAAATTATCGTACATGATAAACCAAATGCTACAAAAATAAATGTATCAGCATAACACTTATGAAAATGTAATAGTATTGATGTTTATGGTATCCACTTACAAGAGTGATGTCCTTAATCAGTACTACAACTTTGGTACTTATGTTTCTCGCACTATTCATCTGAAAGCGCATCATCTTCCTCAACTTTGTAGAATTATACAAATTTGTTGTTGAGATAAACTTTAACATCTTCTGGGTGACTTGCAGATTTTCGGACCCACCACGTTCTTTCATAACCTGAGACGACAGAGTAAGTCCATTTTCCGTATCTAGTGGCAATCTGTTTCTAATTTTGGTTTTTATTAAACCTAGTTTGGAAAAAACTCTTTCACAAGAAGTGTTTCTT
This sequence comes from Tenodera sinensis, assembly GCA_030765045.1. Classification (NCBI taxonomy): domain Eukaryota; kingdom Metazoa; phylum Arthropoda; class Insecta; order Mantodea; family Mantidae; genus Tenodera; species Tenodera sinensis. The sequence goes on from CM060967.1 coordinate 132,778,260, forward strand.
TGGGGCAATGAAATCACTGATAGTGCAACCTCCGCCAGTTCTTTGAAATTAGTATTTCCACAAGGTGACATGTGTTTAACAGCACTCATGTTCTTTATTTCACACGGAATATCATGTATTCAGAGTTTTCTCCATTGATCATCAATTTTCTGAACAGAGATTCATTGAGATTACGAGATCTGGGCACACTGGCAACAAGAGGATAAAGAGTAGGAGGATTAGTAGGATATGAAATGGTTGCCTTAAAGGGGTGGAGACAGGCCAAGAGGGCAAAAGTGGTGTCGCTATTTGTAATTAGTTTCACTTCGCTGGTGTGACAAACCATTGAAAATGACATTTCGCCGGCACCAAAATTATCGTACACCCCCATAATTATTGTACGGAATGACAACCATGAGTACATACATTCAAATTACCGTATGCCCCCATAATTATCGTATGGGTTGGCAACCCTGTACATATGGGAGCAATTGAAAACCTTCAAAGACATCCGCACGGATTGGGTCATATCCATCAGGCTCACCACCACCGATATAGGCTCTGCAATGACATAGAAGGTACACAGTTCGAAGTCCCCCTGTAATGTAGACAGCTCAATGTTGGATTTGACGAAATGTGAACGTACAACCACCTCACACTTAAATGTGCTACATCATTCAGGCCGTGCGTTTCTGGACAGGAGTTCATATTTCAAATAGAACCGTTTGCCATCCTGCACAACATACTCAGCATTGTTATATACACCCAGTGTATATAAATCAACAATGTTCATCGGGAAGCCGGATATCATAGTACCCCGGAAAAAGTTCTGGGTCAGTAAAAAAAATCAAATAAAGTGATTAAATTTCGCAAAAGAGCACCGAAGTAAAGGACCAGACTTCTGGAACAGGGTGATCTTTTCCAATGAAAGTAAGTTCAATATTTTGGGGTCCGATGGAAGGCATATGGTGTGGTGGAAGAACAACACAGAGCTGCATCCAAAACATCTAGTGCCTACAGTAAAACACGGAAGTGGCTCAGTGGTGGTCTGGGGGTGTATGAGAGCTTTTGGTGTGAGTCGACTGCACTTTAATGATTGAACTATGGACCATAAAATCTATATGGACATTTTAAAACAAAATATCCATGCTAGTACCCAGAAACTAGGTCTTGAGAACAACAATTTTGTTTCAGCAGGACAACCCCAAACATACAGCCAGAAATACTCGCTTGTGGCTGCTTTACAACACACCAAAACAACTTCATACACCTCCCCAGTCGCCAGATATCAACCCTATAGAACACCTGTGACCTATTTTGGAGCGCAAAATCAGAAGTCACATTTTCCAGTAAAGAAGACTTAAAACAGGCACTTCAAATGGAATGCGACCCAATTGAGCCAAAGACAACAAGAAAGCTAGTGGAATCAATACCACAGAGGCTGGAGGTCATTATAAAAGCACAAGAGAAGCCCACCAAATATTGAATGATGATATTCATTATAAAAATGTTACTGAAATTGTAGGTGTATGATCACTTTTTGTGCAAAATAATAGCATATGTTTATTTTTCAGAAGAAATCATTAATTTATTAAATGTTTTTTATGTAAAATATTACAAAGTACAACATAAATGCTTTACTGGTCAGCAAGAAACAAACAAACAAACAAACATCGGTCCCGCAAAGTATAGTTCCATAATGTATCCGACAGAATTTGACGAGGGACTTTTTTCATCGTGTCACCTTTTGCAGAATATGAGTATTCTGTTATTCAGTACACATGATTAATTTATTTACAAATTTTTCAAACATCCCATTCCTGTTCCTCCAAGAATTTTAATGTAATTTCTTATGTGTACGAACCCTTTTTACACTCACTGTAAGTGTTTGAAAATTCAGGCCCATAATAAGAAATATCTCAAATGATGCACAAAACAAAAGCTATGATCTTTATTGGCAGCATTGTTTCATATTTCGTGGCACCTGTCTGCACAAGCAAAATAATAGATAAGACGGGCTGTGGTTTGCTTGGCCGAATGAATTTTAATTCTAGTGCCAATTGCATAATCAGTAAAAGAACGTAAATATGTAAACAAACTTCATTTTCAGAGGGAACTGGTCTATCATCCTGTTCTTCTTGGTGAGTGTGATGATGCTGATGCTTTGCTTCCAGCCTGTTTAACAATATTAAATGTACAACTTGGAGAACTGCAACAACAGCCACTAACACCAGCACTATTTTGCCCCATAGAAAGTGCATTCTGGGTGTATATCATCATAATAAAACGCGTGACAATACTGACCAAAGCAACGGTTTACTTTTGGCAATAGATTACATTATGCATTTCTGCGTTTTACAAGCATGCACTTCATCTACATGTGACACGAAACTAATCCGTAACTCCGAAAACTATATAAACACGCTTGATATAAACTTAATTCATTGTGAAAATTCCGGTTGTCATTACATTTAACAGAAAGTAAATCACACAAATTCTACTTTCGAACACGACATAACGCAGTCGCCTAATTTTATGGTAAAAATATAAAAAATTAATGAAAATTATTAACTTTAATCACGCGCCAACTTTCTAGTCGATCTAACCTCTATGTTTGAATAAACTGTAATAGCGGTAATAGCTAATGGAACCGAAATAAATAAAACAGCAACTGTTTAAAGTAGCAGGTAAGCAGTCTGCTACTTTAAACAGTTTCGCCACTAGTGCTGGTTCACAATAATCGCAAAACAAAGAGCTAAACAGCATATACCATTTTTGTTAACAACCGAATAAAAAAGTGAACGCAAAGAGAAACATATAATGATGAATAGATCGTTACAAAAATGAAAATTCGATTTAAAATGCATTCGATTAAAATGAATTCAATTTAAAACGCATTCCAATAGATAGTAGTTTTCGGGTTTGTTGGCCGTGCTCCAGTCCATGAATTATCTGACGTCTTGGGCGAAACGCAAACGTCAGATAATTCATCGACTGATGTTTCGCAGGATCTGTTGGATTAACGCCGGCCGTGAAAGCCTTAACAGTTAGCATGTATATTAAAATGCATTTCCACCATTTTCGTAGTGCAAGATCGGTGAAAATTGGTCAATAAAGAACAAAGTTTATAAGTCCGGTGCTCTAGGAATGTTCTCGTGTACATACACGTGTTTGGTTTCGGAATGAAAATAATAGATTAGTTCATCAATTGAATAATGCCGAGCTAAGGCCGTGAAATAACTGTTACCCTTATTACCCTTACGTTTAGCTTGTAAGTGATGTCTTTTAAGTAAACATGTACACTATGTTATGGAATTTAAATACTACTGTGTTTTCCAAATGTGAAGAGTTCTGATCTGCAGCCAATGAGATACTTTACATGCACAGAGTTGCTAACTCATTACCCCAACTCTTCATATTTCTTGGCGCGCGTCAATCCCCACTTAAGGGAAAGCAATATAACAACACAACAGGACTCCGATTGGTTACCGGCCTGGAGACGTTCAAGGACAAACTCCTTCCCATTTGAAAAGCACACTAAGTATCTAGTAAGTAATGTTTCAGGCACATTCAAACGCATGAACGAGTTTCACGGGGCCTTTTCCTCGGTAGTAGTATTTAAACCTTTTTTAGCATTTAAAAAGCTGCTTAGGATGCAAATGTTACATTATCAAAGCGAAACGTCAGAAATAATTTACTCAATACTGGCTAATTACAATTCTCTACGTACTTATTAGTGTGAGACAAATTTGTTATATCACTAAGCTCACTTAGGTTTTACGCATCTTCATAAATAATTTATTAACAAATTCAGCTTTCCCAAATTGAAGGTTGTTCAGTTTTAGTAATACAGAAGTACGAGTATTTTTTAGATGTGGCGAATGACCTTGCTAGGATTTCCACGTTCTGCGCGAGTAACGTTATGCAAATTGATGGTATGGTGGGAGTAACCTCTGTAATTTCGTTGAAATAAACAAGGCACTGCCGATAATGAGAGCGGGGAACTGTACTTAATCACGCGCTTTTCCAATGTTGACTGCACGGAAGTAGGAGAGATACTAACCTGACGCCCCTATGGTCTTATAAATAACATTCGCTACGTCTAAAAAACAACGTTCTATTACATTGTTTTGACCTTGAGACAATATTACAGCTCCCCCCACCCCTCCCCAATATGCCCTAAGCTGGTCCTGTACCTCAGTCGGTAGAGCGCCTGCCTAGTTATATATTCTGTGCTGCTATGCCAGGGGCTCGGGTTCGATTCCCGGCTGGAGATGAGAATGTTTTATAGCTAAGATTATTCCCCATCTTCCCTAGAGTCTGGAAATATGGGAATGTGACTGTGTGTGTTGTGTGCGCGCGCGTGCGTGCGTGTGTGTGTGTGTTTGTGTGTGTGTGTCTGTGAATTTCATATAATAATTTGATCCAAAGTAATAGAAACCCAAAGCTCAAAACCATCGTTAAACGAGGGAAGATCATTGTTGTTGAGCAAATGCTCCAAAAGATTAAAAAGAGTTTGATGTGAAATGCTATATATAAACGGAAAATTAAAAAATAGTATATGAATAATAGTATATGTCTTATCTCGCACCTAATCAATTCATATTGTTTTACCCATATGTTCATTTGTTTGTTTGTTCGCTTGGTCCCACCGCGTTGAATACCTACATCATATACAACTTGGAACATGCATCACGACCACAGGTCACGACATAGTGGTACCTACTGTTAGTTAGGCTTTAATATCATACTTGTGAAATGTTATTGTGCGGTAAATTACTTAACAAACATGTACAAATTAATTTTCTTCTGCTTCACAGTTTAGGCCGTCCGTTTTAGCCTGTTCCGGCTCCAAAAGTAATTAATATTGTTCATAATAGTATATAATAATAGTAAAGTAATGTGGAGTTGGAAAATATATGTTGTGTCGCGAAAATATCTAAAAGTTTATCATATTGTTTTTGTTTTTTAAGTTATCATGTGAAGCAGCAACCTTACCCCTTCTTCTTGTTGAGCTATAATGTCTTCGATGTTCTGCCCGGCGTCCTCCCGCTTTGTTCGTCGTAGGACCTGGATTACTTTACACGTGTCTCAGGATCGATCCACGTGGTCATCTGTAGAGATGGTACGAGAGTATAGGTGTGGCAAGCAGGATGAAGGCGTTTGGATTTTACTAAAAATATACTTGTCCTTCGAGTTTCATCACTTTACACACACAGAACTCCCTACAAGACCTTTTATATATGAATTGTTGCCACACTTCACTTTCCCGCAATTTTTTAAGGTCCGCAATGCCCAGGACTTCGCTCCAGACATAAGTTACTTGTCTGAATTAATTAACAGTCTTAATTGTTCTATCACGACTCTTCAGCTACGCGGTTTCTGACGTAACACTTTTAAAACTTTGTAATTTTAAACGTTCATTGTCTTACCCGCGCCAATTATTTAACTTGGTACTTATACACATCGGTGTCACAACAATATCTAACTTTCGACAGGGAGTCGCCCACACAACCACACAACGATCTTAATACAGCTGAGCACAACTGAGTACGTTGAAATCCTGTATTGCGTTTCGAAAATCCAACCACAACCGTTGGAACACGAAGGAGTCACGTGATTTCTTCTCCCACGCGTTTGAATACTCAACGGTATCAACAAATGTTTCTTTGTTCTACATTTTTTTACGAAATATTGCAAGAATGTTAATGCATTTTTAAGTGTTATTTATTTTTTGTGTTTGCAAAAACCGCAACATTTGTATGATTATTTCAAGGCTTTCCAACGATATCAATTTTATTTGCCTGGGGAAAATATTATGAGATTTGATTGAGTTCTTTCTTAATTAATTGCCCATAACTATTATACTTTATTATTGACATTTAATGAGTTATTTTTGTACCGTTGGAATTTTCGTTCCGTCTGGTAAGTCATATTGCACGATGAATGAATGAGTGAAATATGGTCAAACGAGCCGGGATTCATAGATCTTAATAAAACTGTCCGATATTTGTCTTCTTAGAATAAGGGAAAATCTCGGATAAAAACTGATCCAAATAACTCATCCTAACCGAAGTTGGAACTCGGGAGCTCTTGAAAGTGAGGCGGACATGCTAACCATACTATGAAGGCAAGCAGTTCAGCGTTGTGGCGATTACAAGCAATACTGAGGAAAGAAAACTTGCAACATATCTGTGTAAGCAAGAAAGACACATAGAACAGGCAAACAAATAAGACCATACGCTGTAATTGCTATTTTTGTATGCCAACCAAATTCTTACTGGCGTTTTTAAACACAAGCTAGTGGGAGCAATGTTTTTAAGGTTTTTAAACCCGGGACATAAGTGGTACCTACATACTTATCTCAGATGTGACATTCCCTTGTGGTCTACTGGCAAAATGCGAATAGGTTGGGGAATTTAATGTCATAATGACAAGTTGGACGCGGTAGCTCAGTGGTTAGAGCAGCCGCATGTGGAGTGGAAGATCCATTGTTAAAATCCCGGCTATGGCATTGAATTTGAATTTTCCAGTCTTGATTCTCCTCTCAAAAAGATTCAACTGTTCCACGAACGGTTTGTCTTACCAGCCATAAATATTTTAAGCATTTGTTTGAACCTAAACCTGACAAGTAAATGCAAACATTACGTCATTAGGACCCAAATGACCTAGTCATCGATGGGTGCTTAAACCTTACTTACTCACGTCATTAGGAGCACCAATGGGATATTTGTGTATATAATTATGTTACATATAAATTTGAGATCTCCTTGTGATTTACCGGGAAGATGCGGGTTGGTTAGAGAATTTAGTGCCGTGTCGCATGTTGCCATTATAGATCAGTGGTTAGAGCAACCGGATGGAGACCGGAAGAACAGTAGTTCATATCTCAGCTATGACATTGACTTTTTTCAATCTGATTCTACCTCTCCTGCAAACGGTTAGTATGAAAGACCAATGCATTTCCAGAGAAGTTTCTGCCAGCTGAATATAATTCTTCTTCTTCTTCTTCTTCTTCTTCTTCTTCTTCTTCTTCTTCTTCTTCTAAGCATTACACCCCACTGTGGGCTTCAGCTTCCCTTAGCTTTTGCTTCCATTCATCCCTATCCATAGCCTTCCTTCTCCATATCCTAACATCGAGTAGTTGCATTGCATCCTTTCTTACACCGTCTTCCCATCTTCCCCTTGGTGCTCCTTTTGGTCTGGTCTTATAAAATTTTCCGTCCAAAATTTTCTTGGGGATACGTTTATCTGTCATCCTTGCCACATGTCCGGCCCATCTCAGTCTCCTTAGTTTTGTATCTTTCACAATGTCCACCTCTTTATATAGTTCGTATATTTCTTTATTCCACCTTATTCGCCATCTTCCATCCTCTTGTATTGGACCGTAGATCCTTCTCAGGATTTTCCTTTCAAATGTGCCTAACATTTTCTCAGAACTGGAGTTTAATGTCCAACATTCACAACCATATATCAGCACCGTCTTGATTAATGTTTTGTATATCCTGATATTAGTTTTTCTGCTTATATTTTTGTTTTTAAACGAATTCTGAAGCGAATAATATGTCTTGTTTGCAGCCATGATTCGAGCTTTAATTTCTTTACTTTCGTCATTATTTTGATCTATCATTGTACCTAGATATTTAAAACTGTCCACTACCTCTATCTTATCGTTGCCTATCGTCCAAACAGCATTATTTCTCTTATTATGTCTATTTTGTATAATTATTTTAGTTTTTCCTGTGTTGACTTTAAGACCTATTAATCTAGCCTTGCTGTTCAACTCGTTATACAAATCTATCACAAATCTATTGTTCTTCTTTCTTCCTATAATGTTAATGTCGTCTGCATATGCTACTAATTGTACTAGTCTATAATATATTGTGGAATTAGTCAGTGGTGGCTGGTGAACAAAATAAGGTGTGTGCTACAGTAGCGCACAATGGTTACACATTTTACATAATTAGGCTTAGCTAATGGCAAAATATAAAGTCCATACGGCGCTCCTTCCAGCTGCAGAACTTATCGATCACTCTGGTATTAAACCCCTCCATCTTAGAAGCAATGCTTTTCTCCATGGACAGCATTGCCAGAGCAGTAAGACGATCCTGTGACATAGTGTTTCTTAAGAACGTTTTTACGCGTTTTAAGCACGAAAAGCACCTTTCTGGCTCAGAAGTGGTCATGGCGTTGTGATCAAAATGTTTAGTAAAGTTGTCACTTCAGAAAACGAATCTTGCAGACTATTAGAAATTATGTATTGCAATAGTAGCACAGCCCCGTCAATGTTTCTAAAGTCAGGTCTTGCATACAGAACGCTAAGTTGTGTCTTTAGCATTTTCTTGTTCAGTGTTGTATACGTAGTCACAATAGTTTGAAGTTCACCCTCAGTAAACTGACTTAAAAAGCTGCCAAAGAATTTAGAGTTTAACAGCTTTGTTGCATCGAGATGACTAAGCGACTGAAAACGTCTAGCTTCCTCGATAATGCGGTCACACACTTCTTTGGCTTCTATTTTTAGACATTCTACCTTCTGGCGTTTGCTCATTGATTCAGATGGAATCACAAATATATCATCGGCTGCCTCTCGAATGTCACAAATGCACTGAATGAATGAAGACACAGCATTTTGTACTTTAACAGCCTCAGTTGATCTTCATTGCAGCTGATTATAAAGTACATCAACATGAGGCATTACTCGGTGAAAGAATTTCAACCCGACGCTGATGTGATCCTGGCAATTGACAGCGTCGTTAAACAACAAAATAATAATAAACCATGAAAGGAATTTTCTGTCTTCTAAATAACGCCGAAGCCCATGTGCTTCCAGACAAATCTTATCATGGGCAGAATTTTCCAACTCCGAAAAGCACTGCAGCAAATCTTCCTGATTTTCATAAATGACATTAACAGTTCTGGATCTAAAATTCCACCTGGTTGCAGAACCACCAGGAACTCTTCTAGCCACCGCAGAATCCAGAGCTGCCAAGCGCTGTGGGGATCTCGGGAAAAAGGCAGGAAAAGCAGAGAGATTAAGAAAAAATATTCTGGCAGACTTATTCTGCGAAGCTGCATCTTCCATCACTAAGTTCAGTTGATGCGCATAGCAGTGAATATACTGCGCATTTGGAAACTGAGATTGTACTTTGGCTTGTACTCCACCAACTGCACCACTCATTACTGAAGCTCCATTGTAAGTTTGGGCAATAAGGTTATGACGTTTATCTCTGAATAGTTCATTAAGCACTTTTAATATGCTTTCAGAAATTGCTTCTGCGTTTTGTCCCTCTGATTGCAAAAAAAAAAAACCCAAAATATCTCAAATGGAACACCATTTTTCTCATATCTAAATACTAATACAAGTTGGATCTGATGCGAAACATCTGTGGTTTCATCTGCCATAACAGCCACAAAATCAGCTTCTTGCATTTCCTCCAGAATCACCTCACGACAGACTTCTAACATACAATCCAAGAGTTCGTTTTGGATGGTTTTAGAGGTCCCTTTGAATATATGGTTTGAGTCCATGTGTTCCTTCACAGCACTATCAATGTTACTTACTAAATCTATGAGTCCTAAATACACGCCAGAATTTTCAGAAGATTCAGTCTCATCATGTCCTCTCAAAGCACCACATTGACAAAACACCATTCAAATGCACCACAAAACTTTATACAGTCAATTATGCGGGACAGCACATACCTGTTTTTCTCTACTTGTAGATTATGCTTCAGCTTCGCCTCTTGATAAGCACGGCTTAACTGAGTCACAATATTTGTACTACCTAAAGCACTTAAATCTAGTATATTGTTTAAATGTTTTACATTTTGTTTGTGTTTGTTAATAAGAACATTAATATGTCCTAGGTCTGTCACTCCCGTCGTACTCCACGAATCACTGTTCCCAAAAAGCAAGGATGGAAAACAGAAAAGAGCATTTCTTTCCTGACATCCACATATCCAAGCATGCTCATAAATTTTGAGGTTAAATCGCCTGGTGTAAGAATTATTTCTCCCTCCTTTTGCAGGTTGCGTGATGTTTAGATTTGGCGTTTGCCTTCCTAACTGCTTCACTTGAACTTTTTCTTCTAGAGTCCTCCTAGAGAAAGGATAATTTATTAGGCTGTCCACAGAATTCATTTTAGCGTACACAACACAGATATTGCTCAGCACACGAAACTGGCGTTCATAACCTGAGTTTATGGAGTATTTCGCGGTTATTTTTTGCTGTCAAAAATAAGTAGTGCCAACAGAAATTGCTCCACATGTCCAACTTCCGAGAGTTTTATTCTCTCTGTTGCGTGCAAGGTCTATCACCGGCAACAGATAGTTGTCTCAACACCACATAGATGGCAGAAGTTGCATAACAGCAAACAAAGTCGTTAGATGACATTGCAATCCTGTTATCTAGAGACTTTGTACAGAAGCAGCATGAATTCATGTGCTCCACTTCATGGGAGCACAACGCTAGGTAAATTCAACCACTAGGAGAACAGATTTCAAAATCGTACACCTATGTTTCGCATGCGTGGATTGGTCTACATTCCCTGCAAAGGATTGAAGAATTTTGTAGCACCCAACGCAGTACCTATCTCGTGTATGTGAGGCGTGCATCATCTTCGCACACAATGAGCAAAGAACACTAGCGCGCGGCATATAAAATAGTGAAAGTGAAAGAAAATGTGCAATAATAATTGAGTATATGTTTAACACAAAGAACAAACTATTTTCTGCAAAATAATCATTGTGCTGTAGCACTGTAGCACATATTGATGAGCCGCGCCTGGAATTAGTGTCTACATTTAGCTGTCTTATTATATATTCCAGTGTCAGATTAAATAATACTGGTGCTAATCCATCTCCTTGTTTAAGCCCATTCTCAATTTTAAAGCTATCTGTTAGACTATTCCTAATTTTAACATGTGCTGTTGTGTTTTCCATAGTAGCCTTTATTAGTCTTATTAATTTATTTGGGATTTTAAAATATTTCAATATTTGGAACACTTTCTTGCGATTTACCCAATCATATGCTTTATGGAGATCTATAAACATCTGGTATATTTCTATATCATATTCCCATGTTTTCTCCAAGATTTGTTTTAGGGTGAATATCTGGTCTATTGTGGATCTTCCTGCTCTAAAGCCCGCCTGATATTCTCCAATAATTTCTTCTGCATATTGCTTAAGTCTGCCCTATTATGTTGGTTAAGATTTTATACCCAGTGCATAGTAGGGATATGCCTCTGTAATTCTTGCATTCCAATTTGTCTCCTTTATTTTTATATATGGGTGTTAGAACGCTTGTCCTCCATTCTTCTGGTAGTTTTTCTTCCTGCCATATTTGCTATATAATTGAGTGTATTTCTTCTTGTACTCTTCTTCACCCATATTTGATCAGTTCTATTGTTATATTATGTATTCCAGGTGATTTGTTATTATGCATCTTCTGTATGGCTATCTGTATATCTATCATGTCTGGAGGTTCCACCCTAATCTCTTCCCCCTCTTCAGCGTATCTTTCTTCCTCCTCTATATCTGTGTCCATTTGTATTTCATTTAATAGTTGTTGGAAGTATGTTTTCCATCTTTCCTTAATGTCTATTTCCTCAGACAATAGTTTTCCTTTGCTGTCCTTAATTATATCTGTTCGGGGTTTGTAACCCTCTTTCAAATGACCAGTTTCTTTATATGCTCTCCTTAACCTGTTATTCTTCAGATCCTCTTCTATTTGTTTCAGTTTTTCCTCCATTTGTGCTCTCTTCTTCTTACGACATATTTTATTAGCCTGTCTTCTCAAGTCTTCATATACTGTCCTCTTGGCTCTTGTTGGTCTATTCAGCCACGCTTTGTAAGCTTCATTTTTTAATTTAACTGTTTCCATGCATTCTTCATCGAACCATCTTTGCCTAATTGACTTCCCCTCCATTCCTAAAGTCTTTGCTGCTGCTTCTTTCATAGCACGTTTCATCTGTGCCCATCGAGTTTCTATATTACTCTCTTCTTTTGCCGAATTTGTCCCCTCTTCTAACTCCTGTCCAATTTCATTTTGGTCATTCATCCTTACAGTTGGGTCTTGAAGTGTTTCTAGTTTATATCGTTCTAGTCTATTGGTTTTTATATTTTTCTTATAAATTAAATTCCATCGAATTTTAGATTTAACTAGGTAGTGATCTGTGTCACTACTGGCGCCCCTGTGTGATCTTACATCCATTATATGTCTTCTGTGTATCTTGCCAATTAAAATGTGGCCTATTTGATTAGATGTCTTACCATCAGGTGAACGCCATGTTTGTTTATGTATTTCTTTGTGTGGGAAGAATGCTAAAGATATAACCATTTGTTTACTAGCAGCGAAATCGATTAGCTTTTGTCCGTTGTTGTATGTGACATTGTGTAAGCTATGTCTACCAATTACACCTTGGTATATATCTTCCTGTCCTATTTTGGCATTACAATCACCTATTATTATTATTAAAATATCATTTTATGGAATTTGATCATATTCCTGTTCTAGCCTTTGATAAAATTCTTCTTTAATGATATCATCCTTTTCTTCTGTTGGGGCGTGAATATTAATAAAACTAATATTCCTTGTTTTAGCTTTGATTCTTAATATACACATTCTTTCATTAATGGCTTTAAAGCCAATTACATTTGTTTTCATCTGTTTAGTTACTATAAATGCCACCCCATATTCTCGTACTCCTGTATCCTTCCCACTATAAAACATAGTATGTCTTTCCATGTTGGGCGCTAATAACCTTAGCAGTTGAGCGCCCTAAAACCACACTACTATACCCCTCTTTCCATGTTCAAAATATCTTTCCCATGCCAGCGTATTTCTTGCAATGCTGTTATGTCCATTTTATATTGTTGAATTTGCTGAATCAAACTGTTTAATGCTCCAGCTCTGAAAAGTGTTTTTATATTCCATGTACCAAAATCAATTTCCATTTTCTTTGCCTGTTTCCTTTTATCAATGATCCGTCCATTCCGAGGCTTAGCTAAGGGTTCTTTAACAAGGATTGTTTTACTGGACTAGGTTGTTGGCCTAGCGTCAAACCCCCAACCTGGAGGGCCAGCTCCCCTATTTTTATCCCCGGGGACTGGGTGGCCCGGCTATACCTCCGGACATTAGGTGTCCATTTTAGTTGCCTTTTACAACACGCATGAACTACGTTGGGGCTATTCTTAACCCGGCCACCACACGGGTAAGCTGAATATAATACTCACATCCTTTACTGTTTGAGTGGTGTTTGCCAGTCTCTTTCCTTATAATTTCCCATATTGTACATATTGGGCTTGTTATGTGAGAATTGTATGTCTTTCATAGCAGAGCTTTTAGCTGGATTTACAATCTTTTTAAACATTTAATATTTTGTGTGTAGGATACCTTGTGTTAAGCAGTAATTTCTAGGATTATTATTATAATGTTCTTTACATCAGATGGAAAACTTAAGAAATGAGTCTTTATGGAAGTGTTTGGAAAAGAGTTAAACTTGTTATTCACATTCTTGTTGTATGTTTCTTCCCACGACAGCTCTGAAAGCTGGTTATTAAAGAGTTTTATGCTTTCACTGTTACTGAATCTGTAGCTGGTTACATGGTTTACTATTTTTAAATGGGGAACATGATTTTGAATAACTGTCCATCAACTGTCTAAATGGATTTCATGGTACTAATTTTTGGATATATCTGCAGATATTACCTAATGCTGTTTTGGATTTTTTATATTCTAGCTGAAAAATGGACTGTATAAATAAGATTGTGCGTATTCACTAGTAAACAGATTTGCTCTTTTTGGTTATTGTCTTTAATGAAGTCTGCATTTAAGTCACTGCAGAGTATAAATTCAATCCTAAGTTTGAATAAGCATTTCAGAGCATATAAATTATGTAGAGAGATTTCAAAACTTGTAGCTGGAGCTCTTATTCTATTGGTATAATTAGTTAATCTGGATTTTTATGTGAACTGCTCAGCGTCAAACGATTGTTCCATACAGTATAATCAAGATTCTTTTTTTTTTTTCTTCTTCTTTACCTGATTCTTCTCCCCTTATGCAGGACGTACAACCGCTAGGACTTATAAGCCAGTGACTAAGGTCAGATGGCCGTCGGAGAGCACAGGAACCTATGGACCAGACGTAGTGAAGGCCTGGAAGAGGGTGGTAAGCCAAGCACCAGGTATGATAATGAGGAAGAGGATGATATGGAATGCAGGCAAAATCGATGATAGGGATAATGGAGCAATTGGTGGAATGAGTGGCGGGGAAAATCGGAGAACCCGGAGAAAACTCACGCTGATGCCCCTTTGTCCACAACAAATACCACATGCGGGTCCCTGGGATCGAACCCGGGCCGCCTAGGTGTTAGGCGAACGCCCTAATCACTCGGCCAGGGCACCAACCATTTATCCAGACTAATAACGTCAAAGTCTTTGTCTTTCTTAACAAGAATACACCTTCTTTAGAGTTTTTGTCTGCAATGTTTACTCCTGTGTTATAGCTTCCATTAAAACATGTAATATTTGCTGTTTGTCTATGTGATGTTCCGTTGTGCATAAGATATCTGGGTTTATGTTTTCATTTTTGAAACTACGTGACTTTACTTCTTACTTTGTATGTTTTGATGAAATACTGTTAATGAGTGTTTTGTACAATATTTAATTCTCTTGTTTCAAATACCTGTAATGTCCTTCCACATCTCTGATTTCACCTATAAAAGCGGAGATTCTATTGTTAACAATTGCAGGAATTTCTGATACTACTCATGGATGTACATGAAATGCTTTCAACAATGAAACACGTCAACATATCCTTGCCATAAGCGCATAACTACAGTCCATGTGCCATGTAACAGTACCTCTCATTGGAGGACATGTCTGCAATTAGAATGTGGCACGTCCCCTCTCGATTAAGAATCTGATAAAGTCTCCGATTAACCGCCCTCGCACTCTTGTTAATCCAAGGTTTATCATGTCTCCAGAAGAGATTCACAAAGCTCACATTTGTGTGGCTGCTGGCCTCAGCATTGTAGGGCAGTTGAACAATTTGATATTTCTATCAAACCTATTTCTAGTACACCCCCTCCCCCCCGCTATCGCTATATGATCTCCTTCAGTGAGATCCTTTGACATATCCTCAAGATTCCTCATCACATGGCTAACATTGGGATTTAAAAAAATGCTAACAGCATATTTCTCACCCAATATCCCCTAGAGTCCTTCCTTGATGCCTCTCGTACGACCGCATCCTAAGGCTAAAATTTTACCTTTGGTATTAGATGACCCCTTTCCTGGTTTGGGCTTGAGAACAGACCCCATACCGGTAATGATATGGAAGGCACTCCCTCGGGCAAAGCCTGTCTATCTCCGATATACCGCCAAAGCCGAACAGCCTTTATTCATTTCCAACTCAGGAAATGTATTACGAGAACTCCTACATACGTATGTGCCTATGTTTTGCATTGGAGTACACCTGAAATTCCCATGATTTACTTTCACGTTTATTAGCCACATTACTAGGAATATTTTTAATAAAAGAAGTATTGATGAGCTATATACTGCAGTATTTAACTTGGAATTGGATAGTTTTAAGTAAGAAAGAATATATAACGAAATACCGAAAACAAGACATTAAAATGCTGTCCTAGAGACAGCAGTTTACTTCAGAGATATTCCGCGCATATGCATTGATATGGGTATTTTATACTGTATTTTACATTAACGTTGTCGTTTATTTGCTACATTATTAGAGTGAAAACAAAGAAACCCCTACTCGTTTATCAGATTACACTTGTAAAACCTATCTCACTTTGCATAATAATTATGACAAGGGCAGGGTTCGAATTAACTGGAGTGGATGGAGGATTTCCCTCTCTTGTTAAGAAATTTTCCCGGCTCGTCAAAGAAGAATTCTTTCCCTGCCAGGGAAGCATTTTTTTTCTTTTTTCTTCTAAATATTTACTGTTACTACTATTTGGAAATTCAAGAACTCTTTGGATGCATATTGTACAGGGTATGAGTGCGAGCTGAGTAAGCAAATGATCATATCGCAAATAAGCTAAACAATAAGCAATTCTCAGGTTCATTAGTTGGGTTGACATTCAAGGTCACAATTCCAGTAATGGCTATTGCAGTATTCAGTTCAGTCTCTTCCAACTCACTGTTCTATTGTTTGTCAGCATGGATAAATTTATGACAAGAAAATTACAGAAACTAATGGTAGTGATAGTTCGAAACTCAAGCTTCAACGTTAAGTAATATTAATATTAAAGCTTCTATTAGGATGTTCACTTTCATTGTCAGGATCCTCGTCAACAATTTCAGTATTGAGGACTCGAGAGCCACGGGTTTCATTTTAAAGTGTGCAGCCAAAGGAAAGTACATGTCCCAAACGAGAAATGCATATGCGTGTTATACAATACCAGCTGTGAGAGGTATCACCTACCAAATTCCCCTCCTCAGTAGCGTGATGGTTAGCGTGTCTGCCTCACGTTCAAGAGGTCGCGAGTTCGAATCTCGCTTAGCTATCTCGGTAAGATATCCGGGTAAGGTTTTTTTTTCCCGAGGTTTTCCCTACCCTGAGAAGACAAATGTCGGATAACTTAAAGCTCCATGGGCCTCGGGCTCCTTTGAGCATCATTTCACCCATTTCATTTCATTCATTCGTCCGATATGCCACGATGTTGGAGGACGTTAAAAAAAACTACCAAATTGCAGAAACAGGACAAAGTCTATAATTGAATATGCCAAAGAAGAATAAACAACCAATAACCCACATGCACGAATGTGAGAACTCTCTCTCTTTCATTATAATATTACAGCTTCTGAGGTAAATGCTGTAGCATTGAAAGCGACATGTGTTAGCAAAAATAGTGAGAGTAAATGTATTACAATATTTGGAGGATGTGTAGACAAAACTTGATTTGAAAACAAATCGCCCCTGATTTTCACCACACAGTTTTGGGAGAGTTATATTATGCCTCAGAAAAACAAAATGACAGTGGCCTTAAAGACAGTAAAATGTACATATATTGCTACCGCTGCGCTACGTTTTGGTTTTATGTATTGTTGTTGTTGTTTGGGTTTTATGGACGCACTATCACACTCCGGGTAGGAGTAATCGATGTCTGCGTCGAATCAAAATGAGTAGGAGCTCTGATGTAAACGTTGCATCACTAAAGGAGGGTTGGATCACAGTTCATAGTTTCATTTTGCAGTTAATGAGATGGCGAAGTAGTAGCCGTGGCAAATGGTTATCAGTAGTATACACCAAAGATGAGATATTCCATGGGCCATTGCCATAACGTTGGGCCAGTGTGCTGATAAATTGCGAGACAGAAAGTGTGTGTAAGGAGCAATTAAAAAAGATGTGGGTGATATCACCGTAGGCACCACAATCACAATTTTGGGAGGCTCTTTGGCGGATTTTAAATAAGTAGGCCGGTGTAGCGGCAACTCCAAATCGGATGTTTGAAATCAAAGAGATTGCAGCTCTACTGAGAGTGGATTTCTTAAACCATGGAGATCGCTTCGTTAGGGGAGGTATGTCGGAAGCGTTAGAAAGTTGTGAAATCACGTGGTTAGCTATAGGTCGTGCAGCATCTCTCCAAGGGAGGGTTACCGGTTCCATCGGTGCTGGGAGATGAGCCGCCCCCCTAGCCAGGCGGTCAGCTGTTTCGTTGCCCGAAATATTTGCATGACCCGGGACCCACAAGAATTGAATTGTATTGCATTGGTTAAGGTGTTTGGAGATTTCTAAACGACACACACCAATAACACACCAATGCTACTACCACTGGTATTTCTACCATTATTGCCATTTAACAAAAAACTTAAATTTGCCCGCTCGTCAGAAAGTTTGATTCGAACATTGGATAAGGATATAGGATATTCTCAATGACTCTGCCGAAAGCAATAAATATATGCAGAAAGGAAAAGAAACGTGCACTTTTGCTTGCTAAAGCTCAATTATATTGTACTAATTTATTTCAGTGAGCGGGACTTCGACGTTGACGACAAAGTTATAGCGTATTCCTAGAATTCTCACTGCCTTGTTTAGAGGTGTTCTGTGATTGGAGTTTGCGTATAACCTGTGGATAGTGTGTAACCTCTGCAGTGTGTATACTTCAGTGTGCGAGAAAAATAGAAAATGGAAGGATGGATGTGATTATGAGTCTCGGGTGTATAAAATGAAGCTAACTAGAATTTTCCTGTGTAATAATTTGAAGCACATGCCCTACGCTCACCTTAGGCACGAGAGAACAAATGCAATTCTCACTCTTCATCGCATTTAGCAATGCATTGTGCTTTAGTAAACAATGGCAGACGAGCAGACATCGCAGCACACACGAGTTCTTGTAGTAAATGGACAGACTATCATTGTACAAGAAGATGCGGAGGTTGATTCAGTAAGCGAGATAAACGGGGATTTGCTGCAGCAAGCATTACAAGAAGTGTCAACTTCTGACCAAGCAGAGGGTAATAGTTACCCTAGTGCACCAATTCCAGAAACTGAAGAGACTGACAACAGCAATTTTGTAGCTATATTTCAAGGAGATCAAGGTGAGACTCATACCATTCAGTTAACGGTAGAACAGGCCGAGGCATTAGGCTTACATTTTTCTGTGGATGATGAAAAAGAAATTCATGGAGATCCGCAAGAAAATGGAGCAGATGATAGTAACCTCTACATATCAGACGAACAGAATAATCCGTTGTTATTTTCGGGCTCATCAAAGCCAAGTAACAATGGACCGATGTTCAGTAATGAAATGGACACAGAAAAAACATGCCAAGAAATGGTGCAGAACAGCCGGATAATGGGAAACAATAGCAATGCAGCCCTGCAAAGCAATTGTGAAAATATGGGAATGATACCCTCAACAGTTAATTCGCTTATGGACGAACAAAATCAGCCAATTACATTAATACCACAATTTTTAGATGGCCAAATGACATACACAGTTAAAATTCAAAACCAGAGTGAAAGTAGCATCTTGCAGGATCAAGAGTATACAAACATTAATGCTAATATTAAATACATGACCCTTCAACAATCCAATGATAATGCCACATTAAGTAACATAACTGATTTTGGCAGTTCAGCAATTCAGTCACTATGTAGCAGTGCCTCAATAAATACTCAAGCAAATCCTGTATATACAACATCCTTACCTTCTGCAGTGGTGCAACAGTCTTGCAGTTTACCAGTGAAACAAACTGTGTCATTAACCAACAGTTATCAGAACAATCGAACCAGCGTGACCTATGTCCCTAGTGAGAAAGATACTAAAGTTTCTTATGTTATTCTTCCTGAAAGCAGTACTAACACAAATACACTTGTAGCACCAAAGACAGTTAGCAACAATAATTTGAGCAGGTTATCAACGACATATGCCATTGCCTCCGGTAAGAATGAATCGCTTAGTTCCTCTGGCTTCTTACCAAATACAGTGAAGTCTACTGCTGCCCTTCCAATACTTTCAACGGGAAATTCGGAAACTTCCATAGCAGTTTCAGTGCCAAGTACCAGTTTAGCAGCAGCATCAAAACTGAATTCCAATGCTGTTATTGTTTCTTCTTCAGGTATACTGACAACTACACCAACAGGATCAGGAATGATCCGAGTGGTGGCTAGTACACCAACTAATTGCTTAACTCAGGCTTTACCTAGTTATGCAAAGTTCACCACTATCCGTACTGCTGCCGGAAATCAGCTGCTAACGACTACTACCGCAACTACCACCAGCACAACAACCACAACAACAACATCTGTACCAAAGATAGTTTCAATCAGTACATCAGCAGCAACAGTGACATCAGAAGCTGTGTCTAGTATGGTATCAGCAGCTTTTACACGAATGCCAGTGCCAAACTTTAACTCTGCAAAGCCATTAGGTTCTTGTGAAAATCCGATCCAGTTGGTGCAACATGGACAGACATTTCACAGGTAAGGTATTAATGTGTTAGATTTTGTTAATTGTTGAATGTGAACAACTCAGTTCTTTTTAATAGCACAATTACAAGCTTATTATTTGAATTAAATATTTATACCCATTTAGAAAGCAATTTTTTTACACTTGCTAGATAGTGAAAAAAGAGAATAATTGTCATTAACATATAAATAACACTTAAACGTATGCACATTGGCCTGGATGTTTTTTTTTTTTTTTTGTTACCCGTTGTTCTCTTTGAAGGAAGGAGTGTTATATTTAATCTGCGTGTGATGTTTTTTTTAAGTCGAGTTTTATCTATGATCACTCTTTAACTGTTGTAGCTGCTGTTGTTGCATGTCTTTTGACATCATGTGATAATGAATGTTGAAATAATGCCAAAATGGGCTATGGTCTTAAATCACTAAAGCTACCCAATAGTCATGGTAGGGAATGAGGTGAACCTAAATAAAAATCTCTGCAAATGCACGACTTGAAGCTTTCCTGGTGACGATTCGGAAATAAGTTATCTCAGGCTATCAACCGGGTGAATTCTGGAGAGGTTTCCAAGCTTCCAACAGCTCTTCACTCTCATCTTCAGGAAATGATGTGGAGACTGCTGTTCTATCTATATTCATAATCAATCGGGTGGAGGGACAGGCCAGATGCCACTGTGTGATTGGCTTGGATCTGGCATGGAGTCATCGCTGCAGACCAGTGGTGTCCCTTGCTAAGTTGAAGCTCTGTGATTGGCGCGATGCAGGATACATGTCGGCAACTAACCAGGGCTGGTCTTTGCCTGTCTGACAAAGTTACTGAGGTATTTGTTGAGCACTGCACTCCAAATGCTAATCAACTGCAAGCCTTTGTCCCTGTTAATGTTACTTGGTTCATGCTTGATGGCTACGGCTTCTTTAATGGAGCAGTCCTAGTAGCTTGCAGATTTGAAAAATGGTAGTTGTTTCACTTAGCTTCGGTCTGTGTCTTTCAATGCTGTGCTCTGCAAGGTCAGATTTTTCTGGGTTCATCAGATAGATGTAACTCTTGTGCTCTTTACAACTTTGTTCTTCCTATCTGTCCAATGTAGGCCCTGCGACATTCACATGGAATGTACTATACTCCAGGAGTCTTTAGATCGAGAGAATCTTTGGCCTGTTGTATCTATTTCTGATTTTATTGGATGGTTTGTGGCTGGTCTTGATGTCATATTTATCCATAATTCTGTTCAAGTTCATAATGCTGTTTCGAGTGAAAGTGTATTCATCAATCAACAGTACCAAAGTCAGGAATTGTGGCTGGAGCCTGCAGGCACTGTGAATACCAAAGCCAAACTGTACTCAGTAGTTCTCTACTACTAATCTGCAGATGGTGTGGATGTAGTTATCATGGAGCACACTCCACTTGTTAGTGTGACATATGCCCAACGCTTGGATATGTGGGCTGTCGTATTCGAATTGTCTCAATATGCCCTCAAACACAGGTATTTAGGCTGAGCGTGGATGGTCTGCATCCATTTTAGACACATGGTGCCAAACACAAATGCAGAATAATCGATCAGTAATCAGAATGTTTATCATACGCACAGTGCAATTTATCAATACCACACTTTACTACTGTATTTACACTAAAAATGCAAAATGCAAAATCATACAGTTTACAGTTACGCATATAACATGCTGCAGTGGCTGCTTGCAACTGGTGTCTCTGTTTTCTCATAATAACTGTGAATATTGTATGATGTGGAGTATGTTGAAAAACCTTACAATCATGCGGCAGTTCTGCCATTGCCATCAGCTCTGCTGTGTGCAAGTAGCACAGTAGTCATTTCTATATTTGTGTTGTACTTCTGTCAGTGTTACTTCTCTGGTACACAATACTGTGACAGAATGACAAAATCAGTCCAGTTACTTCTCTATCACATTATCTTATAAAATGTTACCACAAATTCAGTTTTTTTTTTTAATTGTTCCATTTATTCGCTGTTAGCTCCAATGGTCATATCGGTAGGCTGTCCTGTGGAACATAGTGTCTCACAGCAATGGTGTTACTTGTTTCACTGTGGGTTTTCAGTCTTTAGGGATTTTATACAGAAGGATTGGGAATAATCCTGGTGAGAGAACAATTCCCATCCTCAGCTGGGAATCGAACCAGGGAGCCCTTGCACAGTAATTAGATGCTCTACCGACTGAGCTACAGGGCCAGCCACAGTTTTCTTCTCATCATTAACACAGTCTACAGTCTTCCTGGCTACCATAACTCATAATTTTTACTTCTCATAACCTTGCTCAGTCCTTTTAGTGTCTTTCTTCACTTCCTTTGTCTTTTATGCACTGATTACGATGATATAATCACTTGCAACACTTGTCAAATCTTCTTCACTTGTCTTGCACTAACTGAGACACTGACCAGCTCGTGTCTGTAACTGTAACTCTCTCTCTGGCCTCCTTATACAGGGTGGGAGGTGAATAAGTGTAAATATTGGTATCAGCGTTTCAGGGCAATGTGATGAACCTGTAATGTATACTTTTTCCACTATTTCTGATAGTGACGCTCGTGGGGAAAATGTTGCGATGGTTTTAGGATGGCTACAGTGCTTTTCAAATGGGAAGAGTTCTGATCTGCAGCCAATGAAATACGTTTACATGCACAGCGTTGCAGGCTCATTACCCCCACTCTTCATATTTCTTGGCGCGCGTCAAGCCCTACTTAAGGGGAAAGCAATATGAGAACACAGCAGGACCCCGATTGGTTACCGGCCTGGAGATGCTCAAGGACAAACTCCTGCCCATTTGAAAAGCACAGTAGTATTCCCTTTGATAGGCATCTGATTATGCGAGAGGTCACACTGCTGGCCTCGCTCTGCCAGTTGCCGTGGCCGACCGTGATTTATTTAAATTTATTTTATTTGCATTAAACACACCATTAACATTAATAGACATGCATTTGTTCTCCGGTTCCTTAAACC
This sequence comes from Tenodera sinensis, assembly GCA_030765045.1. Lineage (NCBI taxonomy): Eukaryota > Metazoa > Arthropoda > Insecta > Mantodea > Mantidae > Tenodera > Tenodera sinensis. Next base: position 132,801,137 of record CM060967.1, read on the forward strand.
ACAAACAACCTTATATATTGCTCTTACAACGGTGAAGAAGCCATAACACGAAAACACTCCAGAAAAAAAAAAAAAAAAAAAAAACTACAGCATCACAAAAACAAGTATACAATATTCTGTACGGTTAAATAACATAAATGAAAATGCCACTGTGTACGTCATATGATTTTAACTTCTTTACATCTACAACAAGTGCTCAAAATGTCTACCATTAGCTCTACAACAAGCTTCCATGCTTCGACGCCATGATTGTCGCATCTTTTCCCACACATCAGCATCAGCTCTCAGACTTGCCACTTTGTTGCCTTAGAGACGCTTTATCATTAATTTGGACTGCATAAACTAGTTCCTTGAGATGCCCCAGAAATAAAAGTCCAAAGGATTCAAATCGGGGGATCTTGGCGGTCAACACACAGGACCGTATCTACCAATCCATCGTTTTGGGAACTGACCATGTAGAAATTGGCGCACTTGTCTATTGATATGGGGAGGTGCACCATCGTGCACGAACCACACTTGTTGATGTGTATGCAATGGCACCTCCCTGAAAATTTCCGGTAGTTTCGTTTGCAAAAAGTGTAGATAATGAACACCTTTTAGCATTCTAGGCAGTTCCATCAGCCCCAGTAGCTGATCTCCGAGGATCCCGGCCCAAAGATTTACCGCGAATCTCTGTTGAAAATTCCCACAGGGAATGGTGTTCGGATTCTCTTCTGCCCAGATATGAACACTGTGGAAATTAAATATGCCATCACGGTAAACATTGCCATCACGGTAAACATTGCCTCGTCTGTAACCATTATGTAGCGAGGAAACTACATATCATTTTAACATTGCTGTAAGAACCAGTTACAAAACCCCGCTCTTCTTGCGTAATCTGCTTCTTGAAAATGTTGGCCCCTTTGGTAATGGTGTGGTTACAGCAAGATGTTGATGCAATGTGTGGCAAGCACTCTAAGAACTTGTACCTACGTCCCTTACCAAGCGCCTTGCACTCACACCAGGCCTCTCTTCTACAATACCTAAGATTTCATCTTCACGCCTTAGTGCTTCAGCATTACGAGTTGGTCCTCTACCTTCATAACTGGGCCAAAGAGAACCTGTATCACGGAATCTTTAATGCACTGCAATGAACGTTCATCTGTTAGGAAGACAACAATTTGGAAATCATTGTCGATACAAGTCCCTCACAGCATTGGCAGATTCCGCAGCAGTACCGCAAATTAAATGAATGTCTGCTAATTCAGCATACATAAAACCATTCATACTGTATACTTTCTAAAAGACATTCTGCTACTAAATATCGGCTCTTATTCTTTCACTGTAAACTGCTTGAATGACAGCCAACCTTGTGCGTGATGTAAACACAGGTGTCGTGGTGTGTGCGATCAGTGTAAACACAGAGAGCACACAACATAGGGCCATTCAGAAAACATGGTATCCTTAATTATTATTTATTTATGCCAACAAACTTACTGTTGGTGTTTTTAAACACACAAGCCGTGTGTGGGCAACGTTTGAGAGGTCGCAGTAGCTCAATGGTAGAGCACCCGCCTGGTAAGCGGAAGGTCTGTGGTTCAAATCCCAGCTGTGGCATTGCATTTTTAAGTTCCAGTTCTACCTCTCATGGTATCCTTATGAATCATTTGTGACATTGCTATTTGCAAGCGGACAAATCGAAATACACATGGGTTATACGCGTTGTTCTGTACTATACATAAAATCATTTGCACTTATTCACCTCCCACCCTGTACACTGCGGATGGCATCACATGGACTTTTTCCAAGTTCTACACACACATGCGCGTACACTCTCCGGAAATAATGCAGCTAGAAGTCTTGAGAACATTCTCAAAACCCCTTTGTTTCTGCTGCCTCAATTGTTGACAGTCATGTAGGGCAGCCTAGCCCTGAACGTCTTTGCCTGCTCTTCGGCACAGCATGTGTTATGAAGTAGCTTGGTCCTGTCCGTTCTTTGTTAAGTGCTGAGCCCAATGTCACAATACCATCCCATTAAGATGCAAACCTTGAACTGGGGTAGATGTATTGCATGTAAGTTACGGCATGGTTTGTCCATCCACCATGTGCTGAGACTAAAGGCCTGCATAGCCATTAGAGTGTCAAATACATTCCGATGAAAGTTTGACATCCCACAGCATCCAAACCATGTATTTAGAGTCATGGGTTCCCTCTTGAAAAGTGCTCACTTTTATGTCCTGCCCAAGTTACTAAGCATTGTCAGTACTTTTATCTATTATAGACACACTGTATATATACATGTGTATATAACTATTATTAACATTTCAATATATTTTTATATCCTTTTTGTGTATACCTTTACAGGGCCCTAAATAAGCACATGTTTTGATAGACCTTAAAACATTTGGGTTTAAGATTTGAGGTAATTTTATCTGTAACAATTCTTATTCTCCTCCTGCCGCTCTTCTGTTCAAATATAAGTTCCGCATCTCCTCCTCTACTGTTCACATGTAAGTTTATGAGAAAAAGAGTATGGGCATGTTACTCTGAGTCCTTAACTGTGTTTGTTGTTTTATGAAGCACAAAATTATCAGGGAAGAGAGAGAGAGAATAAAAGTGATCCAACATGAAAGTGGCATTGTTTGGCAGTCTATTGATACATCTTTCGCTATACATAAGAGAAAAATTAATTTTAAAGAACACATTATTTTTGAGTACATAAGATTAGTGCATATCCCCTATGAAAGTTTATGAGAATGAAGAATAGTATAGCAGAACTCGTTTGCTCCTCTGCAATTCATATTCATTGTGTAGAGAAGGAATTATCAGAGCAGTGTTTGATTTTATGACATGATTTCAGCATGCAGTCTCTTACTCAGGAGCAATTAAGGCAGATAGCAACTGTTCTTCAGCAACAGCAGAATCTGGAAGCTCCTTCACGTACAAAAAATGTTGTATATGATGAACAGACAAACACCCGTATAATATACAGGTATGCATTTCATAAACATTCTTAGATAAGTAGATAAGTTACTAAAGCTAAAATTGGATGTCTGCAATGCATCTGAGAAACATCTAAATCTGAATTAAAATTACTGAATAAAAATTATGTGTAAAGCAAGTAACTTATATTTTTTTCTTTAGGAAAACAAGTCTTGTGTGTGTATAATTTCATTGATTTTATAGGAGATAGAGAAAAAAAGTACAATTGCTGTTCATAATGCTGATAGACTGTGAAATTCTTAACAGATGAATTTCTGTTGTAATGTTACATGTAGGTCAGTCACTATTTTGTTTAAACTGGGAACAAAACAATAACTCTGCCTCACTTACTGTAAAGGAGCAATTCCGTGTGTGACTAACTGACATTTACACTACATTTTCTTCTTAAAATGTCTGTCTAATGGTCAATATAGGTGTAAAAATGTTATTTTAACGACATATGATGACAGAGAATACATTGGCGGTTGTGATAGGGAATATAAAAACCTTAAAAAGTTAAACAATTATTTAATAATGAGTGCTAAACTTTTCGTGACTAACTGACCTACAGTTGACAAAAATGTCAGTTAGTCACGAAAAGTTTAGCGCTCATTATTAAATAATTGTTTCACTTTTTAAGGTTTTTATATTCCCTATCACAACCGCCAATGTATTCTCTGTCATCATATGTCGTTAAAATAACATTTTTACACCTATATTGACCATTAGACAGACATTTTAAGAAGAAAATGTAGTGTAAATGTCAGTTAGTCACACGCGGAATTGCTCAGATAATTAAATGCTAAGTGCAAGTTTTCTGACACCATGCTTCTGTGCTTCAGAAAGCTATTGCACCTGTAAAATTGGCTGCTGTTTGGCAAATTTGCTCCTCAAAGCAAACTATTTCAATTAGCCTAGTCTGTGCATCCACTTGAGCAAAGTTTGTGACAAATTGATGTTGAGAGGAACTTAAAAACAGTGGTGTTCAAATTATACTTTGTAGAGTCGGTTGTAATACTATGTCTTTTACACTTTAATTCTGAAGGCCAGAATATTCGACAGAATAGTGACCGGGGATGAAACATGATCCAACACTGGACACCTGAATCCGAAAGACAGAATATGGTGTGGAAACAAAAGGATGAGGCAACACCAAAAAAGGCAAAAGTTGTTGCATCGGCTGGCAAGGTCATGGCAGCGATATTCTGGGATTTGAATGGAGTACTGTTAATTGATTACCTGCTGCATGGGACCACGATGACAGCTAGTTGCTATTGTGAGGTGCTGAGAAAACTCAGAAGAGCCTTACAAAACAAAAGGAGGGGAAAGTTGAGCAAAGCAGTTTTTCTGTTCCACGATAACGCTCGCCTGCACCCTGCTCGTGAAACTCAAGCCCTGTTTGAGCAGTTTTGATGGGATGTTTTCGGTCATCCACCTTATTCACTTGACCTTGCACCAAGTGATTACCATCTTTTTCTGGAGCTGCAGCAACATATTGGGGGAAGGCACTTTGTAAATGACGAGGAACTGAAACAAGATGGCTATCCAGTTTGGCGGGAGAGTGGTTTGACATTGGGTTAAAAAACTGTTACCACGGTATCAAAAATGTATTGAAGTTCAAGGAAATTATGTGGAAAAATAGGTACTGAATGTAGCTTTCAAAATATACCCTTTTTAAAATATTTAAATGACTTGTTATTTTTTAAAAAATAGTGCAACTTACTTTTGAGGTGATGCAGTTTAAAGTAAGGCCAGTGAAGGTGCAGTTAGAGGTATCTGCAAGCTTCTCTCTGGTGGTAGAAGAATGAAGCTCTTCACCAAAATGTTGCCCAACAGTATTTTAAAATTTATAGGATGGTCCTTGTGTTTTCACGATAAAATATTTTCTCACAATGTGAGTTCATTGTGGCTTGTTTTCTTCTTCTTGATCTGAATACCCTCTCCTGGCACTTAAAAGCCAGTGCCAAGGGTCAGATGCCTGTCAGGGAGCACAGGAATCTATGGACCAGACAGAGTGAAGACTGAGAAGCGGGTGGTGAGCCAAGCACCATGTATGATACTAAGGAAGAGGATGATATGAAATGCAGGCAAAGTTGATGAATGGAAAGGTGATGATGGAGCAGTTAGAATGAGTGGCAAGGGTAAACTGAGAAAACTTGTCCAGACTCTGCTTCGTCCACCACAAATACCACATACAGTCCCTGGGATTGAACCTAGGCTGCCTTGGTGATAGGTAAATGGTATAATCGTGTGATCACAGGTGGCTTGTTATGCTTTTGAGTAATTTTGGATTGTATCTAGGTAATGATTTTCATTCCAAAATTGCAGTGCTACTACTGACTTGACTTCTTACTTTAACTTAACAATCTTAAGCATTATTTAATTTATGCCTACAACTGGTAGGTGGTTTTTAAACACAAGCCGTGGGTGGGCAATGTTTAAGGGGTGGAATCAGGACTGAAAAATTCAGTGCCATAGCCAGGATTTGAACCACGGATCTTCCGCTTATTGAGCGACTGCTTTAACCACTAAACTAGCATGGCCAACTTACCCATATGACATTAAATTCCCCAGCTGATTCAAACTTTCCCAGTGGACTACAAGGGAATCTCACATCAGAGATAAATACCCCAAGGACAACTTACAAGTTGTAAATACTTTATGTTCCAGGTTTAAGTAACTTTTAGATGGTAATTATTATTTAATTTATGCCACCAAACTTACTGCTGGTGTTAAATAAGGAAAATTGAAGCTATTAACAGTGAAGCAATGAGATTCTAAAGTAAGAACAAATTAGAAACTAAAAACTTCACTTATCTTAGTAATGTTGCACGTTCTTTTTGCACAAGCTGACCTAGGGTTTCAAGTTGTCTCCAACTCATTCTCAAAGCTATACAAGCAAATTCGTTACCAAAGCTACAATCTTTCTTTCTTTTTTTTTTTTTTTTTCTTTTTTTTTGTTATGAACTTCGAATTACCATCTATAGATTGTATTTATAAATTTTTGTTTTCAGAGATTGGTAAATAAAAATTGAATATCAGTATTTGTTTTTTGTTTTCAGAAAAAAAAAATGAAAGATTGTAGCTTTGGTAACGAATTTGTTTGTATAGCTTTGAGAATGAGTTGGAGACAATTTGAAACCCTGGGTCAGTTTGTGCAAAAAGAACGTGCAACATTACTAAGATAAGTGAAGTTTTTAGTTTCTAATTTGTTCTTACTTTAGAATTACTGCTGGTGTTTTTAAACACACAAGCCGTGAGAAAGGTAGAATCAGAATGCTTGTAATGTCACAGCCAGGATTTGAACCACAGAACTTCCACTTGCCGTGCAGTTGCTTTAACCATTAAGCTTCTGTGACAACTTGCCAAAATGACATCAAATTCTCCAACATGCTGTGACATTGGATTTTTCAGTTCCGATTCTACCTCTCAAACTGTCTTTATTTTAAATACATTTTTATTTTGTTGTATATTTTGACTGTAGTAATTGAATCAAAGTACACAGTAAAATAGAAAAACAGATCTGCAAAGATATTAATCACTTGCTCTGAGAATGGGTTTGTGTAACAATCCTCTGGCAAAATCTCTGTGAACTCCAGTACATATTGCTTCTTATATGAAATTCATCAGTTTGATGGCTGTTATTTTGTGGCTTCCCTTTCATAAGCCAAACTGTTTATTGAGAATAAAAAACTACCATGTGCACAATTTTGCTCTTCCTTATATCTGTTGTATAGTATACCAAGAGAGTCACAATGAACCGGCTACACAGTGTTTCGCCTGTCCATGTCCTTGGTGCTCGTTGGCGTCTGCCTGTATCATAGAAAGATGCAGATGAAACAACACATTTTTAAAACTACTTTTAAAGGTTTTACTTACCAACTTTATGAAAGGAGATGCTGAAACTGGCTACCATCGTTGTCCATACATTTTTGGCACCTCTTCAGGAAAATATCCATCATTTGCTGTAGTTCACTTTGAGAAATTCGGGCAATTTCTTGGTGAACATTTTGTTTGAATTCTTCCAGTGTGTGCGGGTTTGTCTCATACACTTTAATTTTAAATTACCCCAGAAATAGAAATTGCAGGCGGTTAGGTCAGGGGACCAAAGGCGCCACAAATCTTTACTAATGATTCTGTCCTGAAACACACTTTCAGTTGTTCTTATCAAAAGATTGGCCATATGACTGTTGCAGAGTCTTATTGAAAAAAATCACGCTATCTGTCTGTTAATTCTCCATAAAAAGGGGGCTAAATTATATTCACATATGTACAGGTGTCAGCTGTTTACTAAAAAAAAATTGGCCCTATAACTCTAACATTGTTCATGAAGTCCCCCTCCATGGCGAAAAAATTGGTGTATGGTGTGCCACTAGTGGAGAGAGGTTTCTCAGAGCTCCAACAAACAATTTCTGTCTGGGGTAACTTAAAACATAAAGTATACAAGACAAACTCACTTACCCTGGAAGAATTCAAACAAAATACCTGCCAGGAGATTGCCAGCATTTCTCAATGGGAAGTATGGTGAATGATCTATAGTTTCCTAAAGAGGTGCCAAAAATGTATGTGTGGATGACAATGGTGGCCAGTTTCAGTATCTCTTTTCATAAAGGTGGTAAGTAAAGCCTTTAAAAGTATTTTTAAAAATATGTGGTTTCATCCATGCATGAAGGATGCAGATAGGCAAAAGACTGTGCAGCCAGTTTGTAAGTATTTTGCTCTCTCATGTACTAAAAGCTTCAGCAAACAATAGCCTAAAGCTTTGGTTTAAACAGAAGTTTTGCAAAGTAACTAGTTATGGAGAAAATATTTACATTGAAAACTAAAGGTTTTCTATCATTGCATTTGTTCCTAGGGTGGTTTACCCTGAAGATCTTGATCTCAGAGATCCCAGATCACCTTCAGATAACAAAAGTTTAGGATCTGGTGCTAGTTCCACAGTAAACAAAGGGCGAGGTAGAAGAGGTCGTCCACCAAAGTCAACCCCAAGAGGTGGAATTAGAAGTACTGAAGGTCGTAGAGTGGGACCTACCAGTTCCTCTGCTGATATGGACTTTGATGAAGATCGTCTTATTTTAGACGATAGTGCCAAGGTATGGTTAAGTGTACTGCTTGAGATTTACTGAAATCAGCTACTGTTTTAAAGCCTTATGTCTGCATATCCGATTAAGGCCTTTTTTTTTTCTCAGAATGTGAAGAACTATGAATTTTATGAAAGTTAGATGAAGGGGCATACAAAATGCTGTGTACTATAAAATTCATATCTGTAACTGGGCATATCAGTTCATTACATGCCAGTCCATGGGTAACATACATAATTCCTTTACTTCCCTAGGGAACATAGGGTTCCAATGAAGTTCCTTCATTTTGTCCTCTGTGTTCAAGTCTTTTTACTTGTTTCCATGTCTTTCCCTTTGCTGCTATCCCTTCTTCTATGGTCCTTTTCCAGGTTTTCTTAGGCCTTCTTTACCTTTTCCTTCACCTTGAGGGTTCTGTCAAGTACTTATCTTCAGTTCAGTTGGCTTTCTTAGTGTATGGCCTGCCCATCTCCATTTTCTTTGTAATTTGGATCTCAATGTGTTCTTTTGTACTTTGACGAAGTTTTATGTGGTATTATTTCTGGCCATCTTATGCTTAAAATACATCACAGCTAATAAAGCTTTGTGATTTATTCAAATTTACTTTAGAAATCATCATCCATGGGTAGGGTATACTTTTATTCAAACAGTTCCTTAAATCATTGTACATATATGCAAAAAGGAAGGGTGAAGGAATCACAGAACATTAACATCTTGCTGTATGCTCTATAAATTGGCAATATAATCAATATAGTGTAGTTCTTATTTTATGGAAAAGAATGTAAGAAACAGCACTTTCTTGATCAGAACTTACAGAGTGATATTAACTCTTTCACTACTGAAGTGTTAACAAGCTCACAGACCCTCCTTGCTGAGTTATTTTAACTAAACAATTATTATATTCTTAACCTTCCTCTTTGTGTATGAGTTATTTTGTCAAATTCTATGCATCGGCAATGCTATGTCATCCGCAAGGAGAGCAGTGATTAGCACTGACAGAACTGTTCCAGCATCTGGAGTGAAGTTTTAACCTTCCTCTTTGTGTACAAGTTGTTTTGTCCACTTCTGTATGTCGGCATGCTACATCATCCGCAAGGAGAGCAGTCATTACTGCTGACAGGACTGTTCCAACATCCACAGTAAAAGGGTTAAACGATTATTAAGACAAAAAAAATTTACCAGACATAGATTTCATTATAATGGGAGAAAATAATAGGCATTCAGAAATAGATTTCCATGGGAAAGTGGAGAAAGACTAACAGGAAAGATGAAATCCGGGAACAGTAGAAATAAAGTAAATGCAAAAGGGAAAAAGTGATCAGAATTTTTCAAAGAAAACATCCTATTAACATTTAATGGCATGATAAGAGACAATAAAGAGGCAGAATTCACATTTGTTAATAACAATGGACAAAGTGTTGAAGATTGTATAATATACAGTAAGAGTATGAAAGATAGAATCCAAAACCTTAAATTTAAAGATGAATAGTAAGTAGTGGGCATTTTCCATTAGTTTTAGAAATAAGAATAGAAGTTAAGAAAGAAACTGAAGAAGAGGACAATATTATGAAATGTAATGCGTAGTGAATAGATATTTGTGAATAAGCGAATGTATAGCATAAAAGCACGCCTTTTAAACTTTAACTTCATTGTTAAGAAGGGTGCCTTTGTATACATTAAAATATGTGTACTTTTATATTGGTATAGATTAAGATTAATGCAAGATCAAAATATATTGAGGCAATGTTTAATAATGCAGGAAAGAGCCCCTAATGGGATGAATTGGGTTCAGGGATTGAAGAGAACTCTACAAAAAATTGGAATGGGGAATCTATGGGAGGAGAGGGGGCAATTGGTTAGAGGTTTTTGGAAAGAAGTAAGGAAGAGGGTGGAGGATATAGGGAGACAGGAATTATTTCAGTCTTAGAGGAAAGAAAACTTTAGCATTATATAGTCAACTAAAGGAGGAGTGGGGTAGCGAAAAGTATGTGGATTTATGTAACAGGGAGGGAAGAGATGGCTGGGCATGGACTAGATTATGTATACATAGATTAAGAGGACTGAGAAAAGGTGTAAGCTTGGACATATGTCCATTGTGTGGGGAACAGGATAGTGATTTTCACTACATATTAGAATGTGAAGAAACAAGGTTGTGGAGGGAACGATTTTTGCCAAAGAAATGGGGGAGGAATAATAAAGAGGTTAATAAGATTAAGATAATGAAGCTAAGTAAGGAAGGTGATATAAAGCTATTAGGGGAATTAATGGAAAGAATAAGAGAAAAATGGTATAGGAAACTGAATAGAAATAATGTGGAACACGGTGGGCCCAACCATACATAAATAACCATGGACTTAAAATGAATGGTGGGCCATAGAATAAAACTAGCGTCTCGCAAGGTAGGAAAAATATTATAAAATTGAAAGTAAGGGTATTTTAGTTATGTTTTTGATGTATTTATTTTGTTATAAGTTGGTTTAATTGTATTGTTTTGAGCATAACTAAATCATTGATTCATGTGTACTTTCTCCACAATTTTGATGTTGCGCTGAGGTCACAAGTTTGGCCAGTTTGACTCAGAATGACTGAAAAGCATTTTTTTCTCCTTGAATCCCCAAGATATCTATAAGGCTGAATAATACTGGAGACTTATCTATAACTGTATAACTTAGAGACTACAATCTGCCTAAATTGGTGAATAAAAAAGTCAGTTATTTTGATAAATTTGAAAGTTTAAGTATTAAAAATTCTTGTGAATTGTTAGAAAAGATTAGGAATACAGTATTGTCTGATAATGATTAACTTGTTTCATTTAACATAACTGCTAATTCGTAGCATTCCTAGAGAAAAGCATTCAGTGTTTTGAAAAAATGGTTTAAGTTCCATAGATTTAAATGAAAAGTTTATAGGCGATTATCTGAAGCTTACCAATCATAGTTTAGATCCAAAATTTTTCTTTTTTAATGGTAGTTTCTTTCAACAAACTTTGGTTTAGCAATGGGTGGCCCTCTTTCACCATTTCTGGCTAATCTTTTCATGAGCTTCTTTTTAAATCTATATTACTAGAGCATTCCCTTTAATTTTTAAAACCTTGTACACATATGTAGATTATATTTTTGCTATTATTCCTGAGAAAAATATAAATGATGTCTTAAAAATGTTGAAGTTACAAGATAAAGCCATCGAATTTACCTTGGAAACTGAAAATAATTGTTGCCTTCCAATCCTAGATTTAAAGATGATAAAACATAACAAGAAATTGAATTTTGGCATTTATAGAAAATCTACTCATACTGATAATTACATTAAAAATAGAAGTTTTAATCCTTTTTCACACAAATTTGCTGTTTTTAATAGTTTAATTTATAGGCTGATAAATATACCAGGACACACTTGTGTTGATGGTGATTATATTAATGCTAAATCTGAAGATAGGGGTATAGCAGACATTAGGTAAGAGTATGGATCGGGCTGCATGAAGTGTGTGTTGTACTATTGTACTTCGTAATGTTTTCTCCAAGCTTCAGTAATAGCAGTAACACATTACTGATATGCTACCCCTGTCAGTCCTGTGTCTGCATCCCTGCTGCTGAATTTTAGAATTTATTTTAAGTATGTTCACAGGGTGAGCGAAAAAAGCAGTTGGCTCGGACAAGGTCAGGTCGTTTATCACGCCCCCCTCGTCACATGGTGAAAGACTACAAAAGGCTTCATCACCTTGACTTTGCTGATGCTGATCTGGATGATTCTGATGGTGGATACTCAGACTACCAAATGAGTGAACATGAAACAGAGGAGAATGCGGAAAAGCCAAACAACAACAAGGACCTACTGCCAGGTTTGTAACCACAAATTAAATGTAATAAATGAAAATTAAGAATTGCAAAGGGAGCTAAGTAGTTTTAAAGACAACAGACTAATGTGCATTTTATGATTCTTTTCTCCGCAATCATAATTTCAATATTTGAGCAGATTAGAAATTTGAGAAGTACAAATTGTTTTCCTTATAATTAGATAGCTAACATACCCAATATTGTGTTTTTATACACTTCATACTGCAGCTGTTTATTCACGTTCACCACCAAGAAACTCAGACTTATCAGGCTTGTTTCAAATAATCTTGAAGGGGATTTTAATACAATTTGGTAGATAGCCCTTATAATCTAAAGTTTGTAACAATTCTTAGAGACTATAAGCTTTACTTATCTTAATATCTGCTGAAAATTCTTATGTTGGAATTCAAGATCTTTCAGCAGGTATATTTGTAATGTAGCGCTTATAATGTTTGGAAATACTGCTTTTAAAAGATGTCAACAGCTAAGAAATGTGTGTTTTCAACTTTGCTTTATAAATTTATTTGATTATTAGTCCTGAAATAGTATATATTTGTTCCCAGAGGTAATTAATCATGAACTTGACTTTATTCGTTAATGAATTTGACTGTCCCATATCATTCATTCATTGTCAAGAAGATTGTCTATATATAAGGATGATAATTATTGTTAAATGTTATTTTTCAATTGTATTTATGTAATTAAGGGTTGTTTTGTATATATTTCTTGTCAAAAAGCTAAATTAATATTGTTTTCTTAGCAAATTGGAGATTATAGTGAAACGCGAAATATGACATGAAATGAAGTCGCAAGTGAGTACAAATAAACGAGAAAATATTTGAACGCGTCATCTTACCGAAGCAGATATATTAAATTTTCTCTTGGTCAGTCGTCTTTGAACAGAACAGACATCAGTTCAGTTAAGCAATTGTTTAATAATAACTGAATATTAATGGACCAAGGTTTAGAATTAAGGAAATAATTATTGACCCATTTGATTACGAAAAGTTAAATTATATACTACATACTAAGTAATACAATATGATTAAATCAACGAGAGATAAGATAGATGACACATTTAGCGAAGTTTTGCTAAATATATTTCAATACAGAATCTTAATCATGCTAAAAAAATTAATTAGTTAACACTAAGAAGTTTTAAATTGTGCTAACATTCAAAGATACTGGTAATCTACAAAGGTGCGAATAAATGTTCACAAACAAAGAAATCGAGTCTACTAATTCATCTCGCCCTGTACTGTGACCTGAGATAGTAAAAGAGTTTCATCAATAGCTTCCACCATAAGATTCAATGACGAAGCCATTCCTAACATCTTTTAAAACAAAACACACCGGTTCTATCTGCACTTTCACATTCAATGTCAAAATAGAATGGCACATATTTAGTGAATTTTGAATCGGGCACTAAAATTGGTCAAAACAGTACAACATCCACTACAATTACGAAACCAACTGATAATGCACATTTATTGTTTCCTGATTCGTTCTCTAGCACTTCAGCAGATGGCAAGACCAAACAATAAGTGGACAAATAGGACAATTAAATGAAAAGGACACAAAAAATTGACAAATGTGCATATTATTATTTATTTATGCCAACAAACTTACTGTTGGTGTTTTTAAACACACATCCGTGTGTGGGCAATGTTTGAGAGGTAGAACTGGAACTTAAAAATTCAGTGCCACAGCTGGGACTTGAACCACAGACCTTCCACTTACCAGGCAGCTGCTCTAACCATTGAACTACTGTGACAATCTGTGCATATGTTTCATGACAAGCAGCAACTTCTCATTCTGTCTTGTGCATTGTCTCTTATTTTTCACCTCAATAACTCCCTTAAACTTAATGATCACACAGGGACTTTGACTTAAGTAACAACTCATAGTACTCTTCCGACAAAGTAGTTAAATTCATTGTATTATTACTGTTTTAAGTTTTATTTTAATAATTTTATAGGAATCACAATCACATTCAATTAGGGCCCAATTTCAAACAGGTAATGCTCTGGGCAGACAGTCAGTGCTGGCCTACTAATCCCAAGGTTGCCGGTTCAAATCCAGCCCAGACCAACAGTTTTTAAGTGTGCTTAAAAATGACAGCTCCATGTCAGTAGAATTACTGGTTTGTAAAAGAACTCCTACTAACTAAACCCTAGCGCAACAGCCTATGAAGGACCAAGGCTTGTCGTCCAGCCGCTTCGTCCCCTACCTCTGCCTATTACAGGTGTCATTGGTGAGGTACAGTACTAGAGGGTGGGATGTGGTCAGCACCCCAAGCCCTCTTGGCCGGTTATGCGACCTTTGTGACCTTAAAAGAACTCCTGCAGGACGAAATTCCAGCACACCAGCGACGCTGATGTGATCCAGGTGATTGACAGCATCATTAAACAACAAAATAATTTAATATCTGGACCAATAATTTTAACTGCTCCCTCCTCCTTTTTCAGTTCTTCTCACACAAGATAAAATTTACGAATTCAAGTGTATCTATTATTTTTAAAAATACTAAGGTTTTTTAAAGGCACAGATTGTCTTTTTTCTTATTTAATACATGACTGTTTGTTTGATACAACTGCTATAACTACATAAAATAGAAACAATAATATACAAAAGCCTATTTTCCCAAACTAGTGTGTAATGTAAAAGTTTTCAAAATCTAATTTATAGAAGTTATTTATTTTTATTTTAAACTCTTAAATACCCATAGAAATAGGATAAATTTTGTAGGTACAAATCAAAATATAGGAATAATAGGTAATATAAGGTATAAACCTAAAATAAAGTTTATAACTGTTATCTTTTCATATCAACCAACTAAACTAGATCAGCATGTTATTTTTGTATACCAATAAACATATTGCTGGTGTTTTTAAACACAAGCCATGTGTAGGCAATGTTTGAGAGGTAGAATCAGGACTAAAAAATTCAATGCCATAGCTGGGATTTGAACCACAGATCTTCTGCTTCACATGCAGCTGCTGCAATCACTGAGCTACCATGGCAACTTGCCAGTATGACACTAAATTCCCAACCAATTCACATTTTCCTGATAGACCACAAGGGAATCTCACATCAGAGATAAATACCCCAAGGGTATATGCATGGCGTTGGTGCAGTTTTTATAATTAAGCTTCGTTGGGTCTTTGAGCCTTTGAAATCTTTGTGATCTCGGGTCGTGGTAACGGATGGAATGAAAAATCACACGATGTTTCTTCACCACAATGTATTATTTTATTAACACTTTTTCTATATTTTACATTAAAATAAATCCTCCTACCACCGTTTTAAATGATCTAAGTCTTTCCACTTTTTTTAAAAAGTGGAACAAATGCTTGATGAAAGTCTGGTAAACGTTCTACAATGTTCACACGTTACCTCAACGCGTCCTTTCACCTGAATATACACACGCTAGTGGGAAGAGTCTGACGTCACCTCACGTGATACTGCCTTTCTCGTATACATCTGCGTATGCGTCCATCAAATAGTTCCTTCTTGTTAGGGAAGCGATCCCTAACCATCATCCCTTCGCTTTTATTATGGAACACATATAATTCTAATATTTATACATATATATTAAAATTAAATATGGAAATATTTATGACGTCTTTGGGCAAACTTAGTTGTTCGTAGCAATGAACATTATTAACACGTTTTCGTCATTTAACCATCTGATACCAACATCAAAAAACAAATTACACTTTTAACAAATATTCACATAAACGATTTTCTTTTGGGGTCTTCTAATATTCTGTCTCACATGCCCCTTGTTTTTGTTTTTCAAGTTGTCACCTATATTTACAATCTTGAAACACAATACAACATTTCTCCCTACTCCTCTGATACAATCACTTTTTTTTCTTTACAGTCTTCTTCGCTGTATGTTTTTGCCTTTTGTTTTGGCATGACACAGCATATCTTTATAAATTTCACATATTCAGTTACTACACAATACATATTCAGTTATTATACAACACATATTCAGTTACTATACAATACATGTTCAGATATTATATAACACATTCAGTTATACATTTGACATTGACACAAATATAATTTAAGTGTATCATGGTTTATTGTGTGGCTTTTGACTTATGTTCCTTGTTATGAGGAGAGAAAAACAGGATACAAATCTTGAGCTAATGATTATGATCATATGTATGGCAATATTTTATTCAGTTCTTTGCCTTCTTTGTCTTGTAAGCTTATTATGTATAGGCAGGTCGTTGAGTCAATTCTTAAACTCTGATGTTACTAATAGTACCATTTTTTTTAATTGGGTTCTTATTCATTATTGTTTAGTTCAACATTTCTTCAAGCCTAGCATTGGCTATATCCATCTTAATTCATGGGCATTGCTTTTCTGACTATGGTTTTTCTTACTTCACTAATTGTCACCTCTTTATCTCTTATCTCTATAAGAGAAAACTTCTATACTTACAATTATTCTGCAATTGTATTTTTCTTCTCATTTCACCCTCGACACCTTTGTGTCATAAATATTTTATCTTTGTCATCACAATTGATTCCTTTTTATTATTTTGTCCCTGACATCCTTATGTCAAAAACACATTATTTTCCGTCGCTATTCACTTCTTTAATGACAATTAGTGTCCTCATCTGTCTTTGTTGACAATGCTCTTTACGGTCAATATAGCCAATGACTATGTTGATTTTCTTGTTGTATTTTCCAATCTGAACATGATCTTCTATAAGTAACCCATTAAAAATTATTATTTTCCATCATCTCTACTATTCCTGCCTTACATGTTTGTTGGCAAAGACTATTTGGTCCTTTCTTTGTATGGTTTTAATTTATTTTTATGGTATCTTCCTACCAACTTGCCATTTGTATTGTGTAGCTCATACGTATGGTCACCCAGCTGTTTTGTTATGACCAGTGGTCCAGTGTACAGTAGTTCCATCTTCTCTGTGTAGCCATCATGGTGTCGATGTCAATTGTCAGTTGCTTAGGGTTTGTGTTGTTGGTCATCTACTCGATTGGGACGAACTTAGGTGTTGTAATTTCCCTGAGTGTTGGTGGTGGTTTTTGTTTCTGTATTCTGTGCAGCATCTGCCCTATTTGGCACATTTTCATCTACTTCCTGCTGTCTTATGTTGCCAGTGTACCATTGGTTTCTGCCCCTTTGGCGTGAACCCCTATTATATGACGGTCTTTGGTTGTTGAAGTATTCCCTACAGAATCGTATGTGGTTCACTTGATGGGTACGGTCTCCTGGTCTTCCACGATTATATGTATATGTTTGGTGTCTCGATTCACCCCTCGGTATCGTGTCGTGGTACCGCCGTCTTGTGTTCTCCATCCTTTCGCCATGATTGTGTGGTTGTGGGAAATGGTGTGCCCCTCTCCCTCTG
Organism: Tenodera sinensis; assembly: GCA_030765045.1. Lineage (NCBI taxonomy): Eukaryota > Metazoa > Arthropoda > Insecta > Mantodea > Mantidae > Tenodera > Tenodera sinensis. The sequence goes on from CM060967.1 coordinate 132,818,403, forward strand.
TCATGGGTGTTCCTAGTATTTCTATCTTCTCCTTCATTCTGGTTGTTCATAGCCGTGCTCCGGTTTAAGATAGGTGAGTTTGGGTGACCGTTCCTATGTCTATGCTCATTAGGCTGACCATTTTGTGTTTCGAAGGCTGTCAGTAATTCTATCATGTCTGCAAAATCTACTGGCCTCGCAACAATTAACCCTGTTCTCACTGTGTCTGGGAAATGTCTTGTTATGCTGGTAATTAACTCTGCTTCCGACAGGTTAGGGTCTAATAGCTTTCCTTTGTTGGCTACTTTCATAAAATAATCGACTAGCGATAACCCTTTGGTTGGATCATATCTACCTGTCGCTAGCTCTACCCTAGTTTGGTTTTGCTTAGCTGGGCCCCATTACCTTGATAGGAATAGATTTCTGAATGAGGTATACGATTCATGACCAGCTAGTGTTAACCTAAGCCATTCTAATGCCTTGTTTTTTAAGCTTTTCTTAACTATCATCATCCTAAGCTCATTTGGTATCCTTTTCACTTTAAAATACTCTTCCATCTCTTTAACAAAGAGTTTTGGATCGTCTCCCTTCTCCTCGTCAAATGTAGGTGGTGTGATTTCATGTAGTATCCTGTTGGTGTAGCATGTGTTGTGTGTTGTGTCATTGTTTGATTGTGAACCTCTTTCTCTGTATGGTGAGTCAACATTTTGTACATTATTCAAATAACTCTCATCTTGTACATTACTTACATCTAAATCATCTTGCCTTTGTAGTGCATTCACATCATCATTTACATTAGCCAAACTTTCTTTTCCTTTTTTCATTTCTTCACAAATTGATTTTAAATCATTCTTTATTTCTAAGTGACTTTGTTTCATATCATTTATAGCATCCTGTTGCGAATGTACCACATCAGTCATAGTCTTAATTTTAGGAATTACAATTTGTTCTAGTTTCATTAATAATTCCTTTCTTTACTACCTCAATTTCTTTCCTTAATTCCTCAGTTATTTCTGCTTTTATGTTTGTAATCTTACAGTCTACACTTGCATTACATTCTGTTATTTCATCTCTACATCTACCAATTTTACCTTCTAATACAATTTTATTTTCTCTCATTTCCGATTCTATTTTTCCTATCCTATCTCCTATGATTTCTATCCTAGCTTCTAAGGCTTCATTTAAGTTCTTATGTACTAATTTTAAATTAGTTCCCATTATTTTCATATTTTCTTTACACTCCTGTCTTCCTAATTCTATTTTCTGTTCTAAGTCCTTTCTCACTTCCTCCACTTTCTGACCTATCTCTTTTTTATGTTGTTCTAAATCCTGTCTTATCTTTTTTTATTATTTTCTAAGTCCTGTTTTAATTCTACCTTATTTTGTTCCATTCTCTGACCTAAACTTTGTTCTAGTCTTTCAAACATGATCATTAATAACCTTTGGTCTTTTCCTATTGCTACCTCTTCTTCACTTACTGTTTCTATCTGATAGCTAGGCCTATCTGCCCCATCCCCTACTCCTGTTACTAGATCTCTCTCTTTTTGCGACATTTTAGTTTCTTTATTCAGTTCACTTTGGCTTAAAAGTCCTACTATTTTGCCGCTTCGCAGTAACATAAAAATAAACTGGATGTAAAAATAAAAATTTTTGGTCCTACTTTTTTTTTCGTTGGTTTATCCAATTACGTGCGTCTCCTGGGCAGTGGGCTTCGCTAGACGATCTCTGGTGTTTTCCCGCGTTGATTATCCGTTCATCGGTGTTCTGATGCAGATTTCAAACGATGGTCTAATGGCGTCTTCTTTCTTTTTGGCGCAAAGATATGGCGTCACTTGGTATTTCGCGTAAGTTCATTTCCCGTAATTTCCATTCCATCCAAAATTCGTGTTCCATGTTGGGCAAGCCATTTGGTGCAATTTTTATAATTAAGCTTTGTTGGGTCTTTGAGCCTTTGGCGGCCCGGGTTCGATCCCAGGGACCCGCATGTGGTATTCGTGGTGGACGAAGCGGCGTCAGGGCGGGTTTTCTCTGGGTACTCCGGTTTCCCCCGCCATCTCATTCCACCGGTGCTCCATCTTCACTCCATGTATCTGAGACAGAATATTGACTAATAGAAAATTGTTCATGTAAATATTTTTATAAGAGTATGTAAATTTTCAATTTATATAATTTGGATGTATTAGGAACTTATTTCTTTTTAATAATCAACATCCAATCTCTTGTCGTCACTTTGAGTTCGACCAATGAGAACTGTTGCGCGGATGAATACAAAAGAATGGCGGTGTTGCGTTATACCCACGCCAAAAACTACTTTCATTAGCGTCTATGACTTCAAAGTGTAAAGACGTATAATTGTTGATGGCGTGTGAAAATGTGAATTACACAAACTTCTAGCCAGCATGGACGCTATCCAATTTAAAAGTTATTAACCAACTGGAAAAGTGATGTAAAGTGTATATAAAGCGAATAAATGTGTTTATAATAAAAGTACGTTGAATTTATGCATTCCATTCAACGACCACATCCCCTGGTGATAAAAGTGGCGTCTGCTCCAACAAACTTTACACCTTTTAGCAAAAACAGTGCTCCATTTGCTACCATATTCACGCTAATATATGTGATAACCATCTTTTAAGAAAACCCCCGCCACAAATGGCTTGCCCAACGTGGAGCGCGAATTTGGAGTGGAATGCAAAATTGAGAGTGCGAAGTGCTAACACCAAAAGAACGCTATCTTATCGTGAAGGAGAAAGACGCCATTAGACCATCGTCTGATATCAACAAAACATCGATACACGGAGAATCAACGAGGGAAAAACACCGGAGATCATCTAGCGAAGCCAACTACCCAGGAGACGTAAACAACCGGACGAAGAACCAGCAGAAAAGAAAGTAGGATCGAAATTTTTTGTTTCTTTATTTTGTTCCCATTGTGCATGTTTTTAAGGAGTGGAAAAGTAATAGGACTTTCAACCAAAAATGAATTAGATAAAGGAATTAAAATGTCGCGAAAAGAGATAGAAATAGGAGTGGGGGAAGGGGCAGATAGGCCTAGTTATCAGGAAGGATTAGAAGGTGAACAGGCGGAAATAAGCAAAGATCAAAGGTTAATGATGATGATATTTGAAAGACTAGAACAGAATATGAAGGAAATAGGTCAGAAACTGGAACAAAACAAGGTAGAATTAGGTCAAAAAATGGAACAAAATAACATAGAATTAGGTCAGAAAATAGAGGGAGTGAGAGAGGACTTGGAAAATAATAAAAAAGAGATAGGTCAGAAAATGGAGGAAGTGAGAAAAGACTTAGAACAGAAAATGGAATTAGGTAGACAGAACTTAGAACAGCAAATGGAATTAGGTAGACAGAACCTAGAACAGAAAATAGAATTAGGGAGACAGGAGTGTAAAGAAAATATGAAAGTAATGGAAACTAATTTAAAATTAGTACATAAAAACTTAAATGAAACAAAGGAAGCCTTAGAAGCTAGGATAGAAATTGTAGGAGATAGGATGGGAAAGATAGAATCAGAGATGAGGGAAAATAAAATTGTGTTAGAAGAAGAAATTGCTAGATGTAGGGATGAAATAACAGAAAGTAATACAAGTGTAGACTGTAAAATAACAAATGTAAAAGCAGAAATAACTGAGGAATTAAGGAAAGAGATTGAGGTTGTAAAGAAAGACATTATTAATGAAACAGTAGAACAAATTGTAATTCCTAAAATTAAGACAATGAATGATGTGATGCTTTCACAACAGGATGCTATAAATGATATGAAACAAAGCCACTTGGAAATAAAGAATGATTTAAAATCAATTTGTGAAGAAATGAAAAAAAGGAAAGAAAATTTGGCTAATGTAAATGATGTTGTGAAGGCATTACAAAGACAAGATGATTTAGATGTAAGTAATGTACAAGATGAGAGTTATCTGAGTAATGTACAAAATGTTGACTCACCATACAGAGAAAGAGGTTCACAACCAAACAATGACACAACACATAACACATGTTACACCAACAGCATATTACATGAAATCACACCACCTACATTTGACGAGGAGAAGGGAGACGATCCAAAACTCTTTGTTAAAGAGATGGAAGAATACTTTAAAGTGAAAAGGATACCAAACGAGCTTAGGATGATGATAGTTAAGAAAAGCTTAAAAAACAAGGCATTAGAATGGCTCAGGTTAACACTAGCTGGTCATGAGTCTTATAGCTCATTCAGAAATTTATTCCTATCAAGATATTGGGGCCCAGCTAAACAAAACCAAACTAGGGTAGAGCTAGCGACAGGTAGATACGATCCAGCCAAAGGGTTGTCATTAGTCGACTATTTTATGAAAGTAGCCAACAAAGGAAAGCTATTAGACCCTAACTTGTCGGAGGCAGAACTAATTGCCAGCATAACGAGACATTTCCCAGACACAGTGAGAACAGGATTAATTGTTGCAAGGCCAGTAGATTTTGCAGATATGATAGAACTGCTGACAGCCTTCGAAACACAAAATGGTCGGCCTAATGAGCATAGACATAGGAACGGTCACCCAAACTCACCCATCCTAAACCGAAACATGGCTACGAACAACCAAAGCGAAGGAGAACATACAAATACTAGGAGTACCCATGAAAGGGGGAGAGGGGCACACCATTTCCCACAACCACATAACCATGGCGAGAGGATGGAGAACACAAGACAGCGGTACCACGACACGATACCGAGGGGTGAATCAAGACATCAAACATATACGTATGATCGTGGAAGACCAGGAGACCATACCCATCAAGTGAATCACATACGATTCAGTAGGGAACACTCGAACAACCACAGACCGTCACATGACAGAGGTTCACGCCAAAGGGGCAGAGACCAATGGTACACTAACAACACAAGACAGCAGGAAGTAGAAGAAGATGTGCCAAATAGGACAGATACTACACAGAATACAGAAACAACCACCACCACCAACACTCAGGGAAATTACAACAACTAAGTTCGTCCCAACTGGCTGGATGACAAACAACAATATCTCAGCAACTTGCAATTGACATCGACACCATGATGGCTACACGAAGAGAGAGATGGAACCACTGGTCATAACAAAACAGCTGGGTGACCACACGTATGAGCTACAGAATACAAATGGCAAGTTGGTAGGAAGATACCACAAAAATAAATTGAAGCCATACAAAGAAAGAGCCAAATAGCCTTTGTCAACAAATGTGTAAGGCAGGAGTAGTGGAGATGAAAGAAGATAACAATTTTTAATGGGTTACTTATAGGAAATTATATTCAAAATAGGATTACAACAAGGAAGAAAATCAACATAGTCATTGGCTATATCGACCACAAAGTGCATTGTCAACAAAGACAGATGAGGACACTGATTGTCATTAAATAAATGAATCATAGCGACGGAAGATAATATGTTTTTGACATAAGGATGTCAGGGACAAAAGTAAAAATGAATCAATTATGATAAAAAAGATATAATATTTCGACACAAAGATGTCGAGAGTAAATTGAGAAGAAAAATAATACAATTACAGAATAATTGTAAGTATAGAAGTTTTCTCTTATAAAAATAAGAGACAAAGAAATGACAATTAGTGAAGTGAGGAAAACCATAACCAGAAAAATAATGCCCATGAATTAAGATGAATATAGCCAATGCTAAGCTCGAAGAAATGTTGAACCAAACAACAATTAATAATAACCCAATTAAGAAAATTAGTACCATTAGTAACATCAGAGTTTAAGAACCGACTCAATAACCTGCCTATACATAAGCTCATAAGACAAAGAAGGCAAAGAACTGAATAAAGTATTGCCATAAATAAGATCATAATCATTAGCTCAAAATTTGTATCCTGTTTTTCTCTCCTCATAGCAATGAATACAAGTCAAAAACCACATGAAACACTTAAATTATATTTGTGTCAATGTCAAATGTACAATAACTGAGTATGTGTTGTATAAGAACTGAATATGTGTTGTACAATAACTGGATATGTACTGCATAATGACTGAAGGTGTGTTGTATAATAACAACATATCTGATATGATAACTGGATATATTGTGTAATAACTGAATATGTTGAGTAATAACTAAATGCTTTATGCAAAAACTGAATGTGTATTGTGTAATAACTAAATATGTATTGCATTAAAACAGAACACATATGTGTTATGATAGCAGGATATATTGTGCAATAACTGAATATGTATTGTATGATAATTGGACATGTTGTGTAGTAATCAAATGTGTTGTACAATAACTGGATATGTACTGCATAATGACTGAAAGTGTATTGTATAATAACAACATATGTGATATGATAACTGGGTATATTGTACAATAACTGGATATGTATTGTATAATAATTGAATGCATTGTGTAGCAATCGAATATGTGAAGTTTATAAAGACATGCTGTATCATGTCAAAACAAAGGACAAAGACAAACAGTGAGGAAGACTGTAAAAAAAAAAAAAAAAAAAAAAAAATATATATTGTACAAAGTGATTGAATCATAGAAGTAGGGAGAAGTATTGTATTGTGTTTCAAGATTGTAAATAAGGTGACAACTTGAAAAACAAAACAAGGGGCATATGAGACAGAATATTGACTAATAGAAAATTGTTCATGTAAATATTTTTATAAGAGTATGTAAATTTTCAATTTATATAATTTGGATGTATTAGGAACTTATTTCTTTTTAATAATCAACATCCAATCTCTTGTCGTCACTTTGAGTTCGACCAATGAGAACTGTTGCGCGGATGAATACAAAAGAATGGCGGTGTTGCGTTATACCCACGCCAAAAACTACTTTCATTAGCGTCTATGACTTCAAAGTGTAAAGACGTATAATTGTTGATGGCGTGTGAAAATGTGAATTACACAAACTTCTAGCCAGCATGGACGCTATCCAATTTAAAAGTTATTAACCAACTGGAAAAGTGATGTAAAGTGTATATAAAGCGAATAAATGTGTTTATAATAAAAGTACGTTGATTTATGCATTCCATTCCACGACCACATCCCCTGCAGATAGGAATCGCGCCTGCTCCAACAAACTTTACACCATTTAGCAAAAACAGTGCTTCAATTGCCGCTATATCCACACTAATATGAGTTAACCATCACTTTTAATAAACCCCCGCCACATATCATCAGTGTCACCGCCTGCGGTGCCGTAGTAGTAAAAGCGGGCGTTAAACACTACAAACATGAGCCTTTGAAATCTTTGTGATCTCGGGTCGTGGTAACGGATGGAATGAAAAATCACACGATGTTTCTTCACCACAATGTATTATTTTATTAACACTTTTTCTATATTTTACATTAAAATAAATCCTCCTAGCACCGTTTTAAATGATTTAAGTCTTTCCACTTTTTTTAAAAAGTGGAACAAATGCTTGATGAAAGTCTGGTAAACATTCTACAATGTTCACACGTTACCTCAACGCGTCCTTTCACCTTGCATATACACACGCTAGTGGGAAGAGTCTGATGTCACCTCACGTGATACTGCCTTTCTCGTATACATCCGCGTATGCGTCCATCAAATAGTTCCTTCTTGTTAGGGAAGCGATCCCTAACCATCCTCCCTTCGCTTTTATTATGGAACACATATAATTCTAATATTTATACATATATATTAAAATTAAATATGGAAATATTTATGACGTCTTTGGGCAAACTTAGTTGTTCGTAACAATGAACATTATTAACACGTTTTCATCATTTAACCATCTTATACCAACATCAAAAAACAAATTACACTTTTAACAAATATTCACATAAATGATTTTCTTTTGGGGTCTTCTAATATTCTGTCTCAGTGTCTAGCACCCTGGAATTCACCTTCAATTTAAAATTGCACCTTGAAAACCTGGAATTTACCTTCATTTTCAAAAACTCTCCTTGAATTTTTCTAAAACATTTATGTTACATTCTGAGGTCACACTTGCAAGATGCATGCTGCTCTGGGTACGATAGTGGGATCGTTGACACTCTTGCACTTGACTTATGTCGGTCTTCTAGTGCACTTTTTCCAACCAAGGTCAAAGCTATGTGAAGACTTAACCCACCAGTAGCACTACAGTTTGTTCACCAGCTCATTTATTTGTACTTTAAGGCTGAGAAAAAGGAAAAGTTGTGTAGGTTACATCTTATAGATTAAAAAAATAAGTTTTTGTTAGAAGGAATATTGTCCATAATAAGGGTTACATTCCATGTTTTGTTCTGATAAAACCTTTTTAATAATAATTGGTGTCATCCTTAGGTTTACAGTATTTCCCAGAATTACTGATTTCTCATAACAAAATGAATTTTTCAGTCCTGATTCCACTTCTTAAAACATTGCCCTCACATAGCTTGTGTGTTTAAAAACACCAGCATTAAGTTTGTTGGCATAAATAAATAATAATTGCCACCTAAAGGTTACTTAAGCCCAGGACATAAAGTACTTACTATTGTGTAGCCCTTGGGGCATTTATCTCTGATTTGAGATTCCCTTGTGGTCTAACTGGGAAAGAAGTACAAATTGGTTGGGAAATGTCATACTGGCAAGTTGGCCATGGTGCTTAGTGGTTAGAGCAGGTGCTCTATAAGCAGAAGATCCGTGGTTCAAATCCCGGCTGTGGCATTAAATTTTTCAGTCCTGATTCCACATCTTGAAACATTGTTCACACATGGCTTGTGTGGTTAAAAACACCAGCATTAAGTTTGTTGGCATAAATAAATAATTTTAGCTCCATGTATATGTATATATATATATATATGTTGTTGTTAGCTAATGCTGGATTTCTGACAATGAAGTCATTAATCCTCTTGCTCTCCAATATTTTTCACTGATGGATGGGGCATTAGAAGTGGCCGAGCATATTTGAAGGTGGTCTCGATCCATTTCCTCTTGCAGATCACATAGAGGACAGAGTGGTGTCCTCTATGTGATCTGCAAGAGGAAATGGATCGAGACCACCTTCAAATATGCCCGGCCGCTTGAAGGTGGTCTCGATCCATATATACCATGTATCTTAGGTTACTTTCATTTACCATGTTAGCTCTTTCCCAGTATTGTTTGTAAGTTTGCATGTCTCCTTGAAAAGGAATTTTTCACCTTGAAAAATCCTGGAAATCACCATGAATTTGGTTTTCAAATTTTGCTAGACACCATATATATGAATTGGTGGGGAAATTTAGTGTCGTTCTACCCCAGCAGTTGTGCAGCGTAAAACATTACTACTCCCTTAGTGTCATTCTGCCAAGTTGACCACGGTAGCTTAGTGGTTAAGAGCAGCTGCATGTGAAGCAGAAGATCCATGATTCAAATCCCGACTATAGCATTGAATTTTGCAGTACTGATTCTTCTTCGCAAACGTTGCCCACACGTGGCTTTTGTGTTTGAAAACACCAGCAGTAAGTTGGTTGGCATACAAAAATAACAAAAGCTTACTTATAAAACTGATGGAAATGAAATGTTTAAAACAGTGGAGCATATTAATAGATTAAAAAATATATCAATATTTGTAAACACATTCTACTCCAACTTGTAATATTTATCACAGGACTAGTTTCAGAGAGGATCCTCTCCTTCTTTCAACATATTAAATTTGTTGAAAATTTGAATGGATTTAAACCCAGTTTTGTAACTAGATTACTATAAAAAAAAAAAAAACCATAGAAGATTAAAAACTATCAAGGATGTCACCATATTAAAAATCAGCAATACCCAAGAAAGATATTGTAAATTTACATATCATCCAAAATTTTTCAACATATTCAACATTTTTAAGGGTTATAATATAAAACTGGCTCTGCAAAACAAGTATAGTATGAGAAATTTACTCAGTCACCCTCTAAAAAATACAACTCCAAGTTGTATTAATTATTAGGAATCTACTGTAACTCAACTGTGAAGACTGCCATAAGAAGTATATCAACAAAACAAAAAGAAATGTGGAAACCAGAACGAAGGAACATGTCAGAAACATCAAATACAAAGAAACAGATAAATCAGCCATATCTCACCACTTTTGGTCTTGCAATCATATCAACCTAAATATCCAACTTTTAAAACCAGCAAAAAATTATTGGGAGTTAACAGTGTGGGAAAATATATATCATTAAGGATCGAGATCGGCTGATGAATTTCGACATACCAATCATAGACAATGTCTTACAACTAGCCAATAGGAAGAACAGCATACCAGGCAACAAGAGAAAGGGGAGGCAGTTACCTGATGTTGAACCAATCGATCAACAGCTGAATGATGGAGAGGACCCTCTCCGAAATTAGTCCTGTGATTAACATAATTTCAAGTAAGTTGGAACAGAATGTGTTTAGAAATATTGACATATTTTTCAATTTAAAAGTTCACTTGTTCTTTATTATTAGTGGACCATACTGTGTTTACATACAGAACATTTAAGTGCAAGAATGCAAAGCAGAGACTTTTAATGACCATTATCTATACTCTGTAATCAAGAGATTAGAGGAGACGTAAACAAACCCACAGTCTTGACACTTTCGCCGTCTAAATAGTCCCTTGAAAAAATACTGTTACTAAGGTCTGAAATCTCACTTAATGTTTGCTAAAGCACGAACTAAGTGTACCAACCATAGTGAAAGTGTAAGAATACGCAGTTAAGTGAATTCGTAACCAGCCTAATTCATTCTGTGCATGCATTTTCAGTATGAAAGTAACATGGTGGAACAAATGAATGTTGTGAAACATAAGCGTGACAAACCATTGTGAATTGGTGAAAAGACAATAATATTGAACATGTTTAACAAGTTCTGCGAGAAATATCCCGAACTTGCTATCGAAGGTGTGATGAAATTAGAATTCGAGTTTACCGGTGTGTCAGTTGCAAGTATTTACAGCACACACAAAGAAAAATCCTCAGTTGGTGAAGTCAGAACACCTGGCAAAATACGACCACGTGCCAAGCAAATGTTGGATGTAGTTTGCGACAAATTTGTGAGATCTGCAATCTGCCGAAAAGTTCGGCAGTTCTTTGTTAACAATGAACCCCCACCTTAAAGTGCTGTTGGCAGTTAACCCTGATCCCGATCTTCCAGATTTAAGACGAACTTCCCTCCACAAGCTGCTTCTGGAGATTGGTTTTGAGTTTGTGAGCAGGAAATGAAAAAGTGTTATTGTGGACAGAGATGACGTAAATAGCAGTTAATTTCCATGTGTTACATGTTATTTGGATCAAGTAAATATATCCTTTTAGTAGTGTAAAATGTATATTATACGTAGGCGTAGCGGTAACTGTTGCGTCATTGCGAATGTACGTGGCCACGGAGTGATACAAACCAGTGCTTTGTTTACATCTCCTCTAATCTCTTGATGTACTGAGTATAGCTCTAAATCTTTTAGTATGTATAATATGTGAATAACAGTTGGTTTTGTAAAGTGAATCAGATCAGTTATTAAAATTAGATATGTTTCAAGAACTTATTTGCTCTCATTCTCAACCCAATGCCTACTGCTGGAATGTGGTATTGTCATGTTGGATAGTGCAATGCTGTCATCCTCTGCTGTCTTTTCCAAGAGTTTCTTGTTAAGGTTGACACTTTAGGGGAACTCAAAGTACAAGACTCTTGTCTTTATTTTTAACAATGAAGTAATTGTAAAATAGATTAATATAAATTACCAGAGTAATAATCTGGTAATTAAGTGCATTTCCAGAACTTCCTGCCACAGGATTTGTTTCAGATATATGAACTAATATTTTCTTTTTTTGCAGGGTTATCACTGCCCAAACGCAAGATCTCGTCACATTTCAGATGCCCTACTTGCCAGAAGGTTTATCTTGGGTACTCTCGGATGTCTAGACATTTTGAAATGTACCCAGACCATGGCAATATTGAACAGATACAGATGCCAAATAAAAACAATATTACTGACACAAAAAATGACGAGAATCAACAAACCCCAGATATTAGTAAGTATATTATAAAGTAATACATGATAGTAAGTTAAATGGGGTATTTCTTCTTTTTTTTTAATTCTCCAATGTTTTCCTGCTTTATTTTTCTGTGTTTTCCTGTTTTTCCATATATTTTTTCGCATATGCACAATACATAGTATAAAGTAAAGGAATATCTGCAACTTAATAAATCTAAGTCATTACATTAACTTGTCTAGTCATTTTGTATCATGTCTTTCACTTTATAGACATTTTAATCTATGATATATAATATGTTGGACACAAGACTAGAAATGTATATCTGACTTTATTGTAATGTAAATATATAAATTTAATTATTGATATATCCTATATCAATGTGCTATGTACAGAATTGATTTAAAGGATTAAATAAAAATAAATAAACAAACATATAAATACCATCCCCAAGGTGGGACTTGAACTTTTGACCCTCTGTGCAGCAGAGTATGTGGTACGACCAAATTGTGGAATTACCACCTGGGTTTGCTATTCATGTTAGTGTGCCATAGAAACTGCTGCAGTGCTGAGCCATACCCATAATCACTGTTTTCCTTAAAGCACATTGAATGTTACAGGATTTCTTAAAGGAGCCATTTGGTCTAGAATAACAGCATGTTATAGTTGGCGCAGCTTATTGAGATACCCCAAAAAACAACCTTGACATTTTTCCCCCATTATGGTGCAGTCTGGTTATATTTGGTGATATCCCATCCGTTGGGTTGCATTAGTGCCGCCAACTGTTTGTATCTAAAACCATGGTAAAGCTATGGCCATAGTTGGTGTTATTGCTTCTGTTATGTTGCCAGTTTATGAACGTGTTGCAGAGAGGCCAACCGATAGATTTTAAAACAAGATTCTGTTTAGACGCCATATTAATTAATCAGTCAGTGGACATAATGCTTGTTTTTGCGTGATTTTGTTTTGAATTGTTTTAGAACAGTATATGCAATTATAGTTAGTGTTCATTATTTTTGTATTCGCTACACAGTACTACATCTTTTATATATTATGATATTTAGCACTCGGAAGTAATTTTATCCAAAAGTGTTATGGCAGAACAAGATATGTCGAAGGTGAGTACATTCATCATATGTTGTGTGGTAGCGATGTTCAAGCATTATTATCATTTGAAAGCATGTTATTTTAATACTGTGATATTTGAGGTTAGAAGTGGCTTTATTATGTACGTCGGCAGGACTGCTTTTTGTGATACTTCGTCAGCTGTTTAGTGTAATGTCGGCCATTTTGAACTCCTGGGGACTGCCGATAAACTGCGCCGACTATATCTATTGTTCTGGTCAAGAAGTATCAAACTTTCTGCCATCTTGACTCCATGTCCTACATCAGTGCACTACAATGGAGTTGATTTTGAGTTATATTGACATTTAAAACTTAAGGATTATGGTTGGTTGTTATTCCTTTGTGCTTTGCACATCTAGTGAGCACATGGTTCACTCAACCATGTTCACTCCATGAATGCTTTTTGAACTATTTAGAACCTCATGCTTATATTACTTATATTGTTTAAGTTTGCCAATAATTTCCTATCTCTCCTGAATGTTGTCAGGACTCCAACTGATTTTCTATGATTGCAGAGTGGAACATGTAAGGTGTTTGTGTATATAAAATGAATATAGAAATACTGATTTATTGCATAATTAGCCAAATCCAAAATTGTACCCTTATTCAAAGTAAAAGAAATACAGATCCTTCAGTACACGGAATACATACTTTTATCCCAGTATACACAGATGATGTAATGAATTAAGAAGTCAAACTTAATTCCATATGATGACCATGGATTAACACTGCAATGATGAGTATACACATCATTAGTAATGAAAAGGTTAAACTAATCAATGTCAAAAAAAGCATCACTTATGATAGGCATATGGGTTGTCTAACCTTACTTGCGTGTAACCTTACTTGTGTTTCTGGGTGTTAAAGTAGTAATTTTAAGTTGCAATAGAGGCATGTTATCTCTGAATTAGGATACATGGTGGTTGGTAATCTACTAGGAAAACTTTGAATCAGTTTGGGAATTTAATGTTGTGTCAGCATATTGCCATGGTAGGTCAATGGTTGGAGCAACCACACAGAAAATGGAACATCCATGTTCAAATCCCATTGAATTTTTCAGTGTGATTCTACCTTCATAAAATCCTTAGACCAGATTGGCCCTTGAAGGAATAACTAATTTACACTAATTAACTTTACAGTTGATTAACTATCTGTACCCAGGATTAAAGTAACCGGGAGACCAAAAAAACATTTGAACAGGCTGCACTCTGTTTTGCCTGTCTGCATCCTCTACGCTCATTGCTGTCTGCCACTATCATAGAAAAGCACAGATGAAACCATACATTTTAAAAACTATTTTTAAAGGCTTTACTTACCTACTTTAGGAAAGGAGATGCTGAAACTGGCCACTGTCGTTGTCCATACATTTTTGGCACCTCTTTAGGAAACTATCCATCACTCGCCAAGACAAACCCACACACCCTGGAAGAATCAAAAGAAAATATGTCAGAAAATTGCCAGCATTTCTCAATGTGACCTATGGCGAGTGTGGATAGTTACCTAAAGAGGTGCCAAAAATGTATGGACAACTAAAGTGGCCAGTTTCAGCATCACCTTTCATAAAGCTGGTAAGTGAAGCCTTTAAAAGTAGGTTTAAAAATGTTGTATGGTTTCATCTGCACCTTTCTATGATAGCGGCAGAGGGCAATGAGCACCAAGGATGTGGACAGGCAAACACTGCACAGCCTGATTATTCCAAATGTTTAGTTCTTCCGAGCTTGTAGGCCGTGGTCTAGAAGGCATGGTAAATACCAACGTTTCGCCAAGTACTGCGCTTGGCATCATCAGGGTAACACGATCCTCCATCTGTACTGGTCAGAGTTAGAATGTGGAAGCAGAGAAGTAGTGGAAGAAATGACCGTTAATGTCCGTTACGTTTATTTATATTGGTGGGAGTGGGCGGGGCATTGTTGCGCCGTCTATGGTAGTGATTGGCCGGTTGTAGGTGGGGTTTTATTACAACTGTTGTTTGTGTCTGAAAGTCTATCTAAAACCGGTATCCATGCTTTATGTACACGTAGTATTTCTTCTTTGCGATTGAAGTTGTCTTTGTGTTTGTAGATTTCTATGGCCTCCCTTTGTAGTCGGGCATAATAGTTAACTGTAGAAGACAGGACTCGGGTTTCTTTAAGGTTGACATCATAGCCGAATAACAAGGCGTGCTCTGCCACAGACGATTTATCTGTAGACCACGACCTACAAGCCCGGAAGAACTAAACATTTGGAATAATCAAGACACCGGCCGTGAAAGCCTAAATACATATACTGCACAGCCTGTTTGAACCTGTTTTGCTCCCTTGGTACTTATTAATTTGTAAGTTAGCTTTAAGCATTTTGATCTAAATATAATATACCCTGGCCATCAGAAAGAGTCAGGCCTTCAAACACACCTATGGATTACAGAATGATGTTAGTAAGGAATGTTGACATTGGTAGTATGTCGAACTAATTTAATCATTCTTTATGTGCAGTTTCAAATGAAGCGTTAACAAAAGTGAGTATCAATAATGCACCAACCACCATAGTTCGGAAAGGCTTAAATGGCATTGTTCGTACTGGACCAGCAAGAAGACGGGGAAAGAGAAGAGGGCCTTGGGCATATACAACTCCTGAAGCTCGTTCAGAAAGAAGGAAAGGAAAACTAAGAGAGGTGAACTTTTATTGTTAAGTGCATGTTGCGAAGATTTGTATGTAGAATTATTTAAGCAAATAGATTCTGCTTTGATATTTGATACCCTGAGCATGCCAGTCAATACAAAACTATTACTTGGGTCAGAAATAAAAGTGTGATAAAAGTGAAAGAGAAATATATTACCTCAGAAGTGCTTTTAGGAGTCAGTGTGTCAGTTTGAGAATGTACCCAATCCAGCCTTTATAGCTCATTTTCTTCTATAAGAAAATAATGGTACAATACCGAATTCCTGCTATTGTGCAGGTATGCCAACCTAAATGAGAAGTGAAATCCACTGGATGGTGATGTTTTGATATTTTTTTGCTCTATAACCATGGACCATTGAGATTTAGCTTCACAGCTCCTAGGACTACCCGTTATTCACTCTTTTTCTTCTTCTTTCCCTGATTACCCTCCCCTTATGTAGGACTTACAAGCCAGCCTAGGGTCAGACGCCTGTTGGGGAGCAGAGAGATCTCTGGACCAGACAGAGTGAAGACCTGCAAGCAGGTGGTCAGCCAAGTACCAGGTATGATGTGAGGAAGAGGATGATATGAAATGCAGGCGAAATGGATGATTGGAAGGGTGACAATGGAGCACTTAGTGGAATGAATGGCGGGGGAAACCGGAGAACCGGAGAAAACCCACCCAGACGCTGCTTCGTCCACTACGAATACCACCTGCAGGCCCTGCCTAGGTGGTAGGCGAGTGGTCTAATCACTCAGCCACAGTGCCGCCTCACTCTTTTTCTTAGAAAAAATATACTGCATCTTAGGACTGTGGCAGTTTTTTATAAAAGAAACAAATGAGATCTTTGTTACAGAATTGTATGTGGCAGGTAACAGATATAGAACAAGATGGCAAGGGCTAAGGTTTTTTGAATTAAAGTCCAAATTTCACACTTTGAGTTTAACATATATTCATAAATTACTTCACTTTTTAACCTCTTCTTGAAGCCACCGTCCAAACCTATTCAGGTTATTGTCGCAGCAAAGTTTTCATTTACAATTGTTTCTTACGTGAAGCTCAAATAGCATCACTTTTACGACAAGCTTTGGTTTTTCTTTCACTAACTTGTATTTATATCCTAGATATTTATTATGCAAGATTTCTTTTCCGCATGATCATTATCTGGTTGTTTGGTATTCCTTCTTATAATATCAGTTTACCAACATGTTTTACAATTATTACGATGTGCATCCGCCACTATTTGCACAAAGTTTCGTATCTCCATGAAATGGCACTAAGATAACAACTATTTTGTAAAAGATTCACTATTTCCGTTGGTTACGGTGCCTAACAATGATTGTTTTTCCTTTGTTTTTCACTCAATTTATACTTATAATCAGTGTTGGTCATGCTCTGCATTACTGTACCAAATAGTTTCGGATGCAACAATAAAGTTTACAAAAAAAATGTAACATTCATATAACTGAGAATTGGTATATTTTTGGTGGACATAAAAATAAACGCAACAAATACCAGTGTGAATCATCCGTTCCTGTCATTCCAAATTAAATATCTTGGGTTTATAATTTCTCCTACATTTGCCCCATAATCATTTTATGTTTGCACAATTTGTTTTCTTTCTTATAATTCTTGGTGCGAAGGTGATATGATTATTCCTCTTACTGTAATTTCTGATCAGTTTTACAAATTTTTGTTTACAAATTTAAATTTTATCCCTTCGTGGTATGTAAACATGTTTGTGTATTGTTTCATGAACAATTTTTGTTCATGTTTACGTAAGCTTCTATGGCCAATATTAAGATTAACTTGGTCCATTGCTTCCGGTGTAGACCAGGTCTTAAGGCATAACCTTCCAGACGTTTTGCCCATCCAATGATGTAGCTTTCTCAGGGCCAAACGCACTAGCACTCCTTTTATACCTTGACTGAAAGGTGAAAAATACCGCCCTCCTGTCCTCCCATTGGCTGGCCGTTGGTGGTAGGTTGATGTGGTCTTAGCAGAGGTTTCCAAATGCCGTTCAAAGTTTTTCCATTGTCTACATTGATTTGTTGTTCTTTTAAAATCTCAATAATTTTGCATGTTATTGAATGTTTGTAATCGTTACAAGGGACCAATAATTTTATGTCGTCGAAGTCAACATGGTGGCCGATCTCAATAGCATGTTTGACTATTCTCAAACTTCTCAAGTTGATTGACTTTAAAGTTTCTAATGTGTTGTTTACATCTTGTGGCTGCCAAGCTTCCAGTCTGGCCAGTGTATGATTTTCCACAGTCGCATGGTATTTTATAAATCCCTGGGTTAAGTAATGGGTCAGATTTGTCCTTTGGGCATAGACTAGCTTTCTTACTGTGCTATAATGAGTGTTGATCCTGTGCTTGTGTAGGATTTCACTGGTTCTTTGGTAATACTCTAAATGAAAGGAAGGCAGGCCCACCTTGTCTCTTGTTCTTATTTTGTGTTTATAGTGTCTTCATGTTCTTTTCCCAAGGTTGTATGTCAGTTTTTGGGTATCCATTGGTTATTAACACCCTGTAAATGATGTAGGTTTTTTCTTATATCTTTGCTTCATTTGTGATCTATTGGTTGACATCCCACTGCTGCTCATAGAAAGCTCATTTCACTGGTCTCTGACCTATTGCTGCGTGAGTCCCTACTTTCACATCCATATGGGAAATTATTATAATTATATGCCTTTCCCTATACCTCTACTCAAAGCATATTAAATTAAGCTGCACAACTGTAAATATGGCATTGCCATGGCAGTTGTTGCATCTCCCATATTAATTTAGAAATAGAATAGAGCAATAAACTGTTCCTTAATTAACAGTGATCGTAACATTTCTAGGTGTTGGCAACCTGTGAGGCCCATGAGCTAGCAGAGGTGGCTGGGCCTGCAGTTGCAGAAGTGCTGTCATTGTGGGAACTTTTATTGCTTCGTGTAGAAGCAGTAAGAACTGAGGAAAGCTATGTGGCAACTCTCTGTGATGAGTTACAAGCTTTATTAGAAAAGGTGCGTGCTGTTGCAACTGATATTCTCAAGCCACTGGATCACAAAATTGAAAACAAGGAACACCAAATAGAGGTAATGGAATTGCTCTTGATTGTAATAATATTTTATAGGATTTGCATGCTATGCCATAGAGCTTACAAATTGTTGAATTAATGCTTTATAAGTATACCATAAAACAGGCTAACTTTGACTGTTTTTTTAAATGTTCTTGCCAATTTTGGTATGAAGATGTCGACTAAAATTCCTATTTAAATTTGAGACAATTCCCTGAGATCTGTTGTACTTTTGTCATACAGAAAATAATTGCTATGTGTGTCATTGTTTATTGTGCAAACTATTGAAATTTAACCAAAATGTCCTAGAAAACAGGCTTAACTTTTGGCCACAAAAAATTAAAGCGGAAAAACAAAGTTATACTTACCTGTGTTATACTTGCATTGTTTAATGTTCTACTTGTTTTGAAACAAAGGTTGTGTCAAAAAATTAATGAACGTGGGTACTAAATACTGTATTTTCTTTTCTTTTAAGCGTCATCAGACAAGAAAATAATTTTAGGCCAAAATTGTGGTTAAAATAAACTTAGTTATCAGTTTGGTCATTCTAAGGCCTACCCATTATTTGTTTTAAAAGATGTCATAATTTTCTGTAATTTTTGTGAAAATAAACCTTCGATGTCTAATACGAAGGGATGGTTGCAGTTTCCTCACAAACTGATTCTTGTGCATGTTGCGCACATTCTCGTCTGGAAACACAAGGAAGGGTTGTTTCTCAGAAGTTTTTCTGAAGCACTTTATTTCATGTGTTCCCAGAATTCAAAATGTCTGCAGCATAGAATCTGTTGATTCTTCTCAATCAAAAACAGCACAAGAACGAAATCTCCATTCTCTCATCAACAACGAATGAGACATCTCTTAAAGCATGTGTGGGAATCTGTAGAAGAAAAGGACCCAATTTGGACCAAATCACATACTTCTAACATAGAGCGCGTTTCTTTGGGTTCCATTTCTTTTGAAATGTGTTTCCCACTGACACACTCTTTCCAGATTTTACATTCGACCCCTTTGGTTACTCGATTCTTAATCTCTCCAATGCATGCAGATTTCAGGAGTTCCATGAATGAGTAGCTCCAAGACATCTCAGAGTTCTTATTTCACTTTCTTCGCTTAATACTCTGCAAAGAAGTTGCTGTGATACTAGTTCTATATTGGGTTTGTTTATGCATCTATATTTAATTTGGTCTAATTTTGTTCATTTTTAGAGATACTAGTTTATAAAACCTATTTCAGGACTACTTCAATGTAGTTGATGCCACAAGAGCAGCATCTGGAAGTTTTCTTTAGTATTTTGGCACGGCCAAAGTTAACTTGAAAATTCACACTGATGAACCTAGAACTAATTCAATGAAACAGTAATTTTTTAATCTATTTCAATCTTAAATAACATATATTTAGAGATACTTACACATCAATTATGTGAACAGAAATCACGTACCCTTATTACTTATTTATGCCAACAAACTTAATGTTAACTATGTTAAGTAGATTTCCCGGGCTTGTGGGCCGTGGTCGAGTTGGATTACCTTCCTCCGACGTTTCACTGAAAACTGCTTCCAGCATCTTCAGAGTAATCCAACTCGACCACGGCCCACAAGCCCGGGAAATCTACTTAACATAGTTGATAATGCCGGCCGTGAAAGCCTCAGGACTTATATAAACTTAATGTTGGTGTTTTTAAACACACAAGCCGTGTGTGGGCAATGTTTGAGAGGTAGAAATGGAACTTAAAAATTCAATGCCACATGTTTTAGCTAGGTATAAGTGTGTTTTCACTCTTTCAAACAGTAACACATCGACGGAACAATATCAGCTGCTACTGATGTCTACATTACACACCAAGTTGCATGGGAAACACCTTTACAACTAATGCACTCCATCGGCTGTACAACAAACCTTACGAAACCATTGCAATATTTGTATTCTAGATTACAGAATAAGAAAATAAAGTTCAACAACCTAATGGCCGAAATTAGCCTGTTTTATGGTAAATGCAGAGTGTTTCATTGAACATATCACTATTTAAACAAGTCTGTTGAGCACTATATAATATACATAAAAGCATCCAAGTGTGAGTGAGACATTATCTCAGGGAAAAATAATGAGTTACAAGATGGGCTGAAAGTATCCCTTGGGCACACCTTGTTGCCCTTTTCCCACTGATAAGTGCCTCAGCAGTCCACACTGATATTTTTTTTTTAGCCATTATGCTTTCCCAGAGATCCTTAGTGGTTCATAGTCTGCTTCTGTAGACTCTTGCCTCAAGATGCATCTACAGAAAATCATCAATGAGGTCAGATCCTGTGATCTTGGAGGCCATAAATCTTAAGAAATAACTGGTCCTTGAAGTAGCTGCTGATATATGCTGTAGATTCATTGCATTGATGTGGGAAGTGGCAACATTTTATTGAAAATATTCCTGCATAAGTTCCATGTCATCTAGAAGTCCATGACAATACACTTAGTATATACAATTTCTTCAAAGAAAAACGGCCTAATGCATCCCTGGCTGGAAGTTGCACACCATACTTCAATTTTTTCTGGATGAATTGATGACGATGTATGAATGTAGAATGCCTCGCCTGTCCCCTCCATTCCCCTGAGATCATGAGCTGGAAATGAATAGTAGAAATCAGAATATTTTCGGGTAAAGAAAACATTTAGCATAATATTGGCAAAACTTAAGGGAGGAAACAAGTATAAACATATTTCTTGGAAGTTTGAAAACAGTGTTGTAATAATCAATTTAAACCAAAAAGTTGAGTCGATTAATAACACTACACAACACTTATTTATAATTTACCAGAACATGTTTCAAAGGCTTGACTTTCTTCCATTATCAACAGACATCGACTGGTTCCCCCTGGTATGGATGGCGATGTTTCCTCTTGAGGTCTCCTCTGGTAGTGGTTCAAGGAAATTTCCCAGCAAGTTGCTCAGAGGAAACATCGCCATCCACACCAGGGGGAACTAGTCGATGTCTGTTGATAATGGAGGAAAGGCAAGCCTTTGAAACATGTTCTGGTAAATTATAAATAAGTATTGTCTAGTGTTATTAATCAACTCACCTTTTTGGTTTAAATTAAGTGAAAACATGTCTGAAGATAACAAAATTTTATGCACCAAGAAAATACTAGGTGTTTTGAAGCACATATATGTGAAGTCTTAAAGTACTATAGAGTCTGTAAATTGCTCTAATTACACCATATTTAAAGGTCTGTTCTCTGAGGGCTCATGGCAAATGGTGAAATCGCTGCCTTAAGTTAAAAATTCCCTCCCCCTTTTTTTTACCAATTTTTGTGAGACCTTTTTCCCATGACATTAGTTTCTGATTTATCATCGAGCCACCATGATTGATAGGTATACCATAGTAACAGCAGCTCTACCATTATTATATCTTGTAACACACCAAATTATCTGTCTTTTACGGAATCAGTAGGGAACATAGAGAAACTACTTTGTTTCTCTTTGTTTGCCTTTTTTGAGGTTTGTACTTGAAGGCTGGCTTTCTGTTTGTGTCTTTGTTTATATTGACCACATGCTCTGTTACAGAGTATTATTAGATAATTTCTTAAGTAGTTTGTCTAATCCAGTCACAGCCAACTCGCTTGCGGTGGTGCATGTGCTGGGCTACAAGCACCGTGCTCCGTCAGTTCATGCTTCGCAGTGGAGCAGTCGGTTTGTCTTCCTTAGCAGTGGCGGTCCGTACTTCAGTGACAATTTGATATGGAAGGGCACTCATTAAAGCTATTTGTTTCTTTTTCACATTCAATGAGACTTTTTCAGGAAGGAGAATTGAATGATTAATACAGTTGCTGTGCTAACCAATTAGTATTGCCAATAAATAGGAAAAACCGTTTTTCTCAGAAATGCATTTTGTGCATCTATCGAGTTTTGAAAAAACGCTCCTCAATTATTTTTTAATGGTAACGCAAGTGCAGATTACCTAACGCCACTGGCATATCTCTCTAGCACTCGTCAGCAATGACCAGGCACGCCGGCACCGTGCAAACTGTATAGGCACACCTTTTGTGTCAGTTGGCAGTCCCTGATCTAATCACTAACATGTTACATTTTAAGTAAACCCTAGTATAAATATTTTTGTGTAGTACTTCTTCAGTATAAATATTTTAGCTTATTTCTTGCACAGTGTCTGTAGCTGTATATATACCAACAGGACTTGTATACTTGTAAAAATAGCTATCAAAAATCACTATAAGCTACTTATAAAGCTGGACACTTCTAGGAAGGTCTCTAAAATCATTGTTTCTGCTTAAAATACCACACACCTTTAAACTCATTTTTCTTCACTGTATTTTTTGCTACACCTCTATTCATTCAATATAAAATAACATCCATAAATTACGTGCTAAAAGGTTGAAAGTTTCACTGTACATTCTGTAAACCATGACAAATAAATTGTCACTTGTGATTCAGGATTAAGTTAGTACTTTTTGGGATAAAAAAAGTGTGGTCATTATAAAAATTTTAAAATTGTTGCTGTGCTTAGTATGCACACCTGAAGCTATTAACAGAAAGCAACTACAATTCACCAATAATACAAATAATGTAGAGACCACAGGCTTCACTTATCTTAAATACACAGTGTAAATTATTAGACACACAGACTAATGTCGGCGCCAACCAAGAAAGGGATTGACAGTTTGCAGTGAGGGAGAAGCGACGTTGCCGCTTATCGCGACCACGACCACGTGGAGACTGCGATATGATTATGTGTACGAAGATTGCACTGCGGCTGGAATGTTGAGCGCATATTATTTATATTCGTATGCAAAGACAACAAAATATTGAATCTGCATTCAAATGCCAGAATTGCAATTTTATATGTCTAAATATTTGCGTTAACAAAAGAAACATACCTATGAAATATTGATGCTTATTCTAATGGAAAAATGTCACTAATATCCGAATCACTTGCATCACTGTTGTATTTGCTGCTACTGCCACTCGCTTGGTAGACAATGTTGCCACCGTCGTCGTCATCATCATCATCATCATCTGAAGAGCTGCTGGAATTCCCCACGGAAATGACGAGCTGTTCTATCTCTTCTTCCAAAACTCCTTCATTTTCCCATGCTGCACTTATTACGCCCTTTGTATGGATAACTGCCTTTTCCCAGTTTTCAGCTTTTACTTTTGTTAATGCCTCTTCTGTCAGCTTTATTACAGACGACACAGTAAACTCTTTATTGTTTCGCCCAACATAACCCTTTACTTCGGCCCATATTA
The DNA here is from genome assembly GCA_030765045.1 of Tenodera sinensis. Classification (NCBI taxonomy): domain Eukaryota; kingdom Metazoa; phylum Arthropoda; class Insecta; order Mantodea; family Mantidae; genus Tenodera; species Tenodera sinensis. The sequence goes on from CM060967.1 coordinate 132,842,391, forward strand.
GTTCAATTGGGTTAAAATGGCAATGATAAGGGGGAAGCCTAACTATTTTGTGACCATGTTCTGCAGCAATTCCATCGACTACATAACTTGGAAACCGTGGTTTATTCGCTTTTACAAGTTCCATTAGCTCTATTTTTTTCAGTTCTGGTTTCACTGGTACATTACGGCGTGCAAGCCACTGAATAATTTCGTTTTTTCTTGTTGCCATTGTTGGTGCTCTATCAGAAATTACGGAGTGGTATCTCGCATTGTCCATTACTATTATTGATGGCCTATCTAAATTTGGAAGAAGCTGTTCTTGAAACCATTTAAGGAAAGTGTTGTGATTCATCTCCTCGTGGTAAACCACTGTCTTTTTGGACTTAAAAAGAAGACAACAATTGGAAACAAAACCTGACGCAGTTCCAGCATGGAACAGTATTATTCTGCCTCCTTTACCTAACGGTACATTAATTGTTGCTTCTAGCGTATCGCCGGTAAGCCTTTGCTGACAGAATGATTGGCATTAACCCACGTCTCATCAAGCCAAACAATGTGTTGGAAATTGTATTTAAGAATTTCTCGAAGAAACCTACAACGCCAAGCACAGATGTCGGGTTTCTCCATCAACAATTTTCTGCCATTTACTTTTTTGTACCTAAAACCTAGTTTCTTCACTATTCTACGTAAAGAAGACTTGCTACCTTCAAATAGTTCGGCTTCTTTTAAAGATACGTATAATTTGAAGATAGTAGGATGTTCCCTTCTCTTATAGTAGGAATAAATGTGTCTGCGTATAGCATCCTGCTGGAAAGGATCTAAGTTGGTGACACGTTTGCATCCTTTTCTTTTCTTTCCAGGGGTTTCTAATTTAGACCCTGACGCCTGATTTCCCTCTTTGTCGTACTTTTCTTTCCCAATTTTAACTATAGTATTCCTACCGATTCCTACAGCACGCGAGGTTCTATCAATTACCTTAGAGACTGGAATAAGAGGTCCCCCGTTCAATTTCTCCTCTTCGAAATATTCTCTAACGGAGCATATTATTTCCCGCGCTTGTCCTTTAATTGGGATACCTTTACCAAACACAGTTTTATTTGGTTCGCGAGTACGCTCAATTTTTCGTTTGGCAGCACTATCTTTGTCACTATGGTCACTATTTTTTGACATTGTTAAACAAAAATTAGAAGCGTTAGCACAAATGCAAAAGCTCGCAACACACGCACACGCACAGATGCACAGACTCAGACACTCGTAAACACAAGGCAAATAACCGTATATTAGAATAATACAAACAAACTTTTCAACATACAGGCAATCTCTTAACTGATGCAAGCGGAGCTGCACCCTGCAGCACTATTTGTTTATATGCAGCAATAACAGAACATAACAAAAGCACTTCGTGTTACTGCTGGGTTCATCAGCCACATGCTAATCACGTGTTACATGCGTGTTACGTATCGGCAACAGGGTCCTTGTATATACCGTTTCTATGGAAACGCCACTATAACGCCTTAGCTCTAATTGGTTATTCTTTTCGTTGCTATGGCAACTGCTAAGACGCATCCATCCCCTCCCGTTTATTTATGCATTTCCGCCACGTGCTTCACATCTGTCAATCCCCTTCTTAATTGGCGCCGAGTATAGTTTCATCATACATCAGTGACATTCTCAAGACAACTGACCTTGGCCGACCTTGCTACAAACTGCTATGCACAAGCGATGACATCACTATTAACCTCTGATTGCAAAACAAATTTACTAGCAGAATCAATCGGCAATATACCAGAATTTATAACATGGTCCCTGTTTTTCAAAATGAATATTTTTTCCCAAACCATTAAATCTATTGATCCATTTAATTGCTTTAATAATTTAGTGGTTAAATTATTAAAACGATTAAATGTATTCATACTGTTTACGATGGTCGAAATGATAGTAAGAGTAATGTCCTTGCAAATTATATCCCCAAAATTAATTAGTTATAGTAATTATTTATATATGCCAACAAACCATATTAGCAATTGCGATAGCTTCTTCTTTACCTTATTACCCTCCCCTTATGTAGGACTTACACCCCCTAAGACTTACAAGCCAGTGCCTCAGACACCTGTTGGGGAGCAGACGAACCTATGGACCAGACAGAGTGAACACCTGGAAGTGGATGGTGAAACCGAAATTATGTCAAATATATTTGATAATGGAAAGAAACAAAAGGAGATCCTAGTCAATAGTTAAGGGGAAAACGTAATAAAGCTGAGTATGTTAAAGCCTCAAGAATGGAAGCCTAGGCAGATTTAAATGAGTGATAAGGTTCCAATTGTTGTACATACAAAGCTCTAACGATTCAGTGGGCTGATTCCTATCTTACCATGACGTGCTCTAAAGTTAGCCAATGGAAATCGCTTCCTTCGTGTTGCTCGCGCAAAAACAAATGCAACGCAACACACACTCATCTTGAATCGAGTCGAGATAACGCACGTGCAACTTGGGAGTTGTACGTAAGCTAGCGCGTATACCTAATTCGGCGGTTGCTAAAGGGTGACAAAGTTAAAGTGTTATAACTTTGTAGTTGAAGTTGCAAAGTTACATTCTATTTAAATATCATCGGCAGTTCTCTACAAATCTGGAAATTTACAAATAAAGTGATATGTTGGTTAATTCTTCGTTTGGTTCCATTCCTACCATAACTCACGTACACCCTGCAGATTAGGACCTCTTGCTAGAGCTAGTCCGGACACCAAACACGAGATCTTATAGGTCTTAAAGGCAACGTCTTCGACGGAGAGGAACCGTTTGCGTCAAATGGCGAACCAACGTGTGGCACGATCAGACGACGAGGATTGGGTCAACGATATTCGAGAAGAAGAGGACCAGCAGAAGCTGACACAATAAGGATTGCGCCAACAAGATTCGAGAAGAAGAGAATCAACAGAGACTGCGGAAGTACCTAATGGACCAATAACATCAAGGATAGTGGCAACATCGGAGTGCGGCAACAATAATAAGGTACTGAGTGTTAAACTAGTTTATCAGTGATATTTAAGTAGATGATTCTTAGAAACGGCAAGATGCTGGAACAGTCTGTAGTAGATAGTAAAATTCAGAAGATAGAAGTTGTAAATAAGGAAACTGTATATGTAGTAGCAAATGTAGGGAGAAATGTAAATGTATCAGATCAAAGAGAACAGCTAAATGAAGGTCATTCTGGCAGGAAATGTCAAACACCAGTTGTAAATACAGAAAGTAACATGCTAGGGCAGATAATGGCAATGTTGAATGAAATGAATAAAGATTTAACTGAGTTTAGGAAGGAAATGAAAACTAACCATAAAAGTTTAATTGAGATATTGGATAATCACCATAAAAGTTCAACTGAGAAATCGGAAAATAACCATAAAAGTTTAACTGAGGAATCGGAAAATAACAACAAATGTTTGACTGAACAGCTAGAAATGACCACCCAAAGTTTAACTGAAAAGATAGAGAAAGAGATAGAGAGTAGTAGCAAAGTGTTGACAGAGAAATTGGAGAGTAATAATCGAAGCTTTACAGAATTAGCACAGAGAATAGAAAACCAACAGCATGTGATAGAAAATTTTCAGGGGGAAATTAGAAGTTGAGACAATATTGGAAGACCCAAAAGAAAATCGTTTATGTGAATATTTGTTAAAAGTGTAATTCGTTTTTTGATGTTGGTATGAGATAGTTAAATGACGAAAACGTGTTAATGTTCATTGTTACGAACAACTATGTTAGTTTAAAGACGTCATAAATATTTCCATATTTGATTTTAATATATATGTATAAATATTAAAATTATATGTGTTCCATAATAAAAGTAAGGGAGGATGGTTAGGGATCGCTTCCCTAACAAGAAAGAACTATTTGATGGACGCATACGCGAATGTATACGAAAAAGGCGGTGTCACGTGAGGTGATGCCATAATCTTCCCATTAGCGTGTGTGTAATCAGGGCATAAGGACGTATTGGTGTAACGTGTGAACATAGAACTTTCACCAGACTTTCATCAAGCATTAGTTCCACCAAATGGAAAAGTGGAAAGGTTTTAAATCATTTAGAACGGTGCTAAGAGGAATTATTTTATGTAAAATATCGAAAAAGTGTTAATAAAATAATACATTGTGGTGAAGAAACATTGTGTGATTTTTCATTCCATCCGTTACCACGTCCTGAGATCACAAAGATCTCAATAGCTCAAGGACACAACGTTTTAAATAATAATTACAAAAACGGCACCAAATGGCTTGCCTAACGTGGAACACAACTTTTGGATGGAATGGAAATTACGGGAAATGAACTTACACGAAATACCAAGTGACGCCATATCTTCGCGCCAAAAAGAAAGAAGACGCCATTAGACCATCGTTTGATATCAACATCAGAACACCGATGAACGGATAATCAACACGGGAAAACACCAGAGATCGCCTAGCGGAGCCAACTGCCCAGGAGACGCACGTAATTGGATAAAACGAGAAAAAAGTAGGACCAAAAATTTTTATTTTTACATCCAGTTTATTTTTATTTTAATGTTACTGCAAAGCGGCAAAATAGTGGGACTTTTAAGCCAAAGTGAACTGAATAAAGAAACTAAAATGTCACGAAAAGAGCTAATAACAGGAGATGGGGAAGGGGCAGATGGGCCTAGTTATCAAATAGAACCAGAAAGCGAGGAACAGGTAGCAATAGGAAAAGACCAAAGGTTATTAATGATCATGTTTGAAAGACTAGAACAAAGTTTAGGTCAGAAAATGGAACAAAATAAGGTAGAATTAAAGCAGGACATAGAACAAAGTTTAGGTCAGAAAATGGAATAAAACAAGGTAGAATTAAAGCAGGACATAGAACAAAGTTTAGGTCAGAAAATGGAAGAAAATAAGGTAGAATTAAAGCAGGACATAGAACAAAGTTTAGGTCAGAAAATGGAACAAAATAACGTAGAATTGAGTAAGAAAATGGAGGAAGTGAGACAAGACTTAGAGCAGAAAATAGAATTAGGAAGACAGAGCTTAGAACAGAAAATAGAGTTAGGAAGACAGGAGTGTAAAGAAAATATGAAAGTAATGGAAACTAATTTAAAATTAGTACATAAAAACTTAAATGAGACAAAGGAAGCCTTAGAAGCTAGGATAGAAATCATAGGAGATAGGATGGGAAAAATAGAATCGGAAATGAGAGAAAATAAAATTGTATTAGAAGGTAAAATTGGTAGATGTAGAGATGAAATAACAGAATGTAATGCAAGTGTAGACTGTAAGATTACAAATGTAAAAGCAGAAATAACTGAGGAATTAAGGAAAGAAATTGAGGTAGTAAAGAAAGGAATTATTAATGAAACTAGAACAAATTGTAATTCCTAAAATTAAGACTATGACTGATGTGGTACATTCGCAACAGGATGCTATGAATGATATGAAACAAAGTCACTTAGAAATAAAGAATGATTTAAAATCAATTTGTGAAGAAATGAAAAAAGGAAAAGAAAGTTTGGCTAATGTAAATGATGTTGTGAATGCACTACAAAGGCAAGATGATTTGGATGTAAGTAATGTACAAGATGAGAGTTATTTGAATAATGTACAAAATGTTGACTCACCATACAGAGAAAGAGGTTCACAATCAAACAATGACACAACACACAACACATGCTACACCAACAGGATACTACATGAAATCACACCACCTACATTTGACGAGGAGAAGGGAGACGATCCAAAACTCTTTGTTAAAGAGATGGAAGAGTATTTTAAAGTGAAAAGGATACCAAATGACCTTAGGATGATGATAGTTAAGAAGAGCTTAAAAAACAAGGCATTAGAATGGCTTAGGTTAACACTAGCTGGTCATGAATCATATAGCTCATTCAGAAATCTATTCCTATCAAGGTATTGGGGCCCAGCTAAGCAAAACCAAACTAGGGTAGAGCTAGCGACAGGTAGATATGATCCAACCAAAGGGTTATCGCTAGTGGATTATTTTATGAAAGTAGCCAACAAAGGAAAGCTATTAGACCCTAACCTGTCGGAAGCAGAGTTAATTACCAGCATAACAAGACATTTCCCAGACACAGTGAGAACAGGGTTAATTGTTGCGAGGCCAGTAGATTTTGCAGACATGATAGAATTAGTGACAGCCTTCAAAACACAAAATGGTCGGCCTAATGAGCATAGACATAGGAACGGTCACCCAAACTCACCCATCTTAAACAGGAGCACGGCTACGAACAACCAGAATGAAGGAGAAGATAGAAATATTAGGAGCACCCACGACAGGGGAAGAGGGGCACACCATTTCCCACAACCACACAATCATGGCGAAAGGATGGAGAACACAAGACGGCGGTACCACGACACGATACCGAGGGGTGAATCGAGACACCAAACATATACATATGATGGTGGAAGACCAGGAGACCGTACCCATCAAGTGAACCACATACGATTCTGTAGGGAATACTTCAACAACCAAAGACCGTCATATAATAGGGGTTCACGCCAAAGGGGCAGAAACCAATGGTACACTGGCAACATAAGACAGCAGGAAGTAGATGAAAATGTGCCAAATAGGGCAGATGCTGCACAGAATACAGAAACAACAACCACCACCAACACTCAGGGAAATTACAACACCTAAGTTCGTCCCAATCGAGTAGATGACCAACAACACAAACCCTAAGCAACTGACAATTGACATCGACACCATGATGGCTACACAGAGAAGATGGAACTACTGTACACTGGACCACTGGTCATAACAAAACAGCTGGGTGACCATACGTATGAGCTACACAATACAAATGGCAAGTTGGTAGGAAGATACCATAAAAATAAATTAAAACCATACAAAGAAAGGACCAAATAGTCTTTGCCAACAAACATGTAAGGCAGGAATAGTAGAGATGATGGAAAATAATAATTTTTAATGGGTTACTTATAAAAGATTATGTTCAGATTGGAAAATACAACATGAAAGAAAATCAACATAGTCATTGGCTATATTGACCACCAAGAGCATTGTCAACAAAGACAGATGAGGACACTGATTGTCATTAAAGAAGTGAATAGCGACGGAAAATAATGTGTTTTTGACATAAGGATGTCAGGGACAAAACTAAAAAGGAATCAATTGTGATGACAAAGATAAAATATTATTGACAGAAAAGGTGTCGAGGGTGAAATGAGAAGAAAAATAATACAATTGCAGAATAATTATAAATATAGAAGTTTTCTCTTATAGGGATAAGAGACAAAGAGGTGACAATTAGTGAAGTAAGAAAAACCATAATCAGAAAAGCAATGCCCATGAATTAAGATGGATATAGCCAATGCTAAGCTTGAAGAAATGTTGAACTAATCAATAGTGAATAAGAACCCAATTAAAAAATGGTACCATTAGTAACATCAGAGTTTAAGAATAGACCCAACGACCTGCCTATACATAGTAAGCTTTCAAGACAAAGAAGGCAAAGAACTGAATAAAATATTGCCATAAATATGATCATAATCATTAGCTCAAAATTTGTATCCTGTTTTTCTCTCCTCATAACAAGGAACGAAAGTCAAAAGCCACACAATAAACCATGATACACTTAAATTATATTTATGTCAATGTCAAATGTAAAATCTTAGGAATATGTGTTGTATAGCAACTGAATATGTGAAATTTATAAAGACATGCTGTGTCATGCCAAAACAAAAGACAAAAACAAACAGCGAAGAAGACTGTAAAAAAAAAGTATTGTACAAAGTGATTGTATCAGAGGAATAGGGAGAAATGTTGTATTGTGTTTTAAGATTGTAAATATAGGTGACAACTTGAAAAACAAAACAAGGGGCATGTGAGACAGAATATTGGAAGACCCCAAAAGAAAATCGTTTATGTGAATATTTGTTAAAAGTGTAATTCGTTTTTTGATGTTGGTATGAGATAGTTAAATGACGAAAATGTGTTAATAATGTTCATTGTTACGAACAACTATGTTAGTTTAAAGACGTCATAAATATTTCCATATTTGATTTTAATATATATGTATAAATATTAAAATTATATGTGTTCCATAATAAAAGTAAGGGAGGATGGTTAGGGATCGCTTCCCTAACAAGAAAGAACTATTTGATGGACGCATACGCGGATGTATACGAAAAAGGCGGTGTCACGTGAGGTGATGCCATAATCTTCCCATTAGCGTGTGTGTAATCAGGGCATAAGGACGTATTGGTGTAACGTGTGAACATGGGACTTTCACCAGACTTTCATCAAGCATTAGTTCCACCAAATGGAAAAGTGGAAAGGTTTTAAATCATTTAGAACGGTGCTAAGAGGAATTATTTTATGTAAAATATCGAAAAAGTGTTAATAAAATAATACATTGTGGTGAAGAAACATCGTGTGATTTTTCATTCCATCCGTTACAACGTCCTGAGATCACAAAGATCTCAATAGCTCAAAGACCCAACGAAGCATAATTACAAAAACTGCACCAAAGTGAAGTGGATAATTTAAGAATTGAGGTTAGGGAGAACAGAGCTCAGGTTGCGGGGGAGATAGAAAATGTAAAGAAAGAAATTAATCAAGAATTTGTTCGATTTGTTGAGAAATCTGAGAGTGAGAGTAGTAAGCTTAAGGAAGAAGTAGGGCAGATATTGAATAACGAGAGAGAAACAACCTGCAAAGAATTGGAAGACAGTAAGGTTAGGTTACAGAATGCAGAAAGGGAAGGTAGGAATTTTACTGTAAATATGGAAGATTTAAATGAGCATGTAAAGGAAGTGGTTACGGAAATCCAGGGTGTAAAGCAAGCATGGGAAAATTTGAAATTAAGTGATAGTCATGCTAATTCTGCTTCTCCTAGTGTAAACACAAATCCTAGTGTAAGTGCAAATCTTAGTGAAAGTACTAATCATAGTGCAAACAAAGTCAAACAGGAGATTGATCAAAGCAAAAATCAAAATCAAGGTGAAAGAGCTTTCCAAAACTTTTTCGGGCAGGGGGCAACCCCAAATTTGAATCAGAATTACGAGGTTCGAGAGAGATATCGTAGTCCCATACCTAGAAGTGACAATTTATGGGAAAACCGGAAAAGAGTAAACCTTAGAGATAATGGTTAGATCATTCATAATTGTGTATTGCCAAAACAAGAAAATGTATAAATATTGTAAATATAGTTAAGTTAGCATAATAGTGACTAAGTGAAAGTGTTGTGCAAACCAAGAAGAGAAAAAGTATCAAGAAACTAATAAATACCAAACCAAGGAACTTTTGTAAAATTATGTAACTTCCGAAGATGAAAAAAAAAAATGTAAATAATAGTTTTAAGTAAAACTTAACCTTGTTTGGAATGCATGTTTTAAAATGCTTGTAAAAAAATGTATGTGGATGGAGAATTGCCGACCACGAGAATAGGTATTCACTAAAATTAATCATTCGGGCAGAGCATAAACATTAACTTAATGATAAAATAACGTTTATGGGGGCATTTGAAACCGAAATTATGTCAATAAACATATTTGATAATGGAAAGAAACAAAAGGAGATTCTAGTCAATAGTTAAGGGGAAAACGTAATAAAGCTGAATATGTTAAAGTCTCAAGAATGGAAGCCTAGGCAGATTTAAATGAGTGATAAGGTTATAATTGTTGTACGTACAAAGCTCTTAACGATTCAGCGGGCTGATTCCAATTTTACCATGACGTGCTCTAAAGTTAGCCAATGGAAATAGCTTCCTTCGTGTTGCTCGCGCAAAAACAAATGCAATGCAACACACACTCGTCTTGAATCAAGTCGAGATAACGCACGTGCAACTTGGGAGTTGTACGTAAGCTAGCGCGCATACCTAATTCGGCGGTTGCTAAAGGGTGACAAAGTTAAAGTGTTGTAACGTTGTAGTTGAAGTTGCAAAGTTACATTCTATTTAAATATCGTCGGTAGTTCTCTACAAATCTGGAAATTTACAAATAAAGTGATATGTTGGTTAATTCTTCGTTTGGTTCCATTCCTACCATAACTCACACACACCCTGCAGATTAGGACCTCTTGCTAGAGCTAGTCCGGACACCAAACACGAGATCTTATAGGTCTTAAAGTAGACGTCTTCGAAGGAGAGGAATGTTTGCGTCAATGGTCAGCCAGGCACCAGGTATGAAAATGAGGAAGAGGATGATATGAAATGCAGGCAAAATGGATGAATCAAAGGTGATGGAGTAGTTGGTGGAATGAGTGGCAGGAGAAACCAGAGAACCTGGAGGAAACCTCCCAGACCGCTTTGTGCACCACAAATACCACATGCGGGTCCCTGGGATCAAACATGGGCCACCTAGCTGGTAGGCAAATGGTCTTACCGCACGGTCATGGTGCTGCCAATTGTGAGAGCAACTTGCCTTAACTCCCTTGTGAGCCATAATATACTTTGACTAAATGCAGAACAACATAATGAATAACTTGCAATAACTGAATTACATCATGTGACTTTCAACTAGATACTGAAGAGCCTGAGCAGAACAAGGGCCACTGCAGTAACTGACTTTGATTGCAGCACTGTGGAGTTAAATATCCACATGCCCAGTGAACAAACACTGCAGAGCCAGTTCTTATTTCATTGGCTCTCTCTATAATAAAAATGTTAATAAATCAATAGAAAATGTTCAGATTTTGTGCCAAATTTCACGGATATATTGTCATAACAGAACTGACATAGTATTGGTGCATACTTAACCTCTTGAGCGATGGCCATTTAAAACGTCCGCGAGCCGAGAACTGCTAGCATTTAAATTGTCAAATGCGCTAAAAGTGCTTCGTATATACACAGCTGTATTTTGTGTAAATATTAAGTTATTTTAATGAAACAAAAACTGGTATAAAACTCGTTGTTTGCAGTATAAATGTACATCATCAGCAAAGTTGAGTTGTATTTACAAAACGTTGAAATGGCACAATTTTGTTTCACTGTGGTGAAAAGTCAACTTTGCTCTGTCAAACGCATCTAATATAAGTTCTCGGAAAGAAAGACTAAAGAAACACCCATTGTATGTGTGACTTATGCGTCGGCATACTGTGTAATAAAGCGCTACTGCATGCATGGTCTCTTGAGTCATCAGAATAGATCAACATTACAACTTTTGGTTACACAAGTTTCGTAACTTAGTAGAGTCCGTGTCTTTCTTTGTTGAAATACATACGTATTCTTTCCTGCTTGTAGCTGAAGGGAGAAGTGGTATAAAAAGATATTTTTGCACCAACTGGATATAACCATATACGAGGGCCGTTCAGGAAGTAACCTCCGGTTGATTGCAAAAAATTCACCAAGTTAAATAAAAATATTTTAATATATACATTTTACAACTACATCTTTGCACTATTTTTCTACATAGTCTCCATAACGATTGAGGCACTTATCGTATCTGTTCACAAGCTTTGAAATTCCTTCTGCATAAAAATCACCCGCTTGTGCCTGGAGCTAGCCTGTGACCACATCTTTGAGCTCTTCGTCGTCATCAAACCGCTGGGACCCGAGCCATTTCTTTATATGCATGAAGAGGTGATAATCGCTTGGCGCCAGATCTGGGCTGTAAGGTGGATGGTTGACAACGTCCCACTTGAAGGACTCAAGAAGGGCTGTTGTTCTGCGAGCAGAGTGAGGACGGGCGTTATCGTGCAAAAACAGGATACCGGAAGTCAGCATACCACGGCGTTTGTTCTGTATAGCCCGTCGTAATTTTTTTAGTGTTTCACAGTACACGTCTTGATTAATGGTCGTCCCATGTTCCATGAATTCAACCAACAACACCCCTTTTGCATCCCAAAACACCGTTGCCATCAATTTTCGGGCAGAAAAATCTTGCCGGGCTTTTATTGGTTTGGTAGGCGAATTTGAATGTGCCCACATCTTTGATTGTTCTTTTGTCTCAGGGTTCACGTACTTAATCCAGGTTTCGTCCCCAGTCACGATTCTGTTTAACAATGGTTCACCTTCGTCCTCATAACGTGACAGAAAGTCTAATGCAGAGGCCATTCTTTGAGTTTTGTGGTGGTCGGTAAGAATTTTGGGCACCCATTGTGCACAGAACTTACGGTAACCCAATCTTGCTGTCACTATCTCGTACAAGATAGTCTTAGAAATCTGTGGAAAATCAGTAGACAACTCCGACATTGTGAAACGTCGGTTTTCACGAACTTTTGCATCAACTGTCTGAATGAGTTCGTCCGTCACCAATGATGGTCTACCACTCCTCTCTTCATCATGAACGTTTTCTCGTCCACTTTTAAATAAACGTATCCATTCACGGACCACTCCTTCACTCATAACTCTTGGTCCTACACGGCGCAAAGCTCACGATGAACAGCTGCTGCAGAATATCCTTTGGCTGTAAAAAACCTTATAACAGCACACACTTCACATTTGGCGGGGTTTTCTATTGCAGCACACATTTAAAATGGCCACAAACACTAAACTAGCGCAGGTACGACGTTGACTCGACCACGGCTTGATGCCGACTGACCTGCTGAGTGCATGAATGCACAGATGGCGTCGCTACTTCCCCCACTACCCGCACTGTGACCGATCGGAGGTTACTTTCTGAACGGCCCTCGTACAATTGTTTGGTAATTTGGAGACCTCTAAACCCACACGGGACAATGACCGACCTTGACTACCGACTATAAATAGCTCGCAGCCTAATTGAACAATACCACGTTGGGGGTTGAAAATCCAAAACCCCTGCACCCCTCAGACTTCAAGGAAAACATTATCCTAAAAGGATACCACCAACAGCAAAGAAATCCCGCCCATCTCCAAAGTGTTTCATGTGCCGCAAGAAGGGAATTTGCGAATGTGGAGATGTACGTACCCTTGTGTGTTTATCCCTGTTTTGAGGTAAATCACTGCAGAACGAACATATTAAGGTAAGCCAATAAAGTATATAGACCTTACTAAAATGTTTCATAAAGGGAAAATTATAATAAGTTGAGTTGGATAAGGGTTAAATGCTTAAACGCACAGGACGCCCATATCGCTCATCTGTCATTTTAAATTGACATGATTTCACGTCGATATCCCTCAAGAGGTTAAGAAATACTAAAGCTACCAATCTTTAAATGTTTGCACTATGGTAAAAATAATATATTAATCTGTTTAATTTAAAAGGTGAGTCAGTTAACACTAAACAACACAATTTTCCAGAATGCGTTTCGAAGGTTAACTTTCCTCCATTAAATTAATTATAGCAATACTTGAGAGGTAGAACTGGAACTTACAAACTCAATGCCACAGCTGGGACTTGAACCACAGACCTTCTGCTTACCAAGCGGGTGCTCTCACCATTGAGCTACTGTGGCAATCTGTCAGAATGGCATTGAATTCTCAAACCAGTTCGTATTTCTCCTGGTAAACCACAAAGGCAGTCTCACATCAGAGACAATTACCCCAATGGTGACTTACTATTGTAAGTACTAAGTGTGGTTCAAGTCCCAGCTGTGGCATTGAGTTTTTAAGTTCCAGTTCTACCTCTCAAACATTGCCCACACACGGCTTGTGTGTTTAAAAACACCAACAGTAAGTTTGTTGGCATAAATAAATAATAAATATAACAACATTGTTTTCAAACTTCTATGAAAGGAAGATCTGTATCTTCTATGTTGTTCTTAATATATTCCACTGGTTTTTCAGATTATCCAATTTTCATCAATCAAGATTTCTTCTAATCTTCGCTAAATTGGATATACTGTAAGCTTAAAAATATGTCAACCATTTCTTATTTCCAGATTATCATGTGGCATCACCTAATCACCAAACCTATAGCTTCGAGAATTTTATGTCATCTAGGAAGAAAAGATTCAGCATACAAATACTGAAATATTCCAAATCTTTTTCCATAGAAAAATCTGTAGGAACATTCATGCTTGGCTTATTAGCATTTTGATAGGTGTAATTGTGACTTTGTAAATAAATTCATTGAATCTCAAAAAAATATTCTGGTTTACTCAGAGTTGTTGATTGATTGCTTTATTACTGTCTTGAATTTTTGACTTAAACTTGAAATTACAGATAACTGCTGCCAAGTTTGAAATTGTAATATTTGGAAACTTTATCATCAGCAAACAATACAATTTTTAAGTTCCAGTTCTACCTCTCAAACATTGCCCACACACGCCTTGTATATTTAAAAACACCAACAGTAAGTTTGTTGGCATAAATAATAATACTATTTTGTTCTCAGTGACATCAAACTTGTGCCTCATGACTACTAGAACTTGGCTGATAAATTCATGCAGTGTTTGGGAACAAATTATCAGCTTAGTCCAGAGGGCCATATGTGAAGTTTTCTCTCATTTTATAATTATTTGTATAAAACAGATGTTTACTATCAGTAATGCCGAAGTAATGCATTAAAACAAGTGTAAATTGGTGTAGGCTTCAACTGCAGAACAAAAAGTGCATTTTTTACAGCTATTTTAAGTTTTAATCACACTTCCTGTAAAATCACAAATAATGACATACAATTATTATTTATTTATGCCAATAAATGTACTATTGGTGTTTTTAAACACACAAGCAGTGTGTGGGCAATGTTTAAGAGGTTTACTAGGAGAAATGTGAATTGGTTGGAGAATTCAATGTCATTCTGGCAGGTTGTCATGGTTAGAGCACCTGTCTGGTAAGCGGAGAGTCTGTGGTTCAAATCCCAGCTGTGACATTGGATTTTTCAGTTCTAATTCTACCTGTCAATGACATACAGCCATATAATAAAGCACACTTGTTTTAATGCCAGACAGAGAATGGTTGAAGTCCAAGACCAAAACACTAGCCAACAACACTACCATCGCTTCCTTATGGCAGTAAGCTGGAAAACTGTAGCAGTAGATGCTGTAAATTTTGCTCAGTTCAGGATGCTGCCTAATCAATCTAGTCTAACTAGACTTGTGAAAAAATGTCTATAAAATAGTCAGAGCGTAAATAAGGAAAATTGAAGCTATTAACAGTGAAGCAACAAGATTCTAAAGTAAGAACAAATTAGAAACTAAAAACTTCACTTATCTTAGTAATGTTGCACGTTCTTTTTGCACAAACTTTTTGCAACATTACTAAGATAAGTGAAGTTTTTAGTTTCTAATTTGTTCTTACTTTAGAGTCAGAACTTATTTTATGATTTCAGAATTATACAGCAAAAGTGAATAATTAAAGTGTTCTTTTTGTTTCTGCTGTTTGTAGGTTAGGTTGATTTGCAACTTTTCTAAAAGTGTCACCCTTTAGTAACATCAACATATTGTCAGAATTCAGCATGCTTTGAAGTAATCAAATAAATTGCAACACATAATGGTATATGAGTAAGTTGCCGGTTAAAAAATTCATGTTTGTTTTCTCTCTTCCTACAGCTTCAGGATGAACTCTTGTGCACAACTTTAGGAGTTGCAATGGGTACATACCTTGTAGATGATGCCAAACTTCAGAGAATAGAACCTGTAGATGAACCAGCACAGAAACGTGCAAGACTAATGGATGATACGACCGCAGTTGAAGAACCTAAGCAGAAGGAAAATGAAATATCTAACAGCACTTCAAATGACAAAATATATGAAAAGTGTAACATCAGGGCTGCCAAACCCAGTGTAGTCCATTGTCCTGAAATTCTTTCTTCTCTCACCCTTGTGACAAAGCAGCCCCTAGCTTCCTTAGAACATGATCAGGACAGGTTGATCCTATCTTCTCGGACGTCATCCTCTGAGGATAAGAAAGTGACAGTTAGTGCATCACCTAAGGGAGGTGATTTTATTCTCTCAGGTGAAAGCAGTGATGCATGTCCAAAGTTAAATGTGAGTGTTAAAAGTGATGGTGATATGTCTTCAGAAGTACAGATGCCAGTTCCCGATCAGCCTTCATCAGAATTTTCAAATGCTTCAGATCAGCAAACACATGACATTCAAACAGTAGATGATATTGTCAATGAACGGCTGAAAAATTTAACAAGTGACAGCAGCCTAGTAGATTTTAGCACCCCAACGATAGGTGTTGCAACTTCATCCAAACAACAGTCTTCAGTTGTGTCATCATCTCATGATCTCATGGACAGACTTGAAGAATACCACTCTCTTCCATCTCTGCCAGCAGATATGCCTGGTGGTGCTGTTTCCACATTTGATCCAGAAATTGCATTGGCTGCTATGGGAGAGGGGGACCAAGGTCCAACTACTGAATCTGCACAACATTTCTCTAACACCCTACAGCAAATGGAAGATGTTCAAAGTGATTCAAGTACAACATTTGATCCTGAGGCTGCTCTTGCTGCTATGGGGGAAGGAGAACAATCTTCTGCACAGGATCCTCAGCCACCATTCCATAACACCATGCAGAAAACATATACAGCAGGAAATTCTTCACAAGTATCCCACACCCAATTCCAGGATCCTGTGTCTCAGATGGATGGTATGACTACTGATCAAAGGCAATCATTTGATCCGGAAATTGCTTTGGCTGCAATGGGAGAGGGAGAACAAACAGGGGATGAAAGCACCACCACTCAATTTCAGTCAATAAGAATTGGCACTAGTGAGGAGACTTTTGATCCAGAAGCTGCACTGGCTGCTATTGGTGAAGGAGAACAGTCGGCAGCAAACTCAGCCAGTAATACATTCCTAAGTGACCAAGTTACAGTTTCCAAAGCATCAGATAATGTGAATGGATTTGATGCTCTTACAGCAATTAGCCAAAGACATTCTACTGAATCTAGCCATATTTCATACCCGTCTGGAACTGCAAGTGGTAGCTCAGATTCATCTTTCCATCCAGAACTTGCCCTCGCAGATATCACTGAAGTGCGGCCAGTGCAAACTACTGTTCCATCAGAAGGTTCTACAAGTGTTTCCATAGTCAATTCAGGAACTTTCCATCTACAGTGTGGTCCTGATCTGGGACTTGCTGATGCAAGCATGGATGTTAGTCTAGACGAATCTGGACCTGAGTTAGACTTTGAAGCACTTAGTGAAGAATTCAACAGAAATACAAGGCACAGATGATGCAAGCAAAAATGTGATGCAGTACGTCAGCAAATTGTGATAATAGTTCTATTCTAAAACAGGAGGTGATCCTTATATCTGTGAGCCAAGACACAAATTTCAAATTTTGAATCTGCATGACTAGCTCATTACTCTGTTGAGCTCAGATTTATTGCTATTCAAATTTTAGTGTCCAAATTATTTCATTGCATGTGGTACATATTAAAGTCAGTAAATTTAATTTTTTTAAAACAGGAAATTGCACAAATACCTACATGACTTCTCTAAGACTTAATTTCTGAAACTATGGTTGTGCAGAAAATAATAGCTTATGCACATGACGTATTGCAAAGTTAAGCATAGATTTAATTTATGCTTGTCTCTTCTAAGGAACCTTATTTCTTCTGTTTTATTTATTTCTTATGCTTTTCTTATAAGGATTACTGACAGCCACAAGAACTGATAATTGTACCTTTTTTCAATTTTAGCGAATAAATAATATTAATATTTATTTAAGGTATAAGCAGAATGTTTGTTATAGCCTTTCTGAAGTAAAACTAATGTAATTCCACTAATGTATAAATATTTGATATATCTGTAAATACGTTCACTTTCTGATTTGTACAGTTTAAGAACTGAAGGAACAACTGAATGATTACCATATCTAGCCTCAGAATAATATAATTATTAAACTGTATGTATCTGTTAATGAAGGATAACATGGTTCATATTCCATGCTGTTGTAAATGAAAGAATATGATTTGTGTTACTTATTTATAAAAACAAGTTTTTGTTGTTAACAGTAATCCATCAGAATGCTTTGGAGCTCATCAGTATGGTTACTGAACATGTCTTGCAAAAGTGAAGGAAATATAATTGAAGTGAAATGTATATATAACTTTAAAACCAAAAAAAAAAGTTTATTAATAAAGTTATGTGGAATATATTTCATATATTTGTGTATACTTTGCCCTTTATAATTTGATATTGGAGAGAATTAGCAGTAAAAGTAACCGTTTTTTAGAGAGCACCATATGATTACAGGACATGATTGTCTGGCAAAACATTTGAACAGAATTGGGATATATTCTTCACCACTCTGTCCTTTATGTGATTTGCAAGAGGAAATGGATCAAGACCACCTTCAAATATGCCTGGCCACTTCTAGCACCCCATCCATCAATGAAAAATATTGGAGAGCAAGAGGATTAATGACTTCATTGTCAGAAATCCAGAATTAGCGAACAATAACTTTGCCCTTCATTCATTTGTTATTTTAAAAGCTTCAGAGTATTCAGAATAAGTTATAATGAAAGAATCAAAGGGGAGAAAAGAAAAATGCTAATGGCATCAATATTCAGTCAGGTAGAAAATTGAAAAATAGTAAAGCATCTGAATCCCTAAACATTCAGTCAAACTAATGACATTGTTAGTTCACGTTAAAATAGAAAAAATGGGTTGATTAATAACACCGAACAACACTCTTTTTTTAAATTTCCCAGGATCATGTTTCAGAAGTAGTTTCCTCCATTATCAACTGCAAATTGACTGAACTTTGTAGAGCTTGGTCCTTCCATAGACTGCTCTAGCAGTGATTCTAAGAACTTGTACAATGAGTCGCTCTGTGGGATATCAAAATTGAAAACTGTCCTTGTTCTTCCAGATGAAGATCTGTTCCCATGTTGATAATTCTCAGTTTTCTGATATTTGTTTTAATAGTTTTGAATCCAGATTAGTGTCATGATTTTCTTCCCAAAAATGGGTGGTCAAATAGAACAATGGTAATACAGAACAAAGAGCTGGTGAGCAAAAAGTTTTGCAAATAGAAAACCCTAAACATTACCAAAAATTGTATGAACTAAGTTTAAAATTAACTGGAACTTGGGAAATGTAGTTTGACAGAACTTAGAAAACAACTATTTAATGATCATAAGCAAAAGAATGAGTGTGAAAATATGTAAACTAAAAAGGAAAATAATTTGCACAACATCCCACAAATAACACCTCATCACAAAAAGATTAACTACCAAGAACCGAAACAAAGCATTTCCCCTTATGGGAACAAAATGGTCAATTTTACACAAAAAAGGAGGCCATTAAACATGGAAAAAATGGATTTTGAAATTGAAAAGAATAACACAAAGAAATTTGATAACATGGCGAATCTCAGTGCACAAGCATTTTCCCAAAATGAATTACAACTCCTAAATCAAGGCTTAAAAACGTGTGACCTTTTCAACCAAAATTGAAGAATACATTGCAGACATATATATAGCAATACAGAATTTACCAATAACAGAAAAAACAATGGCAGAAAACTAAAGTATATATCAGGAACTCAGTACTAGACTGCAACAAAAAACACACAAAAACTCCCATCAGTTCCTTGAAACAAAAACAGGTAATATACATAAAAGTTGATAAAGGAAACAAAATAATCATCATGGAGAGTACAAATTATCTAAGCAAAATGGAAGAAATGCTAAACAAGAATGAATTTAAACTGATCAGTCAAAACGCATTAAAAACATTAGTACCAAGAGTTGAAAAAACAACAAACAGATAATACCATATAAACATACAGTAAAACCAAACAATCCTACACTTCCCACTCTCCACAGCCTACCAAAAATTTGCAAACCTAACATAACCATGAGACCAATTATCCACACTATTAACTCGCCAACAAAATGTTGCAAAATGGCTTACAAATTTAAATCTTTTGCTAAATTCAATAGCCTCAGTATAAAAACCTTTGTACTTCTAGAAAATATCAAAGAAAAATACAACAAGAATGATCAATATGGGAACAGATCTTAATCTGGAAGAACAAGGACAGTGAGTCCAATTTTAATATTCCACAGAATATGAAGTACAAGTACCTAGAACTGCCACTAGAGCAGTTTATGGAAGGATCAACTTCATCACCCAAGATCAATCAATGTCTGGCCTTTAAAACATATTCCAGGAAATTTAAAAAAGTGAGTGTTGTGTTATTAATTGACTAAATTTCCACTTTTAATTTTATTTCAACAACCTTTTATTGGCTTCCAATATTTTATGATACCTGAACTCAGTTTAAATATGTTGTTGTTAGATAATGCTGGATTTCTGACAATGAAGTCATTAATCCTCTTGCTCTCCAATATTTTTCACTGATGGATGGGGCATTAGAAGTGGCCGGGCATATTTGAAGGTGGTCTCGATCCATTTCCTCTTGCAGATCACATAGAGGACAGAGTGGTGAAGAATATATCCCAATTCTGTTTAAATGTTTTGCCAGACAATAATGTCCTGTAATCAACCTGAAGTCAAGAGACTTAGCAATAAATGTAACCGCTTTTTAGAGAGCACCATATTTTTATGTTTTGGTGGTCACATCGCTCTCTCACAACCCCCAGAATGTCTGGAGGACCACACCTGTCGTTGGTTTACAGGTCTCACCGACCTGACCGGGAGAGTTATCAAAATAAATTCACCGACCATATCCTCTGATTACCAATCAGAGGACGTATACATGCCATGACAGGTCAGCATGTTAGGGGTTAAGGTTTTATAGAGAAATTAGAGAAATGGAGAGGTTGGAAAAATAAAGACTCCCTAGCCTTCGGGAAACCTAATAGCATCGGGGTCGGAAGAGAACAAGAGTTGACCAAGGTAAGGTCAGATAGAAAAGTTACAGTGAGGAGCAAAACACCAGTAAGTGGAAGTAATGTTCTGCTCAGCTTGGGTACCTCGTGGTCGCTATTCACATATCCCCTAGACTGAGACCCCTGAGTACTCAGTTTAAATATGAGTGTTAACATTTTTCTCCCTTCAGTTTTTTCATGAAAACAATGACTAAGGCTAGAGATTTTATATGTCGCACTGTTAATGTGATAAACATAGGTAAAATGCATAATCACCAGAACACTATATATAATAACCAGCTGTACTGGGAGTTAACATTGTGTTTAGCACCTCTGGTTATTATGATATGTCTTACAATTATAGATATGTTTGAACATGTCTCTTCAAACACAGCCGAGACTGATCCTTTTTAAGTGTGCTTAAAAGCAACAACCCCATGTCAGTAAATTAACTGGTGTGTAAAATAACTTCTGCAGGACTAAATTCTGGAACACTGGTGATGCTGATATGATCCTGGCAGTTGACAGTGTCAAAAAAAACAAAATATTTATTTTTGTCTCAGTTGCTTATAGCATCTGAATGTATGGCTAAGTAAGAGTCAAAACTCTGTTGGAGTGCAGGTTCTTAGTGTTGTCTTAAAATGGATGTACATCATTCTAACACAATGGAGACTCATTTTCATAAAAAGTTGTTGAATGCTTTTAAGAGCAAGTAGAAAACGAGTGGGGCGATGACTAAGGAAGATTATCAGAACTTAATTGAGAAAGAATGTCAAAACCAAAAACCAGTGGGGAAAAAACTATGATTAACATCCAAAATGGTGCAGCATTGTTGAGTTAAGCAACAGAGGAAGGTTAATATAGTTGGTGAGAAACGCTTCATCGCCAGTTCCATTTAAGAGCATTGGAACTTGTTCATGGAGTTATGAAACAAATTTAGCAACTGGACATGGAGGAAGGAAAATAACTTTTTAGAGTTGTAAACAAATATCAAAATATAATTTATATGTAAAATTTGGAATTTTTCACGTAAATGAAAATAACTTCACTATGTTTTCCCTAAAGATAAAGGATTTAAAATGAAAATCTCACTCAAGAACAGGTCAAAAAATGTACTTGACATTCTATGAAACCTGTCAAAGGAAATTGAAAGTGTCAAAAACTAGAAAGGATTTATGGTGAGTCCCATGAGTTTTAAGAAGATTAATTCCAGATATCAGATCAATTTAATTGACTTGCAGCTTGATTAGGGCATGCATGCCAGGATCAGGTTACAAAATTTGTTCAGCTACCTTCGAAAATTAGAAGAGCAAAGGAAGTTGCACATAACCTGATTGATATTTTCACAATTTTGGGCACTGTTGATGTGATCATGATCGGGAGGACGGGCCAGCATTGGCGGGCTCAGCTGGTTGCTGGTTGGCTGACGCAGCTGGAGTTGTAGATGCTGGTGGAGGGGGAAGTTTCTCAACAGTTTTGTTGAGATCCTTCCCCACGGCAGGTTGCTTTGTGGTTTTGGCCACAGGGTGCTTTTTCTTCCCCTTCTTGGGGGGACGTTGCTCCTTGGGAGCGACGCTAGGCGTTGGAGCTGTCTCCTTGCTCACAACCTTAGGTATGACGCTATCTGGGACTGGTGTTGTCATTGTAGCGGCAACCTGGCTTTTAGGGGCCACTTCCGCGGCCTCGGCCTGTGCGAGGGCACTTTCGTGTCCCGCCAGTGCCGTGGCGAAGGAGACCCCTTGCCTGACCTCAGTGCTAGCCTTGCCCTGTTTGCCTTGCATTATTGCAAGTCTTTTCGGGCACCCGCGATAGATGCCTATGTGGCATCCATCGCAGTTAGCGCACCTTTTATTTTCTATTGGTGTCGGGCAATCCTTCACCAAGTGCTCACCCGCACAACGCAGACACTTAAGAGCCCTCTCACAGGCAAAACTGGAGTGGTGAAAGCCCAGGCACTTGTAGCACTGGGCCGGCCCCTCCCTGCCGTGATAGGGCTCAACTGTGACTCGCGTGTGATATAGGCGAGTCACCTGGTCTATCTTAAGGGTTCCCTCCCCTTGTTTTGTGATGGCCACTAGAAATAGTGCTAGGGGCACCTTGGTGGGTTTCCCCTCCTTCACCTTTGTTGTGGTGAGTTGCACCACGGACCGCGGTTCGATTCCGTGTTCGTCCATCAGGCCGGCACGGATATCCTGGGGGTCTGTCTCAGAGTCAAGACCCCTGATGACCCTGCGAACCACGTGGGGTCGCTGGAGCGAGTATGTGTGGAATTTAATTCCACACGCTTTCAGCACCTCCTTTGTGGTCGCATGGTCCCCAGAGGAAGTGGTCCGAATTACAACGCGCCCTGGATGCCGCGTTGCCTGAAATTCTGCCCTTAGCTTTCCCCTGAGCTCCTTCATCACTTTAACGTGATTCGGGGAGGGGTCAGACACAATTGGCGGAATTCTCTCCGCCTTTTGTGCGGCTTGGTGCTGGGGGGACGCTGCAGGTCCCTGTTAAGGAGCGGGTCGCTCTGGATTTGAACCAGGGGACCTTTTCCTACGGCTCTGTACCAGTACAAAGCCGTCATCGTCCGGCAGTGCAGGAGTTGGGTTGGTGGGAGCTGGTGGTGTTACTGTCCCTTGGTTGACAAGGCCCACGGCCTTTTTCACCTTCGGCCTAGTCTTGGCCCTAGTGAGTGCCTTGGCGTTGCTCACTCGGAGACCGGGTGAGGAGTTCGGGGTAGAGGGTGTCGAAACCATGTCAGGTCTTACCTTTGTGCTGGTATTCGGTGTGTCAGGGTTGGTCATTGCAGGTGCCATTCGGCTCCCCACAGAGGGCCGAACGCCTTGCGGCGCGCCTGATGGGGCGAACCCCGGGTCCAGACCTGAGTCCGAACCCTTGGCTACAACCTTGTGGGGCTGCGGTAACGTCAGTCTGTCTGTCTGTCAGTCGCACCGAGTCTCCTCCTGCCTGGCTGGTGTGTGGAAGAGCTCTACGAGCCTCTTCCACTAGACAGGCGAGTAGAGGGCCAATGCCCACTGCCGGTCTCGAGTTGGGGCAGCTCCGGGAAAGCTGCCTCGGTGGTGTCTTCGTCTTCTTCAGCTTGGAGTGCCCTAAAACCTACTATCAGGTCTCTTATAGGACTCTCGGAGAACTAGTGGCGTCGGCTTGGCAAGTGCTCTTTAGAATGTGGCCGCGGTGCGTAGATGCTGCTCCCTGGCGAGAGGTCACGCTGTTGGCTCTCCGGTTCCACCAGTGGTCCAGTAGTAGTAGCTGTGAGGTGTGGACGATGCGAGTTCATTCGAATGAATGCTTCCCTGATGTGTCGACTGTCTGTGGCGCTCCATTTATACCATGCGCAACGTGCGCTGATTGGCCAGGGGCGTGCAGAGGCGTGTTGGTTGGTGGAGGGGATTCTATCTCTCTTATGCTGCTGGTCTCTTCTGAGGGGCACTTTGACCCCGAAATTTTGGACTTCGTACTAACAAAAAATGCGAAACTTTTAAATAACTTTACAGTGTATCACAGCCTGGACTCCGACCACCTTCCCGTGCATTTCGATATACAGGGTGACATTTCAGCCGGTGCCTCTGGCCCTCGAAGGAGGGCTGAGACCAACTGGAATAAGTTCACCATGAAAATGCATAGGATGGCGCAACCCAGGCTGTCATACTATAGCGAGGCAGACATAGATGTCGCCATTGAAAACTTTACTGCCTCGCTACACACGGCCAAGAGAAGCGCTACCACTTACATCACAAGACCACCCGGTTTTTGCACGTACTCCGAGGTAGAGCAACTCATTGCGCGGAGACGACGCTTGACAAGACTGTGGCGGTATACCCGCAAGCCTGAATATAAAGTGCTAGCAAAATGGCTACGCAACATCATTCGGCATCAAATTAAAATGAACAAAACTGAACAGTGGGAAAACAAAATGCTGAGTACCCACCCATTCGGACTCTTTCTTGTGGAAATTATTAAAGGCATTTAAGGTCTCCACGAGCGTCAACTCCGCAACTGAGGCGCTGCACACTCATGGCGGCCTGCTCTTCTCCGAAGAGGAGAAAGCCGAGGTCTTCGCTGACTGTCTTGAAGTTAGATTCAGCGAAAACCCAGTTACCAACCGCGATATATAACGGGAGGTACAGACATGGGTACATACCTGGGTGGCGCAGAAGCAGGAGCAACAGCTACCCCTAATAACACCGCAGGAAGTTTATAAGCTCAGTAGGAAATTACCTAATGGGAAAGCTGCCGGCCCAGACAGAGTGACTAATGAGGAACTTAAGCATCTCCCGAGAAAAGCCCTGGTGCAACTGACCAAAATATTTAACGCCTGTCTGCAGCAAGGCTATTTCCCCTCTACTTGGAAACGAGCCACGGTAATTATGCTCCCAAAGCAAGGAAAAAGCAGCAGACAACCGAAAAACTACCGCCCCATTAGTCTCTTGTCTACTATTGGTAAATTGCTCGAAAAACTTATACTTTCTCGACTTGAAAAACAAGTTTCGGAATCCCATGAACTCTCAAATTCAGAGTTTGGCTTTCGAAAAGGACATTCTACTGAGTTACAGCTTCTCAGACTAACAGATGACGTAACAGAGCAATTTAACAATGGGGCTTCAACGTTGGCGCTATTTCTGGACGTAGAAGCCACATTCGACCGGTGCTGGCACAATGGCCTTATTTACAAACTGCACCACAATTTCCCGGTTTTTCAAAATTATCTATACTTGCTGCACAATTTCCTAGAAAAACGGAAGTTTTACGTCCAAGTGGGCTGCTCCTCCTCACGGGAGCGAGTGATGCGGGCTGGCGTCCCACAAGAGGCAATCATGTCACCCTTTCTGTATATATTATTCACTAACGATTTCCCAGTGGACGCCAGATGTAAGGTCGCCATGTATGCTGACGACACTGCAATATACAACCACCATAGAAATCCACATTTCGGCCTTGCAGAAATGCAACGTTATGTTAACAACTTCCTCTTATGGCAACATGACTGGAAAATTAAAATTAATCCCAACAAATGGCAGCTGATTCATTTCTCTAAGCGGCATCACACTTTGGCAATGGACCTAACGGTTGGTGGTCAGGTATTGCACTGTCGTTGGCAAGTTAAATACTTAGGGGTTACATTGGACCGCACAATGTACTGGTCCACCCACATAAAAATAGCGCTAACAAAGGCAGACAGCGGCTAAAGTTCTGCGCCCCCATCTTCCGCAGAAAACAGCTGCAATTGAAGTCCAAACTCGTCCAGTATAAAGCTTTCATCCTGTCAGTGGTTCTATACGCGTGTGTGGCCTAGGAAAACGCCTCAAAAACCGCCCTGAAGACTATCCAAACCGTCCAAAACCTCTCCCTCCGGAAAATCCTCTCTGCTCCCATCCTAACCACTAACAAAACCCTTCACCAGGAAACCCAGATCCCATCCATTCCCGAGGCCATAACAAAAAGAGTCACTGTCGCGTGGGCGCGCATCAAGAATCACCAAAATGACGTGATTGCCAATATTGGCAAGGGCGAGCCAATGCATCGTAAACATGCTAGAATTGAAATTTTCTCGACATTGCATGGCTCGCCGACTGATACGCGCCCATGCAACCCAGGCCCTAGGCCACACACTCCAGAAGAGGTCTGTGCCTCGGAAACACCACAGGAGCTGCAACCTGGCCGCACAGGAAAACTGCGGAAAAACTAAATAGTGAAGTGTATATAGTGCAGTGTGTGTAAATATTTATAAATATTTATATACGAGCGTGTGTGTGTGTGCGTGTACGTGTGATGGGACATATGTGTGGTATGCCCAGGAGTGAGTGTATGTATCCGTGTGTGTGTGTGTGTGTGTGTGTATATGTATGTATGTATATATATATATGTAGATTGAGAATTCGCCCAAAAACTGTTCTCTATGAGCTAAGGCTGCTCACGGTATGGGTTTTTCATGACATTAAGGCAAAGAAGTGTACCCGTGTAAATATTTTAAAGTGTATTTAATGTTAATTTTAGCCTGTAAGCCGGGCCCGTTTCTACCGGCACGAGGCAAAATTTTTCCTCAATAAAATAAGTCTAATAAGCGTTGGTACTCGGTTCGTCATTTTTCTTTGCAGGTGCCATCCGGCATCCCACAGAGGGCCGAACGCCCTGCGGCGCGCCTACGGGGGCGAAACCCGGGTCCAGGATAGAGTCTGGCCCTTGGCTGAAACCTTGTGGGCCTGCGGTCTCGTGTGTCCATCGGTCGGTACCGAGTCAGCTCTGATGTCACCCATGTCTAGATGCTGGTTTGAAATAGCTCCGCGAGCTATTTCTAGTAGGGAGGCAAGTAGAGAGCTAATGCCAACTTCCTCCTCCGTACCGGAGCCCCTCCGGGAAAGCTGGCTTTCCGATGAAATCTTCTAGTGTACCCTAAAACATTCTTACCAAGTCTCTTATAGGGTACACCTGTGCTGTAGCCTGGCTTGGTTCTGACCGTTGCGGTCGTCTTGTTGCTCCCTGGCGAAACTGTTGTCGCTCGATCCACCAATCCCAAGTAGAACGTAGACGCACGTCTAAACACGAGCTTCGACCAATGCCGAATCTGATGCGTCGACGCAACGTGCGCTGATTGGCCCGGAGCGTGCAGAGGCGTGGTGGCTGGTGGAGGTTCTATCTCTCTTATGCTGCTGGTCTCTTCTGATTGACTTACCTTGCTTTCCTGCTTCTTATGATGTTCTATGACCGGATGCGAGTTGCTGTTTAATCTTAAGGCCTCCTCCTTCTTATTAAAGTTGTTAGGGTGCTTGTAAATTTCAATAGCCTCTCGCTGTAGTCGGGCATGGTAATGTATGGTAGATGCAAGGATGCGCGTATCCTGGAACTTAATATTGTGTTCACCGACTGCATTAATGGCATGTTCAGCGACCGCAGACTTATCAGTATGGCCCAGGCGGCAGCTTCTTTCGTGTTCCGTGAGTCTGGTCATAACACTGCGCTGAGTAGTTCCAATGTACACTGAGCCACAACCACAAGGAATACTGTATACTCCAGTCGATGACAAAGCTTCTCGGGGATCCTTGGGTGATCGTAGTAAACTGCTTAACTGTCTGGTGGGTTTAAAGCTCGTCTTGACGTTATGTCGCTGTAATATGCGATCAATTCGGTCGGTGACATGTTTCAAGTATGGTAGGAACACAATGCTCTTACTTTTGGGCTGATCTGCATTCCGGATGACAGGTTGAGTCTTAGGAGGCCGGCCAGCTCTTCTTACTTCTTGGATTGAATAGCCATTAGAAAGTAATGCTTGTTCTAAGTGGCCAAGTTCTTGTTTTAAGAAGTGCGGCTCACTGATGCTGGAAGCACGGGTTGCAAGCGTCTGATCATTGCACGCTTCTGTCTGGGCTGATGATTGAAATGTTTGTTTAAGTAGCGGTCAGTATGGGTAGGCTTGCGGTAGACCGTGTGTCCAAGTGTCCCGTCGGCCTTCTTGCTAACCAAGACGTCCAGAAACGCTAGTTGTCCATCCTTTTCTTTTTCCATCGTGAACTGAATGCGTTGATTGATTGTGTTCAGATGTTGAAGGAAGTCCTGAAGGGCGCTCTCTCCATGGGGCCATATGACGAAAGTGTCGTCTATATATCGGAACCAGACCAATGGTTTTTGTGCGGCCGTTTCTAGGGCTAAGGTTTCAAAATATTCCATGTAAAAATTAGCAACCACAGGACTCAGGGGACTGCCCATAGCGAAACCATCTAGCTGTTCGTAGAAGTTCCACTGGAAATAAGTCGTGGACAGCACATGCTGGAAGAGTGCAAGTATATCATCGGAGAAGATGGGTTTCAACTGCTCAAGGGCTTCATCAACAGGAACCATGGTGAAAAGTGATGTAATGTCGAAGCTGACCAGTAGATGTTGAGGTAGTATGGTTACACTTTGCAGCTTCTGAATGAAGTGGGTCGAATCCTTGATGAAAGAATCCGTCGTGCCAACATGTGGTTGTAATACACCGGTTAAGTATTTGGCTAAGGCGTAGGTAGGAGATCCAATAGCGCTGACAATGGGCCTTAGTGGTATTTCCGGTTTGTGGATTTTGGGTAAGCCGTAGAGACAAGGAGGCTGTGCTTCAGATCTGGTGATTCGGCGTTTGTCTTCTGTTGCCAGGGAAGAGCTCTTAATAAGCAGGTTCGTTTTCCGAAGAATACGTCCTGTGGGATTTCGTTGAAATTTGCGATATGTTTCTGGTTTCAGAAGATCCAAGATTTTCTGTTGGTAGTCACGTTGGTTCATCATTACCGTTACATTCCCCTTGTCCGCAGAGCGGACAATGATGTCCTTGTTGGTGTTGAGCTTTTTTATTGCGGTCCTCTCTTCATGAGTTAAATTATTAGCTGGAGCCTTGGCACGTAAATTATTAGCTGGAGCCTTGGCACGTTGAAGAATCCTAGCAGACTCCCGACGTATCTCATCAGCTGTTGTTCTCGGAAGGCCTCGTATCCCTGACTCGATGTTAGCAATTATGTCCTCAACTGGTATAGTCGGAGGGACCACTGCGTAGTTGGGTCCTTTGGAAAGCAGGGAAGTATCGGCTGGTGACAATTGATGATCCGACAAACTCACAACGGTACGACTTGTATCCGGTGGAGTAGGTCGTATGTTGGCAGTCGAAAGGCGTTCAAACTTCTTCGTGTGGCGCGTGGTGGTGTTGTTCTGTTTGTAAATCATGGAACTATATGTAATTCTATCCATGTTATCCCAATGAGATTCGTGAAGAGAATTGCTGAGCCGAAGATGCAAGGCAAGAAGTTGACCATTGTTGTAAGCAAGTTCACGTCTAATCTGGTGAATACGTTCCCGAAGCAGGGCGTGCTCGGAGCGGTTGTAGATGCGATTAGCGCTAGCTGTTTGAAAATGCCGCTTTTGTCGGAGGTATTTTGGAATGATTCCTGAGTCGCGGCAGCGCAAAAGGAAAGTCAATGAACATAAAAGAGAAGATTTCTGCTTGCGAAGCACCTCTAGTCGACGAATCAATTTGTATATCTCCTCCCCGTAGAGGCGAGTCATAAAGCTACGTAGGCCTTCACGGCCGGCGTCTAAATTGTAGAATGAAGTATCTTCCGGGCTGTTATGCCGTGGTCTGCTGGAGATCTGTCTACCAGACGTTTCGTTTACAACTGCGGTAAACATCCTCAGTGGCGTTGTCGAAGTCTCCTCGTGGAAGGTATCACTAAGGCTGATGCGTCGAGAGAGGCTCCAGAGGCAGTTCGTGTAGAGCGGAGATGATGTTTCCCCCGCTCGAGTGTCTTTACCGCAGTAGCTAGCCGTCATACGGCTTAACCTGCGCGATGGTTTTGATGGTGTCACTACAGGGATATTTATCACTGGGAAACATTTGTGGGAACAGGGGTTTTTATAGGAATGGGAGGGATGGTAGGCAGGGATTGGTCCGCGAACGGGCTGTGCGCAACTTCTGACTGGCCGTTGCTAGCTAGACAGGTGACGCGCTAATCCCCACCAGGGTTCTGGCCGTCAGTCACTCACTGAGAGGTGAACTGAAACAGGTGATTCTCTCTGTTTTGAATACACATTGTATTTTCGCCTTTCCCAACTTAAGATTAGACCGCCGGACTTAAGATGTCCTTTGGCAATATTTTGGATAGTAGTCGGCGCGCCTGACTCTGGTCGTATTGCCCAGAGTATTTACCAGAGGGTTAGGGTGGTTCTGGAGTTTGTTGTACATTGTACGAGCGCGGGTTTTAATCACGTCGACAATGTACGGGATACCGGAATGTTCATGTAGGATATGGGCAGGAAATCTCCAGCCAGTATCATAGATCATCCTTAATGCCCGGTTCTGCAACGTCTGGAGTCTGATAAAGGTGGACTTTGTCACCACTCCCCAGATCTCACATCCGTACAGGACCAGGGGCGGGATGATCGCTCGATACAGCTGAAGCTTCAGGCGTAAGGGCATGGTTTGGGAACTGAGGATGGGATACCACCTGACGCGATAGGTACCTCATCTACCACCTCCCCGAACCCCTCCCTTGGTCCAAGGGTGAATATCGTCAAGGCGAAAGCCAAGACGCTCCTCAGGGCAAAGAACAGGCCGAAGGCCAAAAAGGCTATGGGCCTTGTGAACCAAGGGACAGCAGTCCCTGTCACGCCACCACCAGTACCTGTGACCCCTGCCCCAGCACCTACACTGTCGGATGACGACGGCTTCGTTGTAGTGCAGAGCCATAGGAGGAGATCTTCCGGTTCGAAGCCGGAAGGGACTTCTCCTTCACCATCATCTGCACCTGCAGGGCTCGCCCCAAACCAGGCCTCACAAAAGGAGGGTAGAATCCCTCCGATTGTGTCCGATCCGTTCCCAAACCATATAAAGGTTATGAAGGAACTGAGACGGCGGTTAAAGTCCAATTTCCAGGCAACCCGACATCCAGGGCGGGTTGTCATCAGAACCACGACCTCTGACGACCACACAGCCGCGATGGGGGTACTGAAGGAGTGTGGAATCAAATTCCACACCTATTCGCTTCAGCGTCCCCACGTGGTTCGCAGAGTGGTCAGGGGTCTTGATTCAGAGACAGACCCCCAGGATATCCGTGACGGCCTTCAGGACGAACACGGAATCAAACCGAGGTCCGTGGTGCAACTAACCACCACAAAGGAAAAGGAGGGGAAACCCACCAAGGTACCCCTTCCACTATTTTTAGTGGTAGTTGACAAGAAAGGGGAGGGAACCCCAAAAATCGACCAGGTGAGCCACTTGTACAATACGTGGGTCACCATTGAGCCCTACCACAGCAGGGAGGGGCCAGCCCAATGGTATAATTGCTTGGGCTTTCACCACTCGAGCCATGCTTGTGAGAGGCAACTCAAGTGCCTTCGCTGTGCAGGAGAACACCTGGTGAAGAATTGCCCGACACCAGTGGATAATAAAAAGTGCGCTAACTGCGACGGGAGCCACATAGGCATCTTACGCGGTTGCCCGAAGCGACTTGCAATTATGCAAGGAAGACAGGGAAAAGTACCAGAGATCCGAGAGGGGGTGTCCTTTGCACAGGCAATGTCGGGGCACGAAAGTGCCCTAGTACAGGCCCAGACTGCAGAGGCAACCCCACAAAACCAGGTTGTCAGTCAAAAGACAACGTCAGTCCCAAGCGTCACCCCAAAGGTGGGCACAGAACATCCAGTGCCACCCCCCAGTGTTGCCCCAAAGGACAAACGTCCTCCTAAAAAGAGGAGGAACGGGAGAAAGGCTCATGTGACTGTAACTGCAGAGCCAGAAACAGCCATGGTGGAGGCAGGCAACAAAAGTGTTGCCCAACTTCCCCCACCAACAGCCCCTGCTCGGGATGCACGACAGAGTGCACCAGCCAATCAGGCAACAGCTGTTTCAGCCAACCAGGCAACAGCTGCTACAGCCAACCAGGCTACAGCAGCAGCGCAGCCAATCAGCGCTGGCCCGTCATCACAGACTGGCTCAATAAATAGAACCACCACAACACCACGAAGAAGCACTCAGTCACAAGCCTTAGGAGACGCCTTTGGCTCAGAGGACATGGCGGAGTTTATTGAATTGGCAACTTGGTTTGCGAACCTTGTACAACGTTCCCTCCCCATTCTACGGCGCTGTAGGGAACAAATTCTCAACCCCGAATTATCGGCTGTGAAGAAGCACCTCGTAGTGCTTCAAATGGCCAAGGAACTCTACGCTAACTAATAAGCTCTTAAATGGCGTATAGAAATGTGCGTTCATTTAGAGCTGCGTTCTGGAACGCAAATGGAGTTAGAGAGAAGAGACCAGGCCTGTTAGAGTTTGTAGACAGCCATGGGATTGATATCCTTATGGTCTGCGAAACACACTTGCACGCTGGTGTGCAGTTCAGTCTGCCAAGTTACGTCGCCCATCGGTCTGATCGGGTCGGCCGACAGGGCGGTAGTACTGCCATTTTCATAAAGAACCACCTCACACAGATTCCTGTTACCATTCCTCCGCTACAACACCTAGAGGCAACCGCCATAAGGCTATCCTTAAGCGGTGGCGACGTGGTAGTTGTAGCGGTATATGATCCTCCGGATGGGCGCTTCTATGAAGCGGACATCACGGCACTCCTGAACCTACACCACAGGGTTTGCATTGCAGGCGACTTCAACGCCAAACACCCAAGCTGGCACAGCCGCACCCAGAACGTGAAGGGCCGGGGACTATACCGTCTCATTAGCAGGAACCCCGCCCTACATGCACACGGGCCGAGAGGTCCAACATATTACCCGGCACGCGGCACCGCGGATGTCATAGATTTCATTGTCATCAAGAACATCACATTTCACCTGGATCTCTCGGTGATTAACGCTCTGAATTCCGATCACAACCCTGTTGTAGTCGACTCAGACGTTAATCTAACTGCGCTGGGAGTGCCTGATTGGGTTGAGGAAGTCGACTGGGATGCAGCCGTCCTAGCCCTCCAAAACTCCGTGGAAGCACGTCCTCGAATAGACTCGATAGAGGCTCTCGAGGAGGCAGCCACGGGGTTCTCAACCTCTGTCCTAAATGCGGTACGTGCTCATACGCACCGCATTCCTACCGACGCACCAAACCCTACAGCTATCCCTGTCCCACTGAAACGCCTCATTCAAGCGAAAAACGCTTTTAGAAGGCTATGGCAGAGATTCCGTCATCCTAGGATAGGAGCAATACACCAGAGGTTCAAATCCCTGGTGAGACGACTCCTAAGAAAACATAGGCAAGCAGCTTGGGAAAACACGTTGCGTCATGTAAACCTCCAAGAGAGAAAACCATGGCGAATCGTCCGAGGCTTGAGGAAAGATAAGAATGTGCACCAGCACCCTGTGCATAGCCCTCGGGGAAGACTTGTCTTTGAACCGAGGGAAAAAGCAGAGGCGTTAGCAGACTATCTGGAAATTCAATTCCAGCCTAGAGTCGACCCTCAGAACGACGATCATACTGACCTCGTGGAACAAGCAGTAGAAGACTTCTTAGAAGTCGGACCTGCGGGCCACGAGGATTTCCACATCCCGATAGTTACCCCTCGCGAGGTAATTAACAACATCCAAAACCTAAATCCCAGAAAAGCCCCTGGGCAGGACCGTGTAACAGCGGAAATGCTCCAGCACCTTCCCTTTAGAGCCATGATGCACTTAACTCGGATCTACAACGCGAGCCTAAGCATGTGCCATTTTCCGGAAGTCTGGAAGAGGGCGCGTGTGGTATGCGTGTTGAACCCGGGCAAGAATCCGATCTTTCCTTCTAGCTACCGTTCCATCAGTCTCCTCCCAGTTATCTCGAAAGTTTTCGAGAAACTGTTCCTGACCCGCCTTAGACCTCTTTTAGAGGAAAAACGCCTCCTACCGGAACATCAGTTTGGTTTTCGTTCTGACCATTCCACAACCAAGCAACTACTGCGAGTAGCCGAAAGGGCTTCCCTGGCTTACCAGGATAGGGCCAAAACGGTGGGAGTGTTGCTTGACGTGGAAAAGGCGTTCTCTACCACCTGGCACGAAGGGCTTATCTACAAGCTCATACAGCACGAAATCCCCCCTCCATACATTTACTTGGTGGCTAGTTTCCTACAGGAACGTAGCTTCCGAGTGAAAGTGGAGGGTTCATTTTCCCGAGAAAGGCCCATTGGCGCAGGAGTTCCCGAGGGCAGTGTACTGTCACCGGCAATCTTTAATGCTTACATGACCGATCTCCCAACGCAACCCAACACTCACATCTGTCAGTATGCGGACGATCTTATGATCTTCGCGACTAACGAGAACCCGCGCTCCAGCTACCGTCAAGTACAAGCCCACCTCTTTGCCATCAGTAGATGGTGCGAGAACTGGCGCATGTCTATTAACCCGGAGAAAAGCTCTGCGATTCTCCTGGCCAACACGCTGGCAAACCGGCTCCCGCAGGGCCTAGTGCTTCGGCGCCGTCGGTCACGCAGCCCTCCGGCAGTTGTAACCCATCCTCAGCTCCAAAACCATGCCCATTCGCCTGAAGCTCCAGCTGTATCGTGCTATTATCCCGCCTCTGATCCTGTACGGATGTGAGATCTGGGGAGTGGTGGCAAAGTTCACCTTCATCAGACTCCAGACGTTGCAGAATCGGGCATTAAGGATGATCTACGATACTGGTTGGAGATTTCCTGCCCACATCCTTCACGAACATTCCGGCATCCCGTACATTGTCGACGTGATTAAAACCCGCGCTCGAACAATGTACAATAAATTCCAGAACCACCCTAATCCACTGGTGAACACTCTGGGACAATATGGCCAGAGACATCCGCGCTGACTACCATCTAAAAAATTGCCGAAGGACATCTTAAGTCCAACGGTCTAATTTTAGAAGATGGGAAAGGCGAAATTTACAATCTGTACTTGAAACAGAGTAAAATGCCAAATTCAGATCACCTCTCAGTGAGTGACTGACGGCCGGAACCCTGGTGGGGATTAGCGCTTCACCTGACTGACTAAACAGCCAATCAGCAGCCGGGCACTGCCCGCTCACGGACCAATCCCTACCAACCATCCATCTCGCCCCTATAAATACCCCTGATCCCACAAACATTCCCAGAAGTATTAAATCCCTGTAGACCAAACTACCATACTATCGCGCAGGTTAAGCCGCATAACGGCTAGGTGCTGCGGTAAAGACACTCGGGTGGGGGAATAGCTTCCCCACTCGACTCGAACTGCCTCTGGTACCTCTCTCAACGCACCAGTCGCAGTGATACCTTCCACGAGGAGACTTCGACAACGCCACTGAGGATGTTTACCGCAGTTGTAAACGAAACGTCTGGAAGACAGATCTCCAGCATACCACGGCATAACAGCCTGGAAGATACTTCATTCTACAATATAGATGATCAGGTTTCAAGAAGAATGGCTTTTGACAAAATACGACTGCAAGAGGTACATCTTGCTCTATAATTCAAAATGTTGCGGTAGTTTGACAGGTTGAAGGTTTTGCTTACATAGGTTACAAATTTTCAATTAATAAGATATTGTACTTTTTATGTCACAATCCAACATTTTATAATTTATTATTTCACCAAGAGGGTTTAATTTTATGCAAAATAACCAGTTAAACTAATTAATTACATATATTTTACCTAACTATCTATGTTTATTATTTTGTAAATTAGCTGGTTATTTTACATACATATTAACACATTAAATTAACTGTAAAATGTTGATTGATACTTTGCTTCATAGCCTTTAGTAGGTGAGATTTGTGTGTCATACCTATACATCAAGTGGTTACATAAATAACAAGTAATAAACCTTATCGTTAGCAATGTCTCTGAAAGATTCAGTGCCATAAAAGTACTGATAAAGGCAATTCTGAGAGCATTTAATGTCCAAATTTTCACTCATCCACCTTGAATCACCTTAATTTATGACAAACTAGGTGGAGACATTTTTCATCATTTACGCACGACCTCCCGCTATTTACCTTCATATGTGCCTCATACCTCCCCACCATACGGTTCATGGACTTAAGGTTCTATCCTTCCTATACTTGATGTGAGGTGATACCACAAAACCTTGTCGTCTTTCATTTGGTTTAATAAGTCGTTACCTAACTATTTTCAAAGGACTATAAGTTAATTACAGGGGACTTTGCTTCTTTCATGAATCACTTTGGCATTCTTTGTCTGGAATTCCTGCCTATTCTCCCTACAATCTGGCAGTATGAGTTAAAGTAATGTGAGTGCGTGTGTGTTGAATATAAATATGACATCTGGATGGTCAAATGATTCCCATCGATCAAAGCCCATCCCCCTAAAAAATTTGATGTGTGCACTTGCATGACTTTCTCTACTCACTTTTGTACATGCTATACCTATGCCTAAAATGTTTATTGTACTATCTAGTTCATGTTGAGATAAATATTTTTAAAAATTGATTAATTATGGATGTTCTTGTAGGTACAGGGAGATCAGGATAATTTAGTTCATCTCCAATGGATTCCAGCACACTGTGGAGTCATGGGGAATGAAGCTGCAGACTCACTTGCAAAGAAAGGCACAACAATAAAACAAAAGTCTAAATTCAATTTCTCATATTCCTCAATAAAACGATTGATCATTAAAAATTTTCTCATTCATACCTATAAGAAATAGAAACAAATGCCAAAGATGAAAAATGGATTACACTACTTTCCAACCCAGATATAATCCCCCAGAGACCAAGGAAAACAGCGGTTGCAGCCTTCTGACTACTGACAAATCACGACTGCTTAGCAATTCATCTCTACAGAATAGGTATCTCAGCTTCACCAATATGTGTCCTGTGTAACGATCCAGCAGAAATGAACGAAGACCACTTGAAGACCTGTGAAGTATTAAGATCAGAAGAAACTACAGTTCAAAAGTATTGGAAAGCACGAATGCTAATGGGTTCATTGCCAGATGCAAGGCACTAGAAAACAACAACAACATTTACCAGTTATGCAAAACCCATTCAAAATGAAGAGGGCTTCAGAGGCTATTCCCAGAAAATTAATACATTACATTTGTCACAAATATATTTTAAACATGTGGCAATTTAATCAAAATCGTTAGAGCCATTTTAGAGAAAATAAAAACTTTCAAAAATGTTTTCTTGTAAATGGTATTTTGGAGTGGGAGGAAGTTCTTGAAAAAATTTTAGTCACATCCTTGAAAGATCCTCAACTTCGTTGACTCTCTGACATCATTGTTTCAAACGTGTTTCTAAAGCATGATTCTACTTCAGAACTTTTACATTGTAAATGTTCATTTTCATTTTTAGATGAAACTTTACTGACTGCTTTTCTTCTGTGATAGCAAAATTTCATTCTGGATCATTTCTAATCAAATTTTGTCTTGCATCTTAGATGTTTATTTTTGCAAGAGCTTCGAGTACTGCAGCCATTGCTGCTGGTTATTATGTTGTACATGACTATTTTCTTGTTTCAATATACATATATATATGACTATTTTCTTGTTTCAATATACATACATACATATATATATATATATATATATATATATATATATATATATATATATATATATATATATATGTTGGTGTGGAGTGAAAAAAAATGGCTCTTACGCACTTACACTAGCCCAGATTGGAGTGTGAGATTCGCCTTCAAGTGGTCATACCTACTAAAATAAAACCCTCCACTTGTCATTATCCTATTGTTATCATTTCACGCGTACTAGTTTGCCAGGTCCTGCATTGCACCTGTTATCTTTCGAAAGTGCTTGAAGTTCGGCCATTTTTACTTTCCCACATGTCGGTCTGGGTGGCTCAGTTGGTTAGACGCTGGCCTACTGAACCCAAGGTTGCAGTTCAAACCAGTCCAGACCGATGGTTTTTAAGTGTGCTTAAAAACGACAGCTCCATGTCAGTAGATTTACTGGCATGTAAAAGAACTCCGGCGGGACGAAATTCTAGCACGCCGGAGATGCTGATATGATTCTGGCAATTGACAGCATCGTTAAAAATCCACCCAAAAATTCAATGTCAACACTTCATTGGAAAATCCCGTTTTTAAGTACCTGAATTTTAAAAAAAATCAGTTTTAGAAAACTTTCCCTCTTTGAGTGTGTATGTGTGTGTGAGATAGAGAGCATAAGTGAGAAATGAAAAGCAGGTTAAATATCAAATTTTCTATTTAAGTTCAGAATCTTCCAAGGATGCGATACACATTCCCCTATCTACCCTCTCGAAAGTACTCGAGAGGATGGTCTTAACCCACTTGTCTCCACTGTTGGGGGGGGGGGGGCATTCAAGCCATCCCTGAACACCAGTTTGGGTTTCGTCCTGGGCATTCTACGCCTGAGCAGCTGCTGCGGGTGGTGGGGGCTGCTGCTCTGGGTTTCCAGGAGCACGCCTTCACTGCCGCGGTATCTCTGGACGTGGAAAAGGCCTTCTCAACGACCTGACACAAGGGGCTCCTATTCAAACTAATCTAACTGGGACTACCTACACAAGTAATCAACATTCTACACAGCTTTGTCAGACACCGGACATTTAAAGTCACAGTCGAGGGGAGAAGATCTACACTAAGACCAATAAGAGGCGAAGGCTCTGTACTGCTATTCAGCGTCTTTATGACAGACTTCCCATCACAGCCACAGGTCAGCATAGCTCAATATGCTGATGACATGTTGCTGTTCTGCATAAAAAAAAAACATCCTCAGAGCCTTCAACCCCATACAGCGACACCTCCGCCTCGGCCAAGAATGGTGCCGGCGTTAACATGGACAAGAGTCATGCCATCCTCTTAACGAAGCGCCACACCCCCGCAGACTGCCCCACCTTTCAATATCAAGGTCAAAGGATCGAGTGAAGAAACTCCATCACCTACTTGGGAGTTAAACTGGATAGGGGTCTAACTTTCCGCAAGCACACCAGAGACCTCTCTACAAGGACACAGGGGGCTATTGCCTCACTGTACCCCATCCTGAGGTCCGAGATGCCAGTCCGCCTGAGGTTACACCTCTTGCGGTTTCTTTCAATCCCCCCAATGCCTGTGAAGTCTGGGGCGTGGCCGCAGACAGCTGGATCCTGTGGCTCCAAAGGGCGCAGAACAGAAGACTCCGGTCCTCTTTTCTGATCCCCTACCTTTCCTCGTGATACTACTTCACGAAGCCTCATCTCTTCCATCCGTAGAGTATGAAATTAGGCGCCGGGCAGTAAAATTCTACGATAAATTACCAATCCTTCAAGGCATCCTGGTTAAGTCTCTTGGGAACATGAACCCAGAATACGCCGCTTCAGGCCATACCGGGTTCCCCGCATGGCATCAGCAGCTAAAGCTGAGCTCCACGTATAGTCCCAACAAAGAGTTGTTCGGCTCTCAAAATTACTCCGCATTCAAAATTAACAACTTTTTACTCCACTAGAATGCAGACCTTACTGTATCGTGTTAGTCATCTGTCAAGGGGCATTATAGCATTTTTCTAACCCCAAACAACCTAAAATTGTTAACCCACCGCCCTTAAATACCCTACCAAATAACTCCTATCTGCGGTTAAACTCTACTGGGGTAGATACGCAGCAAAAATAGTCAGGCTGAACCTCAGTCTGCCAGCAGCTCGTGGTCATGGATGTGACACGAAGATTTTCAAGTAAATCACCTCACCCTAGACTACACTTTACATGAGACATTTTTTTCTGGTAACCTAGCACAAGTAATTGACGACCATTAAACCTACAGCATTAATTGATTTCAGAAATGTTGATGTTCTATAAAATGGCTCTAACGACTTTGATTTAATGACATGTGTTTAAGATACTTTTATGCCAAATGAAAAGTACATATTATACAGAATGTTAATGAACTACACCGAAATAATTTCAGCGATTGTAGACGTGACTAATATAAGCAAGTTGAGATAGGCAATGCATAGTCTGCGGCTTAACATAACGCAGTTAATTGTGTTAAACCTAATTGACATTAGATGCCGATAGGTTGGTGTTTAAACAAGGTGGGTGAGATTATTGGATTAGAATGTCTTTAAAACTGCTTCTTGAGTATAGAAATATCGAAACTTAATAGCTCGTTATTGGCGTTCTCAAGATTTAATGTCTTTAAAACTGCTTCCCGAGCATAGAAATATCGAAACTTAATACGTAGCTCGTTATTGGCGTTCTCAAGATTTAATGCCTCAAAGATATCTCAAATCTCGAACTAATCATCTACCAATGTGACACTGAACAGCGATTAACTGCCTTCTTGCATCAATAGCCTACTCTAGTAGTGTTTGTGTAACTGTTCTGGTGGTCCAATCCGTAACGCCGAAAACTGTTGTTCCAGAGGTCATTGGTTCAGTTACTGTCATGTGGTTAATTTTTTTTATTCGTCATAAATTACAATAGGCAGTTCCTTTAAACCTGACGTAAAGAGTTTCATTTACTTTTCTTTTACGTAACTTCGTTCACCCTTTAAACCTCCTCCCATTTAGACGTACAGCATGTGAGAGTATTAAGCAGGATTCAACCTTTGTTAGAAGGAATTGTAATTAATTGCTCTCACAATGTGAAATTACTCTGTAAAATGCATTGTACAAGAATTAAAACCTTACACAAAATATTAAAACAAAAACAACCAAACAAACAAAACGAAAATGAAAAAAAAGACAAATAAAGTAAAGGAGACGCGAACTCGTTTACCTTTCACTTGAAAGCTAATGTCATAACCGTTGCGCCAGAGAGAGTGCTCCAACCCCCCTCTTCATTTTCGTGTATTGTGCACTAAAGTGGTATTATCATTAGCAGTGGCTTACTGGCACTTTAGAAACTTATAGCCGTAACTTCCACATTTGAACCAACAGGCCATAAGTCTCCTATCCCAAATTACTTGTTTCAGAGATCTCCACTTGCTCTGAAAATATTTCGGTGTAGTTCATTAACACTCTGTATTGAATTTTTGGGGAATGTCATCAGTCCCTTTCCTCCTGGGTGACTTATGCAATAGTGGGAAACCGTAAGAGATAGACAAAACCTTACGACAAAAAATGAAGTAGCAATGAGTTCTTGAAAGATGTGACTATGCTTAAAGCCTGCTGTAATGCCCCATTCCTCTTGTAAACCTTATAGCCAAAGCCCTTCGCGGGCCAACACTTAAATGACCAACCGCTGCGTCCTTCACCTCTGCTCACTTCAGGCGTCGTGAGTGGGGTGCAGAACTGGACGGTGGGACGTAGTCAGTGCCCCAAGGCCCCCCCCCTAGGTTATGCGGGCTTCGCGACCTGGACATTCCTCCTGTGCCTACAAGAAAATTAGCAATAAGATGTCTTTTGTAAATGTTTTGCTCTATCAGCATGAAACAGGCAGATAGAGGATAAGCATTTGTAAGAATAGTTTGTACAAC
The DNA here is from genome assembly GCA_030765045.1 of Tenodera sinensis. NCBI lineage: Eukaryota > Metazoa > Arthropoda > Insecta > Mantodea > Mantidae > Tenodera > Tenodera sinensis. The sequence continues at coordinate 132,883,846 of CM060967.1, forward strand.
ATTAAAGGAAGTCTTGTAAAGAAATTCATCAGATTTTTTATGCAATATGCACACTTTGAAACCATTCTTAGCTTAAAACATAACATGAATATCGAAATCTAAGGTAGAAGAATCAGTTTTAATATAGCGAGTATACTAGAATTTGTCATTGGTGGAGAATGCATCCTGTGAGTCTTAACATCGAATATTCCGCTTCAGTTTGTCCAGATTGTCGTGACACAACCCCACTCCTGAAGTATAGATGCGAAATAGAAGAGGCGTGCCCACTTCCTTAATAGGAGAAGTGGGGATCAGCGCATCGTTCGCTCTCACTGCGATAACTAAACAATAGTTGTTTATAATACGTAAACATACATCGCTTGTATATGTATGTGACTGCCTGAGTTCTGACATCACTCGCCTGTTCCCCACCACTCCAGTCACTTCTCCTTAATTTCTCCTCTTTCGCGCATGTCGAGTGTCGGGGCGTTCTGGAAAAACTGTTCACACAAAATATAGAAATGTTCAGCCCACAATGAAGCTATACTAGCGAGTGACATGAGCGACAAGACCATGATTAACCAATAGAAATCAGCATGAACAAGACAAAAGTCGTGCGATGTTAATAAGTTGGCGTTAACGTTTGTCGCGCGGGATAGCGGCATCCACAGAATAGATTAGTACTATAAACTCCTGTTAGGAAGACATCCACTTCCATTGAAATAAAGTCTTTACCCGAAGAAACACAAAAGAATCCCAAGTTGCATAAATTGACCGAAAAATGCATTGACAATTCTACAAAGCGATGTAGGTTTCCCCCCGAGCTTCGCACGATGATGTAAAATTACCCACATTTTGAGGTGCCGTTTCGAGAGGCGTGTTTGTTTCTTCGTTCGTTAGGTCCCACTGTGAGCTGAGCTCAGCAACATAGAACACGTCATACAATTTGGAACATGCATGATAGGGTGGTCCTTAATTTTAAATTTTAGAAATTTACATGTGACATCCCTTGGTTACACTCCATTGAGGGTAAAAGTAGTTCAGAAACAATTAAACAAATCGGTGAATATTAACACGTGCCGTAGTGATGATCATTTTGTCAAATGTGCGTTAGGCCGCCCGCTGTTTCACGAGATAGGACAAACTGAAGTGTTATCTTACAAGTATGAGCAATGTCTTCGGGAGTTCTTCCAACAATTTTTCAGATTAGTTGGCCAAAAATCTCGAGTAGTGACGCATTGCTGTATTCCGTTCTTGTGGTACATTTTTGCAAGGAGTTATTGGAAGTGAGCTATAGTTGAACGGCTATAGGTCGTGAGATAAGACAAGAGCAATTCCCCTGAAGGGCTGATGGTGGGGGAAGTTGCGTAATCATGTATGCGCAGAAGTGTTAAGGTTTCTGTCAATGAAGGAGTGAAATTCGCTAGCAAAACTTTAGTTCATATTGCTAATGATATTATATTTGCAAAAAATTAACTTTATAATGAAGAAAGCGATTTCATTATAACTATGGCTATGCGTCAACAAATACTTTCATATGAACTGCAATTCTTTCACCTACACGCTGTATTGATAATGTTCACTTATTCTCGGCAAGCTGGCCCGCCTTTCCCCCTTCTTGTCTATGCGCAAGGCTTGTTCATGTCTTATTTCACGACCTATACCAGTGAGAGTAACTTTTCAAATTAAAGAAATTTTACTACGAGTACCACAGCTACCGAGTGGATCAACACAGACACAATATGATGCTGTTTAAATTCTTAGGAGAATGAGCTCTTAACATAGTTTAGTTCAGGCCACACGTTGTGCTACATCATCAAATGCGGGTATTTCATGTAGAGCATTCGCATTACTGGAACAGCAACTTGGAAGTGATTTATTTATTTTCTCTGCACACATCATGTATATGAAATAATATTAAGAAGTACGTATGAAGCAAAAATGGGTGATACTTCTGGACCTGTTGTACCACTTTTCAACTTGTTCCGAAAGAAATGGTGATCATTCTATGTTCTACAATTCTGACCTGGGTTTGAGGAACTGCAAGTAAGCGAACAGTTGAAAGATTCACCATAAGATATTCTTTCATTCGCTAAGGAGACTTTGCGAAGCCATCAACCAAGAGAAGATTACAGAGAATTCTTAGAGCTTGTGATATTTCTAGGCGATGCTCCGCCTTGTGGAATATCCTTCAGAGCTACATGAACAATAGGTCATGCAAGGTGGATATCGAAGGCAATCTACAGCCTTAAAATATTCTTATTCCGGAGTGAATATGCAATCAGTGAAGAGGAACTCTCGGGTACACCTGCAATATGCATATTTCGTGTATCTATGTATATTAAGGTTCCCACATTGCAGAAGAAGCTCTAAACCAAGACAACGTCGTTACTTGGTCTACTATCTTATGAAAATATTGATCACTTGATTTCTCAAGCACCTTTTAAAATTTTATATTGCTATTTTTTGAGATCTTACATCTGAGAATGCTGCACTAGTATTTTTTTGACAGGAAAGCGTCCACTGAAGTGACGAAAAAAGGTTTCAAGGTATTCAAATGCCAAAGAAATCGAGTTTATTTCGTAAATGTGAAACAAATAGTAGGTACTTAAGTCAACACACATTCCTAGCTTTAGTTCTAAAATATTTCTGACTTTATTTGCACAAAATATTTTAATTTCTTTAAGAGATTTAACATTTCCACAGATTTCCTATCCTTAGATCCCAGCCTTGGGAACGTATTGAATCTTATTTGCAGGGATATGAGATTGTTATCTCTTGAAAAGTAGTCAATGATTCAGCAGAAAGGTATATTAAATTAAAGACCGACTTTAATAATGTGTTGACAAAACATGAAGAACCAAAACGGTATACAGAATGGAAGGGAAGTCATTACATTCCTTCTAATGTGTGCTTCATAGGAGCATTTGAAACAAAAATGGCATTTTGTTCTTTGATCAGCTGATTTCGAAAAAAATAATGTTTTTTTATCCAAATTGGATGAGTAATTTCACAAGAATGTCCAAAGAAAACAGTTTGTTACATCTAAGAGTAACGCATTTTTAATGTAGCTTCGGTAGTAATTATGGGACCTCACACAGGATTTCGAAATAATTTATCAGTTAAAGGAAGTGAAGGAATACTCTGAGCAGCTCTTTCAGGCGTGAAGTAAGTCGACAACATTGCATTGAGGTTGGTCAGGGAATTGACTCGGTTTTTGGATGTAAACAGGTCGGGCGCTTTCCCTCTCATGTAATGCTTTGGGAGCTAACGCTTGTGATTGACCTACACTTGCACAATAAACATGGAAGTACCAGGCATGGGATGTGTTTATGTTCTCAAGACGCACCATTTTGGAGTTTGTTTATGTACTATGCTAGCGAAAGTGACACCCACACAATCTGCAGTGTTGCCCGCTTGTTTTCGACAAAACTAGAATATATCCGTAGCAAATGGTCCGAGACAAAAACGTAAGGTACAAAATGTGTTCAAAATGCCGAGATCTATCACTGGTTTAAGTTAATGTAATGACTTCCCTTCCACCCGGTATATTGCATGTTGTAATAGAATATCTGTAGCAATTTCCTAACTGCAAAAGGGGAACAGTGACACACTCAGTTTAGTTCTGTGGGGCTGTTCTGTAACGTCTCTGTTTCCCGTAACACATGCATGTTTGAACTCAACATTGTATTAATGAATATAATTTAAAATTAAGTACAAAAGCATTCAAGTTAAAATTGTCTATGTTTGATATAACAAGATATTAACTATGTCACATCATATTTGTAAAAATACTAAGATCAAGTATCACTCGTGTCAAAAAAGTACATAAAATATATTACAATATACCATCCTTTCAACATGTTGTCTGAGACAATTTTTATTTCTACTGAAAATGCCTAACTTTATCTGGGTTGAGGCTCGGGTTAAAACTAGTGAATCTTCACCAGACTTGGCATAGGTTGTCTTCTAATGTAATGGAACAGATTTATGGTGTATTATAAAAATTCAAGGGAAAAAATCAAATATGAGATAAGGGCCACCCTACTGCATAATGATTCATGACTAATAATATACCAACGTTTGTCATCCGTGTTTGCAGTGCGCTTCGGCTATGGTCTTGGAGTTATCTGTAGTCCCGGACCTCCCAATAATACTCCTTTTCCCTGTATCTTTATTGTGTAAGAAACAAAAATGAAGCTCATGTTGCTTCGCCATTGCAAATTAGGTAGTAATCATTCGCGCACAAGCGAATAAAATACCTTGTTAATTATTACGAGGAATAACGTGAAATCGGAACTCTTGAGGGTAGCGTAGCTCCTCCCGCAACTCTCTATTGAATTCCTCTGGGAGAAGCCTGATATTTTTATTACTCTATGGCCCAAGTATTGCCTGCAGACGATTATGCTGTGCGAATATGCGAATTGAAATTGAAAAATCAGGAGCTTTTTGGAGATGATGGTACAGAAAATGTTGCTGAAATTAACACACACATTCGGTAGAAGTATGTTTGCTTACATAGTGATTTAGAATCACAGGTATGAAGATATTAATTTATAATATTTCTTAGTACTATGTAATAAAGGAAAAGACTAGTGAACGCTTATCAAATCGTTACTTGGTTTGCTCAAATGTCAAACTTCAGTTTTTTAATATAATTATTTTTCGCTTAGATTTATATATTACTAGACAACTTAAGGGCCAAGCTGCCCAAATACGCTTTGCATTAATTGCGGGTGCAGGTTTTGGCACCAAATTATATACTCAAAGATTAGTGAGGTTAAGTGTAACCGTATTTTCATTACAGAAATATGGCTCTGCGGTGTACCAAATGTCCACATGTAAGCAGTCTCTCAGTTTCGTCACAGACTGAAGTTCAACGAGCAAAAGAGGTACGTTGTAATTGAATAGGTAATGCATAATTGGAAGAAATATTATAAACTGCTCATAATGGGAATAGAAGTTTCGAAGTGTCATTTATTAGTTTGGTGGTTGTTATTCTGTGAATCCCATTTGTTTTGTTTGATTCATGAGATTCTGCAGTGTACAAAGCAAGGTTATTGAAAACTTCTTACAGTAAGCAATGATTATGAATCTTATATGAGTATCTGCTTTTCCGTCTGTATAGAAATGCCATCATAACATATTCAAATCAGATATGCCATACAGGACAAATTTGCATCCATCACTGTTTATAGTTCCTGCACTTTAAAACAACGATATGATGGTTTATATGTGCAATATAGATAATATAGCTACATTTATGAGAATTTTTACACATGACAAGAAGAGATTCGAAGGCTAGGGGAGTAAACCCTAAACAAATCAGACAGGCCTGGAGGTCATAAGGAGGCAGTACCTCCACCAGGTTAGCTCAGCATTTGGCTAATAACCTACCTGAGTGAACACCAATTATTCAGAGTATAGAAGGAAAAATTGGCAGCCAGTCAGTCAGGGAAAGAGGTTGAGAGAAATACAAGTGCATAGAACAGGGATGAATTCAGGAGGTGGCTAAAGAAACCGTATGCCTAAAGGCATAAGGGATAGAGAAAGAAGAAGAAAAGAAGAGATTTACTCAAATGCTTTGTAAATACATCCATCACCAGTAACAGCACTTATTAGTTTCAGAACAGTTAGCTCAATTAAGTATATTATTAAAATACCCTCCTAAATATTATTATTATTATTATTATTAAGATATAATGATTAGTTTTCTAAAGTTTGCCTCATGCATGTTAACAAAATAAAAATAGGAATTTGAAAGCAAGTTTCACAAGCATGAAGATAGGGGAGGGACTTATTAAAGTGGATGAAAAGTGAAATTAACCTTTCAGAAATGTAAGCAAATATAATTTTAGTAATTGTGCAGAACATAAATTTCTTTGTCTTAACAGAAACATAATATTTTTTATGCAATTGATAACATGGAAAATGACATTAAGAATGGAGTTCGTTGCATCAAAACAGCCCAGTTACATCACAAGAAATTATGTATATCAGTTGCTTGAGGTACCACGAAATAGACACACCTTTAAAAAAAGAACAAATTTGGGCTCTTGTTTAGTTTAGCTTACTTGCCACTTGCCAGCCAGATTCTAAGTCTGAAATTACTTACTGCGCATGCGCCTACAGTAGTTTCAAAATTGCCCACTAGATTTCACTGCATGACTAGCAGACGATTTTCACATCTGCCAACATTGCTTTTTACAATACACTAGTTTTCGTTGCCAACTTATTAAACACAAATACACTCACTCGCGTCGTTGCCGCCACAGACATACACCTCTATCGCGTAGCGCAACTCCATACTATTGTTGTGGATTCTGTACATTATTTTTTTGCTCATTGTGTACATTAGTTTGCTCTTATACTATTGTTGTGGATTCTATACATTATTATTTTGCTCATTGTGTACATTATTTTGCTCTTGCTCACACAGATATATCGCTAGTGCAAATTATTGTGTACATTATCCTTATTGCCTTGTTACTGGATCCACGATACACTGGCTTGTTCTTTATTATTATATTATTTTATTATATTATTATTTTTTAAAATTTATTTATTTATTAGGAGGACACTAAAAAACAAATCATGAAGTTTACATTGAATTTAAACATTAACTTTGCATGCCTTGATGATTTTCTTGTGATATTGTTGATCAACCAAAGCCAGCTGAAGGTTCTCAGGAACCTTATGATGATGATGATGATGATGATTATTATTATTATTATTATTATTATTATTATTATTATTATTATTATTATTATTATTATTATTATTATTATTGTTATTATTATTATTATTATTATTATTATTATTATTATTATTATTATTATTATTATTATTATTATTATTATTATTATTATTACATTTACATTTATATTATATATTACTTATATATAATACTATATATTATACTAATATTTATTATATTTATATTATAATATATTAATATTATTTATTTTTATTATGTTTATTATTTATCGTTGTTTTTTTGTTTATTTATTTTAACTTTTACCTTTATCTTTTATCTTTATCTATCTATCTATCTGTCTGTCTGTCTATCTGTCTATGTATCTGTCCATCTGTCCATCCGTCCATCCACCCACCCACCTACCCTACCCTATCTTATCTATCTATCTATCTATCTATCTTTATTTTATCTTTTATCTTTTTTTGTTTATTTTATATTATTATTTTATTATATTATTATTTAACGCTATTATATTTAATATTATTATATATTTGTTTATATTTTTATTATGTTTATTATTTATCGTTCTTTTTTTTATTTATTTTATTATTTTATTATTTAATGTTATTATATTTATTATATTATTATATTTTTATTATGCTTACTATTTATCGTTCATTTTTTGTTTATTTATTTTATGTTATTACCATTTTATTATATTATTTAATGTTATTATATTTATTATATATTAATATATTATATTATATTTATTATTTTAATATTATTATTATTATTATTATTATTATTATTATTATTATTATTATTATTATTATTATTATTATTATTATATTTTTATGTTTACTATTTATCGTTCTTTTTTGTTTATTTTATTTTATATTATTATTTTTAATGTTATTAGATTTATATTATATTTATTATATTATTATATTTATATTATTTATCGTTCTTTTTTATTTATTTTATATTATATTATTTTATTGTATTATTATTTAATATTATATTATATATATTATATTTAATAGTATTATATTTATATTAATTTTATTAATTATCGTTCTTTTTTATTTTTTATTTATTTATTTATTTTTTTTTTTTTTAATTTTCGAGTGGAGAAAAAATCCACTTACAGAGCCCCATGCGCTGGGATGGCACAGACGGGGGACTGTAGGCTTTGCCCTAGGGCACTACCCACTAAAAGAACTCCACCGGAAGCATAGGATATACGCAGAAAGGAAAAGGTGAAAGAGGGTGCCAGGACGCAAGTGTTGAAGTAAGAAGGAAGTAATGTATATAGGTCATTAAGGAGTGGATAGGGGTTTTGGACGTGGCCTGCTGAGTCCTTCACACTACCGGGAAAACCTTCCTGATGTCGTCCACAAGTTCATGGAAGGGGTCGACCCTTCGGTTTCGTATATCTTGCCGCCATAGGTACTCAGCAAGGTGGATGTCAACCTGGTTTCGGCAAATACCCCCCCCCCCCTGGATAGGCGATGCTGAAGAGACCGCCATCGGGACTCTATATTGTTGGTGTGGACATGGGTTACTGGATCCACGAAATGTTGGCTGTGGTTTACTGTTAGATGGGCAGCAAAACCCCCAGCCATTAACCCATCATATCCTGCCCAACAGTTTGTGTGGATTGTGCTGGCGAGTTCCACGTGCTCCTCAATCAAATTAAAGAGGGTGGCACCATCTCTTCGGTTGTTGGGGCACACAGCCATGTGCACCTCATTGGTAACCACGTCATTCATCCCCAGGATCCAGTTGCCTTCCACAATACGACCCTGATGGTACTTTCTTCGGCCGATCTTGCACTCGTCGATTTGCACGACGTGGCTGGCACCGCCTATTTTGCCCCTGTTGATATACTTGTCGTCCATTGACGACAGACAAAGCTCTCTACAATAGCTGAACCAGTCCGCCATTGTTGCGTTACTGATAACGCTATCGCCGAATGAACATTGCACCGCAGTTTGCTCGTAGGATAGCCCATTCGCAAAACTGTAGGTGAGCAGCAGTACTTGGGCTGGTGGTATTCTGGTGTTTGCGAACCAGGTACCTTTGGCTACGGACTCACAAAACTGTTCAGGGTGACCCCTCCTGCAGCAAAAAAACTGGAACTTTCTTCCCCTTCTACTCACGGGGTGTAGCACGGCACCACATTCCCTGCATAGCATTCGAGTCCTCAACAGGCCCTCGTCGTACAGGAACTGTATGCATGACTCTTCATTAAAGTACACAGGTGCCAAATCAAATATACTGATAAACCTAGCCATTGCACTACTTGCTTCTAAGAAGGTAAACAGCATACTGCCGACTCCCGCAAAAACATTGAAACTTACTATTGGCAACAAACTCCTAGGGACATTCTGCTGTTGGCAGTGCTGCATTAACACAGCAACTTCGGCAACTTTCGTAACTATTCGTACACACTGCCGAGTGGGACTTTGCCGAAATTCTGACCAAGTCATCGCGTAAGCTAATCTGAACAATATCCCAAATTTGAAACTGAAAGCTTCACTTATCTTAGTAATATTGCAAGTTCTTCAATTGCTGACTAATTTCAACACATTTTCAGAGCTATCCAATCAAGTTACCATAACTACCAATGCTCAATTTAAAAGATCTAGTTGTCGCCAACCTCTGAAAACAGAAATCTGTAAATACAATCTATTGGTGGTATTTCAAAATTCATGACGTGGTTCCTGCTTTTTAAAATGAATATCATTTCCTTAATAACCATTAACTCTGTATGTCCATTTAATTGTTTTAACAATTTAACCTCTCGATTTATTTCATGATTAAATGACCAAAAACTGCCACAGCTGATTTATCAGTCTGTTTATATTTAATATTTCTAAAATACTCCTTCATTCTGGTTTGTAAATGATGTTTAGTTTTACCAATATAAACCCTATCACAATCCAAACAGCTAAATTGATAGCTGCCAGATTTTTTTTATAATTTGGAATTTTATCCTTTTTAGAAAAATTTAGTAAATTTTGTATATTAAATTTATTTTCAGGGACCAAAGTATTCCATGTTCTTTAATATTTCTAAAATGCTCCTTAATTCTGGTTTCTAAATAACGTTTAAATATTTCTAAATGCTCCTTCATTCTGGTTTATGAGTTTTGAAATACCACCAATAGACTGTATTTATAGGTTTTTGTTTTCAGAGGTTGGCGACAACTAGATCTTTTAAATTGAGCATCGGTAGCTATGGTAACTTGTTTGGATAGCCTTGAAAATGTGTTGGATGCAACTTGAAACTAATCAGCAATTGAAGGACTTGTAATACTAAAGGGTACAGACCTCGCTTACTTTGACCTACACAAATCTATGTGGCTACCACCCCCCAGGAGGCAGGGATGAAATGAGGGAGCCAAAGGTGCCTCACCGGATCGCAGGCCACAGAGACGTGAGGAAGTTCCTAAAAGAGCTGGGATATCTTCATCCCAGCACCAGACCCCAGCAAGCAGCAATCACACTGTGGTTCCTGTATTGCACTGAGCATCCCCCTCCCACTACCCCTCTGACAGAGGACAAAGCCTGCAAAGCACCCCCTAGCGCCGAGAACAGCAGTTACCATGCGCAGTCATCCGTGCGTGCTATATGCCTGGCACTGCCAATACTACACATCTGAAAGATAAGAAGAAATGTAATTAAGGGAAAAGATGGAAAGGAAACTGTGGTACGAAATAATGCACCCCACCATTTGCCTAGTGACATGGGGAAACCATGGAAAAACTAATGTCGGAGTGCACAGCCATGGGGATCAAATCCATGACCTCCCTAATGAGGGCCACAGACGTTACCGCCATCCTGCTTAGTAACTTGCAATATTACTAAGATAAGTGAAGCTTTTAGTTTCTAATTTTTTATTTTAGAATTTGTTGCATCACTGCTAATAGCTTCAATTTCCTTGATTTAAGATAAACCTTTGTTTACTTTCCTTTCTTCGTGACTGAAACCCTGTATTAATCCTAGTATAGTGGGTTACTGTGAAAGTAAAATTGAGAACAGCTTTTACGCAACTTTGGTATGTTGTGTTGTATTGGAACCATCAACTACACACCGCAGTTTCTCAAGTTTTAGTTGACTATTACCATGTAACAAATATCTTATAATTATGTATTTTCCAGCAGGACATGTTTCACGAATCAATTATTTGCATCTTCAGCACTTGGAATGTTTGTTTCATTGTTATCATTACTGCTGCCATGTGACAGATTCTTTCTTATTGTATTACTAACTACTGGAAATAAAACAAATTTCTTTTATTTATTTAAATACATAAAACTAAATGTTTCATTCCTTTTTACATAAATTTGCTGTTTTTAATAGTTTAATAAATATTCCTCTTAATAGAGAAGAAATCAATACAGAATATATACACATTATCAGCATTGTCAATTAATGGTTTTAATTTGTTTTGTTTGCTCATTCGTTCATTAGGGACCATTGCGAGCAGAGCTCAGAGACATTGAAGACATCATACAATTTGGAACATGCATCATGATTAGTAATGTACCCACCACCAATAATACTTTTTTTTTTTCTCTGTGATCCCATTATCGCACACTTATTAACCAGACATCTGACAGTATCTATGTTTGGAACTGGCATATCGAGAAATGTCTTCTAAAATTGTCTATACATCTGTTTACGTGATTGTTTTTACGTATGTATCCTACATAAAATTTTTTGTTTAAGCATGCATTTTTTGGTAGGATTTCAGTGAGCTAACAAGACAGGAACAGCAACAATAATAAGAGTGCTGTAAAGTAATTCACACACAGCACAGATGTTTGAATAAGCTTTCACATTTTCACAATAAACAAATTCTAACCCAAACAGAAAGCAGCTACTGACAATTAACATTCACAGGTGACAAAGCATAGCCTTTAGTGGGTCATTCACTGCTATGAGGTAGCAGAACAGTTCTGGAAAGCAAGTTTGGTTGTTAATGGCACTATCATTTGCCAGGATCAAAACAGCCCTGACAGTGTGCTAGAATTTCGTACCAGTAAATCTACTGATATGGGGCAGTTGCTTTTAGGTACACTTAAAAACAGTCAGTTTGAACCTTGGGATCACCAGGCCAGCACCTAACCAACAGAACAATACCAGGGTCACTGCAGTAATGGAGAGACCATGACGAATTATGCAATGCCGCTGATGATGCTTGTCGCAGCATAAGCAAAATGTCTGGCAGTAAAGAGACAGTAGACCATAGTCTTTTAACCTGGAAAAATCATCTTTTATTGAACATGCAATGAAAACTTAACATCCACCCATTAGGATATGTTGGTTGTAATTTTTTTTTTTTTTTTTTCCTTGTCTGTACTAAGTAAGGGAAATATTGCATTCCATCCAAAAATTTGGTACCAAGATTTCACTGGAAATGCATGCTTTGGGACCCTACCCACCCCCCATCCCCCAACAAATTTTTTTAGAAAATGGCTTCTGAATTTCTCACAGTCCACCAGATCAACTGCAAAGATTGTTGGAAATTTTGTACAGGGAAAACCAAGAGAAATTTGATCATATTGAAAAAGTACTATAGAAAATATAAAACTGAAACAAGCCTACAATCTGCTGTGCCATGCTACTTTTACTGTCAGAATCACATCGGTCAAACCTAAAATTATTAAAACCAATTTCTTCATTACAAGAACTGATTATTTGGGAACAAATATTCATTGTCAAGGATGCAAATAATATCACAAATTTGAAATCTCACCGTTGTCACTCACCAGTATATGGCAGTAGGGCTCAACCCAGCCAGGAGAAAAGGAGGAGGAAAGAAATTGAGGATCATGCTTCAGTCACCTAACTGCTGACAATGAGGATAAATGCCCTCTAAAACATTTCTGTTTTAAAAACTTAGGTGAAGGTTTGTGTAAAGATAGTGTTACTCATTCCAAATTCAACATGAAAACTTCACTGTTTGTAGTGTTTATGTTTTTAACAGCCAAAATGTGTAGTTTTTGTTTCTGAGCTGTGACCTTTTTCTAAAAAAAATCAGATGTGTTGTATTCACATGACTTTCTCTTCTCTAACTATTCTTACAAGTTAATGATTTGAAGCTTTCCTGGTGTTGGTTATTGATGATAGTTTCTTAGGTTAACAGCCAGGTCAAATTTGGATAACTGCCAAAGCTTTCAGCAACTAACTGTGCCTCCATCTTCAGGGGAACTGAAGCTAGACTACTGATGTTGCAATATTTATACCTAGCCAGTGGCAGATAAGAACCACCTTCTTTCTTCCTGTTGGCTGACCAATGGAGACACACCTGTAAAACCAATCAGGTGACTACTGATGCTTCTTTGCGCTGTGGTGGAAAGACACTCTGAATGACTGGTATCCATGCTTTGCTAATTTGAAGGCCTTCATCCCTGTTAAAGTTGTTTTTATTGGCTTTAATATAGAGCTTCTTTAATCAACCTGTGAGTTAGGTGGCCAGCTGGGCCACAAGGTGTATAGGAAGCCAACTCACACCAATCTATACCTTATCACTTGGCGCAGAAGCAGACAGTCCGCTCAATACTCATACATTGAGTGATTGCCATTTCTGATCTTGAAAATCTACCACAAGAAATACAACACCTTTGCGGCTTTCAGGCAGAATCCATACACTAACCAGGAAATAAACAGAACTTTCAACAAAATACACTCTATACGCAACCGTGAACCCAACACAAGGAAAGAACATTCAGATTTAACAGTCATCCTTATTGTGGCACCGTCAGGGAAAATTGGGAGATTACTCACAAAGTATGAAATAAAAACAGTGCTAAGCCTCCGACCAAATTAAACAGTTTTTAAGTTCTGGTAAAGATGACTTGGGTCTACATGCACCAGGTATTTATGAACTCCCATGCAGTTTTTGCAAAGTTTATATAGGACAGACAGGTACAGCTGTAGAAGATTGCTTCGAAGAGCATCATTATATTAGTTGAGGTTAACCTTTATTATTATTATTATTATTATTATTATTATTATTATTATTATTATTATTATTATTATTATTATTATTATCCTTTATTGTCAATAGACTGCAATACAGTTTCTGACATTGTCACATTCATATTTATAATTTGTATTACAAAGATAGACAACCTAATGGTTACACATATTACTATAGCTACCTATCATTTGTGGTTTACACAGAGGGTCTGTAATTTCAATATGGACATTATTATAGTTCATTGATACTGTACAATGTCTTTGTTATCAAATACTTCTTCAGAGCACTCTCAAATTGTTCACCTTTAGAACATTTTAAATATGCAGATAGTTTTGCATGAAGCATTAAACCCATGACATTTGGATCCTTTTTTGAAAAGGAAAATATTTTATCAGAAAAGTCTGCAGTGGCTGAGCACACATGTAATACACATCACAAAATCAACTTCACCTCTACAAAAATGCTAGAAAAGTCCTCTTAACTACTACGACAGGTTGATTAAAGAAGCTCTGTAATTAAAGCTATTAACTTTAACAGTGATGAAGGCCTTCAAATCAGCAAAGCATGGATGCCAGTCATTCAGCATGTCTCTCCACCACAGCTCAAAGAAGCATCAGCAGTCACGAGTGGTTTCACACGTGTTTCTCCATTGGTTGGAGCTCAGCCAACGGGAAGAAAGTAGGTGAACCTTATCCACCGCTGGCTAGGTATAAATATTGCAACATCAGTAATCTAGTTTCAGTTCCCCTGAGGATGGTGGCAGAGTTAGCGCTGAAAGCTTGGGCGGTTATCCAAATTTGACCTGGCTGTTAGCCCGAGAAACTATCATAAATATTTGAGAGGTAGAATTGGAACTTAAAAATTCAATGCCACAGCTGGGTTTAGAACCACAGACCCTCCGCTTACCAGGCGGGTGCTCTAACCAATACTACCTGTCAAACATTGCCCCACACACTGCTTGTGTGTTTAAAAACACCAACAGTAAGTTTGTTGGCATAAATAAGTATCATACATATTCCTACAAACTCTTATTCCCCTATCTTCTTCATATTAGTCGAGATAAACATTTGCAGAAATTATCTTATTAGTAATTTTCTTAAGGGGGAATACAGTAGGCTTTGAGTGATAGTCAAATCTTTTAAAGCTAGTTGCTACATGAAGCCTTTGAAACTCCGTTCTCTTTGCACGGCCAAGAGATTAAAAAGTGAATAACGACCTTCCATTTGAGAAAAGTATAAATATTGCTTAAGTCACACAAATAACAAGGAATATCTCCAAAATAGTTCACTACACAAAAAGTGTACTAAGACATAACTTGTGTCTTTTCATGAGATGTACATTTTTTGTACAGTAAGATTTGGTGTATCTGTTATGGTTTACCAGTTATGCAAAAGTCATCAAGAGTAAACAGGACTACCTGGGCTATAACCATAAAATTAAAAATATACATTTCATTCGCCATAAAAATATCTTAAACATATGGCATTTTAATCAAAATCATTAGGGCCATTTTTGAGAAAATCAAAATTTTAAAAAAGTTTTCCATGTAAAGGATAGTTTAGGGTGGAGGAATTTTCTTCAGAATCTTTGTGCCACATCCTTGAAAGGCATTAAACTTAAATACCAACTTTGATTTTCAACTGACTTTTCGTTTTTGAGTTATGCTGTTCTTACACACATACACACACATACCTTTTTTCTAAAACTGCTCTTTTTTGGATTCAGGGGGCCTCAAAACATATATTTATGCTGAAATCCCGACATCAAATTTTTGGGTCGAATACAATCCTCTGCTTACTAGACGTAGTAGAGAAAGTGATAAATGCTTTATTTTAGCTTCAAGAGATCTAAAAAATATGTTTTTCCAATAAACTCTCCATATCAATTCTTTGGATGGAACACAACCTGCCTAAGTAACAGAGAAAGTAAAAATGTGGAGGGTCTGTGGTGCAAATCCCAGCTGAATTTTTAAGTTCCAGTTCTACCTCTCAAACATTGCCCACACATGGCTTGTGTGTTTAAAAACACCAACTGTAATTATTATTTAAGAGGTAGAACTGGAACTTAAAAATTCAATGCCACAACTGGGATTTGAACCACAGACCTTCCGCTTAGCAGACGGCTGCTCTAACCATTGAGCTATTGTGACAAACTGCCAGAATGACATTAAATTCTCAAACCAGTTCGTATTTCTCCTGGTAGTCTCACATCAGAGACAAATTACCCCAATGGTGACTTACTATTGTAAGTACTTTATGTCCCAGGATTAAATAACCTTCAGATGGTAATTATTATTTATTTATGCCAACAAACTTACTGTTGGTGTTTTTAAACACACAAACCATGTGTGGGCAAAGTTTGAGAGGTAGAACTGGAACTTAAAAATTCAATGCCACAACTGTTTGTTGGCACAAATAAATAATAATGAGAAAGATAATCTCAGCTGTAAGAGATATAAAGCAAAATGAATGACAGAAAAATAATTACTGAAGTAATTTATAGGGGAGATCTTATTTTAATATCTTGTAAGATTAGTTTAATGATCTTGCACATTGTCTTACTGTCTTTCTTTCTTGATTAAAGACTTTTTTGTTCTAGGTGTCTCGTTGTTCAGAATGTGATTCTACAGGACCAAATCTTTGGTTGTGCTTACATCGAGGCTGTTTTAAAATTGGCTGTGGCGAAGCGCATAATGATCACAGCACCTTACATAATAAGGTTGCAATAAGTATAATGTATTTTTAATTTAAGTGCTGTTTAAGTTAAGGGTGTAGTGAAATTCAGATTTTCCACAAATTTGCATGTACAAATCTGAATATTTTATCTCACTGTCATGGACATAATAGAAACTGACACAGAAATTTTCAACTCTTTATTTGTATTTTTATATAAATTATAAATGATTATGTTAATTATATTAACAGGTCACATTGTACAAAAATTATTATTCTGAAGAAAGTACAAGAAGAAATTTAATATTTTAAAAATTATTATGTTCGTAAGAGTGGTCATTAAAAACTGACATAATTATGCTTTTCAGGTTCAATATTCTAAGTTCTGAGAAAAAATATAATTTCTGTGTACTGGAATTTAATTTGCCTAATACTTTCCCTTTAGAATACTAATGAATACGCAGGAACTATAGAAAATACACAAAAAAGCATATATCACTTTATTCTTTGCATGATTGTTTATGTATACTGAAAACTTGAGTTCATTTGAATGAAAATTGTAGTCAAAATAGATTTTTGAACAATACAAAATGTTGAAAATACCAACAGCAAGAAAATTGAAACTGAAACCTAAGCTTCAGTACTGTGTAAACATAGCGCTAACCTTACAAAGAAACTACTTATAACTAAAACTCGGTAGAAAACTGAATTTGGAGTAATGATTTAGGTGGCTGCATCTGATTTGTTCATATAGACTTTTGTGTGATACTGTTTTTGTGGAATGATGTTTTGAGGTAGCATGTATGGAAAAGGTTCTTTTTTCATTATTTTTAAATCATTGAAATCTTCATAGGGTTATAAATCCTTTATAGCTCGAATTTTCACATTCTATGTTTTTGCCCACATAAATACTTTAATTTTATTCTAGTCATTTTACCAGGACTTCCACCTTCCCCATTTGCAAAGTGATTACTTCCAGTAAGTTATACAACCTAAATGCCATGTACAATTAAATTACATAATATATCTGAAGCAGCTTATTTTAATATTATTTAAAGACTTAAATTGCTTCATTTTAAAGAACAGTGATAGGATTCCAGTTAGCTTTAAGATAGTGCTTCATAAGATAACATTGGATTAATTCTTGTGTGGATTTTGCAGAACTGTCGAAGCCACTGTATTCAGCTAAACCTGTCAACAAATCGTTTATGGTGCTATCATTGTGAGAATGAAGTCTTTTTAGAGCATTTGCAAACGCATAGCCGTTCTAGTAGCTCTGTAACAAGCCATTCATCACAACACTATGGGCCACAGCCTTTTGCTGGTGGAGAATCTGGTGACAGTAGTGATAGTGAAGATAGTCATGATGATAATGGCAAACCTAGAGGTAAGAAAGCATTAAGTGCAAAGCTTCTATTACATATCCAGATCAACAAATTGAGGTTTTGCTTTTCTTAAAATGAAAATACTGAAGCTATGACAGTGAAGCAATGCAAGTATAATACATATTTATAACAAAACTTCACATGTATCCTGTGGTATGATCATAAATTCCCCAGGACTGAAATAAACAAGCCACTTGAAATACATAAACACTTGCAGCAGCTGTAAGCTCGCAGCCACAAAGAATGCTCTGATTGGTTCCTGACCGAAGCACTCTGAGGAAAATAGATCCATGACTTTTTAATGCTACTGATGTTTAAAATCTGTCAGCAATTGTGATTGATGATTCCCTTGTAGCATACTGCACTTACAAGTTTTATTTGAGAACAGGGAAAGCCCCATGGACTAAGAATTGAGTTGGTTTTAAATTATAAACTTGTGAAGAGAATATGCCAGTTGGCCAGTAAGGAACATGGCAGCAAATTTGTGAGTTACAATAATATGACCGCATAAGCAATTAACGCAGAGTTATAAAAAAACACCCAAAGGGAAAACTGTTAAAAAGTGGTGAAAAGCACATCGTTTTAAATGTGTTTCACAAGCTAATGGAGCACTACCCAGATTCTAAATAAGTCCATAATTTTCCAATCAGCCAAATACATATCTGATTTATCCATTAGAATTCCCTCCACTTTTTTCCACGCTTCTCATTCTTTCTCTTTCTTCATTTCAAAAACAACAGCATTTCTTTCTGTTTTCTTTTCTCTCTCTCTTTCTCTTTTTCTTTTTGTTTTTGTTAAACTAACATCCTCCAATGTAATGTCATATCGGATGGTGAATGAATGAAATGGGTGAAATGATGCTCAAATGAGCCCGAGGTCCATGGAGCTTTAAGTTGCCCAACGTTCGTCTTCTCAGGATAAGGGAAAACCTTGGGAAAAGAAAAAACCTTACCCGGATAACTTACTCTAAGAGAGATTCGAACTCACGACCTCTTGAACGTGAGGCAGACACACTAACCATCACGCTACCGAGGCAGGCCTGTTGTTTTCTTCTGCTTTCTAGAAGTCATTCACAAGTTATTTCCTGTAGATCAGTATCTTTTTGTTAGTTAATTCTGGATTTCTGACGAAGTCATTAATCCTCTTGCTCTCCAATATTTTTCACTGATGGATGGCGCACTAGAAGTGGCCGGGCATATTTGAAGGTGTCCTCGGTCCATTTCCTCTTGCAGATCACATAGAGGACAGAGTATCTTTTTTGAATGTGGTCATTTTTATACCTTCCAACTTCTCATTCAGTCTTACTTTCATTCTTTTTTTTTTCCATCTTTTTTGTCTGCAATGTTTTGAGCATGTGTGTTACCATGTAGTGCAAAACTGATTTCCAATCCTGGTACCACCATGGGAATTTTCTCCTGCAGAGAGACCTCACCTGAGTTGCATTCAGCCTCATGAAGTCTCCTGGGGGTCAATTTAAGACCTATTTGATGGAAAAGTAGCGACTCGTGGTTGTGAAGACTGCATTTGCTGGTGAGGAGTGATTCAGGTGCTAACCACATTCCACCCCCCAGAACTATATCGCACTCATGAGCCTGATGGGGCTGAGATAGGTGACATAGACCTTGGCCAATAATTGGGCTATAGCACCATGGAATTTAGTTCAGTTTTTGTATATGTTATTTAAATTATAAATAAAATCTTTCAACAAAAAAAGGAAAAGTTGGTGTAAAAAGTATAATTTTTTTAATCAAGTTTGAAACTGCAAACTGTCTAATTGTTATCTCTTTTGTGGTACCATTTCAATCTATGAGCTAACATAAATGTTAAATAGCCTACGAAATTGCTTCTGAAATCAAAGTTATGACCAGTAGAGAGACACTTAAGTAAATTGTAGATTAAAAAGAAAATCCTTGAATAAAAGATAGCTTTGTGTCCATAACAGTTCTTTGTTTAGCTTTGTATCCAGTGACAGTTCTTTGTTTAATGCTTGTATTTAGGGTTGACTGGATTGCAGAACATAGGCAATACATGCTATATGAATGCAGCCCTTCAAGCCTTATCAAATACCCCACCACTGACACGCTTTTTTGTGGATTGTGGAGCTGCTTTGATTGCTGTAAATCGTGGAGGAGACAAAAAGCCTGGCTTGTCAAGGAGCTACTATAGACTGATTCAAGAAATGTGGCATCGAAAGCGACCAGGATATGTTGTTCCATCTGGGATTCTTTATGGCATCAGAAATGTAAGTTTTATTTATTTCATTGGCTCATTTGGCTGTTATGTTACATTTAGAAGTAACAGTAACAGAATTATAATTAAAAAGCAATAACAGACTAGATGTGAAGAGGTTTACTATAGTAGGAGGAATGTAGTAATGTCCAAAGCTTGGTAAAATATATTGTAACATAATGGAGGGAGAAGGATAGAGAGTAGGATAAGCTTAATTAAATGGTTGAGAACAGCCTGTAGGAAAGAATAAAGAAGAGTAAGGCAGGACCAGATTTTGAGATAAGGGTGCAAATTAAGACTTACCTGCCTAATTTGTACATTGAGTAACTGTTTTTAATAACATCTTGGTGTACCTGGTAAGTACATTGGGAAAATCATTGATGTCTTTCCTTGTCTTTTTAATATTGGTCATAAAGCCGTCCCTCCCCCCCCCCCCCCCCCCCCCCTGCCCTAAAGATTTAGAAACTTACCTTTGTTCTTACCTCTTATATCGTTCCTTTGTTTTACAATACATATGATCTAGTGCAGAGGAAGACAGGTATTGCTGCTGTGATGTCAGCTCACTCAGCTCACATGCTCCCATTGAAGGCCAGTTGAACATGTGACGTCACAGCAGGGAAGAGGAAACGGTGTGTGGGACATCGTAATTTTAATGCTGTTTCAATTATGGAATAGTCACAGATTATAAATAATTACATTTCGGCTTTATGCCATATATATAGTTTATGTGAACAGTCATGTTATAACACAAATAGAACAGAAGTTATAACTATTTTGCGTGATCTAGAGGAGAGCTATACAAAACAATTAGGTGGACATTTTCCGACATTTGCCGTTTCGCTTTTCTTTAACTAGTTTGTCAAGTTTAGGGCGTAATGTATGGCACATTTGGAACTGAAGACTACATGTTAGATTGTGATCTGACAATATGTTTCGGGATTTTGGCTTAGAAAGGTTCATAACAGAGAAGAATTATTTGCACACATACGTAGAACCAAACATACATAATATCCGTGCAACAAGGGCATACAACCTCAGAAATCTGGTTTGAGGAACATTCTTATAAAAATCAGCCAAGTTTGCCTTGTGTTTATATTTGTTCTTCAGCAAATCATCGTACCGTAAATTTATCAAGTTAATTTGGTACCTGCTAGAAACATTGTTAACATCCAATGAATACGGGGTCGCAAAGATCTGAAACATAGGTGACAATGTTTCTACATCTTGAAGCCTGGTCTCAAACTGGTGTGAAACATGGGGAAATGAACACAAACACAAAACCGATACACACAACACTACACAACGTCTACAAAAACACAAAATAAAAACAAAATTTGCACTAACACCGTTGAGATTCCTCACACAACAAATAAAAATCCTCAGAATAGGCTGAAGAGGGTTCTCCCTAAACATACCCAAATGACATTTTTCATTTTCAGTTTCGTGCAAGTAGCGCCGCTGATCTAGGCAGCATAGCAACACACCGCTCTCGCCTAACATCACACGAACGTACAAGCTGGCTCTTCCTTTAAATATGTCACACGGCCCGAAGTTGTCTTCCCCTGATCTAGTGTGTTATATTTTTACTTTCTCTACTATGTATAGTAAGTAAGGGGAAGTATTGTATTCAACCCAAATTTCGATGTTGAGATTTCACCAGAAATATATATTTTGAGGGCCCCTGAATCCAAAAAAAGCAATTTTAGTAAAAGGTGTGTGTGTGCGTGTGCGTGTGTGTGTGCGCGTGCGTGCGTGCATCTGTCTATGAACACATAACATAAAAATAAAAAGTTGGTTAAAAACCAACATTGGTATTTAAGTTTAATATCTCTCAAGGATGCAACATAAGATTTTGAAGAAAATTCCTCCACCCTAAACTACGCTTTACATGGAAAAGTTTTTGAAATTTTGATTTTCTAAAAAATAGCTAACAATTTTGATTAAAATGGCATATGTTTAAGATATTTTTATGGCACATGAAATGTATTTTTTGAATTTTCTGGGTATAGCCTGTGTAGTCCTGTTTATTCTTGATGACTTTTGCATAACTGGTAAACCGTTAGACATAGACCAAATCTTGCTATACAAAAAATGTAAATCTCCTTAAAACACAAGTTATGTCCAGATGCATTTTTTTGTGGAGTGGACCATCTTGGAGATGTTCCTTGTTATTTGTGTGAGGTTTGCAATACTTGCTTTTCTCAAATGGATGTTAGTTATTCACTTTTTCGTCTCTTGACTTGCACTCCCCTTCACGGGATGCAGTCAAATTCTTTCGTGGAAGAAGGAAACGGATCACACTGATAGGGAAAATGGCAGGACCTTTTCTGACAAAGGAGTGCCCCCCTTTTCATAGAAACAAAATGGAAGATTTGGGTCAACAAATTTTAATTAATTATAACTTACAAATGATCACGCTTGATGAAATTACAATACATATATTTCCATGTTTTAAAGGGTGATAAGGATTACAAGTGGACAATTAAAGTAAATGTAAATGAGGTAGTGTAACAAAGTATGTTTTTAGACTCTTTCATCTGCCAATTAAATTACCCAAACAAATTTCCCTAACCTGACACTTTGCTGCATTTGAGTTGAACACATTTTAAAGCTATACACCCGGTTTACCTATTTGAAATCTGGGTCTAAGATTGTCCGCGTAAATGGCGACTTAAACCCACAAAATAATTGCCCATAGAAATCATTACTTGAATAAGGATGATGCCCGAATTACGCCCGATTGCCTTGGCTTCTTACTACATTATCACAAAAAATCGACCCCCATACTTACGGCTCTACTAGTAAGAACAGAGAGAGAGAAAAGCTACATACCTCCCGACGTTACAATCACGACTGTCTACTACACACCACCCCTTCTCTCGCTACCCTAACGTAAGCTTGGCAAAACGACAGCACTGCCTAGCGGGCCAACACTGCCTCAGAAAACAGTTGAGCTGGTGTGGTGAACAATAGATGTGCAATCAGCACATTCACCCCCTCCTCCATTTAACAACATCACCTCACCATAGGATAAAGGCAGATTAAACATGGTTAAGAGACAGCCAAGAGCTTAAAGGATACACCTTGAACCACCAGATTATTTTGTCTTGGTCACTGTGAGATCGCTGGCAGAGAACACTATCACCATCACCAATTCACTGCTGGGGTCACAGTAACACTGGAGGACACTTGTTCACTGGCAGAGGGGCTTAGTTGATCGCTAATTATCTTTCGTCAGATGAATCCCACGTTGTCGAGTGCGAAGGCCGTCAATCCTGACTTTGGGAATGAGTCTTAGCACTCGCTGAAATGGGCGCCATGTCGCGAAGATGCTTGTGAGTGAACACCTGACGTAGACACACCCGACGCAAACGGCGCCCCATCGTAACTGCGGAACCATGTTCACCAGCAGTCAACATTCTGGCTCTTACAACTGCAGCATAACATTAGAAGTTGATCGCCAGACTCATCGCTCAACAGTGCCAAGTTGAGGTGGTCAGGTGCTTTCGGAGGGGTAGGCAAAGGACTGGTGAGGCTGTAAACAGAAATCAAATCCGGCAGAAAAAAGGAATATTCGCAGATTTCAAATAGACTGTTACTGAGCTCTTATATAGAATCAATGGCATATAACCTTGGGCAATTTACCTTACCACCAAGTGTGGCTAGCTACAAGCACAGATATTTAAAAGGAAATAACAGTTCAAATTAATTTTAGAATCGCAAAAGGTGATAACAACAATAAATTGTTTAACAATAACAATATAAAATGCAAAGCAATTTAGTAACTAAATCAGAAAGTGATAACTTTCAATATAAATTATTTAACAATAACAATATAAAAGTAATATTAAGAATGACAAAAGTAATAACATTCAATACAAATTATTTAAATGATCAGCTGAAAAACAAGGCCTTGTACAAATTAATGCGCATATAAAACCCCCTTACTGGCCAGACAACACAAAAACACAAAACATATCACACATAATTGGTAAACGACAAAGGCCACCCGACAGACACACTCTAAACATTCCAGAAACACTTCTCAAACATATTGCAAACACTCCAGAAACGCTTCTCAAACATATTGCAAACACTCCAGAAACACTTCTCAAACACACACACACACACATCACAACAAACAGCGCGGGGAGGAACGGAAAACTAGTGGAGCCGTGAAGGTATGCTACCCGCTAAACACAAGGCACACTACTTCATACCAAAATAAAGTACTCCTCCCACACCATAACAATAACATACAAAGGAAAACAAACACCAAATATAAACAAACAATAACTCCACATCATAACAACAACACACCAACCAAAACAAATAACGAAAAGCAACAAGGAATGAAGTAGAAGGGAGGTTCTACACATTAACCTGCACAAAAGGTTTTAATTGGGAAATATGAGCTCTCCTCTCTCTGCCATTACGTAAGTCTTTTAGACGTACTGAAACATTTTTATATATATCTATAATTTTATATGGCCCGACATACCTTGGGGCAATATATGGGTATCTCAGCCTCACCAATATGTGTCCTGTGTAACGATCCAGCAGAAATGAATGAAGAACACTTGAAGACCTGTGAAGCATTAAGATCAGAAGAAACTACAGTTCAAAAGTATTGGAGAGCACGAATGCTAATGGCTTCATTGCCAGATGCAAGGCACTAGAAAACAACAACAACATATCTCGGGGCTAACTTGGCGGCATACGTGTTACCTTTGGAGGATTGCGTAAAGAACTTACAAAACACCCTCTGACCTATAGCGTAAGGCGAAGGCCTCTTGCCGGCGTCATAGCGTCGCTTTACCTGAGCATGGGACCTGATGAGATTACGAAAGGCGGACTTCCAGGTCTTACGTATCTCTTCTTGGGTATACGTTTGAGGCAACAAATCATTCAAGTGCCAAAGATTAGCTAATGGTGAATTAGGCGTGTAAGCTAACATCAACTGGTATGGGGTAACGCCATGCGACTCATGGCGAGCCGAATTAAAGGCTAACTGTAAATGTGGTAAATTGGTATCCCACTTTGAATGGTTATCGTGATGATATGCTATTAAGGCTGACTTAAGGTTTCTATTGAGCTTTTCGGCGTGTGAAGGGCAAGGGTAGTACGGAGTGGTATTGATAGTTTTGACCCGCCAACCAAAACAGAAGTTCCTGAAAACACTTGAGGTAAACTGTGAGCCATTATCCGTAACCAGATAACGAGGAGCACCAAAAGCCGCAAAAATGGAAGCTAAAATCTAAATAACGCCTCTGGCATTGGCCTTGGGTAAAGGATTTAACCACACAAATTTACTAAAGGAGTCAACAGTCACTAATGCATAAGTATTGCCCTGAACCGAGGGGGGAAATGGCCCCACAAAATCAACAAATAACTTCTCTAAGGGCCTAGTGACCACCTCGGATGCCAAACCTCTCCACATGGCACATTGGGACGGCTTAGCCATGGCGCAAACATGACACGATTTAATCCTACTGACGATATCCTTGACCATTCCTGGCCAAGTGAAATATTCACTGATTTTATTTTTGGTTTTGGAAATACCCAAATGTCCCCCTAACGGTGAATTATGGTAATAATCAAACACCACAGGTATTAAATACCGAGGGAGGACTACCCTCGTCTTATTATAATGGTTATGTCGAATCATCAAAACCCCGTCCTTAAGAAAATACCCATCTACGCATTGACCCCTCTCAATATTTAATATTATCTGCTTAATCTTCATATCTCTGTGTTGGTGCTCACCTATACTGGTGTACAATTCAGGAAAGGCTACGCAAACGCCTATGTCCAACGTCAGGCTAGAAGAGGGAGGGTCAGGTTCAGCAAACACTCGTGTCAAGGCGTCCGCTAAACAGTTATCAGCTCCCCTGATGTGTACGGGCATAAACTTAAATGCTCCTATTTGTACGCCCCAACGAGCCAACCTCCCAGTAGATCTTGGGGTAGCAAGGGCCCAAGTAAGCACCTGGTTGTCACACTCTAGGGTAAATTCTACATGCTCTAAATACTGCCTATACTTTTCTAATCCCAACAGTACCGCGAGAGTTTCCAATTCATAGACTGAATACTTGCGCTCAACCTCGGTCAAAGTTCTCGAGGTATAATAAATGGGCCTATGCCCGGAGGGGAAATCTTGCAAAAGGACCGCGGCCAAGGCTCCTTTGCTTGCGTCGGTTTGCAAGATAAATCGCCTACAAAAATCAGGAAATGCTAAGACCGGATGGTTCATGATTGCTTCCTCGAGATCTAGTAAAGCGCTTTCTTGTTCCTGGGTCCAAATGAAAGGTATTCCCTTTTGGCATAACCGGTTCAGGGGCTCCGCCCTGGCTGTATAATTGGGGATAAACTTATTAAAAAAATTCATCATGCCAACAAAACGTGCCAAAGCCTTCACGTTCTTGGGGGGCGGAAAGGTCTTAATGGATTTCGTCCTATCCGGATCAATGGTGACCCCGGCAGGTGAAACTATATGGCCGAGGAAAGAAATCTGACTTGTCGCAAAGACACATTTTTCCTTCTTAAGCGTCAACCCGGCACTTTCCAGCCGTTTAAATACTTCTTGCAAATGATGACAATGGGTATCAAAATCTGGCGAGTAAATCACTACGTCATCAAGATAATTGTAAACTAACTCAAATTTAAGGTCAGAAAACAGATTATCAAGCAATCTAGTTAAAACTTGGGCACCGGTGGCTAAACCATAAGGAACTCTTTGGAACTCGTACAAGCGCCAAGGGGTCGCGAACCCGGTCACGTGTTTGCACTTTTCCGAAAAGGGAATCTGATAGTACGCATTATTTAGGTCCAGGGTGGTAAATACCTTGACTGCTTTAAAATGGTACACAGCCGTATGTAAATCCGGGATAGGTTGGGATTCCAAACAAATTTTCTTATTTAAACGTCTGTAGTCAACAACGGGCCTAAAATCTCCATCCCCTTTAGGCACTAGGAACATGGGACTACTATAAGAAGATGTAGAAGGCCAAATTATACCTTGTTCCAACATTTTGTTAATCTTGTGCTTTAAAACGGCCATCTTAGGAGGGGTCAACCGATGCGGCGAGAGTTTTACCGGAGTAGTATCCTCTAGCTCAATATTGTATTGTATCAAATTAGTAACACCCGGCTTCCCCGAAAATAACTTGTGGAAATGTAACAAATTCTCCATTCTACCCTCTCGGTCAAATGGGTCAAGCTATCCCTACCACCACCTAAGTGAAGATCTGAATGGCTTCGTACACATGAAGCTGAATATCGTAACCATACGCTTACGATAAAAGGGGATCTTCACGGTTGGTGCAAAAACAAAAGATATCTCACGCCTAGCAAAATCAAAGCCCGACCCCATCCGAGCCATAAAGTCTGCTCCTAAAATCATATGGTGAGGTAACCCTGGTAACAGGTAGCACCAATGTTTCCCTGTAAACTGCGGGAATTGCAAAGTAAGAAGCACCCTGTTTTCGACCTGAAACTCTTGGCCATTTACTGAAACACAATGTAGCGGTTGCCTCTCGGGCTTCAACCCACACTTAGACAATACCTCTTTAAAATATTTCTCCTGCACTAAGGAACAACTGCTCCCCGTATCCAACAAAGTCGTGACTGGTACTTTCCCCACCACAAGGTGTAGAAAAGGCTTTGAATCAAACGGGAGTCCCTTGATGCGGTCAAAAATAGCATTAACACTAGGGCTCTGCCCTGTCCCTGGCGTCAAATGTGCCTCGGCAGGTACCCAGTTTCACGGGTCAATGTTGTTCCCTGAGGTCGGCGATTACGCGTAAGGGGACACTGCCTCACCAAATGCCCCTCCATTCCACACCTATAACAATTACGCGCCCCAGCCACATTGCGCTGAGGAGGCACCTCAGCCGAAGAAGGCAAACTCAATCGTGGTAAGACGGGGGGAGAGCGAGTTATGTCGCAACCACGTGTACTATCGGCTTTGTTAAGCTTGGCCAATGACGGCATCAAAGAGTCCAATTCACTAAAAGTAACGGGATGGCTGGTAAAGATCAAAGCTGAACGTGTCTCCCTAGTAAGTCCTGACAAAACAATGTCACACACCTGTTGCTCACAATCAGGCAGCAGCAATACACGTGCATAATGCTTAACCCTATCCACATATTCCAAAAATGGTTCCTGAAACCCCTGCGGCCTCAAGTAATTTTGTTGAATTATGGCCATTAGCGCCCTACGAGGGACAAAACATCGTAACACTTCCTCGTGCAAAGCACGTATGGGGTGCACAGCCTGCTTAGATCGATCCAAAATATTGAGAGCCATGCCCTTAACCTTGCTAGCAATTGCCTGTAACAACACAACCTGCGGCACGTCAGCCATTTGAGCTGTTTCACTCGCATGTACTAAAAATCTCAGAAACTCCACAGCCGTTGTAACATCTGTCACTACAAAATCAGGTTGGAATTGAACAAATTCCTGTAGCGGGTGCAACTTAATCCGCTGATATGCCGATACCAGTTCACTGCCCAGGGGATTTATCGATCTAGAAACTTCGGCAACCTGTTTGGGGCCGCCATCTTTGGACATTACCCCGTGCAAACTCTGACAAATAGACTGAAACCCTTCACGTAACTGAGGCAACGAAGTTCCAAAAGGAAGGTCAGGAAAGTATTTCACGAGGTATTCAAGTCTTCGAATATGATGGGTCACCCTCGCAGAAAGCCTTCTAAGCTGCTGTTTGGTGAGTGCCTTTCCCAAGTCGGAATCAGTAAACAACTCTTTAAATTCGACCAAAGCCTTCTCGCATTCACCTCGCGTCCTGCACCAACACATTATCAGCACTCAACCGTCTAATGGGGCAATCTTTCACCTTACGGAATGCTTCCAATGTGGTCGCAACATCCGCGGTCGGAATCAAAACTCCACCTCGTATAGCCAACTCAAAGTTTAGTTCCCCTTTCCGTAGAAAGGCCACATCCACTACAGTAACCATTTTGTTAGTCTTCCAACCCCCCAAATGACCTAGTTGTCGACGGGCCCCTAAACTCCATCCATCCATCTTCCAACCCAAACCAAATTTTGAAAAGCCAAACTATCTTTCTGATAATCCCACTTACGACTTTTTGAAAAGTAACCACCCTCTGCTACCAAAGAATTGCACTGCCCTTCACGGGATGCAGTCAAATTCTTTCGTGGAAGAAGGAAACGGATCACACTGATGGGGAAAACGGCAGGACCTTTTCTGACAAAGGAGTGCCCCCCTTTTCATAGAAACAAAATGGAAGATTTGGGTCAACAAATTTTAATTAATTATAACTTACAAATGATCACGCTTGATGAAATTACAATACATATATCTCCATGTTTTAAACGGTGATAAGGATTACAAGTGGACAATTAAAGTAAATATAAATGAGGTAGTGTAACAAAGTATGTTTTTAGACTATTTCATCTGCCAATTAAATTACCCAAACAAATTTCCCTAACCTGACACTTTGCTGCATTTGAGTTGAACACATTTTAAAGCTATACACCCGGTTTACCTGTTTAAAATCTGAGTCTAAGATTGTCCGCGCAAGTGGCGACTTAAACCCACAAAATAATTGCCCATAGAAATCATTACTTGAATAAGGATGATGCCCGAATTATGCCCGATTGCCTTGGCTTCTTACTACATTATCACAGAAAATCGATCCCCATGCTTATGGCTCTACTAGTAAGAACAGAGAGAGAGAAAAGCTACATACCTCCCGACGTTACAATCACGACTGTCTACTACACACCACCCCTTCTCTCGCTACCCTAACGTAAGCTTGGCAAAACGACAGCACTGCCTAGCGGGCCAACACTGCCTCAGAAAACAGTTGAACCGGTGTGGTGAACAATAGATGTGCAATCAGCAGAGACTATGCAAAGAGAACAGAATTTCAAAGCTTTAAATGATTTGACTATCCCTTAGAACCTACTGTATTCCCATATTCCCCTTGCACCCACAAGAAAATTAGCAATAAGATAATTTCTGCAAATTCAACTAACATGAAGGAGACAGAGGAATAAGAGTTTGTAAAAATAGTGAGTACAAAATTTGAGAAAGTCATGTGAGTGCAACACATCAGATTTTTATGGTTTTTACTTGCTTCTGTTAGGTTCATCCAATGTTTCGGGGGTATCAGCAGCATGATACACAAGAGTTTCTTAGATGTTTCATGGACCAGTTGCATGAGGAGCTGAAAGAACCTTTGCCAGAGACTGCAGTCTCAAATATAACTTCAGGAAGATCAGGTACAGAAAAGAACAGTGGAGGGTCAAATTCTACAAATAAAGGAATGGGTTCAGGTTCCCTTGAAGAGATTTCTGATGAAGATGATGACCGAGACGATGGCGAAGAAGGAAATGGAGGAGGAGGTGGTATCTCAAGTCAGTCTGAGGGAGAATATGAGACCTGTGATTCTGGAGTCAGTGAAAGAAGTTCATTAAGTGAAGAAGGGGAACGTGGAACCATTAGTGGAAGTAGAGGCAACAACAAACGAAAGTAAGTTGTACTTTAAATTGCTAAGTAGAATAATATACTTTCATGCTAATATTAGTGCTTTTGAGTTAAGGAGATAAATGTGTTAGTTAAACACTACTGATATTACAAGATAATATACAAATATAACACATAGTGCATCTATATGTATCACATATCTGTAACCAATCTGCAAAAGGTTTTTAAACCTATTCGGCAAGAATGGCTTAACCAATTGTGAAACTTAGGAGACAAAATCACAAAGTTGTAACATTTTTCTTATTAACAAATATAAAGTAAGACTAGGCTTCACTTATGTTAGTGAAAATGCTTAGGTGACTGCAGTTTCAAGATTCTTCAATCATATTCATATAATTATATGATTATCAGGCTAATCAATGATAATTGATTGGTCTAACATACCCAAACCATGTATAGGCAAACTTTGAAAGGTAGAATCAGAGCTGAAAGTTTCAATACCATAGTCGGAATTTTGACCATGGATCTTCCGTTCTATGTGCAGCTGCTCTTGTTGATTGCCTCAAAGCAGATATTACATATTCCAAGAAATCTTTAAACCAAACCATCAGCTTGATTTTGTTTATTTAATATTTTTCTTTTATTATTTGATCTATTCTCAATTTGTGGAAATAACTATTGTAAACCTTGTTTTGATATTTCAATTATCTTTACATAATTAATAATTATATTATACTATATGAGGGGTTTCGAAATACGAATTGATGTTATTTTCCGGGCATGAGCGAAATAATGATAAAATCACACTATATGCAACGTATGACATTGTGATGGTTCTAATGAAGTACTGGGGGTATTGTTAAGGAAGACAATAGCCGAGTGATATTGCCATGGTAATATGTAGAAAATTTTTCCAAATACTTCTTGGTCAGCAGATTCATGTAAGACAGTAGCCTTTTTTTTTTGGCAATCTTCCAAAAAATTGTGAATTATATAATTTCGGATATCCCAAACAGTAAGAAGTATTCAAGGAAGTGTTGTAATATTATAATGATGTAATAATTGTGATATTAAAAAGTGTGCAATAAAATGATTTCATAAATTTAATTGAAGGAGTTCAGTGTATGCTTTATTCTGTCACCATAATCCGAGATAAAGAGAAGAGTTCTCATCGCTCATCACCCAGAAATATTAAAAAATAACACCAAAAGACTGCAATGTGTGGTAATGTAAGATGCCAAAAACAGTTAAATGAATAATACAGAAAAACTGCACCAGCATGATAATGGAAACTATTATACAAAAACCTTAAAGCCCAAAACTTTAGCACCTGCAATCGTAAGTCGCCATTGGGGTACATGGTATTAAATTTGAGATTCCCTTATGGTCTACTGGGAGAATGCAAATTAGTTGGGGAATTTAAGGCCATAGAGCTTGAAATGTTAAATGGCTATTCTTTTATTATCTATTTATGCCAACAAATGTACTGCTGGTGTAGTAGCAGTAGCTCAGTGGTTAGAGCAGCCGTTTATAAAGTGGAAGGTCTGTTCAAATCCTGGTTGTGGAATTAAATTTTTCAGTTCCGACTCTACCTATCAGTTGGCTATTCTTTTATTTTCAAGTTTTGTATTGTCTTTGTTTTTGTTCAGAAAGTTATTAATATTACAGGTTATCTAGATCACCATCACCACCACAGGAACGTCTACGTTCTAAGCTTACGTCAGCGAGCATGAAGAGTGGTGGAAGCATATTAGCAAACAATAGTGGAGCATCTGTGACTGGGTCAAATGCAACAGGTTCTGTTTCTACTCCATCATCACCACAGAGAAGCATTTTGAGAGGGAAGAAGGTTCCAGTAAAATATCGATCAATCATATCCGATGTTTTTGATGGGAAGGTGTTAAGTTCCGTACAGTGCCTTACTTGTGACAGGGTGAGTATTTTGAAACTGTTACTTTCAAAACAAAATTATACAGAGTTATTATAAATTAGTTATACAAAAAATAGCTTAACTTGTGAAAAAAATATAAATCAAATTGAATTGTATAATGAAGCAAACACATCAGCATAATTTCAAGTTTCATCTACTAGTATTACAAATGTCCTATATGACTTCCTTTTCTAACATGGCATATATCTTACTTGTAAGCAAGTTTGTCCCAAAATTCTATGGACCATATGATGATTAATGGTTGCTAATGATTTTTCTGTATCAACTTACTATTCATTTAGATATGGGCCTGAATTTCCTTTGAACAAACATGGCTGATTGCAATTCATGAAATAGTGGACAAAAATGAGCACATGTCACACTTACATAAGATGATGGTAAAAAAATCATCACATCATAGCATGCTGCACCACATTCTAATGCACTCTAGCGGTGTATGGTAAATTTGAGGACAGGTAAAACTTCGTAAATGCATAGACCTTGCCTCTACCATAGCGGATAGAAGAGAAAGTGTGAGCTCTCCCGCTAGTTTACTGCATGATCAGTGGTCCCGTGGCAACTGACCGAAACTTTGGCGTGATGATCGCAGTCGCCTCAAAATGCGGCCGAACTGCCTAGTATGTGATTCGGAAGTACAGACATAATTTTATATGTATGCGTTGTGTGTTGTGAGTAATTAGGTACATAACTTGTGAAATTGCTTCGAAGTTTGTGCATAAATGTGTGTGTTCTTCAAAACGTAAGTTTCAAGCAACATCAGTAATTGATTAAAAATGCCAACTTGTTTTGTACCCGGGTGTCGTTCAGGATACACAAACTGCTCAGAAGCTAGACATTTTTTTACTCCTCCTAAAGATAAAAATCTGTTCTACAAATGGGATGAGTCTATTCCTAGGAAAGACACTAAATTATCTGTTAAATCTAGTATTTGTGACAAACATTTTCTAGAGGACTTCTTAGCGAAAGTTGATTAATTCGTTGTGCATGGAAAACTAGTTGAAATCTCTAGAATTAAATGGCGGTTAAAGCCAGGGGCAATTCTCTGTATATTTCCTAATTTACCCAGGTACTTAACTACAATGCATAAATCCCGAAAATCTCCACAAAACAGAGACAAAAAATTACTGAAAAAGCAATATTCAACAATCAGTAAATTACCAGATGCAGGATCCAATCAACCAGTTCTTAATTCAAATGCACCGTCCTTCAACGATGAGGAAATCACAGAAAACAGTTCTAATTCCTCCAAGGTCACAAACACAAGTGTCAATAATGAAATTGCTATACTGAAGAAAAGAATTAGAAACCTCAATAGAAATTTAGTTAGAACTAAAATCCTGCTATCTAAAGAGAGGGCTAAATTAAAAATAGTGGAAAAGAAATTCGCTACTAATTGTTGCGAACATAAACGCAATTTAAATTGTTTAAATAAAAAACAAAAGCTGGTTCTAGATACAATGCTTAAAAAATGTCAGAAGAGCTCGAAGGGGATGTGTTACACCAATGAATTTCTATTAGAAAGCTGGCTATTTAAAATTAAAAGCCCTAAAGGTTATAGACATTGCTTAACACATGAATTGCTGCCCCTGCCTTCTGAAGGCCGTTTAAGGAAATTATCTAAAGGGATAAAGTGTACATATGATATAAATAGCAATGCTCTAAATGCGATTTCTACTACATTCAGTCACGAAGAAGATGAAAACAAACGTCTTGGAGTTTTAATATTTGTTGAAGTCAAATTAAGAGAAGAAGTTAGGTTCAATGTTAGCTCACTAAAAGTGGACGGATTCTTGAACACTCCTGACAATCAGAAAAATTCTATGGCTAACCATGCTTTAGTTTTTGTGTTTGTTCCCTTACTACATAATTGGAGCCAACCAGTAGCGATTTACGCAAGTAGAAATGTTACGCCTGGTGATATACTAGCTAAGATCCTTATAGAAGTAATTATCCAGTTAGAAAACTCAGGGACAAGAATTGTTGGTTTCACTAGTGATGGAAGTCAGTCAAACAAAAAAGTATGGAAAAATTTAGGAATAGGAGCAACATGTGAAAATGTACAGCACCCACTTTGAAGCGGTTCCCTTCGATATCTTCTTTTTGTTGATTATGTCGGAGAGCACGGGATTCAGGGGGAACGGAGAAACAAACAACACTAGTTTTTTTTTTTTATTGATTAATACATGTATATATCAACTTCACTATTTACATTCGTCACTGCTTACATCCGCTCCTTTCACTTTCATTGCTCAAGCTTAACTGAACCTTTGTTCCAGTCGACTGACCGGGCAAGTGCCTCTTGGCTAGTCGAACAGCTGACGGGTCATTAACCCCGCCTAGGTTGAATTTAGTGGTATTTAATACTGTTTCAACTTGATGACAAGAGAAGAACATGGGCTTTTTCAGATTGTGTTCACTTAATAAAATGCATGAGAAATTATTTTCATGATAAGGTGGATGTCTTATATAGAAATAAGAGCATCCAATATAATTTTTATAGATATATTTATGAAGCTGACACTCTGGTCTTAGAGTTTGCCCGAAATTGACCTCATCCCACATAGACCCCACCTCTTTTCAGAGAATGGATGTGACTGTGTTTTCAATTGTTCAGTAACAGCACTGCAAATGGCATTGACTTCTTCAGGAAAATTAATTTTGAAAAATTTAAGGGAAGCGAAAATACAGAACTATTCACAAGAGATGTAAATAATCTTGTAGATGCATTAAACTCCACAGTTCCAATTAAAGCACTCTATAAAAATTTGGAATCTCACAGAGTACTAACAGATTTCCTTCGCATAATAACGTCTGCAAATAACTCATTCTGCTCAACTAGGACAATGGAGTTTCTTAGTCACCTTAAAAAGTACTTTGGAAGTGTCCGAGTATTTATGGAATAGAGAATTTGCATACGTATTAACAGCAAAGACCCCCTGGAACGGCACTTTGGAATTATGCGTTCTTTAAGCTGTGATGACCATCCTTCCACAGTTGACTTTTTACATTTACATATGCTACAGGCTGTGTATTTCCTGTAAAACTTGCACTGTCAAATGCTGCTAATTGTGAGAATAA
Organism: Tenodera sinensis; assembly: GCA_030765045.1. Lineage (NCBI taxonomy): Eukaryota > Metazoa > Arthropoda > Insecta > Mantodea > Mantidae > Tenodera > Tenodera sinensis. The sequence continues at coordinate 132,919,301 of CM060967.1, forward strand.
AGTGGAGCCACCACTTACATCTTTTATGAATCAAATTCGTATATTGGCAAAACAAACAGAGCAAAAAAATCGTGACCTGTTGGATTTTGTTGGAAACAAAATAAAGAACAAAACTAAAATACTTGACTGGGACAGTGAAGTTCCCGAACTCAAAGAAGACAATATTTCTAAAAGATGCTTAGTACACAACTTAGGGGGTTATATAGTAAAAAAGATGCTCGAAAAACTTAGTTGTAAAACCTGTACCTCTACTCTGTCCACTGATCTACCCTCTGACACATTAGCTTCCACTTTCACTACAATAAAAGACTACGGCACCTTAAAATATTGTCTGTATTTAACCTACCCCTCTGAATGTGTGGTTAATATTCTTTTGCAAATCGAGGCTATTTTAGAGAAGAAAATGTGCTCGTCTGAAAGTTTGTGGGGTGATATATTTTACGAGTGCTTAGATAACATAGACGAAATCACATTAGGACCCAGTGGAATAGGATGCTGCGTGGAACACAAACTGGATTTAGTTGGAAACTTAACACTACATTACATGAAGTGTCGCTTCTTTTTTCGTACCAAGGAAATCGGTAGAGAAAGGACGTCATCGAAGTCAGCAAAATCAACACGTAAACTCTCCACAGCCTCCAACATCTAATTCCACGGTGAGTTTCGATATTTTATATACATAACATACATAATTTGCATTATGGTTTAATTTTTCAGTGTAAATTCATGTAAGCCGATATTTCCCATTGTTCTTCGTTAATTATAATAACCATTATTGTAAAATAGCATCCTATATTATGTGTCAAGGAATGACGATGTTTCAAAACAGTGTTTCAAATATTCGTGCTTACGATTTTAGGTATTTAAAATGCTAATTGATAATATGAAACCCATTTTCACCATGCATTCGTGAACTAAAGTGAAGCGACCGCGACACCAGTGTCATCTTGCGAGCGAACCATAGTAACTCCCGAAGAGCTCACACTATCTCTTCTATCCGCTATGCCTCTACCCTCAGTTCAACAGCACTGGTGATATACTTTTATGTAACTAATGACCCTGTATTTTGTACTGTTGTTTATACTAAAATAGCAATTTTATTATATTAGTATAATGATTCTGATTATGTTTAGCAACATAATCAGAATCATTAGTATATCTTCTATGATAATTATTATTTAATCCTGGGACATAAAGTACTTATGATTGTAAGTCATTCTTGGGGTATTTATGTCTGATGTGAGATTCCCTTTGTGGTGTACTGGGAAAAATACAGTTGGAGAATTAGTGTCATACTGGCAGGTTGTCACAGGAGCTTAATGGTTAGAGCAGCTGCATTAAAGCAGTAGGTGTGTGGTTCAAATTCTGGCTGTGGCATTGAATTTTTCAGTTCCGATTCTATCTTCTATGATTTTATCAACCTACTGGAAAATGCTCATATTAGAAAAAATATTCCAGGGACTTGGTGCATGCATGCAGTGTAACCACATTCAAAACATAATTAGTAGAATAGATCACTTATAAAATACGACATACTATAACCAGTAATTCATATTAAAAGGAATATGAATCAAATGCATTTGACTCTCATTGCTTTTAATAATTTTTGTTGTTGTACAGTGCATTTGTAGATTGGCTGGACTGCACTGTGGTGGCTCTGTTCTGGGCAAGGACCAGCACACCCTATGCCAGAGCTACATATAAAAGACCGGCAAGTCATGGGTACGGAACACTAACCACTGTACTAAACTACATTAGACTTAACTGCATTACAGGAGATGTTGAATTGATGACCTTCAATGCGAACATATTCCCTATACCTCTGAAAACAATTCTGCAACAATCCTTAAACAACCTACAAAAGTGAACCAAAGAAAATTTAATGACTGTTAATACAACAAAATCAAACTACCAAATCTTTTCACTAAGAAAAAAACCACTAAAAATAAAACTAAATTTTGAGGTTCAACAATTACCAGAAACAAAGGAAGCGAAGTGTTTAGGAGTTACATTTTATACCAAACTTACATGGACCAAACAAATAGAAAATGTAATACAAAGAGCAGAGAGCCGCCTTTCACTGTTAAAACGTCTTAACAGGAATGAAGTGGGGATGTTCCAGAGCAACTCTTAACACAACATACAATGTATATATAAAGCCATTATTTACTTACTGCAGCGAAGTTCTTGTAACAGCAAACACAAAAAAAATTCAAATCTTTCAAAAGAAAAGTCTGAGACTAATTACAGGTGCTATCAAAACCACACCAATAGCAGCTATGGAAATACTAACCAACCAGTGCCCCATTGAATATGAAATAGAAAAAGCGGCTCTTATTCAACACGAAAAGTTGATCAGACTCCCATTCAATACATGGCACAAGAGAAATTTTACACATACACTAAAGACTCAGGAGAGCTTTCTTTCCAAAATTCAAGACATGAAGAAGAATGTATATCTTCCTAATTCAAAGGAAAACTTCATATCTAAAGTCAATCCGACACAAACATTAGACATCACATATTATTTACACCTGACAGAAGAAGTTAAGAAAAGTGATACTTCAACTAGTGTTCTAAAATTATTGGCATTAGATACAATCCATAGTAGATTTCCAGAACACGAATGGCTCCACATTTATACTGATGGATCATTTATAGCAAACAGAGATGGAGCAGGGGCTGGAGTCACGTGTCACCTCTTTTCCTATTACAAATCTTTAAGTTATGGAACTACAAACTTTGATGGAGAAATTGAAGCAATTCGAATGGCCCTACAAAATCTTTTGTATAGAATTTCACATTTTCATCAAGCAGTTATTCTCTCAGATTCCAGGGCGGCAATTATAGCAATTACTTCTAAGTTGTCACCAAAAAACCAAACAATTATAGAATGTTGGAAAATCCTTACCCATCCAACCGTACTTCAAAAACACCTAGTCTTCCAATGGATACCAGCTCACTGTGGACTGAGTGGTAATGAGAAAGCTGATTTTCTTGCTTAAAAAGGTACCGGTAATGTGCAGAAATCTATAGTTAATCTACCATTTAATGCAGCTAAAAGATTAGTCAATTCCGAATTCAAAAAAATTATTGCAAAATATTGCTATGAAAAATCAAAAAATAAAAGATGGGTACTACCAAACATTCAAACAGTAAATTCCTGAGTATCCTTGAAAAACGGCAGTTGCAACCTTCAGGTTGATTACAGGTTATGATTGTCTGGCAAAACATTTAAACAGAATTGGGATATATTCTTCACCACTCTGCCCTTTATATGATCTGCAAGAGGAAATGGACCGAGACCACCTTCAAATATGCCCGGCCACTTCTAGCACCCCATCCATCAGTGAAAAATATTGGAGAGCAAGAGGATTAATGACTTCATTGTCAGAAATCCAGCATTAGCTAACAACAACACAATTCTGGTTTACTCGCAAAAGTTCACGTTGACTGATTGCCTGCATTTCTTATGATTTTGTCCTTCAATTCTTGTAAGGTGTTCAAATTTGATGCTTACACTCTATTCTTTAACATTCCCCATAAATAAAAATCATATGGAGGTAATCAGAGGTGGCCACAATCTTCGACTAATTATTCTGCCACCATACACACTTCCCAATTCATGCATAGAACTCATAGCAGTCTGTGCCATAGCTGAACCCTGCTAAAACCAGTCACACAATCTTTCATTTCTATTAGTTGTGGAAATATGACATATGTTATGGAATATATATGGAAATATAACATATGTTTCATGATGCCTCCATCATCAAGAACTTGCAGCAATTACTAAGATAAGTGAAGCTTTTAGTCTACATTTTTTATTAGATTTAAAATAGAATTTACATACATGAGTGAATCAGATGTATTGTAAATTATGGGACTAATATTTCTATGCACAGTTGCTGTGCACCAAACCCAAACTTTTGAGCATGGGGAAAAATTTGATGAGTAATATGTGGATTTTCAGTAAACCAGAATTGTTTTCAGAGATACAGGGAATGTGTTCACGTTGGTCATCAATGTTAACATCTGTTATGTTGCAGTTAAGTCTAAAGTAAGCTAGTACAGTAGTTAGTGTTCTGTACGTATGACTTGCCAGTTGTTTATGTGTAACTCTGGTAGATGGCGTGCCAGTCCTTGCTTGGTGTGGTCCTGTCACAGAGCAGTCCGTACAGTCTGTACAAATCACGCTAGGACTTGGTGACAAACAAGGATTAGTCAGGTAACCCTTAATGTTTGTAGGCAACTTTGCATAGGTATAGCATAAACTATGAAAGGTACTAGCTCTGTTTTTTTTTGCTTCAGTTGTTGACTTAATGCAACTTACACAACAGTTGTGAAGGAAATTAATAATTGAATTTTATTAACTCTAACCTCATATACCCAATTGTTGAAAACACCCAGAACATATTTTACACAGCTGATGCCCTCATCATTAGTTGTAGGGTTAATTAAGTAAAGTTGTTGTTGTTGTTGTTGTTGTTTTCTAGTGCCTTGCATCTGGCAATGAAGCCATTAGCATTCGTGCTTTCCAATACTGTCCCCTAATTAAGTAAAGTTACTGCTATGGAAATGAAATCAGTTTTCAAGTTCATTCTTCCATTTCACTGTTACTAATTTGAAATGAAATGGTTAATTCTGAAGTGGCTTCTTGTAATGTCTGACTCTCTGTGCAATATTCATACACAGTGCATATTATCTACTCCGCCTATGAGAGCTGTGACCCAGAATGCCTAGTTGAGTAAATATACTAGTAAAAGACATGCATGCTGCTTTTAGAATGGTAATCTGGTGACTGTTCAGTACCGAGTTGAGTCTCAGAGCAATATAGTGTTTTGTTTGTCTGCTTGTATCTGTTCCTCGAATCATTATTGAGAGATCCAATACACAATAGAAAATGTTCCTTTGCTGCAGCATTTTCAAAGTCAAATCATCTCCTTATTGTTGGAGAAAATTTCACTGTTGTTCATCGAAGTTAACAGAACAAGAAACTTACGAACTGGCTGTGCATTGTTTTGCCTGTCACCATTTTTGACACTCATCATGTGTTGCTATCATGGAAAGGTGCAAATGAAATCATATAACATTTTTAAAATTACTTTTAGTCTTTACTTACCAACTCTAGGAAAGAAGATGCTGAAACTGGCCCCGTCGTTGTCCATAAATTTTTGGCACCTCTTTAGGAAACTATCCATCACTCACAATAGTTCACGTTGAGAAATGCTGGCAGATATTTTGTTTTAATTCTTCTAGGGTGTGTGCATTTGTCTTGTATACTTTGTTTTAAGTTATCTCAGTGATCGAAATTGCAAGGCATTAGATCTGGGGACTTAGGGAGGCCACAAATCTCTACTAATAATTCTACCCTGAAACACATTTTCAATTGTTCTCGTGGAAAGATGAGAATTTGTAAGAGCTATTGCAGTTGCAGAGTCTATTGAAAAAAAGGCAAAATCATGCTGTCTTAATTCTCTAAAAAAAGGGGCAAAATTATATTCAGGCATGTACGGGCATCAACTTGTTGACTTGAAAAAAAATTAGCCCTATAATTTGGAACCTAATATTGTTCATGAAGTACTCCGTCATTATGAAAAAATTGGTATATGATGCATCATTAGTGGAGAAAGATTTCCACATCCCCTGGAAGAATTAAAACAAAATTGCCAGCACTTCTCAATGTGAACTACAGCAAGTGATGGATAGTCTCCTAAAGAGGTGCCAAAAATGTATGGACAATGACGGTGGCCACTCTCAGCATCTCCTTTCATAAAGTTTGTAAATAAGGCCCTTAAAAGTGGTCTTAAAAATGTTATATGGTTTCATCTGCACCTTTCTATGATAGTGGCAGACAGGCAAAACACCGCGCAGGCAGTTTGAGTTTTTTGTTCTCGCAGTATTTGAGGTGTAGTTTAAAAGACAGAGTCTATAAAACAAATGCATGAGTTTTTGATGAGTTACAGGACAGTGTAAAAAAAAAAAAATTAGAAATTGATGTGGAACATGTGAACCACAAGGTATTTAGATGCTACACCACCAGCCTTAGAGCAGATGGGAACATTTTCAACATCCCCTCTGAAAATGCTAAGCAAGTTTACTGTACTTCACTAATCACACAGTGTGAAGATTTGTGCAGTGCTACTTCCACTTTACATCAATGTACAGGGGAAAATAACAAGTATGTACTGCATGCACACGGGTGCATAGGAGTGTGCGTGCAAACATTCAGTAGTTGCATAGAGGATTCTTGAGCAATAGCATATAATTTTGATTTTGCAATCTACATGTTTGTTGTGCAGATATCAACTAGAGTTGAGACCTTTCAAGACCTCTCACTGCCAATTCCTAGCCGGGATCACATACACATGCTTCATCAAGGAACATTAACACCGCAACAAAAAGGAGGGCTGTCTGCTTGTTCAGATGTGTATGCAGGAGATCAGGTATTCTTTTTGTCTGTTGACTGTCTTAAAGTATAATTGTTATCATGTATATTGCTAGTTTTAAGGAAAAAGTCACTAACAGGCATTTTCTTCAGAATTGGCTAATGGGTATCTCATTACTCACAAGAAAAATTATATGTAGTACACTTTGTGAGTTTAAGCATTAAATGTAGTGGCAAACATCACTGAGACTAACACTGGGGACATACGAATATAATCTTTGCGTCCGCTTTTATGCACATAATATTTGTGTACGTTTGAAGTCTAAACACACACGGCTGAGACACTCGTGTTCTATGGTCCTTTCAGTTTTTGAAGATGGAAGCAGATAAAATTATTGCTGTAGTGGGTCTTGTCTATCTTGTACTAAAAAGAAGGAAAATGGGAAGAGGATAGTGGGTATACCCAGCTAACATTGGCAGGCATTTGCACAGCAAGTTTTATACACTGTATCCTCGACTCTGTGAAGATAGTGACAAATTTTAAAATTATTTTAAAATATTAGCTTCTTCGTTTGAAAAACTTCTTTAAAATATAAAGGGGTTCTTGTCCGTACTTACATCACAAGCAGTATCCCATAACTAAAACTAAACCCCAGTGCAACAGCCCAAGAAGGGCCAAGGCCTACCGCCCAGCTGCTGCATCCCCCACCTCTGTCCACTACAGGTGTCATTGGTGGGGTGCAGTACTGCAGGGTGGGATGTGGTCAGCGCCCCGAGCCCTCCTGGCCAGTTATGCCGTCTTCTTGACCTGGGGCCACTACTTCTCCATGAAGTAGCTCCTCAATTGGTCCCCCGGGACCTAATGAGACTGAGTGCACTCCATGCCAGACCTCCCAGAGGGGATAAAATCCCCATGCTGGTACTGGGGATCGAATCCGGATCCTCTGCACCAGAAGCAAGCGTGCTACTAACTGCATTATGGAGGCAGTCGGTATCCCATAACACAGAACAGATATCAACCTCACTTATTAATTGCTCTGTATGCATCTTTGCAATTGCAGAGTAACTTCAAAAAGCAGAATGCAAACTAAATGCACTGAATGTGAAGTGTTTCACTTCTTGTCTTGTTATGCTCGTAAGATCAGTGTGCACGCAGTTTCTGGATTATGCACATTCTCCTATTTCAATTCTGCTCCCTGTTAATATGCACGTTTATGCTTGCTTTGCTTCCTTTTTTTTTTTTTTTTTTACCGCCACTTACAGCCTTTTGACTGAGATTTAACTGTCACTTTCTCCTCCAAAGATCTTTTAAGTGCTCTTTAACCATCAGGTACAGAATTTGGCATGTGACTTGCATAATTGCAGCATCCTTACAGCTTACAGGGATGACATTCCATCAGAGCATGCACAGATGAAAATAGTTTGTTGTGTGCCATCTCTGAGTGAAATGTAGTGTAACTGAAATCATTTCCGTACTTGAATAGTTTTTAGTTATACCAGACAGAACACTACAAAAGCTATTTTTGTCCATTTTGTTTGTATACTGGCTTGCATTCAAAGACAAATGGCATAATTTTAGTGGGATTTTTACAGTGTAACACTTTAGCATGTGATCATTGGCTGGCCTTGCCTTTTTGTTCCTGTTCCCAGGACCAGTATATTTTGTTTCATATTGTGCAAATTAGACTCTTCTCTGTAGAAATGTTTTAAGTTGGCCATGACCTAAAATAGCCACTCTAGTCAGAAGCTGGGAAAGTCAAACTGGAAGAAATTCTGGCAAATGTGCATCCTGACTATCTTCGATTTGCTAAGCATTAGAGAGCAACAAATGAAATAGAAAACTATAAATAACAATAATAAGCAACAAATAACTTAAGTACATTTATAATTCAGAATTTCTGTTAATTCGAAGATTGTGTTTGGTCCTTTGAGTTTTGTATTCAAGCAGTGTAAAAAAACACATGTAATTTTAATTTCAGTTTCCTTAAGTTGAAGCTTTTGTTCAGAAATGTCAGTGAAAAATTAATGTAAACGTGGAACTTTAATATAACTTTGTCCAGGTGTTTCTACGAAAGAGGTCATTGCTCCAGGGTTGTTCATTTTATCGAAGCGCAGTTGGAATGCAGTTTGGGGGGGGGGGGGAGGGGTGGAATAGCTTTCCTAGCTGCTTTATACCTGCTCCCACATCCCCTTGTTTAAAACACATGCACCTTTAGTTGTCGCTAATGATTTAAATTACGTAAATAAACAGCCTCAATGTATTAAGGTGTTTCATTAGTATGCTTTACAATTTTTACTCCCAATTTTAATGTATGTACATATTTAAATTGTTTGTTACAGGGGTGGGTAACATGGATATGGGAATGGATAAGAAGCTGGTTCTGGGGTCCAACTGTTAGTTTACATGACTGCTTAGCAGCCTTCTTTTCTGCAGATGAACTTAAAGGAGATAACATGTATAGGTAATAACTAATGTCAGCATATATACTATAAATGATAGAATTAGTCTAAAACCTGATAGGTACATGAGAAAACTTGAAAATGGATTTAGTATACACACTGTGTTTAGTAATAGCGCAGGTAACAAGGATGGATATCATTACCCTAGCCTTCACATTTCATATTCATAATTTTTCACCATTTGTAGCAGTTTTACCAGGCATGATCAAGTAAAGGAAATGGGGGCAGGGTGGGGACAAACAAAATACAAATATAGTACATCCATCATGGATATGTGGGTTTATATTAAAGAACAGTATGACCATAAACGTATAATTCTAGTATAGGGTTAGCCTAATACCTTAGAAAGTAGTGTCCTGGATTCGATTCCCATGAGAGGGTGGGAATTTTTCATTGCAAAAGATAATGCCTATCCTCCCGAGAGTTTGTAAGTATGAATGGGAGTAGAATGAGTGTGATATAATATATGAAACCAAAAGAAAAACCAGAAATCCTATGACAGCTGTATATGGGTTAATGAATATATGGATCAATAAATCAGTATTATTACTAGCTAATTTTAGCAATCAGAACAAGCAAAGTTTTCATTTTACAAAAACTGGAAACTTCCAGAAACCCTGAATAGAAAAATTATTTTTCACTTTATTTTAAATTTATGCCTATGGTGCGGTTTTAAATATGGTTGGTGTGTCATTGAGTCTTTGAGCTTTCGAATCTTTTTTATCTCGGGTCGCAGTACAGGGTGAAATGAATTGTGGACTCAGGGTTAAATTTTTGTTAATTATTTTATTTGCACCTTTTTGTTCACAGTATTTAAATTGTATCACAATAGTAAGTGATTTATTTGAGTGGATCGACTTTCTTAGCATCGCCGAGATCTAATGTCTGAAAATTTAGCGATATTTCGCTAAACACGTTTTCCATCACTTTGCACTTTGTCAATCTTATGTTCTTTCATTTAATTGTACACTTCCTGTTGACTAACATGTTAAAGCTAATCAATATTTCATTTATTTTCCTGTAATTAACAATCTTTAATCACTTAGTCACTTTACTTTCACCGTTTTATGACGTGCACATATAAAAATGTGTCCGTACTGTGCTGACACTAATGGCGAAGAAAATGACTGATCATGCTGCATCTTTGTGAGTTATGTGCATGTATCTATCCGCATATGTGCACAATTAATAGCCTCATACTATGCCGTCATTTTCTGCATATTTTTATAATCCTGAAAATGCTAAATAAAGCGATTTTAATCTAATCTTTTAACATTTTTGGCACTAAATATTTAAAATAACCCTTAATTTTGTGCACACAATCGAAATATAGCAGTTAGTAATTATAACATCAACAAATAGGTAATATTCTCAAAAATTGAAAAATGATGTAACACAAACAAAGTTAATTACAAATATGAAATAAGTCAAATTCCCAATGTGTTTAATATGGACCATGATTTTTTATTGTTATAAGAGATTACACTTTCTTTATCATTTACAGTTTTTTTAACTTTTGTGTTCGTTATGTTTTGTTACCTATTGTGTTACTTTTGAATTAGTATTCTTTGTCTTTTTGGCAGCCTGTAACTGTGACAGGAAGATATTAAAATAAAAAATTGGGGTTGAATTATATATACTGTTTTACCTGTAAATTATTAAATAGTTAGGGGAGGATAGTAATGTAAAGCAGAATTAAATAGTTACTAACAATAAACTAAAATTTTTAATTACAAAAGTTGAAGTGATGGTTAAGAGCAGTTTAACATTGTTGGAAATTGACCCTTCTGTCAACAAAGGAAGTGACGGATAATCAAGATACAGATTAAATACTTAGCAATCAATCCTGTTTTTACCTGTCCACGCCGAGTATAAAGATGGGAGGATGGATTGGGAAGTATAAAAATGCAAGTACAAAAGGGTAGGAAGTTCTGAATACTAAATAGTTTACACTTATTTCTGTCTCTTAGGCTTTTCATTATTTTGTTTTAAATATGAATTCTTAAGAGCCTGTGTTTTGTTGAAAAGATGGATTGGATTGTCAATGTTGCAGTGCACAGCAGAGCAAAAGATTTTAATAATGAGGGTTTACATCTATTAGAAAGTAATATTTTGATGTGCAAGTTTTGTGATGTTAAAATAGAATGGGAGAAAAAAAGAAATGGTATCAAAGTGTTTTTTTGAAAATAAGAAACATCTTTACACCCAATTTTTTAAGGCAGAATTTAGTAATCACCTTTTATAACTTTATTACAATATTAGAACTAGACCGTAGGATCTTTAAGGAAGTAAAATGAGTTGTTACTGTCTAAATAAAAATAAACCTCAATAAATCTCATGTAGGGGAGAGGTTTCAACCCCTTCAGTTGCAGTAGTGCGAGCACTGCAGACCCCTAGCTTTTGCGGTGCTTCTGACATTACTAGAAGTATACCGGGCCGAACATTCAAGTCCCTCCCACAGGGGAGTTTTTTGGATTGGGTTGGACTCGGTAGGGCAGTGGTTCCTGATACCCATGGGAGATTGGGTATGTCCGAGCGGTGATGCTCGAGCAGAGTTGTAAAACGCCTCTGTCCTCTGACACTAACCTGGAGAGGGCAGTGTATGCCAAAAATAGGAGAGTATCCACTCAGAATTTTAAAAATTAAGATAATGAAGCTAAGAAACAAAGAGGATACAAATCTGCTGGGAATTTATGAGAAAAGCAAGGTGAAAACATTTCAAACCGTTTCAGAAAAGGTTGTTTAAAGATATTTAATTTTGGTTAGCATTTGAATGTGCATAAAGTTATCATAGATATTCAGTTCATTTTCTAAGGTTCTATTCTTTGAAGTATGATCATAAAGGGAATTTTGATCTAGAGAAGTAATTTGAGGCCTCTTCCGAATACTCTGCACCTAGTGAATGCTTTATTAAACTTATTTAATGTTGTACTACATTTTCAATGCAACTGAAGTAAGAAAGGAAACAGAAGAATGTTTATCTAAATAAACTTACTTTATTTTCAAATTTTGCAGCTGTGAGAAATGTAATAAATTGAGAAATGGTGTAAAATATTCCAAAGTACTAGAACTCCCGGAGGTGCTCTGCATACACCTGAAAAGATTTCGCCATGAACTTATGTTTAGTGCAAAAATCTCAAGTTATGTTGCATTTCCATTAGAAGGCCTGGATATGAGACCATATTTACATAAAGGTGAGCTTTCTTGTGTATATTATTATAGCTTTTAATGCTAAGAAAAGTATTGAAAATTGACTTTTTCTAGTATTATGAAAAGTTTCACTTATTAAAACACTTCTCATATATATTTCATGTGATAACTTTTAGTGTTCAGATACTACATATTAAATGTAATAGCATTAATGGTAGTCATGATCGTTATTCACCATAAAATATACACAAATATAATGCTTTGCCATGTTATGTACATAACAGGGTTACAATTTCAAATTTATAAACTCATTTACGTCATAGAATTTGTGTATAAATATAATTTTTGCATCTTAACCTTGAACATTGTGTTAGAAATGTTTGGAAATATGTGGGTAACTACTCGTTTGTGTGCGATACTGATGGTCTTAGCAAGTATATATGCTGTAAATTCAGTGATGGAGTTTTATGGTGTTATGTGAGTAACAGTCTGCATTTTGGGTAAAACGGTGCATGTTATAAAACAGGCCTGACAAGCCTTACTCCAAAGGTTCGAACAGAGTGGTCCCTCCCCTTCTTAACTGCATTATCTTACACACATGTGTGTTAGAAGGAACCGGTTCTCCCTTTGATTTTCCCCAATTTTCTGCCTTCGTGGTCACAAAGGGAGGGAAAATAGGGGAATATCTTGACACGGGATGAGTACAGTTCGTCAGGCCTGTTATAAAAGATATAGTTTTCTAATATATGCACATCAAAAATCATTTGCATTGAATAATATTTGAAACTTTTTATATTATTCTCAACATCTTCTTTTGAAGAATGAAAGCCATAATTGACAGAATTAGAGTTATAATGAAAACTGAGTTGGATTGGAACACAAAAAATCACTTACACATAATTAAACTTGACCAGTTTCAAGAGCCCAACTTGCTCCCATCATCAAAATTAAACAACTGGTTGTTGTTGTTGATATTGTTTGATGTATGGTTGGTTGAGATGACATCTAGCGGTGAGCCGATAAACTTCCATAAAGGGTTTTGTGGAGGCAAATCAGAGTTCATTCATTAGAGTTGCCCAAAAATGTTTTCCATATTAAATCGGTGACTGAACATTCTCAAAATATGCAATTCTCAACACTTATATGCTATACACTAAGAATTATATTGCATAAATTATTGACTTAGTTTGTCATGTAGCCCAAGAACATAATCTTCCCAAGATTGTGAAGTATCAATCAAAACACCAGAATGTTGTACTGCCAGAATTATTTACTACTAAGTTTTCAACTAAGATTTGATTGGAATCTATGGAGTTCGGATGTGTATTCAAAATTTAAATAACAGCCTTTGTCAGTATTTAAAATTTATTTATTACATTTTAACAAATTTACTGTTCAGCATTACATTATATCAATTAACTGTAATGTTTTTTTATTGGAGAATTGAAGATAAAACTTTTACTATCGCTAAATAAGATACTAGGACTCAAGTATGAGGGTAAGTTTTTGATATAAATTAATCAGAAAACAAACCCTAATCACATCACATTAAAATATTTGTAGAGAGGTATTTTATGGATGTGGCGAATAGCTGGAAGTTGTGCAGTGGATAGGGATGTCAGGTTAGTATCTCTCTGACTTTTTAAAAGTATGGTGGGCCAAAGAATAAAGTTAGCAACTCACACAATGTAAGAAAAATATTGTAAAATTGAAAATAAGGGTATTGTAGATATGTTTTTTTTTTTTTGTACCTATTTATTTTGTTGTAAGTTGGTTTAATTGTACTGTTTTTCAGCATAAATAAATTTATTCATTCATTCATTCATTGATCTCTCTGACTTTTATATAATAAACATCAGGAACAGTGCATGATTAAGTACATGCCCACTTGCATTATCAGCAGTGTCTTGTTTATTTCAAGGAAGTAAACAGAGATATTAGCCCCACCATCAATTGGCCTGATGCCACTTGCGCAGATCCTAGCAAGGTCATTTGTCACGTCTAAAAATACCACTCTAGATTGATTGTACACCAATAACTTTCATCATGTTTATTACTTTTTCTAGCGCTTGCATATAGAAGGCAGAGAAAATATTGCATACCACCCAAACATCTTATAATGAGAGTTCACCAGAAATACATGTTTTGGGGTCCCCTAAATAAATATAACAAAAGTAGTTTTAGAAAACGGTCTGTATCTGTCTGTAACTAAACACCATAACTCAAAAATGAAAAACTTAACAAATAAAATACTTTGTAATTACATTCACCATGCTCCAAGAAGTAAAAAAAAAATATTTCTAAGGAAATTCCCCAACCCATACCACCCTTTACACTGAATGTTTTTATGATTTTTTTATTTTCTCAAAAATGGCTAATGATCTTAGTACAACACATGTTTAAGATATTGTGACTATACCCAGTTTTTAGTTTCACTTCACTCAGTTTCAATGTCTTCATCTTGAGAATGGTGTCAAATAGGTTGAATTGGTTTCTAGAATCCCAAAATTTAATTTCCCCTTGTCAAGCTGGATTCAGAGAGTTCTACTCTACAAGTCTTACTTCTCAGTCAATAAATCAAAGACTCCTTCAATAGAAAAGATAATTTATCAGTTTTTATTGATTTTCAAAGTGCATATGATTCTATATGCAGAACCAAACTGCTAAAGAAAGTAAAAAAAAATAGGGATACAAGGTCCAATGTTTTCATGGCTATGTCATTTCCTAACACAACGCTTTATTGCTACCAGATATGGAAGAAATATATATAAGTATAAACAAGTACACTGCGGCTTACCACAAGGTGCAGTGCTCAGCACTACACTTTTTAATATATTTATTAATGATCTGCCACAACAAATACAAGAATCAAGTGTGAGGTGTGCACTATTTGCTGATAGCTTAGTAATGTGGACTTCAAAACCAAAAAAAAAGTACAGAACTAGGAAAAACCATGCAACAATCCTTAAACAACCTTCAAAAGTGGACCAAAGAAAATTTAATGACTGTTAATACAACAAAATCAAACTACCAAATCTTTTCACTAAGAAAAAAACCACTAAAAATAAAACTAAATTTTGAGGGTCAACAATTTCCAGAAACAAAGGAAGCAAAGTATTTAGGAGTTACATTTGATACCAAACTTACATGGACGAAACAAATAGAAAATGTAATACAAAGAGCAGAGAGGCGCCTTTCACTGTTAAAACGTCTTAACAGGAATGAAGTGGGGATGTTCCAGAGCAACTCTTAACACAGCATATAATGTATATATAAAGCCATTATTTACTTACTGCAGCAAAGTTCTTGTAACAGCAAACACAAAAAAGATTCAAATCTTTCAAAACCAAAGTCTGAGACTACCTACAGGTGCTATCAAAACCACACCAATAGCAGCTATGGAAATACTAACCAATACCCCATTGAATATGAAATAGAAAAAGCAGCTCTTACTCAACACGAAAAGTTGATCAGACTCGCATTCAATACATGGAACAAGAGAAATTTTACACATACGCTAAAGACTCAGGAGAGCTTTCTTTCCAAAATTCAAGACATCAAGAAGAATGTATACCTTCCTAATTCAAAGGAAAACTTCATATCTAAAGTCAATCCGACACAAACATTAGACATCACATATTATTTACACTTGACAGAAGAAGTTAAGAAAAGTGATACTCCAACTAGTGTTCTAAAATTATTGGCATTAGAGACAATCCATACTAGATTTCCAGAACACGAATGGCTCCATATTTATGCTGATGGATCATTGATATCAAACCGAGATGGAGCAGGGGCTGGAGTCACGTGTCACCTCTTTTCCTATTACAAACAAGTTATGGAACTACAAACTTTGATGGAGAAATTAAAGCAATTCGAATGGCCCTACAAAATCTTTTGTATAGAATTTCACATTTTCATCAAGCAGTTATTCTCTCAGATTCCAGGGCGGCAATTATAGCAATTACTTCTAAGCTTGTCACCGAAAAACCAAACAATTATAGAATGTTGGAAAATCCTTACCCATCTAACCGCACTTCAAAAACACCTAGTCTTCCAATGGATACCAGCTCACTGTGGACTGAGTGGTAATGAGAAAGCTGATTTTCTTGCTAAAAAGGGTACCGGCAATGTGCTGAAATCTGTAGTTAATCTACCATTTTATGCAGCTAAAAGATTAGCCAACTCTGCATTCAAGAAAGTTATTGCAAAATATTACTATGAAAAATCAAAAAATAAAAGATGGGAACTACCAAACATTCAAACAGTAAATTCCTGAGTATCCTTGAAAAACGGCAGTTGCAACCTTCAGGTTGATTACAGGTTATGATTGTCTGGCAAAACATTTAAACAGAATTGGGATATATTCTTCACCACTCTGCCCTTTATATGATCTGCAAGAGGAAATGGACCGAGACCACCTTCAAATATGCCCGGCCACTTCTAGCACCCCATCCATCAGTGAATAATATTGGAGAGCAAGAGGATTAATGAGTTCATTGTCAGAAATCCAGCATTAGCTAACAACATAATTGATAACAGCAAAAATAATATTAAGAACAGCTTTTGTCTATCACATTGTAGAATACCAATCATATTGTAATTAACTGCAACGTGAAGTTTGCACTTGGGACTCAACAGGCAAATGAACATGGAATGTGTAATTGATGTGCATTTCATTGTTTCTCAAGCATCAACTTCACATTACAATTTCTTGGGATGTAATTAACCTATTATGATGCACAAACATCATTCTTAATTATTATTTATTTATGCCAACAAACTCACTGTTGGTGTTTTTAAACACACAAGCCGTGTGTGGGCAAAGTTTGAGCGGTAGAACTGGAACTTAAAAATTCAATGCCACAACTGGGATTTGAACCACAGTCCTTCCGCTTACCGGGCGGCTGCTCTACCACTGAGCTATTGTGACAAACTGCCAGAATGGCATTAAATTCTCAAACCAGTTCGTATTTCTCCTGGTAAACCACAAAGGAAGTCTCACATCAGAGATAAATTACCCCAATGGTGATGTGAGACTGCCTTTGTGGTTTACCAGGAGAAATATGAACTGGTTTGAGAATTTAATGCCATTCTGGCAGTTTGTCACAATAGCTCAGTGGTAGAGCAGCCGCCCGGTAAGCGGAAGGTCTGTGGTTCAAATCCCAGTTGTGGCATTGAATTTTTAAGTTCCAGTTCTACCTCTCAATCATTCTTAATGTTATTTTCCACATTATCAATTACATTGAGAATACTATGTGGTGACAAAATTGAAAAAAAGCATCAGTTTATGTTGAAAATCATGTTTACATAAAATTTTGAATGACTAATATTGAATGAGCCCCGACGACGACTTTATGCCTGTGAAAGTCATTCTTCAATTCCTGTTTTTGCTTCAGATATATTTGCTCTGCAAGTTGTAAGTGACTCACTTTGGATACATCCATTGTTCCACAGTGAATGCATAAACATGATCCATTTGAGATGTCAGAAAAGTACTATACACAAGAAACTATTCTAATTTATTGGCTGTTGACAATGCATATATGTGTAGGAGAGTTTGAATTTTTGTGTCCCTCAGGCACTCAACATGACCACCATTGCGAATGAGGCACACATCATAGCTTGTAACCATGTTGCGCCGTGTGGCGCACAACATTTTTGGATTGATATGCTGAAAGACCGCTGTAATCTTCCTCTGCAGGTCGGTTAGATGCTGTGGTCTTTGTGCATACTTAGTTGACTTGACGTAACCCTCCCACAAAAATACCTGGCTGTGCAAGGTCTAGACTATTAGGAGGCAATGGGATGGGCCCACCACAGCTGCACAAGTGATTGTTGTATACCTGGTTTAGTTGATCCCATATTATGAGAGCCCAATGCGGTGAAGCGCCATTCTGTTGATAGATAATGGTGTCCAGTATTCCATTTTCCTGTTGTCAAGGGACCACAAATTCCTTGATAATATTAAGGTAATTGATGGCACAAACAGACTCCTCCGCAAAGAATAGGCTGTAGACTTTCTCATGAGTCACTCTGCACCACACATTCACTTTAGGGCTGGCTCGTTCAAGTTTGTGTAAGATATGTGGATTCTCAGTTCCCCAAACAATGCAGCTATACATGTTAACTCGGCCACTCATATGAAATGCGGCTTTGTCCATGAACATCCATTTCTTTAACCATTGATTATTCACTGCCTGCTGCTCACACATCATTATAGCAAAATTGAGTCAAGCTTCATAATTCAGTTGCGTCAGTGCTTGCGTTCGCTGAATATGGTATGAAAACATCTTAAGGTATTGTATAACAATCCTCTGATATGTTGTGTGTGTTGTGTTCTGCTCTGTTGACAAGTGGCAGAGTGGCTTTTGTAGGCTCTGAGTCATGGCTTGTTGAATATCTTCCGCATTTCTATCACACAGCCTTCCACATGTGTGAGGCATTTTGAGACCATTTTTCAAGAACATGTACTGTTTAACAATGTTTCATTGTGATGGAACATACCGAGTCATATTCACATCTGAATGCTCCATAGGTCTCTATTACTTGAAAATTTCACATACCATGTGACACACTGAGCATGATGTAATCGCATAGCAATCATTTTGTTTTCTATGCCAACAGCATTGTCATACCAGCTGCAAAATCACTCATTGTTAACTCCCATCCTTTCCTCTTACATTTCAGAAAATTGCTTAGAGATTACACATTAACTTCATAAATATAATGTTATACTTTTCTGACATCTCAAATGGATCAGACTGTAAAATATTGTGATTCTTGTAACTAGAAGTTAGCTTTAATAGGGGTGCCTTATTAGAAAGATGTTTTTTAAAGGAGGTGTGCAAGGATTATCATTTTGCATTTCTATTACAGATTGTGTATCACAAGTAACAAGCTATGATCTAATATCTGTCATATGCCATCATGGCACAGCTGGAGGAGGACATTATACTTGTTACTCCTTGAACTGTGTCTCAGAGCAGTGGTTTGAATTTGATGATCAGTATGTTACCCAAGTGTCACCTGAAACTGTACAAAACTGTGAAGCATATGTCTTGTTTTATAAGTGAGTAAAACACGTTTTTCTATACATTTAATTTTGGTGTAAATTTGTGTAATACAAAAGTGATTTAAAAACTTATACTGGTGATCTCTTTTAATACATTGGCATTCATTTCTGGTATATGGCAGTTACCAATCTGACAGCTTCACAGATAATAGGGAGTCATTTCTTGTAACTTATGTGAGCATGTATAAAAGTTATCTCACACCTTAAGTTATTTTTTTAATTTAATATAAATCTTTTATTGTAAACAAAAATTGAGTACAGGACATTTTTAGTGATTGGCTATTGCATGCTTAGGTTTCATTTTGTTAATCAATGGACACTTGGCCTTTGTTCTTGTACATTGCTGCAGAATTATAAACTAGATCAGCATGTTATTTTTGTATACCAACAAACTTATTGCTGGTGTTTTTTAACACATAAGCCATGTGCGGGCAATGTTTGAGAGGTAGAATCAGAAAAATTCAATGCCACAGCCAAGATTTGAATCACAGATCTTCCTTTTCCCACACGGCTGCTCTAACCACTGAGCTACCATGCCTAACTTGCCAGTATGACATTAAATTCCCCAACTGATTCTTATTTTCCCAGTAGACCACAATGGAATCTCACATCTGAGATAAGTACACCGAGGTTGGGGAATTTAATGTCATGCTGGCAAGTTGCCACAGTAGCTCAGTGGTTAGAGCAGCTATGTGTGAGGCAGAAGATCTGTGGTTCAAATCTTGGCTATGGTATTGAATTTTTCAGTCCTGATTCTATCTCTCAAATAGATCAGCATGACTAAAAATATGCAGGTTTAAATTTTAATTGTTTTCACAATAAGTTTTTGGTGTCTTTTGGATATGATTAAAGGTATTGTGTAAAACAATAATTAGCGATTCTGTTTTCTTTATAATGTGACATACTGTTGTCTTATGTGCATTAATAATATTGCATTTGAAAAGATCCGGCTGCTGAAAACTCTTAAAAATTAAAATGTCATTTGAAGAACTCTAGAATTTGCAGACCCTCAGGAAAATCAGAGTTTATAAACTCAACATTGGTGGTTTCACTTCTCTCTGGTGCTTTTTAAAGTTCCTATCACTAAACATTTAAATGGATGATGGTGGGGGCGGTGGCAGTGGCGGTGGTGGTGGCAGCGGTGGTGGTAGTGGCGGGGTTGGTTGGGATGGCAGCTGTGGATTAGAAATAAGATTACAATTTTGGGTTATTTGATAAAATTGTTGCTGGTCATAGACTTTGTAAGAAAATAAAAATAGGTATAAATATAAATTATGAAAGCAATTAAATGGCAGCATAGATTTGATGGTTTGGGAAAAACTATTTATTTTGAAAAATAAGGATTGCGTAATGAATTTTGAAATACCACCAAATGATTCTGTTAATAAATTTGTTTTACTTCCTGTAGTTGGCAATATAACAAACAATCCATCACCTAGTGGCAGTAACTGTAACAACGAAACAAACATTCAACAAGCTGGTGATGCAATTGAGTAATTTGCAAAATTATTCCTGAAGAATATATAATTATAAAAGATAAGTGAAATTTTAGATACTAATATTTATTATAATTTGGCTATTTGCATTGCACTGTCAGTAGCTTCAATTTTTTCGTTTTACACTAAGAGATATGTGAGGTCTCCCTGAAGAACATTTCTTGTTGGCATTAATTGTCTCGCAGAATTTCTGAATGGTATGCAGAATTATCTTTTGAGGCTTCCTGTCACAGAAAATGTTTTCAGAATTGTCTTTTGGACTGTAATGAAGGAGCTTCCATTACTGCAACATAAGCCCAAAATTTACTCCCATGCTTAAACTTCCTAATCATTATAACACTGAAAAATGTTTCTACTCCCATAGATAAAAATGTCAGTATAGTTCACTTGTATAACTCATGAGTGACAATGAAGTCCATTATTCATAATCAATTGTATTTTGGACTACTGTAAAACTTAACTAATGATTAACATGCAATTGTAAAAAGTTATTCCGTGAATTACATACCTTAAGGCTAAGTCCACTTTAAAATACAGTAGAGCCTCGATTATTTGAGGTGAAGTGGACCAGCAGTACGTCGGATAATTGAAAACTCGGACAACACAGAGTCAGTCAAAAATCGTGAGGAAAACGTATAGTAAACTGTTGAAATGAATGAAAGCATTATTAAAGATGTGAAGAGAAGGCATCTATGTATTATCAAGAAAAATACCTACGGTACATAAAGTATGTGCATATTCCAGTTAAAAAGAGTTATTTCTTCAAGAAGTCAATAAGCGTTTTCTATTTACGGAACTTGCTATCTTCTTTGCCGCCATTTCTTGCAATCATTGAGGTTAACTCTGACTTATAATGAAAACTGAGTTGGATTGAAACACAGAACATCACTTACATATAATTAATCTTGACTGTTCTAAGTACTCAATGGTCTTTTCTAGTGCTTTGCATCCTTCACTGTGGCTGATTTTCTCATTCCCTATTTCAATGTCTTCATTATCACTTTCACTTTCTTCAGCCTCTACATTCACTGACTCTATCATCATCTCATCAGTTACCTCCAATTCTTTGTCTGTGTTAATCCATTTGGCTATATTGTTTTCAGTGATTGTTTCATTGGCAATTGTCAAATAAGAAATATCCTTAATCAAGAACCAGTAATAAGAAAGATATAGACAAATGTTTTAAGATGATTTGGAAACATAAATAGGGTGGATGAGAGCAGGAAACTGAAACAGGTATGGGAGGCCCAAGGGGAAGGAAGAAGAGAGCAAGAATAGAATGGGGTGATTATGTAGAGAAAATAGTGAATAAGAAAGGAAAGACTTTGAGGAAAGCTAAACAACTAACTAGGAATAGCACAAAATATGGAAAGGATCATGACTGGCTTAGGAAACCCGATGCTCGAAAGGGCATAAGGGAAAGGAAAAGAAGTAGTTTCATCTGCCAGTCTTCGAGCTAGCTGTGCAAGACTGAGGTCATCATGCTATGTGGGCAAAGTTCTTTGGTTTTCCGTGACGTTTAATAACATTGTGTGGCATACTTCATAAAATGGGACCTCTGTTAATTTGGAACTCGGTTAGTTGGGGCTCAAATAGAGTCTGTTTAGTCAGTGCATGTGCAGTTTGTTCACAAAGGAAATGTGCACTACCCACAACTAATGACTGCCGTGACAACTTGACCAATAGCAATCCCACTTTTAAGGGAGTGACAGTTACATATTGACTCCATGTGGAGTCTCAGTTACTAAAATTCTGAATCCCAGTTCTTTTCTTTTTCATTAGCTACAAAGGTTTATGTTAAGACGTTGCAACTCTGCCTGAAAGGACTCAGGAGACAGGGCCTGTGTTGTAAAACGATTGTGAGGGTTCCTCAAAGGCGGCAGCCAAACTGAACACATGTTGACTAAACAGACTCTAACCACAGCTCTCCTGTAGTTATAAATGTATAAAATAATAGTACACATAGACAGATAATCTTTTAAGCATTCAACAATTAATAAATAATATATTTCTTCTGTACAATATAAATATTGTCATAACTACGTTCTTCTCTCCCCACCCATAATTTGCATGTCTAGTTAACACTTAAGCTTGTATCATCATTTTGAGTATCCTTATGAGCGTTTCCAGTTATAATATATTTAAAAATTTCTATGAACACAAATTTTCCTGGAAATAAGCACTATCAAAATATATTTTTCATCCTCCACAATCCCTTTCCATGAATTTCTTCAAAATCCAGCAAGTATATTTCGAAAACCAACACAAGTTTAACTAATTCAATAGCACTAGGTCATGTAGTCAATGGAGGTTTAAACATTTTTGTACACCTAACGTATTGGAAATATTTGGTATAAAAATTTAAACTTTTATAAGATGTCATAGGTCAATTCAAAATAATTGTTCAGTTAAAATGGTCTTTTGCTATAAAGATGAATTTTGCGAGGGTTATATGAAGGCTCCAATGTTTTAGATTATATGTATTAATGCATTTTAACTCAGCTTATTGAAATTATGTATCTAACGGTCAACATCTTCATCATATCACACTCCTAATATTTTGACAATAGATACATTGGCTATGGAACAGTACAAATAGTTCCTTTTCCTTATAGTTTATTAAATGTAATATGAATAACATGTTTTTCAGGAAGAACAGCTCATGTGCTTCAAAGCTGCGACAGAGGGCTGTAGAACTTATAGAATTATCCCAGCATGAACCAAATTTGATGCAGTTTTATATATCAAAGCAGTGGGTGAATAAGTTTAATACATTTGCTGAGCCTGGTCCCATAGACAACTCAGACTTCCTGTGTGTACATGGAGGTGTGCAGCCAAGTCGTGAGCATTATGTAAATCAGCTGTGCACTATTCTGTCCCAGTCTGTATGGGAATATCTGTATGACACGTAAGTATATTAATTCAGAATTATAAAAGTAAATAAATGAATACCATATTTCAGTGCATAAGCATTTTTATGCTGTGTTTTTAAGTAAAAACACACAATGCAACCATTATGTGAAGAATAAATTATTTAAGACTGGCCGTGTTAACCCAAGAGTAGCTGCACCTACTTTTTTGATAGGAGCAGGTGTGCAGGGTACTCTATACCCCACATCCGTTTCTCAGTATTTTCTACATATTTATATGCTTAAACTAGTCACTGTGATTAAACTACAGAAGTACATCCTTTAATAACATATAGTTACACTTTAAAACCAGTACCACCATCCATTTCGGGTTATACTGGGTTTGCATGCATGTAAACATAATTGTCACAATGTAGCATACAGTGAAGGCATTCCTAACAACTGTCTGAAATAAAAGAATGCATGCTGAAACAAAGAATCTGTGTAAAAGTAGTATGCATAAAATACCTGCATATACAGCACTTTGTAAGTAATTTATATGAAAAAGTAATTGAAGGAGGTGATCACAACATTGATTCTGAGTAAAGCAACCTAGAGGATTCAGTGAACACTACTTTTGAAAACTGTTTTTTTTTAGGGAAAGATAGTTACTATAAATGGGAAAAATCATTCTATGAAGAATGGTGAAACCAAAAAGAACATTGTGAAAATTTTTCCTGGTCCGAAAAACTGTAGAAGAAGTACAAGGGCTGAACCCTCAGCTTTTCAGATTTACCACTATCTGTTATGTCGTCTTCTGGCAGCTCGTTGAATACCTTCAACATTTCCTCTGGAGTAATTTCCTATATGAAACACATGTTTATTGTTATAGTGTAATAGCGCAGGATATTAGTCACACACACAAACACATACAAGCATTCACGAGCACTCATACATGCATTATAATGAAAATAGGTCAGTAAGATGAAATTACTTAAGTGAGCATGTGCGCGAGGTACTCTTTATCCCAGCTTGACAATGCTGAACAAACATGACTATAAACAACCCTTAAGACTTGTACAACAGAATGTGACTGTGTCAACAGATGAATAAAAGAACAATAAACAAATAGCTAGTACAGGAGACTGATACAATCATTTTCACACAAAAAAGTAAAGCTGGGGTACTTTATACCCCAGTGGGCTCACTCTTGGGTTAGTATGCAGCAATTAATATATGGTTACAGGAATAAGAACGAGCCTGAGCATATTCAAGCACAGTCTCGCTATGTTGTTTGTACTTTAAAAGAAAGTAGAGAAGAAGGAGGGGAAACAAAAGTACCACATGACACTGAAACCACAATGCAAACACCTACTGCAATAAAAAGTAAATAAGTAACAGTGACTTTATATTTATTGAACTACAATTATCTTTTATTTACAAAAGCATTTGTAATACTGTTGAAGTGTGTGTACTTTTTAACTAGAGCTGATATCGGATTGCTGACTATGAAACACAATATTCATTTAATTTAAAAGGTGAGTTAATTAATAACACTGAACAACACTTACAACATATTTTTCCGGGACGCATTTCGAAGGTAGCTTTCCTCCATTATCAACCGGACAATAACTGATAATGGAGGAAAGCTACCTTCGAAACGCGTCCCGGAAAAATATGTTGTAAGTGTTGTTCAGTGTTATTAATTAACTCACCTTTTAAATTAAATTAATTACAACAACACTGTTTTCAGACTTCTATGAAAGGAAGATAGACAATATTCGTTATTATTGTTGTTGGCTAATGCTGGATTTCTGACAATGAAGCCATTAATTCTCTTGCTCTCCAATATTTTTCACTGAAGTGGCCGGGCATATTTGAAGGTGATCTTGGTCCTCTTGCAGAGGGTGATGTGCTTTTTTTTCAGATGTAAAAATCTTTAGCATGGCTTCCTTCATAAGCGAAGTAAAGCCAGTGGCCCCATGTCATAGATTTATGGTATTTAAAAAATCCTCAATCCTGATAAAGAGGCCTCTGAGCAAAATTAAGCTGCCAATGTCCAATCCATTTTACTCTTATTCAAAACCAACCATGTAATTTCTGTATTTCTCCATACTGGTATTTCATAAAATAAACACTTGTTAGAATAAGTATAGAAACAAACAGCTGTATACAACTGAAGAATAAGATGATTTTAATTTTTTTATTTACCATTTTGATAATTACAATAATTACATAGGCTTCATTAGCTGCAACTAAGAGGTACATTATCTGTATTGCAAACTGTTTACATGTCACATTTGCTTTCTTTGTCAAATTCTTTTTTGTTATATAGAGAATGCTTTATTAGACATTTACACAATCTCTTTAAAAAGGTTATTGACTTGGCACATGTTAATCACATACAAAACCTAGCTACCCTAGCACACCTAGCTACCCTATGTGCTTATCACTCTGCTAATTCTTGTACTTTAGTTGTGCAGCAGTACTTATCTTCCAACTTGGGCCAATATGCGGCAGTCATTATGATTCCAAATCTGCCACTCCACCAGCTTGCTCAGTCAGTCTTTTGGCAATGACACTAGCAGGCGCATCTCGGATGCAGAGAAAATGCCTGGCAGTGATTTGACTTTCTCCCATAAATCATCTTTTTATTTACTTCAATAACTTTTTATCAATTATCCTTCTTTACAATAACTGGCCTTCTTCAGTTGAATAAGGTAAAAAAAAGAAAAATACTCTCAAACCTTTATTGCATCTATTCCTTGACTATATTTATCCTCCTTCCCTATAATTTATTCCTGTTGCTAGCTGTTGTTACCTGTTGCTGTTGAAAAATTTTGTAACAGTTTGGGTTAATCAGTTGTTTGAACCACAGAAGCTGTAATATCCAGACATTGCCATGCTGTTTATCCATAGCATACTAAATATAACAGAGAGGTGTTTTACCTTACTTATATAATTTAACATCAATTCTTAGCTATGAATTCATAAATTATTACATAATAATATTAAATAAAACAAAAATGGTGAATTTGGGGTGTGACCTAAAACTCCTGCCACAGTTTCTTGAAGCAATCAAATTCATTGATGAGTTAGCCATCTTCTTGACAGGTTAATGGCATAATCATATTGCATTGACGTGCCTTAAGTATTACATCAACGATTATAGGAATAGTGCATTCACCAAGCATCGAAATATGCTGCAAAGTTACCCTCTACCTTCTCCCATGAATCTAATAGGACTAACTGTACTCAAGGTTGCAGTGGTGGCACATTTTTCAATATTTCTCAATTGTGAAACCTGGAATATTAATGTGACGACTATTCAATGAAATGTTTCAGTTCCTGATTACTTGTCTGTAAATTAAGGTGCATCCATTATGTAATGGTAATGAGTATGCAATGAAATATGGTATTTTGAAACTTTGTATTATTCATTGTTATATGTAGCTATCTAAATGCTCTTTGCATGGCAATGATATGTTACAGTTAAGGCTTGGAACTTTGGATTCACTGTGCCCTGCAGTCGGCTCTGCAGTTATATCTATAACACAAATATAGCTAATACAATGGGTACTTAATGACAGTACCTCTCTAATATTGAATGTTGATCACTTAGGTTTCACAAGATCCAACTCCCAAGCCTTATAGTTAAATTAGATCATTGATTTTTTTCATTCAGGCTCATCTCTGATTAACATTTGCCTCATTTCCACTTTTGTTTTTTGACAAAATTTATATTTTTATGGAAATTCAGTTTTAAGATGCAGGAATTTCTGTTATATGATGTTGAAGCAGATGTGCATTTAAAGGAATCTTCAAGCCAACAATACTTTATGACAGCTTAATGTTTACTAATTGAATGTTTTTTGTTATTCAATGTTTTATCAATTTGTGGAAATTATCATTATTGTTAACCTTGCTTCATTATTTCAGTCATGTTTACACAGTTGATAATTGTTTTGCATCATACCATGTTCGGAGGGATATTTGAAATGTGTATTAATGTTACTTATGGCATGACCAAAATGACCATCAAATTGTATAATATATACAGCACATGACATCGGAATAATTCTGACAACATAAGAAAAGGTGTTATTAAGGAAGACAAAGGCCAAACAGTATTATAGTGGACACAGTTTATCAGGTGTTACCAAGAGTTCAAAATGGCCAACATTACACTAAAAAGCTGACGAAAGAATCGCAAAAGGCAGTTCTGCCAACGTACATAATAAAGGCATTTCAAACCTCAAATATCACAGGGTTAAAGTAACATACTTTCAAACGATAATAATGCTTGAACATTGTTACCATACAACACATGATGAACCTGCTCATCTTCTGCAAATCCTGCAATAACACTTTTGGATAAAATCACTTCCAAACGCTAAATATCATAATATATATTTAATGCACTACCATGTAGCGAACACAAAAATAACAACTAACTATAACTGCATATACTGCTCTAAAAGAATTCAAGACAAAACCTTGCAAAAACGAGCAGTACATCCACAGATTGATTAATTAATTAATACGGCATCTAAACAGAATCTTGTCTTAAAATCTATCGGTTGACCTTTCTGCAACACGCCCATAAACAACGACTTCTGTAGCAACATAACAGACGCAATAACATCAGCTATGGCCGTAGCTTTACCATCGTTATGTGTTACGTACAGTTGGCGGCACTAATGCAACCTAACAGATGGAATGTCACCAAATATAACCAGACTGCACCATAATGGGAGAAAAATGTCAAGGTTGTTTTTTGGGGTATCTCAATAAGCTGTGCCTATCATATTATAGTTACTTATAAACATTTTCCAAACAGCATTTGGTCAAGGATTCATGTGAGACGGAAGCCATTGTAGGTAACGTACAGAAAACTGGTAAATAATATGGTTTTGGGCATGCCAATTACTTGGAAATATTGTAACAACATCATAATTATAACAATAAAAAGTGTGTAACAAAGTAAATTCATAAATCTAATTAGAAAAGTCAAGTATATGTTTATTTCCTGGCCTCAATCACCTGAGATTAAGATAAGAGTTCTCATCGCTCATCATTCTATATGCTCCTATGTAAAAACAACTGCACCAATGCATTATTTGATATTTGATTGGTATGAAGAGAAACTTTACATGGCTGCACGAACAACTTTGTTAGATGAAAAAGCATACCGCAGTAACTTAACAGCATATACAAACATCATCATTGGCTATTCAATTAACTGAAACATTTTTAATTCTTTTGGCATTCTCCATATTTAAAATAAGTCTTTGTCCATTAGCACAGTAAATTAACTATGGTTAATTCATAGCCTCAGTTAAAGAAACAGCAATCATTAAGTTTGTAGGCAGATATTCCAAGGCAATATTAAAGTTCAAGATCCTATCACTGTCATCAAATTATTTAACCTTCAGGGCAGCTCTGTCAAATCCACAATAGAAAAATACTCAATAACTACAATTTTGGATGTAAAGATAATCAGAAATTTTAAATCTGCAAAAGGAAAAGCACAGACAACTACATAAAAAATGCAACCCAGTTTCTCACAAACATGCAGTGACTAGCAGCCTCTCATAAGAATTGGGGAACCAACTGTTAACCCAGGAAGATTATGAACTAGAGCATGAATACATTATAAAACATTTGCATAAAAGATGGCTACATGGAGCATCTGGTAAACAAGAAATCAAAGAATTTGAAAAACTGAAATAAGTAAAAGGAATCTGCTTACTAGAATGTTTAAAACCAGAAAATGTTTTCAAAAAATTCACCTATCACCTTCTGGTGCACCAAAAATTCCAAACTGTATTAGAAAAATAAGTTGTTAGCTAATGCTGGATTTCTGACGATGAAGTCATTAATCCTCTTGCTCTCTTGCTCTCTCAATGACAGGTGTGGTCCTCCAGACATTCTGGGGGTTGTGAGAGAGCGATGTGACCACCAAAAGATAAAAATATGGTGCTCTCTAAAAAACGGTTACTATTACTGCTATTGCTCTCTTCAATATCAAATTAGAAAAATATGATGTGTTGCACTTGGATGACTTTCTCTACTCTTGTACTAGCCATTCTTACAAACTCTTATTCTTCTATCTTCTTTGTGTTGACATAAACATTTGCAGAAATTACCTTATTGCTTGTTTTCTTGCACATGCAACGGGATATGGGTATACAGTAGGCTTTAAGCTTTCAAATTCCGTTCTCTTTGCACGCCTAACATAAAAAAATGAATAGCGATGTTCCATTTGACAGAAGTATAAGTTCTCCAAAACTTATACAAATAACGAGGAATATCTCTGAAATGGTTCACTTTACAAAAAAACTTGTGTGTTTTAGCGAGATCTACATTTTTTGTACAGTCAGATTTTGCCTATCTCTTATGGTTTACGACTTATTCAAAAGTAATCCAGAGTAAACAGGACTACAAAGGCTGTAGCCAGAAAATTCAAAATATACATTTCATTTGTCATCAAAATATCTCAAACATATGACATTTTATCAAAATCGTTAGAGCCATTTTCAAGAAAATCAGAATTTTCCATGTAAAGAGAGGTTAGAGTGGAACAATTTTCTTCAAAATCTTCATCGCATCCTTGAAAGACATTAAGCTTAAATACCTTCTTTGGTTTTTAATTGACATTTCGTTTTTGAGTTATGCCGTCCACAGACTGACAGACACACACACGCACGCATGCACGCGCACACACACACACACACACACACACACACACACACACACACACACACACACACACACACGAGTTTTTCCTAAAAATACTTTTTTTCCAATTTAGGGTGTCCCAAAACATATATTTCCCGTGAAATCTCAACATCAAATTTTTGGGTGGAATACTTAGTAGTAGAGAAAGTAAAAAAAAAAAGGAACATGTTTATTCCTGTAAACGAATATTACTTTCTAACTGATTCTGCCAAATATTCCAGTATATAAATATTCCACTTACAAAGTCTGCAGAAAAGATATAGAGAGAACAAAAAGGAACATTGGTCAACACTTCAAAGGAGGAATGAGAAATGTGAAACACAAACGTGCACTAAATAAAAATTTCGCCTTTAA
The DNA here is from genome assembly GCA_030765045.1 of Tenodera sinensis. Lineage (NCBI taxonomy): Eukaryota > Metazoa > Arthropoda > Insecta > Mantodea > Mantidae > Tenodera > Tenodera sinensis. The sequence goes on from CM060967.1 coordinate 132,949,814, forward strand.
TAAATTACATTTAAGTTTTCATCAACCAGAATTTGGATTCAGAATTGTTTGTTTATGCACGTTACTTAATGGTTAATATTTGTTGTTGTTAGCTAATGCTGGATTTCTGACAATGAAGTCGTTAATCCTCTTGCCCTCCAATATTTTTCACTGATGGATTGGACACTAGCAGTGGCCAGGCATATTTAAAGGTGGTCTCGATCCATTTCCTCCTGCAGATCACATGGAGGACAGAGTGGTGAAGCATATATCCCAATTCTGTTTAAATGTTTTGCCAGACAATCATGTCCTGTAATCAACCTGAAGGTTGCAACTGCTGTTTTTCGAGGATACTCAGGAATTACTGTTTCAATGTTTGGTAGTTCCCATCTTTTATTCTTTGATTTTTCATAGTAATATTTTGCAATAATTTTTTTGAATTCAGAGTTGACTAATGTTTTAGCTGCATAAAATTGTAGATTAACTATAGATTTTTTTACACCGCTGGTACCCTTTTTTGCAAGAAAATCAGCTTTCTCATTACCACTCAGTCCACAGTGAGCTGGTATCCATTGGAAGACTAGGTGTTTTTGAAGTGCTGTTAGATGGGTAAGGATTCTCCAACATTCTATAATTTTTTGGTTTTTTGGTGACAACTTGGAAGTAATTGCTATAATTGCTGCCCTGGAATCTGAGAGAATAACTGCTTGCTGAAAATGTGAAATTCTGTACAAAAGATTTTGTAGGGCGATTTGAATTGCGTCAATTTCTCCATCAAAGTTAGTAGTTCCATAACTTAAAGATTTGTAATAGGAAAAGGGGTGACATGTGACTCCAGCACCTGCTCCATCTTGGTTTGATACGAATGATCCATCAGTATAAATATGGAGCCATTCATGTTCTGGAAATCTAGTATGAATTGTCTCTAATGCCAATAATTTTAGAACACTAGTTGGAGTATCACTTTTCTTAACTTCTTCTGTCAGGTGCAAATAATATGTGATGTCTAATGTTTGTGTCGGATTGACTTTAGATATGAAGTTTTCCTTTGAATTAAGAAGGTGTACATTCTTCCTGATGTCTTGAATTTTGGAAAGAAAGCTCTCCTGAGTTTTTAGTGTATGTGCAAAATTTCTCTTGTGCCATGTATTGAATGGGAGTCTGATGAATTTTTCATGTTGAATAAGAGCCGCTTTTTCTATTTCCTGTTCAATGGGGTATTGGTTGGTTAGTATTTCCATAGCTGCTATTGGTGTGGTTTTGATAACACCTGTAAGTACTCTCAGACTTTTGTTTTGAAAGATTTGAATTTTTTTTGTGTTTGCTGTTACAAGAACTTCGCTGCAGTAAGTAAATAATGGCTTTATATATACATTGTATGTTGTGTTAAGAGTTGCTCTGGAACATCCCCACTTCATTCCTGTTAGACATTTTAATAGTGAAAGGCGCCTCTCTGCTCTTTGTATTACATTTTGTATTTGTTTGGTCCATGTAAGTTTGGTATCAAATGTAACTCCTAAATACTTTCCTTCCTTTGTTTCTGGTAATTGTTGACCCTCAAAATTTAGTTTTATTTTTAGTGGTTTTTTTCTTAGTGAAAAGATTTGGTAGTTTGATTTTGTTGTATTAACAGTCATAAAATTTTCTTTGGTCCACCTTTGTAAGTTGGTTAAGGATTGTTGCATGGTTTTTTCTAGTTCTGTACTTTTGCTTTTTGGCTTTGAAGTCCACATTACTAAGTCATCAGCAAATAGTGCACACTTCACACCTGATTGTTGTATTTGTTGTGGCAGATCGTTAATAAATATTGTCGCCCATCGCATTATTGTCGGCACTACCGCAAAGGAGCCGAAGGGAAGAGACAGAGAAGGGCCGCATTGTTGGGGTGCTTGCCAAAAGAGAGAAAGGGATAGAGACTTCTGGAATTTTCTGCTTTGTATTTGACCGCTATAATAACTGAACTTTCCTGAAGTTTCCAGAATAGTGTCTGGGAGATATAAATAGCGGTAAAGTGTGAGAAGGGACAGTTTTTGTGTTACTAATTCGGAGCCGTGCTGTTGGTGAATCAGTAAAAGACTTTCTTGCTGTTGCAACGAGTGTACAAAGTTACTGTTTACGAAAATAAAAGTGTTTCTTTATCTTGACTACATCTGTCTTCTTTACTTTTCACCCACCAAAGTCACACTGGTGTCAGAAGTGGGATATGACGATGGAGGCTACATTGGTGAGCTTTTTACAAGAGCTGAAAGCATAGATGAAGACGGCAAACGACAACCTCGCTGCCGAGCTGAAAGAGATGAAGACGGAGCTATCGGCAAAAATTGATGAGCAACTGGCTGGCGTAAGGAAGGATGTGAAAGAGCTCGGTGGAAAGGTGGAAGAGCTCGGTGGAAAGATGGAGGACCTCGGCCAACGCGTTGATGCCCTGGAGAATGTCGGGGAACGGCTTAGCGTTCTCGAAGACAGGGTCGACGGTAGCGCCAATCAGCTAAATGCAATGGTGGAAGGGATGCTTAGTGAAAAGCTCAAAAACTACAAGGCTGAGGCTCCAGCACGCGACACAACATCGACGCGCGTCAAACCACCGAAGTACGATGGCACGTCAGCGTTTGAGGTCTTCCCCCGTCAATTCGACACAGTGGCCAAGCACAACAAATGGTCGCCAGAAGAAGAGGCCGCGCAGCTGATAGCCAGCCTCCAGGGACGAGCCGCAGAGGTGCTGAACGCAGTCCAGACATCGGCGGCGCCCAAGGACATCTGGGAGGCCCTGGAGCCGCAGCCTACCGCAGCCAACTGAAATCTAGGATGCAACTGCCAGTGGAGACGCTGCAGGAGTTCGCCCTGGCAAACGAAACAGCCGGCAACCGAGTATGTGGAGAATCTAGTCGACCATCTCCACGACATGCACGAGATGGCTTGTCAGAACATCCAGATGGCGAGCGACCGCATGAAGACCCGGTACGACAGGCAAGCCAACAGCCGAGGATTCCAGCAAGGTGACATGGTCTGGTTGTACCGCCCTACCCGGACCAAGGGACGCTGCCCAAAACTTCAACAACCGTGGCAAGGACCGTACCGAGTGGTAAAGAGGATTAACGACGTAGTCTACCGCATCCAGAAGGTGCCCCGAGGAAAGATGTTAGTGGTACACCTGGATCGTCTGGCCCGTTACGATGGTGCTGTTTGGGACGACCAGCCTTGAGGAGGGAGCAGTGTCACCCATCGCATTATTGTCGGCACTACCGCAAAGGAGCCGAAGGGAAGAGACAGAGAATGGCCGCATTGTTGGGGTAAAAGACTTTCTTGCTGTTGCAACGAGTGTACAAAGTTACTGTTTACGGAAATAAAAGTGTTTCTTTATCTCGACTACGTCTGTCTTCTTTACTTTACACCCACCAAAGTCACAATATATTAAAAAGTGTTGTGCTGAGCACTGCGCCTTTTGGTAAGCCACAGTGTACTTGTTTGTATTTAGATATATTTCTTCCATATCTGGTTGCAATAAAGCTTGTGTTAGGAAATGACATAGCCATGAAAACATTGGACCTTGTATCCCTATTTTTTTTACTTTCTTTAGTAGTTTTGTTCTGCATATAGAATCATATGCACTTTGGAAATCAATAAAAACTGATAAATTATCTTCTTTTCTATTGAAGGAGTCTTTGATTTCTTGACTGAGAAGTAAGACTTGTTCATTTGTAGAGTGGAACTCTCTGAATCCAGCTTGACATGGGGATATTAAATTTTGTGATTCTAGAAACCAATTTAACCTGTTTGACACCATTCTTTCCATAACTTTTGCTATTATGCTAATAAGAGCTATTGGTCTATAATTTTTTATTTCTGATGCTGTTTTGTCTTTCTTCAAGAGTGGGACAATTATTGCTTTTCGCCATTCAGCAGGTACAGTGGTTTTCCAGGATAGATTGTAGAGTTTCAGTAGTTGTTGTTTTGCTGTTTTTCCAAGGTTTTTTATGAACTCTGGATGTATGTGATCTGGTCCAGGAGACTTTTTGTTTTTTACATTATTTATTGCAATGTTTAGTTCTTGCATATTAAAATTTGAAAAAAGATATTGCACTGAGTGTTAGGATCACATTCTCTTTCTTGTTTCAAATCTTTCTTAAATTCTTTATATTCCTTTTCATTATTTCTTGTAACTTTATGTGAGTCAGCATGTTTATTGAATGTTTCGGCTATAGCTGCATCACTTGTTAGTATTTTATTGTTATGTATGACAGGTGTGCTTATGTTTTCTTTCCTTTCCTAGACTTTTTTTATGAAGTTATGGGCTTTGTTACCATCTGTCCCATAATCCATTTTTTCTAAGAAATTATTAGTGATTCTTTTTAGCTGTATTAATTTCTTTTTTAGTGAGGCACATTTCTTTTGCCTTATTTGTATATCTGATATGTTTTTTTGTTTGTTCAGCCGTATTTCTAGCTATATCCCTTTGCTTTCTCAGTTCTTGTAACTGGGGGTTCCAAAAGGGTTTGAAATTTTTTGTTCTTCCACTAGGAATATTTTTTTTGCGGTTTCTAAGATGACTTTACAGCAATTTTTGTACATATTATCTGGTTGGTCATGCAGCTGTGAGTTTGTTTGTTCTTTAAATTAATGTTCTAATTCAGTTTTATATTTGTTCCAATCTGCTTTTTTGAAGTTCCAATACAGATTCGTAAGACCTTGACTGTTATTTGTATTCTCTAGTTTTATATCAGCAATTACTGCTCTGTGACCAGAACTTGGATCTTCTATAACTTGTTTTTTAATTTTTGAAACAATATCTGTTGTAGCTAACAAGAGGTCTGGGTTACTGCCTGCTCCAGAGTAATGTATGAATGTTGTGGGATCTTCTTTACTATAAATCAGTTCAAAAGTTGTGGTATTCAAAAATTCTTCCACTATCTTCCCTGTAGAATCCACTTTTTCATAACCCCATCTTTTGGAATGTGCATTGAAATCTCCAATTATGATTGTTTTATTTAATTGGTCAATAAGTGAGAGATCTGGTTCATTCCTGGGAGGATTATAAATACTGTATAAATGTAGATGTGTTTTGTTATCCCAAAAATTTAGCTTTATTAATTCACGTTTATCTGTGTTATCCATTTCTTTAACAATTTCAAAGGAGGATTTAATATCCTTTTCGACTCCAACTAATATTCCACTACTTATCAGAAGAGAGCAATAGCAGTAATGGTAACCGTTTTTTAGAGAGCACCACATTTTTATGTTTTGGCGGTCACATCGCTCTCTCACAACCCCCAGAGCGTCTGGAGGATCACACCTGTCGTTGGTTTACGGGTCTCACCGACCTGACCGGGAGAGTTATCAAAATAAATTCACAGACCATATCCTCTGATTACCAATCAGAGGACGTATTACATGCCATGACAGGTCAGCATGTAAGTGGTTAAGGTTTTATAGAGAAATTAGAGAAATGGAGAGGTTGGAAAAATAAAGACTTCCTAGCCCTCAGGAACCCTAATAGCATCGGGGTTGGAAGAGAGCAAGAGATGACCAAGGTAAGGTCAGATAGAAAAGTACAGTGAGGAGCAAAACACCAGTAAGTGAAAGTAATGTTCTGCTCAGCTTGGGTATCTTGTGGTTGCCATTCACATATCCCCTAGATGGAGACCCCTGAGACATGGTTAATATCAAAAGCTTTCTTTGCTTATTCTTGTTCTTTATTAATCTTAATGTTTTTTTCCATTTAGATTTGGAGGTGGACCAGCTTGTAATCGTCTTTATGCATGTCCAATTTGTCAGCAAGAACAGGAAGCACTGGCACGAAGAATAAAACATGAACTTGAAGTGTTCATGCAACTTAATAAGGAGTTTCAGCAAGCAGAAGAAAGCCCTGTGGTCATCTATGCTATCGCTATGAGCTGGTTCAGACAATGGCAAAGCTTTGTGACAGGAAAGGAACCAGAACCACCAGGACAAATAGATAATTCCTCAATCTGTACTACAAAGAATGGGCAAACAGTTCTTAAAATGGGTAAGTGCTACAAGCTTCTTCTTTTTCAAGTTAATTTCCTTGGTTCCAAGATCTTGGGCACACAGGTTCCTCACTATTTCGAAAAAAAAAAAAAAAAACAACAAAAGTCCAGCCATCAGATTTTTGGCTACCTTTCAAAAAGTAATCACACAATAATGGACAAACTAATACAATCATTTGAGAGGAGAATCAGGACTCTAAAATTCAACGCCTTAGCTGGGGTTTCAACCATTAATCTTTCACTTCTCACGCGGCTGCTCTAAACACTGAGCTACCATGGCAACTTGCCAGTATGATATTAAATTTCCCAACCGATTCATATTTTCCCGATAGACCGCTAGGGAATCTCGCATCTGAGATAAGTACTCCAAGGGCAGCATAAAACCCTAAGTAGTTTATGTCCTGGGTTTAACTAAACTTTAGAGGGTAATGGTTATTTTATGCCAACCAATCTATTGCTGGTTTTTTAAACTCACAAGCTTTGTTTGGACAGTGTTTGAGAGATAGAATCAGGACTGAAAAATTAAAATAAAATACTGTGGTTTAAATCCAGGCTATGACATTGAATTTTTCAGTCCTGATTCTCTCTCTCAAACAGTACCCATACAGAGCTTGTGTGTTTGAAAAACCAGCAGTAAGTTGGTTGGCATAAAAAATAACAATTACCATCTAAAGGTCATTTAAACCTGGGACATAAAGTACCTATGATTGTAAGTTGCGCTTAGGGTACTTATCTCAGGTGTGAGACTCCCTAAGCTTCTACCGCGAAAATACGAATTGGTTGGGGAATTTAATGTCATGCTGGCAAGTTGCCATGGTAGCTCAGTGGTTAGAGGAGCCATATGTGAAGCGAAAGATCTGTGGTTCAAATCCTGACTCTGGCATTGAATTTTTCAGTCCTGATTCTACCTCTCAAACATTGCCCACACATAGCTTGCATGTTTAAAAAACAGCAGTAAGTTGGTTGGCATAAAATAAACTCTAATTAGCTTTAAAGTTTACGATATTAAGAAAACATAATGTATAGCGCATCTCACCCTTAGAAGACAGTACACGTTAAATAGAGTGCTGTGTTGCAACATGTACTAGTGGCGAATCTTTCTCCACGTGCGACCCCGAGGTGGCCGGAGTCCTGTACTTAGTCCTCCAATTGCTGCTTGACGGGCACTTTTAACACCTTTGTCACTGTATGGCCTAAATTTACAAATAACTCGTCTGTATAAACAATTGATTTCCCCTGGTCCCTAAACCTTTTTATGTCTTTTAGATATTTATGTTGCCATCTGATGGTATCGTCTCTTTCTATTAATATGCACTTGTTACCCCTTCTTTCATATTCGAACTCCAAATCATGTAAGCACCGACTAAGAGTGGCCCTTGAGAAATTTGGTATGGTCTCATCACTGTTGACCCGTGACAAATGTATATTCAGCGTGGGTGGAATATTTGCAAACAGTAAAGAAAGAACAGTCCACTTCACACTATTCCATCATATTGCATTAACCTAGTTTTTTTTTTTCACCCTTTTTTATTTCTTTTTCTATGGCGTGCTTAGAGGTCCTTTCATTACTTCCTTTTTAATCCTATACACTACTGCTTCTGAATACCCGATAGCCTTAGGTGTTTCTTTTACTGTGTTACTAACACTCACTTTACTTGAAAAATAATCTAACACATTCATAATTATTTGGCATTCCTTACTTCTTAATTTACCAATATATCGTCTCTTCCTAGCTTCCCCCTCCATAACTGCAAATATTTACAGAAAATATTAAACAAATAACGCAATAACACACACAGATTCCACACAGTTACATATACGACTTCTTTCGAACTAATGTTAGTGCTGCTCCTTATACTATCTTCTGTGTCAGGCCTGGCGCGAGAATACACTGAATAGATGAATGCCTTTTGTTTGCCTTACTCGAGGAAAGAAAGAGGTTACAGCCTTTTGGTTTATTTTAAAAGCTTGCTCCAACCCTCCTCAACATTTGTTCTCGCTTGGTCCCTGATGTAAACTCAATAACAAAAAAGTTTCACACTGCGTAAGTTTTGCAGTGCACAGATATAAAATTTTCCGAAAACATTTAATTTAAAAAATTGTAACACTTAACTGAGTAAACATAGAGAATTCAAAGTAGGCAGGTAGTAACACTATAGTTTACTCTAGCTAAGAAAAAAATATAGACGTATTCTAGCAGTTAGTTTGTTAATTAGTGCGTATCATAGAAACAGTATATATCAGACTTCTATTGAAAAAAACATTTCCTGAAGAAATATGGGCCTATAGAAATGTATAATGACTCTAAAAAGGATATAAACCTATAGAGAAAAACATTCTGCGTAGGATAATGTGTTCAAACCTGAAATTTATAACAACTCAATATTTACACATATTTAGGAACCTGGCAACAGCGCAAGGGTAGAAAAGGACGAGGCTAATGGCAACTTGTATGTGCTCGATAGAGACAAATATATCCTATTTAACTCCATACTATCATCTAAGGGTGAGGCAAGGTATAGTATGAAAATACAAGGTATGACTTAAAAGACCTAATTGTTTTGCATTTATGGCCAAATTTTATAAATGCATTGCTGTAAGTGCTTAATTCATTTGGAAATGATTTCTAGTTTCAGACTATGCTCAACTTTCTGAAGAACTTTGGTGTTTTTTCCGCCGAGTTTATGGAGGAGGCCCTGAGGTGGTTCTTAGGCCACCCAGTCAAAGAGGGAATATGCAGACTTCACCAAGTTCAAGAGTGACAGCTCCAGGGCCCGAATCCCCTATTGGCATGGCACATGCTCATAAGGCACGTAGTACTGAAAACATTACTGTCAGCCACACTGGAAATATAAGTGCAGTGCGACCTGCTGGACGTGCCCAGAGTGTGAGTGCAGATAACATAACAATAAGAATGGCTGCTTATTCTGCATCGGGAAATAAAGCAGTATCTGGTAAAGAAGTGGCTGCGGATGAGAAAGGTAAGCTTTTATTATCATAAGTATTGTCATGAGTGATTGTCAATTTATCTAGAGAATTTGACTATCATGAGTTGCATTTATTAACACTATTTCACAAATTAAAGGATGATATAGCCTGTGAAATGTTATTTAAATGCTGTATTGTGATTACTGACCTCTTTAAAGAAACATGTATACATACATGTGTACTGTATGCCCACGACAAGAAGGCTAGAGGGGAATGAAGAGCAGAGGGGGCTTCAATTGTTTATCTGCTCTGGTAGCGTATCTGTTTACTAGGAAATGAGTGCATGAGAATGCATATGAGTCGCCCACGTTACCAGATCTAATGCGCTTTGCAGTATTACAGATGCTGAGATTTTTTAGTATTATGCATTATTTGGCTCTCGCTGCTAACACGCGCTACGGCACTACAGTTATATACTCGTATTTTGTTAGTTTTATTCTTGGCTTAATATTTACATATGGCTGCAGTTCAAAAGAAGGGACAAAGTATTCACAGTGAAGCAAGGGAGGTAATTAGAAAAGTGATAGAAGTATGTGACAAAGAAGCGAAATCAGGACAATTGAAATGTTTATTATCACAAAGAAATTTACGTGTGGCAAATTATTGTGGGATATCGTAACATAGTGCAACAAGAATAAGAAGAGAAGGTGTTAAAGCTGGTGAAAAATCACTTCATACTCCAGGGAAAAAGAGACCAAAGGCCAAGGAATGCAAATTTCATTGTGATGACTTTGATAGAACAGTAATTAAAAACATAATTCGAGACTTTTATTTGGTTAAAAAACAAGTGCCCATTGTACCGAAGCTACTTGCAGCAATTAGGGAAAAGATAAATTTTCCTTGGGGAAGAGAAACTCTGCGGAAGCTATTGCACGATATGGGTTTCAAATGGAAGCGATGTGGAAGTAAGTGAAAATTACTTATTGAACGTCCAGATATAGTTAACTGGAGAGCTAAATACCTAAGAGCTATAAATGGATACAAAAATGCTGGGAGAAATATCATTTACATTGATGAGTCCTGGGTGGACAATAATTTGACATTTGGGAAGTGCTGGCAGAGTGATGATATCTACGGGATTACGACAAACACTAGCTCTTCGAACCGCCTGATTCTTGTAAATGCAGGCTGCAACGAAGGTTTCATACCCGGAGCTTCTTTGATATTCAAAGCTGGGCTTGCTAGCGGCGATTATCATGGCCAAATGAATGGAGAAAATTTCCAGAAAAGGTTGGAGGAGAAACTGTTACCTAATATACCCTGCAATAGTGTCATCGTGCTTGATAATGCTCCATATCACAGTGTACAGAAAATAAGCCTCCGTCGAAATATGCTGTAAAGCAAGAAATGGTACAATGGTTGGAGAACAATATTTCATATTCTGCTGCAATGCGAAATTCCGACTTGTTTGATTTAATTCAAATACATAAACCAAAGGGAAAAATATACCATATCGACAGAATAATAGAAATGCATGGGCATACGGTTCTTAGATTACCTCCTTATATGTGCAAGTTGAACGCTATAGAGTTGACATGGGCAGCAATAAAACGACATGTAAGAGAGAGAGCATAATGTAACCGGTGATCTACATTTAAGAAATCTACAGCAGGTGTGTGAAAGTGCAGTGAACTCCGTTACAACAGCTGATTGGGAGGGCTATGTTAGGCACGTTAAGAAACTTGAGGATGAGTTCAGGCAAAAGGGTTGGCTAGTGGAAGATGCAATAGACAATTTTATTATATCACTAGGAGGTCTGTTTATTTATAATTTTGTTCAACACAAAATTTGTCAAACTGAATCCAAACATATTTGCTGTTGTATTCATTGTTCCGAGGCTTCCATCTTCAAATTATTTCATTTCAGCATTAGATAAGGTAGAGCTAGATAAGGTAAAGCCATCTTCCTTTCTTAGAAGTTTGAAAACAGTGTTGTTATAATCAATTTAATTTAAAAGGTGAGTCAATATCACTAAACAAATTTGACATTTGAATAGAAGCGCTGCAGCATCAAATTACGTCAGTTGTTGCACATCTATGGCTTAGTGCAGCTAGATTCTCTAACCTGATCATAGCATAAGAAAAGCAGAGGAGGTGATAATGAAATGTGATCTGAGGACTAGGGAGTCTATTTTTTGACAATCTTTCCACTTCTCTAATTTTTCTATAACCTCTTAATCCCTGGCATGCTGACCTGCCATGGCATATAATGCATCCTCTGATTGGTAATCAGAGGTTATGGTTGGTGAATTTATTTTGATAATTCTCCCAGTCAGGTTGGTGAGACCCGTAAACCAATGACAGGTGTGGTCCTCTAGACATTCTGGGGATTGCGAGAGAGCGATATTCTGGGGATTGTGAGAGAGCAATGTGAGCACCAAAATGTAAAAATAGGGTGCTCTCTAAAAAGTGGTTACTTTTACTGCTAAATATTGGAGAGCAAGAGAACTAATTGCTTCAGTGTCAGAAGCCCAGCATTAGCAAACAACAAATTTTTTCACGAATGAAGACTGTCATTGGTTGAAATTTTAAATTGTTATGCACATGATTGGTTGATGTCAACATCACGTGTGAGTGAAATAGTCTAGGTGTTTCTTCTGCAGGATAGGAATGGGAGATGTATGGGGACTAGAGCAAAGAAGTGTAAGGGGTGTTTGGAAAGTAATAAGGAACAGGACCACCTCCGTAGTGCAGTTAATAGTGTGCTTGCCTCTGGCACGGAGGACTCAGGTTTGATCCCCGGTACCAGCATGGGAATTTTTCCCCCACTGGGAGGTCTGGTACAGGGTGCACTCAGCCTCATTAGGTCCCAGTGGGGCCAATTGAGGAGCTACTTCATGGAGAAGTAGTGACCCCAGGTCGAGAAGGCTGCATAACTGGCCGGGAGGGCTCGATGCACTGACCACGTCCCACTCTCCAGTACTGCATCCCACTAATGACACCTGTAGTTGGCAGAGATGGGGGACACAGCAGCAGGGTGGCGAGCCTGGGGTTTAGTTTAGTTTAATAAGGAACAGAATAGAGGATATAGAAAGAGAAGAAGTGTGGGGAACAATAAAAGGGAACAAATCTTTGATGTTATGTAGCATAATAAAAAGGAGTGAGAGAGGAGATAAACTAGAAGAGTGCATTATGATTGGAGCAAGGGAGGGTTTAGAGCATTGTCAAGTAGAATTTTAAGAAGTGAGAGAATGGAGGTAGTAGATATGGGGAAGTAAATAGGACAATATGAATAGAAAGTAATAGCAATAAAATGTTAACAAATGAAGAGAACAAAAGAGTAAAAAGCATTGGAAAATTCTTAAGAAAACTCAAGGAGAAGTGGACAAGGAAGGCAAAGATTCGGTGGAAGGAAGGAAAGATAGAGGGGAAGGAAGAGCAATCTGAACAAAGGGATGTAATGGGTTACCAAAGTTGTTAGAGGGCAGGTTCCAAAAGCAGCAGTAACCAACAAGAAAGGAAAGATACATGACTCATATTGTACAAAGGCAAGATGTAAAACAAACTTCATAAGAAGGATGTAGTTTGGCGTAGTTACGTACAATGAATTCATTTATAAATTCAATTGTGTTAAAACTCTTTCTATGTAAGGTACTGTATGCCCAGCACAAGAAGGCGAGGCTTAGGAATGTGTAACGTAATCATGTTTTGCTTCCCGCACGATGTTTATGTCTAGTTTCCGAGTATGATAAGGATGCTAGGTTCGTTTAAAATACACCGTGTTGTCACATAACTCACCTAGAAGTCCAGTTGCCGTGCAAGATCCGAGTCGGAGAAATCGTCACCTTCGCTGCTGTCACTACTGCTCTCTGGATCTTCGTCAGACCTCCTAGTGATATAATAAAATTGTCTATTGCATCTTCCACTAGCCCATCCTTTTGCCTGAACTCATCCTCAAGTTTCTTAACGTGCCTAACATAGCCTTCCCAATCAGCTGTTGTAACGGAGTTCACTGCACTTTCACACACCTGCTGTAGATTTCTTAAATGTAGATCACCGGTTGCATTATGCTCTCTCTCTTACATGTCGTTTTATTGCTGCCCATGCCAATTCTATAGCGTTCAACTCACACATATAAGGAGGTAATCTAAGAACTGTATGCCCATGCATTTTTATTATTCTGTCGATATGGTATATTTTTTCCTTTGGTTCATGTATTTGAATTAAATCAAACAAGTCGGTCTTTCGCATTGCAGCAGAATATGAAATATTGTTGTACCATTTCTTGCTTTACAGCATATTTCGACGGAGGCTTATTTTCTTGTACACTGTGGTATGGAGCATTATCAAGCACGATGACACTATTGCAGGGTATATTAGGTAACAGTTTCTCCTCCAACCTTTTCTGGAAATTTTCTCCATTCATTTGGCCATGATAATCGCCACTAGCAAGCCCAGCTTTGAATATCAAAGAAGCTCCGGGTATGAAACCTTCGTTGCTGCCTGCATTTACAAAAATCAGGCGGTTCGAAGAGCTAGTGTTTGTCGTAATCCCGTAGATATCATCACTCTGCCAGCACTTCCCAAATGTCAAATTATTGTCCACTCAGGACTCATCAATGTAAATGATATTTCTCCCAGCATTTCTATATCCATTTATAGCTCTTAGGTATTTAGCTCTCCAGTTAACTATATCTGGACGTTCAATAAGTAATTTTCTCTTACTTCCACATCGCTTCCATTTGAAACCCATGCCGTGCAATAGCTTCCGCAGAGTTTCTCTTCCCCAAGGAAAATTTATCTTTTCCCTAATTGCTGCAAGTAGCTTCGGTACAGTGGGCACTTGTTTTTAACCAAATAAAAGTCTCGAATTACGTTTTTAATTGCTGTTCTATCAAAGTCATCACAATGAAATTTGCATTCCTCGGCCTTTGGTCTCTTTTTCCCGGAGTATGAAGTGATTTTTCACCAGCTTTAACACCATCTGTTCTTATTCTTGTTGCACTATGTTACGATATCCCACAATAATTTGCCACACATAAATTTCTTTGTGATAATAAACATTTCAATTGTTCTGATGTCGCTTCTTCATCACATACTTCTATCACTTTTCTAATTACCTCCCTTGCTTCACTGTGAATACTTTGTCCCTTCTTTCGAACTGCAGCCATATGTAAATATTAAGCCAAGAATAAAACTAACAAAATACGAGTATATAACTGTAGCGCCATAGCACGTGTTAGCAGCGAGAGCCAAATAATGCATAATACTAAAAAATCTCAGCACCTGTAATACTGCAAAGCGCATTAAATCTAGCAATGTGGGTGACTCATATGCATTCTCATGCACTCATTTCCTAGTAAACAGATACGCTACCGGAGCAGATAAACAATTGAAGCCCCCTCTGCTCTTCATTCCCCTCTAGCCTTCTTGTCGTGGGCATACAGTACTGTTGGTTTGAATTAAAAAAGAACTCAATCAGTAGTAATAAAATAGAAATAAACAGAGAAATTATATCGGAAACAGACCATATTAATTATTATTTATTTATGCCAACAAACTTACTGTTCCAGTTTTATCTCTCAAACTTTACCCACACACGGCTTGTGTGTTTAAAAACACTAACAGTAAGTTTGTTGGCATAAATAAATAATAATTACTGTTGGTGTTTTTAAACACACAAGCCGTGTGTGGGCAAAGTTTGGGAATTTAATGCCATTCTGGCATTTGTCACAATAGCTCAATGGTTAGAGCAGCCGCCTGGTAAGCGGAAGGTCTGTGGTTCAAATCCCAGTTGTGGCATTGAATTTTTAAGTTCTAGTTCTACCTCTCAGACCATAGTAATTTTCTAGGAGTGATTGTTGGCAAACAACTAAACTGGAAATCATACATTAAACATGTCTCTAAAAAAATAAATAAAGGTATATATATACATCAGGTGAGTCAGCCGCACCTTATTTTTTTGGAAAGTAGGCCACCCATCTAACGGCATGTGTGCCTTAGTTCAGTGTTGCGCTTACTAAAATGTATTGCTTGACGTTCTTAAAGAGAGGAATGTGCAAAATTGAGAGCAACAGTGCTTTAAGGGACAGAACGTACGCCTCGCTAAAGTACACCTCAAAAACATACGACTCGTTTACTGGGAGCGAATTCCGGTTTCCAGCCGATTTTACAAACTTTTTATTAGAGTATACATAGCAACGTAATTCAGTAAACGTCTCGGAAAAAATGGACCTATCATATGAGTACACTAACGTCAGCTAAAAAGAAAATGGTGGATTCTTGTACTTAGAGCAGGGATTGGCTGCTAAAAATTAGGAAAAATTTAGACACGCCTCATCCATTATGGACCTGTACAGTCACAACGGACATATTGTTAAATAACACTTTATTTGCATTTTTGCGTGAATTACACCTTGTGCATCTCAATTAATATGCATAACAGCTTTTGCCATTTAAGTAATAATATTAAAACGCCCAGTAAATGATTAAAACTGTCTTAAAAGGCTAAATCAAGCATGCAAACTTGCGAGGTGGCAATGGCATAGCGCCAGGCATACAAGTCCTACTATTGGATGTGGTACGTGCTTTCAGGAAGTCTCGAAATAGCTGAATAGGATTGTGATGGGTCCTCTGCGCTTAACCCCCAATGACCCAGGTTTGAGTCTCAGCATTGTAAATATTTTTTTTTTTTTATGTTCATCAAAACTTAGAAACCGAATTCACAATAATCTAATTATGAAGTCCCTGAGGGTTTAGGACATTATAATATAAATCGTTTTTGGTTGTCTGCATTTTTAATAGCACAATAATTCATTGTGTGCAAAATTGAGTTTAACTTCCATGTTAAACTCTGACAATGTAATTCCCTTGCTTTCTGTGTTCAAATGTGTATGAATGATCCTTATTTCAATTGCACCTACCTATAGGTGTGTTTAAACAACGACATAATTGTAGTTCACCAATAAAGAAACATCAAACAATGTCATAAAACATAAATAAAACAATAAAAATGAATATAATAGTTTTCAGAATAATAGTTTGTAAATTGTGAGGACTGCACGGTTAAAAAAAAGAAAAATTAGTACATGCAGGTGATTCCAACCACCTTCACAACAGACAGATTACTTCAGAGTCTTGCGCCCGTTCCAACTGAGCTACCTAGTAACGTGTGAGCTAAACATTCCGTTTAAGATGTAATATTCGCTGGTTCCAGTGAACATTCGCAGAAGTGCAAACGTCAGCTGTCTAATTACGAATATATTAAAAAGCAATGTGATAACATCTATATTAGTACTAATTTCATCGAGTGTTTAACATCCATGTTAAATACGCGGGTAGAGTCTGGTAATGGAGTCGATGTTTTCATGTTGGACTATAAAATGTGGATTGCATAAAACTCGAGAATAAGGGGCAGCTGACTCACCTGGTATAATGAAACAGGCTAGAAACATGATGGATAAAGAAACTGTCAAGCAGATTTACTTTGCTTTCATTTATTCCCACATAAAATATGGAATTACTCTTTGAGGAAATATCACGGAAACAGACATGAAAAAGGTATTCATGTTTCAAAAAAAGGCACTCAGAATAATGGAGAGAGTGGATAAGAGGCATTCGTGTAGACAAATTTTCAAAAACCATAAGATATTAACTGTTCCCTGCATATATATATATATATATATATATATATGAAAGCATAAAAAACATTATATTGGACAAAGAGGAGCAAAAAAATAACAATGTTCATAAGTATAGATTAAGAAATAATAATGAATATTTTAGATCTACATTAAGGGGTACTTTAAATAATCAAGATGTAAGAAGTATGGGGAAACAATTATTAAATAAGCTACCTAAAGAAATACAAATCATTGAAAATAACAAATGTACATTAAAAATGATAAAAAAATATTTAATAGAAAATGCTTTTTATAGTCTAGAAGAATATAAATCAATTAAGGCAAAGAAAATCAAGTTGTAAATATATATGTAAATGTAAAGATGTATGTATACTTTCTGACATGTCCTTTAATTCATGTACTTGAAGGATGAATAAAATGAGTTATGAGTTATGGTATCAAATGCATCTTCAAAAATACATTTGTTCAGGACATTCTTATTTTTAAACATACTACAGCATGATTTCATAGCACAGGGAGAGTAAAAAACCTCCAAACCAGCTGTGCTTGTTGCCAGCTGCCGCTATCAAGAAAGGCATGATGAAATTACACAACATTTTTAAAACTACTTTTAAAGGCTTTATTTACCAACTGTATAATAGGAAATGCTGAAACTGGCCGCTGTTGTCCATACATTTTTGGCACCTCTTTAGGACACTATACATCATTCGCCGTAGTTTACATTAAGTAATACTGGCAATTTCTTGGCAGATATATTTGTTTTAGTTCTTCCAGGGTGTGTGGGTTTGTCTTGTACGCTTTGTTTTAAATTACTCAAGAGATATAAATCGCAAGGGGTTAGGTTGGGGGACCTAGAGGGTCGCAAATGTATACTAATAATTCTGTCCTGAAACACGCTTTCAGTTGTTCTTATCGACAGATTGGCCATATGAACTGATGCAGAATCTTGTGGAAAAAAGGCAAAATCACGCTCCCTCTCTGTATTCACGTTTGTGGAGGCATCAACTGTTGACTCAAAAAAAAATTGGGCCTTTAACTTTTTCTCCACTAATGGTGCACCATACACCAATTTTTTCTTCATGAAGGGGTACTTCATGAACAATATTAGATTTCTCAGAGCTCCAGTAGTGATTATATTGTGTATACACATGTCCATGAAGGTGAAACCAAGCCTCGTCCATGAAAAATATTAAATGTGGGCCTACTTTGCCATTGTATACACTCTTGAGGGTCGCCTAATTGCAGAATCACCTGGTTGAGGACCATGTGGCATAGTTATTTTATATTATTTTAACTTAAGCAATTTATAGCCATAAGAAATGCTTACCTGTTGTAAAAGATAGGTAAGGGTATTCTCCAAATGATGGCCAATGTCATCTAATGTTTCTTTAGTAAGAACTGTATGCCATCTTTTAGATTTCTTAGCCTGAACACTTTCTGTGGGCTGAAACTTACTGTAAAGTTCATAGTTGTACAGCTTGGAATTTTTACACCTGGGAATATTTCTGCAAATCACACTTTCACTTGACGAGCTTACTCAGTTAACTCATACAAATCATAAATAAATACATGCCGTGCAGTAGAAAACATATGCTGAGTCATAATACACTACAGGACAAAACAACGCCTCTCATAATAAGTCAACCACATCACATCACCGTCAACTCAGTACTGCAGAGCAAAACCATGTCAGTATTGTGACCTTGTTTACAGCAGCAGTGCATTATCATGCTTCCACTCGCCCAGTGGAAAAACACTGCATAGCTAGTTCGAGGTTTTTGCTCTCCCGTTATAAGTCAGATTGCTCAAGCTAGGAAATATGCCTTGTATCAAATTACTAAATGTCACAAAGATTCAGTTTGTGTGATATTGTAAATAATCTTGTACAAAAAAAAATCATTTTTGTGAATGTTCTGTTCTATAAGCTGTCAATGTGTTAGCATAAAAATGACACCTCTTTTTTTTTCAGGTGTTTACAGCACTCCAGTACTAGCAGCAGACTGATTTTTATCTTTGGCAAAATGCTGTTGCGTGATTTCACATGTTTCGTGTGTGTGCATTAATGTATGCATGTGTATATGCATGTGTTTATACAGATTATATCTTCTCTGTGTGTGCTATGTAGCTACTAGCCTATGATCAGAGGTCAACAGGAACTTTTGGAAACCAAGAGTGAATTTTCATAAAAAAATATTCTTTAAATTTTGTTTGAAACACCTATACTAACAATCAGATTGTTACCTCCATTGCCTCTTGTCTTTGTGCTTGGATGGAAGGATTACAAACTTAAAAGATAACACAAAAACATTGGTTTTAAAAATTGATTTTCTCCTCCACTGAGGAGAATGTCCTTAAATGTAGTTTAGCATTGAGATGCTAAGACTGCAGTTATATGACAAAGATACGAGATTACAAGCTACCTTCAATATGCCAAAATCAGTAAGCTCACATTGCCATCATTTGTGAATGTCCCTTTGAGGTTACTGATTCTTTGCATTTAAACAAATTACTAATAGCTGTTTATCTATGTTTGATACAATACATTGATCATCCAGAAAAAAAAAAGCATTAAGGAAGAAAATCAAGGTGCAACTTACATATATATATGTAAATAGCTAAATAGTGGCCTAAACGACAAGCAGGAGTACATCTTAATCTTAATTTGTTCATTTGTATGTTCAGGATACATTTGAAGTTCAGTTATGTATAAATTAATTATACCAAAGAATTTTATTGTTAAATATTGATTTATTAACTTAAATACCTGTACAAATTTTTAAAAACAATGTGTAACATGAGTTTAATAGTTTTAAAATATATTGTTTTTCACGTTTACTATGTTGCTAGATAACTATTGAAAATGTTAATATTCCTTTTTGAAATAGAAGGAAAGATAGTACACTTGTATATCATATTGTATTTACATTCCGTAGAACTTTATACTCTGTATTTACTTGTGAACACAATTGTGTGTTTTAAATATGTATGTATTACACCACTTTTATTTGGGAAAACATGTTAGGTGATAGATCAACTGTGTGATTTCATTATGTAGTGTATCATTTGTTGTTGATTTATTTTCCCTCATTTTAAAGTTACACAATAAAATTGTTGAATATAATAATTTGTTTTATCTTAATATAACTTTATTTCTTGTCAAGGCTCACTCTTTTGAAAATAGTAGCATTTAACACCTGTTAGTAATGTGTGATCCAAAAGACTGCGAACCGGCTGTGCTGTGTTTTGTCTGTACAAGTCCTCTGCACTCATCGCCGACTGCTGCTGTCATAGAACAGCACGGATAAAACCATACAGCATTTTTAAAACTACTTTTAAAGGCTTTACTTACCAGTATAATTAAAGCAGATGCTGAAACTGGTCACCATTGTTCTCCACACATTTTTAGCATCTTTTTAGGAAATTATCAATCACTCGCCATAGTTCACGTTGAGAAATGCTGGCAATTTCCTGATGGATATTTTGTATTAATTCTTCCAGGTTGTGTGAGTTTGTCTTGTAACTTTGTTTTAAGTTACCCCAGAGATAGAAATCGCATGGGGTTAAGTCAGAGAACTGAGAGGGCCACAAATTTCTACTAATAATTCTGTCATGAAACACTCTTTCAATTAGTGATCAATTCTTCACGGGTGATCAGCCGTGTTAAGTATGTGAAGGTCGAGCTTTCGGCCATTGTATACTCCATGGCCATCTTCAGGACTAAAAAGATGAAAAGTCTCCTCAGTTTTCCAATATATACTATGGTTAGGTTGTATTGTCCTAGCCAATGCGCGGGTGATGGTTTCTGGTTGGGCCTGCTGTAGGCTCGGCCGCAGTGTTTTCCCGCGGGTACGAACTTTGTGTGGTGTCGCCAGTTGGGGTGTCTTCCCGTGGGTACATATTTTGTTCAAGGTCCAGGGGTGCTCCGCGGAACCCGAACATACACTTATTACTACTCTAGCACCCTGTCCCCCTGCTTGTGCATGAGCATGTGCATGGGGAGGCGATGTAGCTCCTCTGGATGATCGCCATTTATAAAAATAAAAAAAAATTTTTAAAAATCTGGAAATATATATTGGAAAACTGAGGAGACTTTTCATCTTTTTAGTCCTGAAGATGGCCATGGAGTATACAATGGCCAAAAGCTCGACCTTCACATACTTAACACGGCTGATCACCCGTGAAGAATTGATCACTAACGTTCGCCGTGAAAGTTTCAAATCTTACATACACTCTTTCAGTTGTTCTCATCGAAAGATTGGCTGTTGCAGGGTCTTGTTGAAAAAAGCCAAAATCATGCTCCATGTCAGTTAATTCTCTAAAAAAAGGACGCAAAATTGTATTCACATATGTACAGGCATCAACTGTTCACTCGAAAGAAATTGGGCCTATAACTCTTTCTCCAATAATGGCGCGAGTTGACTGAGTTAACACATACGAGTCATAAATAAATGCACGCTGTGCAGTAGAAAACAAATGCTGAGCCATAATACACTTTGTGACTAAGTACAGGACTAAATAATAAAGCACACTGGTAATAATGCAGCTGCATGATATCGTGTCAACTCAATAGTAATTGTGAGCAGAACAGAGAAAAACAAGTCATGCTCGTGACTCTGTGTATATGAGCTGCTGCTATCGTATTTCCGCATTTGCAGTGGAAAAACATTGCGTAGCAGTTCACATGTGTTTGGATCTCTCTGTATTACAGCATCACAGACAGTGATCACTGATAGTACATACAATGAAATAATATTTTAGGAAGAAAATATTCCAGGCATGAATTTGGGATATCTCCCTGGCATCTGCAAGTTATGGGGACTGAGGAAAGTCTGGAGAAAACCTTGGTCAGAGAGGAAGTTCTGGTGGGATATGAATTGCAGACCTCCAAAATAAGAGCCTCACATGTTACTGCAGTCATCTCCCTCATTCTTTCTTCTGGGAGGTGTTTATGATGAACACTAGATCTTTGATTGCATACAAAGGAAACAATTCCTTACTTTAATTTTGTGTAAGTCTCAAGGATCAAAAATATTCATTGATTAAAAACGTGAATCATACTGCATGTTATGAAAGACTTTCCTGAAGTACCCGACCTAACAAAGAAACCACAAAAATTTTGGGGAAAAACATCTTTATTTCTCTACATAGTCTCCTTTCAGCTCGATACACTTTTCCCAGCAATGCTCAATAGTTTGGACACCCTGTTTATTGTGAGTGCCATTGAGCTCTGCAAAATAGCCATGAACTGCAGACTCCACTCTTCATTGTTAGCAAATCTTTTACCACCAAGCCATTTCTGGAAACAAAATAATCAGAGGGGGCTAAATCTGGCGAATAGGGTGCATGAGAAAGCAATTCAAACTTTAACTCATTGATTTTGGCCATGGCGATAATGGATGTGTGAAATGAACTGTCTTGATGAAGAAAAACTTTCTTTTTTGATAAATGCACACAATTTTATTTGATTTTATCACTCAAATGCCACAACAAGGTCACATAATACTTGCCATTGATTGCTCTTCATTTTTGGAGATAATGAAAATTATCCCACATGCATGCCAAAAAACTGATGCCATGACCTTGCCTGGAGATGGGTCTGTCTTTCTTCTTTGGAGCCAATTCTCCCTTTCAATCCACTGTTTCGATGGTTCCTCATCTAAGGTGTGAAGTAATGGACCCATGTTTTATCCATGATTATGAATTGATGCAAAAACCCAGCTTTGTTGTGGCGAAACAACACCAACACTTGACTGAAACATCCTCATGACGCTGTGTTTGTTCCATTGTGAGCAAATGCAGCACCGATCTTGCACACAGTTTTCACATGTCCCAATTTTTCGAACAATATTCAATGTAGAGCACTTTTTGAAATGCATGCAATGTCTGCTAGCTCAGGCACTTTCAGTCTATGGTCGACCACTGCAATGTTCATCTTGGCAGCTTATACACCCTCATGCTTAAACTCTGCCACCCAATATTAGTTGGGCTAAGATCTTTCAAATGAAAGTATTGTATCATAACAATGCTTTATCCATGTTTACAAATTTGCTGAGTGCATTCACTCACTATCGATGGCGGCCAAACAAATACTAAAGACACACACACACAGTTGGTGTACGCGTCACGTGCTCAAGAACTCACATGACTCTTAGCTTCAGTCTGAATTGGGCATTCCCAGGTTACCAGATTCTGAGTCATGAAGAGATCGTTGCAAGTGTTGTACAAGAGGATGAAGATTAAGAGAACAGTGATGATGAATCTTTGAAGTGTGTATCTAAAGTAGTAAAGTAGTCCACATGGATGATGTGATTTCTTACGTGGAAAGATCTTCAGACCCACAAGTGCTAACCTATTATGAACATTTCAGACAGTTTCGCTCCTTAATCATAAAGAAGCAATATTTAAGTGTGAAGTAAATGGGTATTGACACTTTTTTCAAATCCACTTCACAGGGAACGACTTCTAACCAATAGTAAATCATGTAAAGTAAATGGTATGTACCAATAAAACAGTTTTAATTGTTTTGCTTCATTTTCGTTCATTTTGCGATTTAATGGACTTTCAATTTTCAAGACAGCTTCTGGCCCCTTTTAGGTCCACTAAACCGAGAGTTTACTGTATACATATGTTAAAAACATTCGTACGACACAGTTGGGTTGAGACATTGTGTCAACATATATGTAAATTCATACTTCTACTCACCTTTAGAACTTCTTTGGTTGCCTTAAATCTCTTTGAAAAATACTGCTAGTTTTGAAGAAGCCAGTTGCTTGCCAACTTTTATGATTTGTGTACAGCACGGAAATCTTTTTACCACTTTGCAACATTGGAGACATTTTCTGGTTTCGTAGCCAGATATAAATGTTGCAGATTTTCACCATGGGTAGGACAAAACAGATTTTATTTCATAATATTGTAACTTTTATCACCTCATTGCTCTGTGTGGTATACTATATCATGATAGGTCAGATTTTTATCCAATCATCTAGCTGTCATGATTATGGCCCCCTTTCATTATAAATAAATAAACAAGCCTGTAAAATCCCTGTTGGACAAGGGCCCCATACCACCTATGGTAGGGTTAGCTCTACAGTACTGAGCTAGTATCTGTGAGTTAAATTTCCCTTGGACAGTCTTGATTTTGCTTCTTTCTTACTGCCCCTACTTGCTAGTTACATGATTGTGATAGTGTCTATCGTCCCTTTATACTGATATTATAACCTCCCCCCCCCCCTGCACTTTTCACTCCACTCTTTTCTACTGCACTATCATTCACTATGTTTTTATTCTCTCCCTCATTTCTCTCTCGCCATTCTCATGTCCATGTCCATCCTGCCTGAGGACACTGTTTCTTCTTTGAATCACTCAATTAAGCACAATGTGAGTGATTAGTCCAACAATTGTGCTGTTTTTCTGTTGGGGCTTTCTCCCTTAGTCTTTGAAGGTCCCTCTTCACCGCAAGGCAGCAATTCCCTCAAATTACCCTTGGAGAGACAGGGTGCCACTTATACCATCCTCACCGTACCAATAGACTATCTCTGCCGAAGGCTGCCATTGTGGTCTTCACCTTTGGTCCACTCTGGGAATTTTATTTCCCCAGTATCCACCATATCTAGTGAATTTTCCCTATCCACCACCTGGGGAGGTACCCAATGGGAGTGGCATCTCCACACGGGGTTTCGTGGACATGAACCCTAATATTTATGATTGGGCCCAATTTATTCACTACTTGTTTCCCTCCTACTGCAGACTACTGACTATTGTGGATACCAAGCCCCTACGTGTACCTCTCTCATTTGTGGACATAAGCCTTTCTACTCATTATTCTCTCACTGCCAAATCTCCCAGTGCTCGCTTTCCAAAGTCATATGGTGAATTGTTGATGTGCCTCCACAGAGCATTACTTCAGCTACCTCCCTGTACTACAATACTCAAAGAAAATTTGCCAGTTACCAATGGACACTTCGAAATATACAACGGGGCTGGATAATCTTTCATTTCCGAATATTTGTGTCGGAAATGTTAAGTTCCGGTCATGGGCGTCGCGAAGGGAGGGGGGGGGGGCAAGTGGGGCCGCGGCCCCACCTGGAAGTTGGT
Source organism: Tenodera sinensis (assembly GCA_030765045.1). Classification (NCBI taxonomy): domain Eukaryota; kingdom Metazoa; phylum Arthropoda; class Insecta; order Mantodea; family Mantidae; genus Tenodera; species Tenodera sinensis. The sequence goes on from CM060967.1 coordinate 132,974,465, forward strand.
CTTTAATGTGCAATCAATTACTGACTATTAAACTATTTTATTTTTAATGTAAAGATCAATTTTTATTTAGCACAAATTAATATGGTTATATGCAACAAGTATTATAAATTTTGACAGTAAAATAATGAATTAAAATTATCCGATTGCAAATTTCAAACATGTGCCCCCCCCCCCCTAGAAAAATGTTTGCCGACGCTCGTGGTTCCGGTGATTTACGTCACGGGTTGGAAGATCTATAGCTAATTCTTGCTTAAGATACGCGCTTTTATGTATTGCAGCCCCGATTCTACGTCAGAATTTCCTTTGTCTCCACGGCACCTCTTTCTTCTTCGCATTTGGTGGACTCCAAATTCGGGACGTATTCGGAATTGCATCTGGCAGCGTGGAGTCTATTGTCCTGAACCCGGATCATATAACATCCCTAACCGACTTTGTATTACCATCTTTAACTCGCTGCTACATCGCTGTACTCAAAACTCCCACTTTTCTTTCTCTGATGTATCTCGGTTGGAAGGACACTCGATCCTCTCCGTTTGTAACCTTCATAACCGCGACTTCAGTAGTCTTCTCTTTAAGCAGTCAGTTATAGCTTGCACCGATGATATCCTGTTATGTTCTCAATTTCCCTGGATGCTATTTATTGTATTTCGAATGTACGTCAGTTCGATCTCGATGTTCCTTCCGACATTTCCACCACTTATGCTCAATGACGAACACCACGAAATGCGCTTCAATTTTCCTTAAATGAGGTTACTCACTGCTTCACACCCCCGCATCTTTCAGTGGACTAGCCTCTTCCATTCAAACGTGCTGTCAAAATTTGAGGTCTTCAATTTCGAGTATGATATGATTTGAAAATATCGTACTCGACATCTTCATGTTTCACTTTTAGCCCAGGTACAGCGTTATTCTTAGGTGAATGAACAGCAGACCTTGCGGACACACACACGCACGCACATCCCCCACCCCTTCACGTACGCACACAGTTGATTTATTTATTTTTTACTATGTAGAGCAGGACTGCGCAACTGATGCTCAGAAAGCGGAGATTGTTTACGATCTTGACTGATGACTATGTTTCTCAGGTAAAAAAAGAAGGTCGCTCAAGATATCGCGCGAGTCACCCAGGCTTGCTGTAGACTGAAGGTGAACTATGTCTTATTGTTGTTTCCCAACTCCCCTCTTACTGAAGCGTGAAAATCGCTTCTCTGAGGCACCTATCACGTCAGTGTGGTACGCTCTATACTAGACTTTGCTATCTTTATTTTCATCTCGACCATTGCACTTGTTTTGACGCACCTAGTGCTCTTCAGCTTTTGCTCCTTCAGCCTCCAGCCTGCAGTCAAGTAATGGAAGGTACTATGCAAAGAAAAATGTCACTAATTGCCTGGAAATTTAACACCACTGATACCAAGGCTTACCGATAATCCGTATAATGAGAAAGCCTATCAACTTGCTAATAATGTTGTCACACATTTATAATAACTTCCCGCTGAAGGATACTGCTCACCTAGTTTATAGCTGAGTAAAGAGGGTGCTAACCTCATAACCCCCAAGCTCTGCGTCACTCAGCATCTAAAGTAACATTTCCCTGGTCTGGAAAACTAAAGGTGAAGTCATCTTCAAACGCGACTGTCTACTTATTTTGTAACTCGTAACTTTCACTATGTAATTGTTATTTATCCACTAAATGTAGCACATATCAATTCTTTCTATTCTCATCTTTGTAATCCAGTTCTTTGAATGCATTGTTGCTACTTTATGTTAACGAATTTCAATGTTCTCTGGCTTTTTATATCATTTTGACAACTAAACAATGAAGCTCTCAGCTCCTTGCCAATCGTTCGTCGGTAGTGGCGGTTCGCAGTGATATTTTCAGGGTAGGCAAGTATTGGAAATGCGCAAATTACAGATATAACAGAAAAGTTACATTTGCTAACCTTTACTGGTAAAATATATCAATAACTTATCCTTCTTGCTAGTATATTGCTTGATGACATCATCGGTTTTTCTAGTGAACGATGTTCACGTTCAATAGATGGCGCTGCCCTATTTCATCATGCTCCTTACGTAGTATTTCACTCTGTTAAAGCAAGAGACGCTTCTTTCGGCACCACTAAAACTTGTAAAATAAATGGCTGTAGTTGGCTAAATATCCTGTAAGCTTCCAGCAGCACACCTTGAATATCACTTTTCACAAATATTTTCACAATTTTAGTTACACTTCGAGACATGAACTGTCCTCATAATAGACAAACTCTAGCTCGTCTCTCAATCTTGAAAGGTCAAGACACATGGCGTAATCATTTTTAATGAAGCCAGAAAAATATTTTCTAAAGGCACTAAACCGTGATAAATCCATAATTGAAGGAATCCCAGATTTTACTGCCTCTAAATCCGACCTGAAACTAAAATGTTATGTTGTCCACAATCTCAAAATATATATTTTTAGATTAGATTGTATTGCGTTCAGCGAGTTCACAAGTAGCCATGGAGGCGGGTTTTTTTTTTTTTTTTTTTTTTTTAATTTAATTAACGTCCTCCAACATTGTGTCATCTCGGACGAATGAATGAAATGGGTGAAATGATGCTCAAATGAGCCCGAGGTCCACGGAGCTTTAAGTTACCCGACATTCGTCTTCTCAGGGTAGGGAAAACCTCGGAAAAAAACCTTACCCGGATAACTTACCCTAAGCGAGATTCGAACTCGCGACCTCTTGAACGTGAGGCAGACACGCTACCGAGGCGGGCATGGAGGCGGGTGAACTTTGAACATGTCAATGGAAATATACAATATAGCATATAAAAAACATCATATACAGGCACAAAAAACGCACAATGGAGAAACACAATCATATCTCCCCTATACTTTTAAGATCAACATAATGTATATTTAAAGATACAAATTTAACTTTGTTTTAAACTTTCACTAGCCTTTTCCTGCCACGTCATTTTGTTTAGTTATGATATGGTCAGTGGCGAAGCGTGAAGTAACAGGGTAGACAGATTCATCTTGGCTACATCCTTCAGCATCGACTCGCTTCAGGATAAACTAGCTTTTACTTTTCCGATAATGTGACTACTCACTTCTAATTTAAGTTGGCAAACGCCACATGAGGGTCAATGACATGGCCGCATGAAACGTCTGCTGTCATAGAGGGGTTGTAAGGTTGTGCATATATAACGGTACACCGCTTATATGCAGGTAGAATTATCATCTAAAGAACGGAAAACGTTTACCTCTCTTGGCATATTTATCTCCGCATAGTTAACAGCTGTATACAGCCGTTCAGTAATTTACAAACGCGTTCAAATGAGAATGAAATGCTTTTGTAATTTATGTTCCACAATAAATTTATTATAACATTTATCAATAATACATACTTTTATTATTTATTTATGCCAACAAACCTAATGCTGGTTTTTGTAAACACACAAGTCATGTGTGGGTAATGTTTAAGTAGTGGAACCGGGGATGGCAAATTCAATACCATAGCCGGGATTTGAACCACGGATCTTCTGCTTATCGAATTTACAAATTCGTACTGGAAAGTTGGTCATGGTGGCTTCGTGGATTGATCAGCCCTTATAGAAGTGCCCTTGTAACAGTTTCCGATTCTAAATGATCTCTTATCTACTACTCTGAAGCCACTAAACCAAGAATGGCCAACTTCCTTTACTAAAAGAATCTCGGCTTTCTCGATGACCCCTAAACGGCAATTCCTGGATCCCCAAATGGCAAACAACATCGCCCTACAATTTTCCTTTGACACAGTTTCATTGTGCCTAATGGCTTGCAATCGATACCCCTCCGAAACAGCATGATCTATGTGGCATCACCCTAGCATACGAAATTTTTCTGCAGAGTTAATATGGCTCTGAGATGCCGAGTACCTCTTGGCCTTCTTTTCAAAAATTTTCACCGTATTTACACCAGTTTTGTGCCAAGAATCTTCACCCTTACCGCCAAACATCAAGCAAAATAACATAAAAGCCTTCGACCTTTTCCTTCGCCGGTTCAACACAACCACTGGATTTGTCATACCGTCCTGCTGCGATAAAGTTAAATGAGGTCGTTTCTGAAAAAATCTTTTACCCTTAACTTTTGGTCTAATGTGAGTGATAAATACCGTTATTAAGTACATATTGAACTGCAACGAAGTCAGGACTGTTAGGCATAAATTCACAAGACATTGTCCTGGGAGGCACAACACACACACACACACACACACACACACACACACACACACACACACACACACACACACACACACACACACACACACACACACACACACACACACACACACACACACACACACACACACACACACACACACACACACACACACACACACACACACACACACACACACACACACACACACACACACACACACACACACACACACACACACACACACACACACACACACACACACACACACACACACACACACACACACACACACACACACACACACACACACACACACACACACACACACACACACACACACACACACACACACACACACACACACACACACACACACACACACACACACACACACACACACACACACACACACACACACACACACACACACACACACACACACACACACACACACACACACACACACACACACACACACACACACACACACACACACACACACACACACACACACACACACACACACACACACACACACACACACACACACACACACACACACACACACACACACACACACACACACACACACACACACACACACACACACACACACACACACACACACACACACACACACACACACACACACACACACACACACACACACACACACACACACACACACACACACACACACACACACACACACACACACACACACACACACACACACACACACACACACACACACACACACACACACACACACACACACACACACACACACACACACACACACACACACACACACACACACACACACACACACACACACACACACACACACACACACACACACACACACACACACACACACACACACACACACACACACACACACACACACACACACACACACACACACACACACACACACACACACACACACACACACACACACACACACACACACACACACACACACACACACACACACACACACACACACACACACACACACACACACACACACACACACACACACACACACACACACACACACACACACACACACACACACACACACACACACACACACACACACACACACACACACACACACACACACACACACACACACACACACACACACACACACACACACACACACACACACACACACACACACACACACACACACACACACACACACACACACACACACACACACACACACACACACACACACACACACACACACACACACACACACACACACACACACACACACACACACACACACACACACACACACACACACACACACACACACACACACACACACACACACACACACACACACACACACACACACACACACACACACACACACACACACACACACACACACACACACACACACACACACACACACACACACACACACACACACACACACACACACACACACACACACACACACACACACACACACACACACACACACACACACACACACACACACACACACACACACACACACACACACACACACACACACACACACACACACACACACACACACACACACACACACACACACACACACACACACACACACACACACACACACACACACACACACACACACACACACACACACACACACACACACACACACACACACACACACACACACACACACACACACACACACACACACACACACACACACACACACACACACACACACACACACACACACGTGCGCGCGCACTGTATAATTTTGCAGCACACTTTTAACAGTCACTCTTGATTTTTACCGATACTGATCACTAAAATGACCAACAGCCAAAAAAACCACAGAGCACAATGACCTGTCTGATAGGAAGAAATTTCCCTTCTTGGCGCTTGTTGCCTAAGCTGGTGCCAAAACACGTGTTTGCTTTTAGACATTATATTAACAGATTATTATACTATTTAGAGCTTTTAAATAATTACTACTTATACAGCAGTGTATTGTTAATTCGAAATTTCTCTTCATATATCTCAATTCAAGTTCAAGTTCAAGTTATTTATTGTAAAAGTATTGGCCTGGTGCCGGTACATTGGGCCCGGCTTACAGGCTATATTTACATTGATTTACAGTTGACTTTATTCATATTTACAGTTTTCGCTATATACAAAAGCCCATATGGTGACCATCTGTAGATCACCGAGAATAGTTTTCTTTTGTCTTTTGTCTGTTTTGTCTTTGGGTTATATATACATATCTACATATTTACAAATTATATACAGACACATACACGCACGCATTCACCCACGCACACACTCGTACACACATACACACACACACACACACACACACACACACACACACACATCTTCATTGGGCACACCAGAAATATGCGTCCCAGCGCACTACACTATTTACATTTTTGACACTATATACACTGTCCCGCGGTGGCAGCTCCTGAATATTTTCCGAGGCGAGGGCCTCTGCCGGAACATGTATGTGGCTTAGGGACGAGGTTGCGTGGACGCGCATTAGTCGGCGAGCCGAGCCGCTTCTAGAACATTTTTATCCTAGTATGCTTGCGGTGCTTTGGCTCGCCTTTGCCGATGTTAGCGATCACGTCATTTTCGTGGTTCCTAATGCGCGTCCATGCCGCCATTGCTCTTTTGTCTATTGCCTCCGGGATGAACGCGATACGAGTTTCGAGGTGAAGAGTTTGGGTGGTGGTGAGGAGTGGAGCAGAGAGGATTTTTCTAAGGGAGGTTTTGGAATTGTTTGAGGGCAGTTTTGGAGGCGTTAGCCCAGGCCACACATGCATACAGGACCACCGAGAGAATAAATGACCTATATAGTATCAGTTTTGACTTTAGTCGCAACTGTTTACTACGGAAGATGGGGGCGCACAACTTTAGCCGCTGTCTGCCTTTATTGGCGCTATTTTTTATGTGGGTGGACCAACACATTGTGCGGTCCAAGGTGACACCTAAGTATTTAACTTGCTGACGTTAGGTCTGTTGCCAAAGTGTGACGCCGCTTAGAGAAATGAATCAGCTGGCATTTGTCGGGATTAATTTTGATTTTCCAGTCATGTTGCCATGAGAGGAAGTTGTTCACATAACGTTGCATTTCTGCAAGGCCGAAACGTGGATTTCTATGGTGGTTGTATATTGCAGTGTCGTCAGCATACATGGCGACCTTGCATCTGGCGTCCACTGGGAAATCATTGGTGAATAATATATACAGAAAAGGGGACATTATTGCCCCTTGTGGAACGCCAGCCCGCATCACTCGCTCCCGAGAGGAGGAGCGGCCCACTTGGACGTAAAACTGCCGTTTTAAAGTGTGCTTAAAAACGACAGCTCCATATTAGTAGATTTACTGGCATGTAAAAGAGCTCCTGCGGGACAAAATTCCGGCACACCGGAATGTGATCCCGGCAATTGACAACGTTGTTAAACAACAAAATATTTTTTTGATAAACGCACTGAGGATGTTCGACGCAGCTTCAAACGAAACGTCTGGAAGAAGATTTTCCACTAGACCACGGCCCACAAAACCGGATAATAACTTTCTACTTATAACTATTGGTCCTACATTTCAAAGTTAACTGGTACGGTATTGCATAGACAGAGCGGGGAAATTACTGCACTTATACTTCATGAAGCAAGAAGCAGAGATGAAGAAACGAATGAAGATGTGATGCACTGTGCAGCCGGTGCACGGATTTGTGTCATTGTTTCAAATTTTTTGTCCCAATCACTCATTAGCAAGCAGTCGCCAGGTAATTGTGATTTGGTAATTTCGATTGGTCTCTGTCATTAAGATGTTTAGATCTTTTGCGCCAGTTTAAACAAACTGTTTGTCCCGATGTTAATATATTTACTATGATTATAGTCTAAATTATGCATTTTCAGTAAAGTCATTCAAAGGAGGAGACATATTTTGGAACTTGTGTACATGATTTCCACCATTTTGGTTCCTTGTAATTCGAGCCCAATAATAGAAATTTTATTTATAGGGACTTGAGGAAAATATTGTTGGCAACACTGACGTTCAGTAACCGGTCGTCTGCTAATTCAAAGAGTTGTGTACAACTGTTTGTGTATGGTATAATATATCGTGAGGAGGTTCTAGGTGGTCAAAATGAGACAATTCTTGTATTTGTTTCAAAAGGCCTTTCTGGGAAAGAATGTTACGAAAAGTAATATGAGTAAGTTAACATAATTTTGCTCAGAATGTGAATACCCTAGTAATGTGTAATCTTTGTGAACATGGTTGTTCTAGTTGCCTTTTGCTGGAAATGAGAGTACAAATTAATAATTTTATCCATTTATGTGTACTATGTTTTTTAGGTATCTTATCCTTATATTAGTCTATTTGTTTGAGATATTTTTTCTATTTTTTCCAGTTGATTACATTTGTTCAATATTTTTATGTTCTTGTTCTTTTCTTTCTTTTGTTAAACTTTATCCATTTGGGCTGTCATAATTGAGCAAGTTAAGTAAATAAGAAAAAATAAAACAGTGCAAGCAAAACTGAATAAATAGATATTGAATTCAGGAGTACAATGTTTTATGTGTCTTAGAAGAGTTAGATTGAATTACAATAGTAACCAGCATCTTAACTTCACAGCTTAACATTCCTCTACTTGCATCATGTCTGAGGGATATAGTGATAATTCTTTCTTGGATAAGCAAAGTGTGAACAGAGCTACAGAAGTGTTTGTTATTTGCTTAGCTTGCTGACAGTACAGGGAATCTTTCCATCCAACAGTGAACAGATGTGTTGGAAATGCCCCTTTGTATCAAAGTGTGACTGTTTTTTAAATTGAATCAGTTAATGTTGAAAGGAACTAAGTCCACTTTTTAAAGCTTAGAAATAACTGCAAATAACGACTGTATGAGTGAACACTTTCAACATTGAATGTCAAGATTGACCATCTTCTGTAAAAGATGATATTAATGTGGGGGACATTTGCAGACAGTGATCAGTTTGAAAAAGGAGCTGGGTTTGTAGGATGCATGCAGAGGCATTATTTCTAAGGGAGCATGGAGCTGTTTTGCAAAAGAATGTGCTATGTGAAGCAAACTGAAAATATTCTTGGTTATCTAATAAATGGGAAGATACTATCTTGGATGAAAAATTGGATAAATAACAAGGCATAGCAGAAATAAAATCTTGCCAGATACAAGGCTAGAGAAAATTGATAAAATGGGAACATTTTTAAGAAGAGTGTGGGTGAGTGGGGAGGGAGCAAGAGGGTTTAATTATAATAATAAAGTTGAGATCTATTGTAGAGGCTCCATTCCATAGATACAAACCTGAAGTTTCAGGTATAGGAGAGTCTGAGACTTTTGGTTGTTTTAGATTCTTAAATGTGGCGTTTATGTCCTAAATCAGTGATGCCAAGCGGCGCGCTTGAGCTTAAGCATGCGTTTAGATCTTAGCCCACGTTGCCTGTGTCAGCAGCACCTGCTTGCTCTGCTTGGGACAGCATTAATCTGGGCTAGACAATGTGCATACCAAGGGAAAAACAAAGACACTTTCTCATTTGCAGTTTCTTAACATAAGCACAGAAATTAATAAGTATTGTCACATATTGGATACACTCTTAAAGGAGTTTGTAGGATTTTCTGATTTGGAAACTCTCAAATCTAACCTGGATCTCTTTTCCTTGCCCTATTTTATTGATCCCGAGAATGTTCCAGTTGAAGGTCAACTAATTTATGCTATGATTCAGATCTAAAAAAGGCGAATAGTGATAGTAATATTGTCAGTTTTTATCAGGTCCTTCACTCACAAACATAACCAGAATTTCATAAATTTGCGACAGAAATTATGTATATGTTTGACAGTGCATACATCTGCAAAAATTTTTTTCTTTAAAGAACTGTATGAAGTGCCGTCTAAGAGCAAAATTGTCTGTTGAAACCTTATGTCTGCCTTAAAACTTCTGTAATTAATGTTTCCATGAATAATAAGTTGTTGGACGAAAAGCATAAACTGGGCATAATTAATGCCTAATTAAGTTCAAAATGTGACCACAAGTAGAGGTTTTATTGTGGATCTATTTTTATTTTATGTTACAGGAGCAGTCTGTTTCCTTTTACATTGCAAACTTAAAAGTTATACAAATGTTCCGTATCTTGTGTGGTTTGAATGTTTTGTTTTTGGAATATTAATTTGTTTTTGATTAATTATGTTATTATTGTAGTTCATATTAATACTTTATGATCACAAAATCTATGTAAATAAGCACTTTTAAGCCAAACAAAAAGTAACATAATAAAAATAGTTGACTTTATTTCCCCTTCAAACTTTCTACACCTATGTTTTGTTTAACACTGCCGATACCTGTGTTTACACCACAATCTATCCCGAGGCACTTCATGCTCACGAGTCCTGCCAAAGTCACGAAATTGTGCTTGTGTTGACGTCACTGTCCTAAATTGTTCACTTGTTGGGAATATAAATCTTTCAAATTCTGCTAAAAAATGAATTCTTTCATTTTAAATGAGTTTTTGTAGCAAAATGTACGTTTTTCTTGCCTATTGGAAAACCTAAAAGAATGCTTAGGAGAGGGAGCTAATGTTTAGGATTAAATGAAAATTCGTGAATAATTCCTTTATTACTCCATGGACTGTTAGCAGTGGTTAGGGAGCTCCATCAACTGACAAATAGTCTAAGAAGAATCCCAAAAATTCAGCTTGAGAAAACCTCATAAATGATGCACAAGAAAAAATTGAGAAAAATATGTTTCATTTTTAACATACTGCTTTTACAGGATCTTTGAATACAGATGTGAAAGTAGTGGTCAGATCAAGAGAGAGGAGAAATGCGATCTTTGGTGAAGAACTTAAACGACAGAGAGAAAATACTGGAAGAATAGAAAAAATAGAAGTACGTTACACTGGTGTTCCAGAGCCTGCAACACTAATCATGAACAAAGGTCTTTCAACTCCTCATGACTGCTTAAAACGTAAGTGTAACTTTAATTTAACCAACATGTAAGTTCACATATTTTACTTTCTTTGCAATGCCCTTGCAAATTTTTTTTATTTATTTATGAAAGCAAGTTATGTATTTTGGTCAAACAGAATTTCAAATCAAACATGTTAATGAAAACAAAGAAATAGCAATTCAAATCCCTCTACCTTGAAATATTTTTTGTTATTTGTGATCAGTTAGGAAGTATATTATGCTGACTGTATGCATGTTTTAAATTCAGTATAATTATGCTGCTCAAAAGTTTAACCTGGGCTTAATCTTTGTTAATAGAAACCTCTCAGATAATGCACTGATTATTCTTGGAAGCTGCCAACATTTCACATTGCACCAATGAATACGTCACTTCAGCCAATGAATGGATAGAAATCACAAATGACAGATAGATGTTCAGTCCACATGGAATAAACCACAGCGTTGCAACGTTTTCTGTTTTCCCTCTCACTCTTCTCATTCATTGATACTGTAAGAAATAAATGTCCATTTTTTGAGAGGTAGAACTGGAACTTAAAAACTCAATGCCACAGCTGGGATTTGAACCACAGACCTTCCGCTTATCAGGTGAGTGCTCTAACCATTGAGCTACTGTGACAAACTGCCAGAATGGCATTGAATTCTCAAACCAGTTCGTATTTCTCCTGGTAAACCACAAAGGCAGTCTCACATCAGAGACAATTACCCCAATGGTGACTTACTATTATAAGTACTTTATGTCCCAGGATTAAATAACCTTCAGATGGTAATTATTATTTATTTATGCCAACAAGCTTACTGTTGGTGTTTTTAAACACGCAAGCCGTGTGCGGGCAATTCAATGCACCCGCCTGGTAAGCAGAAGGTCTGTGGTTCAAATCCCAGTTGTGGCATTGAACTTTTAAGTTCCAGTTCTACCTCTCATACATTGCCCACACATGGCTTGTGTGTTTAAAAACACCAACAGTAAGCTTGTTGGCATAAATAATAATAAATGTCCATGTTTGTAACGTGTATGTTTACTTGGAGAAAAGTGACGTTACTATCTACGACACTGGATACCTGTAATCTTATCGCACCCATTGAAGCACGAGGGTAACCATTTGGGTAGCACAATAATACCTGAAGTGCACTGTTGGAATGCATCCCATCTTTAAAATGAGCTTCCATGGTCATTCTGATTATGTTTGTAAATAAGACTAGTGTGGCACCGGTACAATGAAGTCCGGTTTATAGGCCAAAATTTTCATTGTGTGTATTAAACTATTTACCAGATTACATACAGTCTCTTGATAGTAAGTAGACCTTGTCAACATTTTACCTTTAAGGCCTTTCTTGAAATATCCTATTGAAAGAGCCGCTTTTGTTTAAGTGCACTCCATCTGTAGTAAAATCATTATGTAACCATTAATTTAATATCAACCACTAAGCAGTTCTTTATAGCATACAGCTAGTCTAGGTCATGATCAATTCTCTTTATTCTTCAATTTTATTGCAATTCACTATGGGTAATACACGATTGAATCCAGTCAATGGTAAACAAGTACATATAAGTAGCAAAGACAAAGTAACAAAACATTAATAATAATAAATACAATAATAATATACAAAGAACTGATTAACCAAGTAGTAGAGACTATGTACAATGAACTTTAACAGATTACAAAATACATACATAACATTGACTTTTTGATTACTGAACTTTTAACCTGTTTTAAAAATTCCTCTAGTGAATAGAACACATTATTAACTAAATAGGTTTGTAAAGCAGATTTAAATTTAGTGTAGTTTGATATCATGTATGCCAGGTAACACACTGATCATGATCTTGGTTTTGGATGCTTGGGTTCTCTTGCTACTTATCAGGCCCATAGTTTCCCCTTATCTCTCCTATCTCTAGTCTTATCTATGGCAGATGCAAAATTTAATAGCTGACCATTACTATACTAGTTCCTGTTATGCAAATAAATTTTGTTGGTGCAAATGATACCTATTTATATCTACGGCCTTTACAGTGTTGTTTCACAGTGTGTTTAACTATACAACTGCAAGACTATGATTGGATTTTGTGTTGAGCCCCTGCCATTAAATTTTGTGTCAGCCATAATATTGTTTGTTCCTGTATGCACCAGTGCTACCTTGGGATTTTCATTTATTTAGCTTCTACACTTTTTCTTACAATTCAGTTAGGTTTATACCTGGGCATCAACTACATGCTCTTTTTCTCTGTGCACCTTGTCAAAAAAAAAAAATCTGATGTGTTGCATTCACATGACTTACTCTACTCTTGTACTAACCATTCTTACAAACTCTTATTCCTATATCTTCTTCCTGTTAAGATAAACATTTGTACAAATTATCTTATTGCTTATTTCTTTTTTGGTGCAAGGGGAATATGGGAATATAGTAGGCTCTGAGCGATAGTCAAATCATTTAAAGCTTTGAGATCCCATTCTCTTTGCATGCTTAACATATAAAAAAATGAACAATGTTCCATTTCACCAAAGTTTTAAGTTTTCTGAAACTGACACACGTAACAAGGAATATCTCCGAAATGGTTCACTCTACAGAAAAATTTATTCAGATATAAATTGTGTGTTTTAGGGAGATCTACATTTTTTGTACATTAAGATTTTGTCCATATCTTACCGTTTACGAGTTATTCAAAAGCATCCAGAATAAACAGGACTACCTAGGCTATAGCCAGAAAATTCAAAATGTACATTTCATTTGTCATCAAAATACCTCAAACATATGACATTTTAATCAAAATCGTTAGAGCCATTTTCAAGAAAATCAAAACTTTTGAAAAATTTTTCATGTAAAGGGTAGTTTAAGGTGGGACTATTTTCTTCAAAATCTTCGTGTCGCATCCTTGAAAGACATTAAACTTAAACACCAAGTTTGGTTTTTTAGCAACTTCTTGTTTTTGAGTTATGCTGTCCACAGACACACACACACACACACAGACATTTTTCTAAAAATGCTTTTTTTGGATTCAGGGGGTCTCAAAACATATTTCCGGTAAAATCTCGACATCAAATTTTTGGGTGGAATACAATACTTCTCCTACTTACCAGTAAAGAAAGTAAAAACTTATTTGAAAATGTTGAGTTCCATTTTTAAAATTAATTTTGAGCTTCTCATTTTCTTCTGGTTAGAAAATTTATAAAATGTGCAATGATGTTTTGTTTTCATGTCATACATGAGCTGCAAAGTGGCTGATTGCATATGCATATTTTCTGGACGAGAAATATTGTCCTGTGCTTATTTGAGCATCATTTAACCCATGCTATTCATCATACGGTATGATCTAACAAAAAAAAGTCAAGTTTTCAGTTGCATTGACCATATTTCCTGTGGCTAGTGTACTTTGCATTTATCATGTGGTGTAGTTTATTATGCAAGTTCCACAACTTTTAGTTTTACTAGTTCGTATTTCTCCTGGTAAACCACAAAGGCAGTCTGACATCAGAGACAAATTACCCCAATGGTGACTTACTATTGTAAGTACTTTATATCCCAGCTTTGAGAATTTAATGCCATTCTGGCAGTTTGTCACAATAGCTCAGTGGTTAGAGCGTCCGCCCGGTAAGTGGAAGGTCTGTGGTTCAAATCCCAGTTGTGGCATTGAATTTTTAAGTTCCAGTTCTACCTCTCAAACTTTGCCCACACACGGCTTGTGTGTTTAAAAACACCAACAGTAAGTTTGTTGGCATAAATAAATAATAATCACCATTCTGAAGGTTATTTAATCCTGGGATATAAAGTACCTTTGGAAACATTTTGATTGTCAATAAGCAGTGAATGCTCTGCTATATCTGAGATGGCAGTTAATGTGTTATTACTAGGGCCCGGATTCTTAGCTTTTTAACTATTTTATTCCTTGATAGTTAACTGCAATGGTTTAATTTTATTATCTGTTTCATGATCATCGGAGCCAAATACTTGAATCTTATAAAACCTAAAAATGGCTAAATGAGACTTTAAAACCTAAAAGAAGCTAAATCTCCTATTTATTTTAAAATGAAAAAAAAAACTATGTTAAAATGGGAAAATGAAATGTTTATGAAATTATGAATAGACTTTGACTGTTACATCTCTGCTATGTCTTTTTGCTTATGTATGCTTAGAGGAGTATTGAAAACAATGCAAGAGGCAAGTGACTTGCATTTTGCTTTGTGGGACCAAGCTCTGTATTGTTGCAAGCAAGCAATGAGGGGATTGTTGTCGAGGGGAAAGGGGCATTAGCAGAACCTGCCATAAACTCAAACCAATCAGTTTAAAAACAGTATCCGTTGTGTTCAGTCGACTATCGTGTTATGTTAATGCTTACAATTACTACATTGTTAGAAGTCAATTTTCCTTAGATTAAGCAGGTAATTTAAGGAGCCAGTGTCATGCATAAAGTCAGCTCATCTCGAAGGTGGTTGATTCGTCAGTGGATAGGTAACGATCCGAACTTCACCACAAATGGCAAAGTAATATTTTGCCAAATCTGCCAAAAGCGAAAGAAACAATGCCCACAGACACAAAAGCTTGAACAAATACGAACACCTTCCATACTGCACAGATAAAGTCGCATTAAGCGGCTAGGTGCTGTGCAGATAAACATATCGTATGGGATAACCTGTGCAACCTGTTTTCGAATGCTGGAATTCAGGTAAGGATTAAGCTCCTGTTATAATGCACATAGCGTATAAACTATAATTTTATTTATGTATTTTCCAGGTGCCCTCTGGCCAAAAATGGCATTTTGAGCAGCACAAAGGATCTACAGGTCATATTAGCAACATTGCTATAAAAAGAGGACAATTAATAATAAAATTAATAAAAAATAATATAAAAACTATTTCAGGAGGTTAAAGAACTAAAAAAAACTTTTTTAAGATACAAAAATAACTAAAACGTTAATTTTAAGCACCTAAAAATCCGGGCCCTAGTTATTACCATTTGCAACTACATATTTGTGTGAACTAGGCTTCTTGATGTTGACTGAGATTAAAACATCAAAGAGAAAAAGATACTCAAATTCATCAATGAAGAAATGAGTTTGCCTTTGTCAACAATTCCACCATGAATCAGCCATTGAAGATCACATTGAGGTTCAAAAACCACATTGAAGATACTGTAACGTGGGCCTTTCTTAGGCGCCTACGCCAGATGTAACGTTCACCTAGGAACGGTTACGAAACGTCCCCAAATACCTAGTGGTAGTTGGAGACGTTCAGGAGGGAGTAGCTCAGAGGCATTATAGGTTCTCGGCAGTAGTGGTGAAAGTTACTGACATGTAATAGTCAGAAAGAGGTGCATTATACTGAACAATACCTTTAATTTATACAAATTTACATAGAGGAAGACTAGAGAGAGACAGCTGTACTTGTTACCTGTAAGGAAGTTGTAGACGTTATCTGCTCCATTCTCCGGAGTTGTCGTCACGGATCAAAGTGTCGCAGATTCCGGTAGCAAGCCCAACATCGACCCCCGAGTGGTCAGAATCCGGAGTTTAAATACTTCACGCTAGATTACTCAGCGCTTGCCTTACCATTTGTCAGCACAGCTGATGGGTTAACGACCAGAGCAATGGCCGGTTCGTAACCTTACTCTGCAACGTAAGCTTGACCATGCTTCCGCGTGAGCGAAGAGTAAATGGCCTGTCCGGACTTTAATGACTTTTTGTTCCAAATGTATAATTTTTAGAATTTTAGCTTTAATAAATGTTTGCCGAAATTATCAACGTCACAACTTCCGTCGCGCTAAGAACTACAGCTGTCCTCAGCTGACCAAAAAATTAGATTGACAATATTGATTACCATAACTGGTACAGGGAGAAACCTATACAATATATAATAAAAAAAAAAATTGTGTCATGGGCGGCCAAGAAGGAGAACTGTGGATGGAGAGGGATAAGAGGACGCAGGTACCCATAGGTTGAGGAAGGGGAGTACTCGCCAAGGCACAGTCTGAAGAACCAACTCATTGTTCTTTCGCTGGACGCACAAAAGTTTTGAGGCACACACACCACAGCACACTTGAACGTCGTGTGAAAACGTCGTTTTCCTAAACATCTTTCCTTTTTCGTCCTGTTTGAAGGTGTATCGTACTTTAGTTCTTTTCTACACCATGAATATAACACAGAATTGAAGTCATCCAATAGAACATTTTCTGTAGCCATTACTTAGTGCACCACCCCACTCAGGTGGTACTTTGAAGAACGCGCCGGCACTGAAGTGTCCAACATAGGAGACTCCGTCGAGTAGCTTCCTCCATTGCCCTTGTGCACATATTCCAACATACGCACCAGTAGTACGATGTACTGGACGGAGAATGAAGACATTTGTGCCGTCCAGAGGTGTATGCCCTCACATAGGCGCCCTGTGCGAAGTGTCCGGGAAGGCTTTCCTCCTATGGCGAGCATCCGTGTGGAACAGCAGGGATGTTGATGAACTGCCCGCAGGAGACTCGGGGAAAGAAACAAAAGTAGTTACGATTAATAAATGAAATGGGGAAGGAGGTAAGAAGAACAAAACAAAACAAAGATAGGAGGGGAGGCCCAGCACATGTAGAATAACTACAAATGAAACTAAGACAACTATTCCTACCCTGTCCAGCTAAGAAAGAGAAAAAAACATGTTTACATATATATGTATGTATATATAATATATATGTGTATAAGTAGTCATATTTCTTAAAACAATTCTGGGTAAACAACATATTAGTGGAGAGACTAGGATTGAAAATAAAAAAAAACTCAAAACATCACTGACACGTCTATAGGGTATAGGAATTTAGTCATCATTAAAAAAACAGCGAGAAAGAAGAACAAAAAAAGAAAAAAAAAAAACGGTAGAATACATTTCGATCTTGACTCAGATATTGCGGTATCAGCTGCGTGCTGTGTGTGGAAGAAGTGACCTTCATAATGACTGTTACATAAATGCAAAGAAGAGCTGAAATGCTAACACCATAAATTGAAAAAACTAGTGACGTTGCAATCTAGTCCTTACATCGTGCCAAGTTGCGGCATGAAGATTGTACTGAATGGACGCATCAAATACCTTAGTGCACCATACATAAAAACAATATTTGTGCTTTATAAAACAGTTTTAACACTAATTAATCAAAACAGCATAAATTAGTAGCAGTGCGCACACACTTCCTCCTGACACTTATGGAAGCTATCAGAAACACCAGAAATATAAAACAAAACACAACTAATAAAACTCAATAAACACCATAACGAATATATACTCCACAGAAACATCACAACAAGACCTTGCGGTTTGACACTTGTGTGATTTGTACTCTATAACAATATACACAGACCAGGTGCGATATTCTATCATATTTACGTCACAACAAGACCTTGCGGTTTGATACTTGCGTGAACTTATTTCTTAACCTTAGTCACATTTTATTTAACAAAATATGCATCAACATCAACATCTACGCCATCAGAGACCGTGAGGTTTGACACTCTATGGCCATATTATAAAAGAAGCACCATATATAATGGAGTCGCGACGTCATACACACACAAAAATAAAAATATTAATGGGGTTTCTGATAGGTCACAACTTAAAGCTATAACAATGTAAACAACTATCAAGAAAACAAAAATAATAATCTAGTACCTAATACTTAATACCTAAATTGCATTTCTTTATAATTCTAAAAGTAATAATGTACTAAAAGTGACAAGTGTGGCATGTAGCACATTGCGTCTGCCCAAAGTGTAGGCATTTACTTTTTCCGACCACATTAAGAATAATGAATTTTAATATATAAAAAAAAACAAGGGGAAAAATTGACTCCCTTAAGGGATTTCCTGGGTAGCGTTGAGGACGCTGGAAGCTGGTGGTGAAGAGGGTTGTCGGAGTGTCGACGTAAGCAGGAGGACACTATTTCCAGGCGTATCGCTGGAGTTAGATGCTCCTAAGGATCTTGCATGTCGTCTCAGCCGGACCATCTGTAACCAGAACTTAAAAATCTTATAAGTAACTGCGATCATGATAAGAAGTAAGAGAATCGCAAATACCAGTACTGAACCCTCAATGAGTTCCTGGGGAATAGATGTAGAGGCGGCCACACCCGGTACACGGGTCACCACGACAAGCTCCGGCCGACGAAAAATTATCAGGGCGAGCACTATCGTCAGCAGCGACGACCACATAAGTAATACTAAAATAATGGGGGAGAGATCGGTAGTCGCGGGCGGGGTTGGAACTGAAAGCGGGGAGAAAGGTCGATGGGATAGATTTAGGTGAGGTATTTCGAAAGACCAATTCGTATTTAGGCATTGGGACAAGTTGGCGAACATGAGCTGATTCGTGGAGGATAGGGGATCAATTTTAAGGGATGTTAGGGAGGACCACCCTGCAGGAATTAGATGTAGCAGTCGAGGTTCCGGAGCAAGAGACTGGAAACAAGGGAAGCGCCGGGGAATTTGCAGGCTATTCCCGGCATGCAGCTCGCAGAAACAGGGCAACGTAAGCTGCAGGGCACCAGGAGAGCCTTCTGGCGGTAGGTATAAGGGGCTACGTGTACTGTTACAGAAGAGCTCCAAGGGTTGGACAGGATGAGTAATAACAAATTGTGTAAGGTAAAAGATAATAAATGGGTATCCCCATTTATTATACATAGGTAACGTTAAAGAAGAATAATGGAGCAGTTCACCGATGTGAGGAGTGGAGAGAGAAAGAGGGGGGGGGGGGTCACAAAAAAAAAATCGTATCCATAAATAGCCTTCAATACGTATACTAAAGCATATGAGAGTGTATGAATAAATATCTGATCATACTTCTATTGAAAACTCACAAAAAAAAAAAGGATTTCTGTGTGAATAGTAGATATGCAGCTAACATGGGAACTAGTAGTTTGTCAAGACCTATAGGTAAACAGACTGTGTCAGTGAAACGCTTGCATTGCTTCTCGGATGTCCGGTGTGGCGCGTGTGAAACTAGTCTCAGCAGAAAAATGTTGTGATCCGTGTATGTGTATTGCGCAAGCCTTGTAATTATTTCTATCTCCTGAAGACACGATGATATGGACTCATCTTGTTGACGTGTATTGTGCGTTCTCGATTCGCTCTCCCTCGAGGGTCGCGGACCACGTAGTTAACCGGCGAAGTTTGTTTTACTACAACATATGGACCATGATAACGGTGAAGGAATTTTGTTGTTAACCCTTTCTTTCGTGTCGGCATGAAAATTTTAACCACATCGCCTGGTTTATAACCCATGTGGCGCCGTGTGCGGTCAAATAGTCGTTTCTGCTTTACTTGTGCCGATTTAATTTTTTTGAGTGCAGTGTTACGTGCGTGAATGATGTCCTGTTGTGTAGTTTTGACAAAAGGGTTATCAGAGGAATATTTAAGCTGAACTTCTGTTGGCAGTATGGGATTTCTACCATAAAGGAGAAAGAATGGTGAGTACCCTGTTGATTCTTGGATAGATGTGTTATATGCCCAAGTAATATGGGGAAGACAAGCATCCCAATCGTCGTGCTTAGAACTGACATAATGACTGACCATATTGATAATGGTTTGGTTACATCGTTCAACTAAACCGTTGCATGCAGGGTTATACGCCGTAGTAAGATTGTGTTTAACTCCCATAAGTTTAAGAAGTTCCTGTATAACCTCACTTAAAAATACCGCGCCCCTATCAGATAATAAGGTAGCGGGAGCCCCGTGCCGACAGAGAATATTTTCTAAAATGAAGCGAGCAACATGGGGTGCTGAAGCTGAAGGGAGGGCTCTGGTTTCAACGTACTTACTGAAATAATCCGTGGCTACTATAATAGCAGTATTACCGTCCCGCGTCTTATGCAACGGTCCTATAATATCTATGCCAAATCTTTCACCAATATGGTTGACGGGGATGGGCTGCAATAGACCTGTCGGCTTTAAATTCTTTGGGCCTTTGCGGGATTGACAAGACGGGCACCCTTTAACAAATAATTCTATGTCTTTCCGCATACCAATCCAATAGAAGCGGGAACTAATTTTCGAGAAGGTTTTTGTAAAACCCAGATGTCCAGCCATAGCATCATCATGGTGTGAGTACAGTATTTCGTTTTTCAGCGATTCGGGGATAACTAACAGATGCAAATCACCAGACGCACCAGCATTTTTCCTATATAGCACTCCTGATTTTAAAATGTAACAAGACGCTTGTCTGCGCAATGTAGGGGAGGCCAAATCCGGCTGCTCCACAGCTTGTATTAAGTTTGTTAAAGCAGGGTCTTTCCTCTGTTCTGCCGCTACTTCAGTCGGCAATAACAGACACGTAGGGAGTTCTTCAATTTGAGTATCTTCCTGAAGGTTAGGAGCACTGACAGGAAAACGGGATAAACAATCAGCATCCCGGTGTAATTTTCCTGCTTTGTGAAGAATAGTAATATCATATTCCTGCAACTTCAAAGTCCAGCGTGCTAATCTGCCAGTAACATCCTTCATAGTATGTAAATAGCATAACGCATGGTGGTCACTGACGACATGTATGGGGTAGCCGAATAGCAGCGGCCGAAAGTGTGTTACAGCATAAACCAATCCCAGCAATTCCAACTCAGTGGCGCTATAGCGTTGTTCATATTTATTCAGGGACCGTGAAGCGTAAGATACTGGGTGCAGAACGCCATCCGGTCCTCTTTGATACAAAATGGCGCCAATGCCAACCTTAGAACTATCAACGTGTATCTCTGAATACGCACCCGGCGTATAATGTGCCAAAATAGGTTTAGAAGTGAGCAATGATTTAAGCTCATCAAAAGCTTTTTGTTGCTGATCAGACCAAATGAAGGGCTGGTCCTTTCTAGTGAGGAGGTGCAATGGGTGTGCAATAGTTGCAAAATTTCGAATAAAGCGCCGATAAAAGCTAAACAGACCTAACACTTTTCTAACATCTCGAACTGACTTAGGGGTTGGTAACTTGAGAATTGCCGCGAGTTTGTCGTCGTCTGGTTCGATGCCCCGGGGGGACACCTGAAAACCCAGCAGCTTAACTGCTTGCATTGCAAAATGGCATTTCGAGGGTTTTAATTTGAAGTTAAATTGTTCCAGACGACCAAAAACTGCTGTCAAATTATCTAGCATCTCTGTGAAAGTAGAACCGAATACAAGGATATCATCTAAATAAACAATAGCTTTTTTATATTTCAGGTCCCCTAATAACTTATCCGCTATGCGAGAAAAATGCCGGGGGGCGTTAACCAAACCAAAAGAGAGGGTTTCAAATTCATATTGCCCATGAGAAGTGATAAAACTTGAATATTTTTTGCTTTCCTCTGCCATTGGGACCTGAAAGTAGGCACTGAGCAGATCTAGGGTACAAAACCATTTAGCTTTACCCAGATAGCTGAGAAGGTCGTCAATTAAGGGTAGCGGAAAACAGGACGTTTCAGTTACAGCATTTAGTTTTCTATAATCAACACAGAAGCGATAACCACCGTCCCGACGTTTCACCAAAACCACGGGCGACGCCCAGGGGCTAGAAGACTCTCGAATTATGCCAGCCTTTAACATTTCATCAACTTGCTCATCAATAATTTCTCGTTGCTTCTGGGAGACGCGATATGGCCTTTGCTTTATAGGTTTAGAATCTTTAAGGGTAATATGAAACTCGTCCAAAGATGTAGTGCCCAACTCTTGTAAATTAGTCGCGAAAGTATGTCTAAAATTTTGTAATAAATCTAACAAAAGTTTTCTGTGCTCTAACGAAAGCTTCGAATTAACATGAAATGTGGCACCATCAACAACAGCCTCCGTGGCATCATTAGGTGAATAGTTAGTAGCCTGTACTAGTGCAACCTCGTGTACATGCGCCAGGGCTGTACCTGAAAACAACGTTTTAGGTTCGGCAGTGTTATTGCGTACGGGAATGCTAAAATCTGTTTGTGTCTGGCCGAAGATGGGGGGAATTTCTATTAATTTCTTTTGCATTATTGCTTCTGCCGGTTCCAGCAAAATTTGGGCCGCCGATGTGGGGCGAAATTTCACCGGAACAGAAGTTACACTAAAAGGTGGAAGCTTAATATCATTGAGGCATACAGCCTTATTAGGAACATCCACCGCTGGTGGTTCTAAAGTAATTTGATTTAGGGGGCAGTCGAAACGTTGCTGGCAAGACAGTGTTAAGGTCTGTCCCTGTGGTAGTTGCAAGGTGATGTTAAATTTAGAAAGATCTAATACTGCCTTATATCGGGTTAAAAAGTCCATGCCTAGCAACAGCTGGGGACCCAGAGACGAGGCCACGAGCAGTTCTTCTGTAAAAATTTTATTTTGTAGATTAAACTGACATTCAGTGTAATAAGAGACATCTAATAGTTTGTTGTCAACTGTGCGGAGCATTAGGCTGTCAGAAAGAGGTATTTTAGGGGTAACTACCAACGAATCATTAATTATACTGACAGCACTACCGGTGTCAATTAAAATGGTGACTGGTTGGTGGTCTACTTCACCAATAATTGATAGCACCTTAGCAGACTGCACTGCATTATTGTACAAAGGGTGTTCCTCCACGGGTTTTACATCCGTGGGGGTGGTGGGCCGTTTTTTGAATTTCTCTGACGGCTATAGCAATTCAACGCCACATGTCCGCGTTTGCCACAAAAATAACAAATTGGTCGTCCATCAGTGGTGCGATCTGTCCTGGATGGGCGCCACACCACACCTTGACGATCACCCTGAGGTGTTTCCCAATTCCTACCAGACGACCTGGCCCCATAGTTTTCCCTGTTACCTCTAGAGGGATAAGAATTACGGGGAGGCTTAACAGTTAATTTAGAGAGCTGTTGTTGCAAACTTTTTATTTGTTGGGACATTTCAGCTAATTGATGGTCCACCCCGCCAGAGGAAATAGCTGCCACGGTATTACTAGGGGGGGCTGAGACCAAATCGACACGTTGGCCTGCCAAGAACCTAGCAGTCTCAATTCGTCTGGCCAACTGCAACAATGCCTCTACAGAGGTGGGATTAGCTGGCAAAACATGTTCCAGCAAGGAGGGCTTAAGACCCCGCATGATATGGCGAATTTGTTCGCCCTCCCCCATTTGGGGGTTCACTTGGTCACAGAGAGAAAGAATATCGTACACAAAATGCTCTGTAGGCTCGGTGACTTCCTGCACCCGCTGACGTAAGCGATATTCTAGGACGTCATCGTGAGCCACCGGAGTAAAAGCGTCACGTAGAGCAGTTTTAAGTTGCTCCCACTTAAAGTCTGGCTGCCTGTGTGAAAAGGTGCGAAACCACGTGGCTGCTGCACCACGGAGATAACAAGGCAAAAATTGTTGCCTATGAGGCTCAGTCCAGCCATTAGCGGCTGCCACAAGGTCAAAATTATATAGGAAAGAACAAATATCTTGGCCCGGTTTACCCTCAAAGGTCCCTGGGTCAATAAACGGACGAGAGGAAGTGATAACAGGCTGTTGTCCCGTGGCCATGGCAAGTCCTGTATCACAAGCTGGGGAAAATTCAGAGAGTTCAGAGAAGGATAGCGTACGTCGAACCGGCGTAGGAGTTTGGGGGGGGGGTTGCACTAATATAGATGAGGAAGGTGCTGCTCCAACAGGGTCACAGGGCTGTAAGAGGGTAGCTTGGGGAAGGAGGGTTTTTCCAGATCGTAAGCGGACGTGGGACATATATTCATATAAACCGCTAAGATCCTTAGACAAAACCTGAATATCTCTTACTGCTTGCTCTTGAACGACCTCAGTCGAGTCTATAGCATTACAGAAATCTTTGTGTAATTGTAATATTTCCCGCGATACAGGACTATCGGGGTCCAAAGTTTTTAGAAAGTCCATATACCAAAACACTGCACTGATAACATGAACAATGGCAACAACATCTAAACGAAAGAAACATTTAGGAAAACCTAAAAACAACCAGATTAAGCTAATTAGACTTACAAAAGAAGGATGAGAAAAAAAAGTAAATTCTACAATTAGCACCTAATAACACCCAGACTTACATGTCAGATAAATTTTACTGAAGTGCCGAGAACACCTGAAAGGCACCATAAACTGAATAAGAGACATGAGGTGGGCAGGAGAAAGGGGGAAAAATGTACGGGTTTGCAGTAGTAGGTAAAACTGAGAGCACAGGACTGAAACCTCATTTCTCAAGAAACAAAAAAAACGTAAGACATAACGTAGATCTTTTTGGCGCCTCCACCAGATGTAACGTGGGCCTTTCTTAGGCGCCTACGCCAGATGTAACGTTCACCTAGGAACGGTTACGAAACGTCCCCAAATACCTAGTGGTAGTTGGAGACGTTCAGGAGGGAGTAGCTCAGAGGCATTATAGGTTCTCGGCAGTAGTGGTGAAAGTTACTGACATGTAATAGTCAGAAAGAGGTGCATTATACTGAACAATACCTTTAATTTATACAAATTTACATAGAGGAAGACTAGAGAGAGACAGCTGTACTTGTTACCTGTAAGGAAGTTGTAGACGTTATCTGCTCCATTCTCCGGAGTTGTCGTCACGGATCAAAGTGTCGCAGATTCCGGTAGCAAGCCCAACATCGACCCCCGAGTGGTCAGAATCCGGAGTTTAAATACTTCACGCTAGATTACTCAGCGCTTGCCTTACCATTTGTCAGCACAGCTGATGGGTTAACGACCAGAGCAATGGCCGGTTCGTAACCTTACTCTGCAACGTAAGCTTGACCATGCTTCCGCGTGAGCGAAGAGTAAATGGCCTGTCCGGACTTTAATGACTTTTTGTTCCAAATGTATAATTTTTAGAATTTTAGCTTTAATAAATGTTTGCCGAAATTATCAACGTCACAATACGAATGAAGTTATTTACTTAAAATTTGTATTAGAAATGTATATTTTGCACAGTGAATTAAAATTAATAAATTGTTGATAAATGCATGAGTGTATATATGTTTGATGATGATAATATAATAATAATAATAATAATAATAATAATAATAATAATAATAATAATAATAATAATAATAATAATAATAATAATAATAACAATAACAACAATAACAACAACAACAACAATGATAATAATAATAACAACAACAATAACAACACACTTAAAATAAAAGTAAGAAGAGGAGGAAGAGGAAGAAAAAGAAGAAGAAGAAGAGGAATAACAAGAACAACAATGATAGTTGATTACAAAACAATGTAATATTTTGTAATTACATTAAAATTAATATAATTTTGAGGAAACAAGACCTTCTGGTGTGCCATGTTGGGTCTAGGCCTTTCTGGGCTGTGTTGTGAATAAAAAAAATGGTTGTAGAACACTGCTTTAACTGATAACATTTAACTTATAAATATTAGTCTTGATCTAAAGCTACTATAATGTTGTATTAATGCATTTATGTTTTATTTTACAGATTTCTCAGAAATAGATTTTCATCGTTATCCATTAGCACTAATAGATGACAAATTCCTTTGGGACCTGCACCGTCCTTTGGAAGAAGATTGTGCATTGCGCTTTTTGAATTTTATGGATCCTGATCCATATCATCTGAATAAAGCTTTTTGGAGATCATGCTCCTTTATACTAGGAGCAGTTATACAGAATACATTTAAAGATGATGTTTCAGTAACACTACACAGCTTCCCTTCACCAAGTGGTTTGTATTCCCTTTATCATTAAGTACTTAATTATGGTAGATGCAAAATTTAATGGCAGCTGATACTAAATATTGCTATTCTCTTTGCTGTTGTGCTAGTAAGTTTTGTGGGTGCAAATGCATTTTTATCACCAGCTTTACAGTATGATTTCAGAGCATGTTTAACCAAACAACACTGTAAGGCATGACAAGCCTATGATTGAATGATGTGTTGAGCTATCTACCATTGAATTTTGCATCAGCATAAGTTTAATCAAATATTGAGAGAAACTGGCATTATACCAAAAGTAAGTGCTACAGATATCATTCATGAAACAAGAGAGAAATAGATCTACCGGATGGAAGGGAAGTCATTACATTAATTTAAACCAGTAGTAGATCTCTGTATTTGGAACATATTTTGTATCTTATGTTTTTGTATCTGACCATTTTCTACAGAGATATTTTAGTTTTGTCAAAAACAAGCTGGCACACTGCAGATTGTGTGGGTGTCATTTTTCCTAGCTCATTACTTAAACACAGTAACAGTGCTTCTTGAGAACACAAGCAAATACCCTGCCCTGTCCTTCCATGTTTACTGCGTGAGTATAGGCCAGTCACAAGTGTTAGCTCCCAGAACATTTAGTGAAAGGGAAAGTGCCAGACCTGTTTACATCTGCAAACCAGTTCAATTTGCTGACCAACATGCAATATTGTCTACTTACTGCATATGTGAAAAAGCTGCTCTGAGTATTCCTTCATATCTTTTAAGTGATTAATTATTTTGAAACCCTGTGTGATGTCCCATAATTACTACTGCAGCTATGTCAGAAATAAGTTACTCTACCCATCTTAGAAGTAACAAACTGTTTATCTTTGCACATTCCTGTGGAATTATGCATCCAATTTGGATAAAAAAACATTTATTTTTTTGAAATTAGCTGATCAAAGAACAAAATGCCATTAGACTTTTTTGTTTGTAACCCTTCTATGAAGCACATGTTAGGAGGAATGTAATGATCTCCCTTCCACTCTGTATATGGACACAGTGAAAAGGTTTATTAGCCCTTTATTTCTGAAAAACCGAAAAGTTGACTCATTTTGTGGGCAGTAGGTTGAGTCTAATTGCCCTTGCAGATGGTCATAGTTGCTCTGGAGTGAATCCAGATGTTTGCAAAGCTCACCATGAATGTGTTGCTGTATTGTTGGAATGGCATTAATTTTAGCAACTGGCATTTAATTATTAACACACATTTACAACAAAGTGTTAGTGAATGAACTGATATAAACATTTTATTATATGCAATTAAAGTAAAAAATTAATGGGTATAACTGTGTATTTGATAGTTTCAGAAAAATTCTTTTCCTCAGTCAAAACACAAGCAATTTGGTTATTTTTTATTTAAGTAGGTATTTAAGAAAATATATTGCAAAAAGAAAAAAGAAATGACTTTATTTAAGCATTTAGTAGTAACTATGTTAAAAGCAAATAAGTAGAACATAGAATGTTAGTAATGTCTTTCCAAATATTAATAGTGTTTAACACTGCTTTTACCATAAATAACACCACACAGTGGATGATATATGAAATAAAATAATAATTAGGAAAAGAAACGTGATAACAAAATGTTACAGGCCTAAGTTTAAGGTTTCTCCCCAGCATTTGCTATTTCTTTCCTGGCCTTACTTTAAGTTCTAATATAAACAGCAGCATTAACTAAGATGCAAAATAGTATTAAATTTAAAATAAGTACAAGAATTATTTGCAAAAACAGTTTGAAAAGCTTCTGGTAAGAATAAATAGAATACCTTTAGATGCAAATTCACTATTATTAGCACATTTAGCTTTGATATGAAATACATAGGAAGTGGAATAATGGAACATACAGTTTGTTCAAAATGGTCTCTGTCATAGAATTTGGTGCTGTTTTTAATAATATGTTGACTGTGCTGAGCTTTGGACTCTTTTGCTATCTTGGGTCATGGTACAGGGTGAAATAACTTTCTATAACACTTTTATTTGCACCTTTCTCATTGAATATTACACATGTAATACTTTAGTTAACATTCGTTGCACATGAACCTACTTAATTTCTTCAGGGATATGATTTAACCCTTATTTATCCACTATCTAACTCAACTTATTTTAATTTTCCCCCGTTATGAAACATTTAATTAAATTCTATATGCTTTACTGGCTTACCTTTATATGTTCCTTCTGCAGTGATATGCCTCAAAACAGGGATAAACACACAAGGGCACATCTCCACATTCGCCACAGATCATCCCTGTTTCCTTACGGATTCCCTTCTTGCGGCACACGAAACACCTTCGAGATGGGCGGGACTTCTTTGCTGTTGACGGTATCCTTTTAGGATAATGTTTTCCTTGAAGTCTGAGGGGTGCAGGGGTTTTGGATTTTCTACCCCCAGTATGAAGAGGCCTCTCAACCTGGTATTGTTCAATTAGGCTGCGAGCTATTGATAGTCGAAAGTCCAGGTAGGTCATTGTCTTGTGTGGGTTTAGAGCTCTCCAAATTACCAAACAGTTGTATATGGTTATATCCAGCTGGTGCAAAAATACCTTTTTATACCATTTCACTGTTTTTCGTAAAGAGGGATATGCTTGCAATACCTGATCTACTAGATCGACACCGCCCATGTGCATATTGTATTCCTGGATAACGTCAGGCTTGAAAATGCACATTTTGGTATGGGCATCTGTTTTTCCAGTGTCAATCATCAAAATCTTAGAGCTGCAATTGGATAATGCCGTAACTACCCTCCTGTCCTGCCAGGCAAGGTAGGTCAAAGGTGGGAGCTGACGCACCTCCATTTCCCCTCTCCTTAGAGCTTTCGTATTCACATCTTTTGGCAAACCAATACGATTTGAACGTACTGTTCCAATTGCATTAGTCTTTCTTTTGCGTAAGGCCATGAATAATTTAGGAGAGCTGTACCAGTTATCTAAGTACACAGTCCTACCCTGATCAAGCACAGGTTCCATTAGGTGCATTACTATGGAGCCAGATAAGCCCAAATCTTTGTCTCCAGTATTGTCAGTCCCTTGACCAGTGTAAATGCAGCTATTGTAAAGATTTCCCGTTTTACTTTCACAAACATCAAAACTCTTTATGCCAAATCTAGCCCTTTTTGTTTTGATGTATTGCTTCCAACCTAAGCGGCCCTTCCAAAGCATTAGGCTTTCATCAACAGTGACCTTTTCACCAGGCACATAATTTTCTTTAAATTTTGAAATAATATAATCGAAAACAGGCCTAATTTTGTGGAGTTTGTCATTTACATTCTCTGTGCAGGTGAAATGAAGGAACCGCAAAATTGACGTAAACCTGTTATTTGACATGCATTTTCCAAAAAAAGGAGTAGCTAGCATGTCATCTGTGGACCAATACATGTATAATGCAGGTTTACGAATAACACCCATAAGTATAATTAGACCAATTAGCCTGTAAATCTCATTGAGTGTTACTTCTGTCCACCTTTGAATTCTACTCTTAGGCCCTAATTTACCTTTAGAGAGCAGGTCTTCCTTCACCTTACTCGCATATACATTTGTTTCTGAAACAATGAGAGACACTAAGTCGGTAGTAAAAAATTTTGTAAAAATGTCAATTGGTTGGCTGTCAGAAGTCAGCTGAGCCTGGGATTGAACACCAGACCCTGTGCTCGTGAAGATGTGCCTGTTTGTATTGGAATTGTTTTCAGCACTCCACAATGCTGACTCTTCACGAACACCTGAAGGAAGTTGGTCACGTTCTTCCTCACTGCTACTTGTACCTATATCCTCCACACCCCCCTCAAATTCGGAAAATTTGCCATCAATATCCAAATCGCTGTCACACAGCAAGAAGTCCTCCACATTATCGTGTGTAATTTCAGAAGCCCTTACACTTCCACCACTCGCTAACCTTTGTGCAACACTGCTTGTTGATGCCATGTTTTAGCTCTGAGATGTAACACTCAAAAGCTTCTCACTTCAGCTACAAGCAGGAAAGTAGACGTATGCATTTCAAGAAAGAAACAAACGGAGCCTGTAAGCTATATCCAAGTTACGAAACACGTGTAAGGAAAAATTGCAAACCTGCTTTATTCTGATGACTCATAAACCACGCATACAGTAGTGTTCTATTTCACATTGTGCTGTGATTTGCTGACGCATAGCTCACACATACAATGGGTCCACTACTGTTTCTTTCCGAGAAATTATATTAGATGCGTTCGACAAAGCAAAGTTAACTTTTTACCACAGTGAAACAAATAGTGCCATTTCAACGATTTGTAAATGCAACTCAACATTGCTGATGATGTACATGTATACTGCATATAATGAGTTTTATACGAGTTTTTGTTTCATTAAAATAACTTAAAATTTACGCAAAATACAGCTGTGTATTTAGGAAGCACTTTTAGCGCATTTAACAATTTAAATGCCCTGCGCTGGATATTGGGTATCCGTTCTCGGCCTGCAGAGCTTTTAAATGGCTGTCGCTCAAGAGGTTAATGGTTTCTTCTCATTATTTGTTGTTTTAAATCACACTTTTAGCATCTAAACCTGCATGTATAAAAAAAGCATGTCCTCTCTCTCTGGACACTATGACGCTAAGAAAAATCTAGCATTTTCTTTCACAATGCATTTGTATTCATACGCTTATATGTCCATTTCCTATGGCATATCCTATGAAATCATCTTACACGTTAAATAGTTCCTGGAATGTTAAGGAAGCGATCTCTATTTATCCTCCCTACACTTTTAATATTAAATATAAATGATTCTTATAATTATACATATTAAATTTGAACATGTTACGTAACATTTATGACGTTATTGAACAAATATTTTTCTTAACAATGCTAATACGCTCTCAGTACTTAACAAATCCTTACCAACATGAAAAATAAACTGTATTTACAATAAATATTTACAAAAATACTTTCTTTTTGGGGTCTGACCACATATTCTGTCTCAAATTCATAAAGCATTGTCAAGGTAAAGCACTACAAAGTTATGAAATCCGAATTATTTTATTTACAAAGTATTGTGAGAAATATCCAACACTTTGAGAAGTTGAATCGAAACTGAAAAATTTAATGCCCTACACAGGATTTGAACCACAGACCTTCCACTTCACGTACAGCTTCTCTAACCCTTGAGCTACTGTGACAACTTGCCAGTATGACATTGAATTCTCTAACCAATTCTTATGTTAACATAATAACATTCCTTTTTTTCCTTTACCTGATTAGCCTCTCCTTATGAAGGACTTACAGGTCAATGCCTAGGGTCAGACACCTGTCGGGGAGCAGATATACCTATGGACCGGACAGATTGAAGACCTGGAAGCGGGTGGTCAGCCAAGCACCAGGTATGATAGTGAGGATCAGGATGATATGAAATGCAGGCAAAATTGATTGGAAAGGGGATAGTGGAGCAATTGGTAGAATTAGTGGTGGGGGAAAACTGCAGAACCCGGAGAAAACCCTCCCTGATACTGCTTTGTCCATCATGAATACCACATGCTGTCCCTGGGATTGAACCAATGATGCTAGGTGGTAGGTGAACATAATAACCAACCTGTTTATTTTATGTAGGAGCATAGAATACATACATATTTCACTTCCTTATATGACTGTAAGCAAAAGCTACTAGATGGCAGTGCACTCCTATGCAATACAGAATTCAAAAGCCAGAAGCTAACTGTTAAATTTTGGTAAAAGAAGATACTCCGGAAAAATAAAATGAAACAAAAACTGTAGAGCATCTACTGGTTTTTCCTATATTCAGCAAGATTCTCCTTATTTTTTCCAAAAGTGAATTACAGTGCAAGGAAAATTATTTTTTTCTTCTGAAATAAGCTTTCAAAGAATGACATAGTATAATTTTTCATTTATGTAGGTATACATAATCATTTGACAAACAGAGCCCATTTACCCAGCATATTCATCTAAGATATGCAGTATTTAAATCACAAGGAATTAGTTTTACTGGGCAAATTTAAGTATTTGGCTGTTATATAAACTTTAAAGTTGTATTCAAGAGTTTAGAAAAATTTACTGTGTAAGAGGTTCTTACCATCATACTCTTAACAGTACATTTGCAGATAATTGGTTCTAAGATACTACCAAGCATTTTCTGCCCTAGTTTGGGGGTGGCACTGTGGCAAGCGGTTAGCCTGTTTACCTACCACCTAGGCAAACCAGGTTCAATCCCAGGAACCCGCATGTGGTATTTGTGCTGGATGGAACGGCATCTGCACAGTTTCCTCCAGGGTCTCCAGTTTCCCCCACCACTCATTCCACTAATTGCTTCATAATCACCTTACCATTCGTCCATCT
Organism: Tenodera sinensis; assembly: GCA_030765045.1. Lineage (NCBI taxonomy): Eukaryota > Metazoa > Arthropoda > Insecta > Mantodea > Mantidae > Tenodera > Tenodera sinensis. The sequence continues at coordinate 133,007,579 of CM060967.1, forward strand.
CACTTGCATTTTATATCATCCTCTTCCTCACCCTCATACCTAGTGCTTGGCTGACCATCTGCTTCCAGGTCTTCACTCTGTCTGGTCATAACTTTCTCTGCTCCCCGATAGACATCTAACCGTAGGCACTGGCTTGTAAGTCCTAAGGAGTGTAAGTCCTACATAAGGGGAGGATAACCAGATGAAGAAGAAGGTGCTTAGTTTGGGATATCTATATTTTGTAGCAACAATTAGTATTACAGCTCTTTCAATATTTGCTGCATTTAGGGATTCTATATTGTTGAATATTGCAAATAGAAGCACTATAAACAGTGAAGTATTCTTCATGTTTGAGGTCATTTTGAGTCACCTTTTTACACTCACCTTCACTTAAATTGTTTTAAAAACAGTAAATGTTTTCAAGACAGTTCGGTCCCATCATCAGTCGTTGGGTGACTGTTGTAGCTTGTATATTGGTGTTGAAAGTATGGCATAACGCTGTTATCTTAAGGATGTCTCATCTGTATATTACAAACAAATGACCATTTTGTGAGTGCTGTTACAGCACATTTTATGAAGTGAAGTAAGGTTAAATAATAATCTTGAAAGCTATTACCACTTTTCTTATATCACTTTCTGTGATTGGTCCTAGATTTTAATTGTGTTACAAAATGTTGAGCAATGGTTTGCTAATATCAGCAGTGTTAGGACACATGCTTGATTACCTTCCTTCTTCTTTATCTGATTACCCTCCACATGTGTAGAACTTATAGGCCTGGGACTCAAAAGCTTGTACCTAGGGCCACATGCCTGTTGGGGAGCAGACGAACCTATAGACTGTACCGAGTGAAGACCTGGAAGTGGGTGGTCAGCTAAGCACCAGGTATGATTGTGAGGAAAAGGATGATATGAAATGCAGCTAAAGTGAATGATTGGAAAGGTGATGATGGAGCAATTGGTAGAATGAATGGCAGGGAAATCTGGAGAACCCATAGAAAACCCACCCAGATACCGCTTCATCCACTATGAATATCACATGTGGGTCCCTGGGATCGAACCCAGGGTGCCTTGGTGATAGGCGAACAGTCTAACCGCTCGGCCACTGCACATTTTTATTATTTGAAGTTTAAATGTCAGAACTTTGTACCAGCTGCACGACACTACTGAATGCTCCAGAATAACTAGTTCGTCCAGGATGGAGCAAGTTCACAGTGTACTGCGGAAGTCTTTACTTTCCTTCCAGTGATGTTCGGAGATTAAATCATTGCCCTGGACACCTTACACTACACTGGACATGGTGTAGAATAGCTCTCTAATAATACACTACACTACACTAACACACACACACACACACACACACACACACACACACACACACACACACACACACACACACACACACACACACACACACACACACACACACACACACACACACACACACACACACACACACACACACACACACACACACACACACACACACACACACACACACACACACACACACACACACACACACACACACACACACACACACACACACACACACACACACACACACACACACACACACACACACACACACACACACACACACACACACACACACACACACACACACACACACACACACACACACACACACACACACACACACACACACACACACACACACACACACACACACACACACACACACACACACACACACACACACACACACACACACACACACACACACACACACACACACACACACACACACACACACACACACACACACACACACACACACACACACACACACACACACACACACACACACACACACACACACACACACACACACACACACACACACACACACACACACACACACACACACACACACACACACACACACACCACACACACACACACACACACACACACACACACACACACACACACACACACACACACACACACACACACACACACACACACACACACACACACACACACACACACACACACACACACACACACACACACACACACACACACACACACACACACACACACACACACACACACACACACACACACACACACACACACACACACACACACACACACACACACCACACACACACACACACACACACACACACACACACACACACACACACACACACACACACACACACACACACACACACACACACACACACACACACACACACACACACACACACACACACACACACACACACACACACACACACACACACACACACACACACACACACACACACACACACACACACACACACACACACACACACACACACACACACACACACACACACACACACACACACACACACACACACACACACACACACACACACACACACACACACACACACACACACACACACACACACACACACACACACACACACACACACACACACACACACACACACACACACACACACACACACACACACACACACACACACACACACACACACACACACACACACACACACACACACACACACACACACACACACACACACACACACACACACACACACACACACACACACACACACACACACACACACACACACACACACACACACACACACACACACACACACACACACACACACACACACACACACACACACACACACACACACACACACACACACACACACACACACACACACACACACACACACACACACACACACACACACACACACACACACACACACACACACACACACACACACACACACACACACACACACACACACACACACACACACACACACACACACACACACACACACACACACACACACACACACACACACACACACACACACACACACACACACACACACACACACACACACACACACACACACACACACACACACACACACACACACACACACACACACACACACACACACACACACACACACACACACACACACACACACACACACACACACACACACACACACACACACACACACACACACACACACACACACACACACACACACACACACACACACACACACACACACACACACACACACACACACACACACACACACACACACACACACACACACACACACACACACACACACACACACACACACACACACACACACACACACACACACACACACACACACACACACACACACACACACACACACACACACACACACACACACACACACACACACACACACACACACACACACACACACACACACACACACACACACACACACACACACACACACACACACACACACACACACACACACACACACACACACACACACACACACACACACACACACACACACACACACACACACACACACACACACACACACACACACACACACACACACACACACACACACACACACACACACACACACACACACACACACACACACACACACACACACACACACACACACACACACACACACACACACACACACACACACACACACACACACACACACACACACACACACACACACACACACACACACACACACACACACACACACACACACACACACACACACACACACACACACACACACACACACACACACACACACACACACACACACACACACACACACACACACACACACACACACACACACACACACACACACACACACACACACACACACACACACACACACACACACACACACACACACACACACACACACACACACACACACACACACACACACACACACACACACACACACACACACACACACACACACACACACACACACACACACACACACACACACACACACACACACACACACACACACACACACACACACACACACACACACACACACACACACACACACACACACACACACACACACACACACACACACACACACACACACACACACACACACACACACACACACACACACACACACACACACACACACACACACACACACACACACACACACACACACACACACACACACACACACACACACACACACACACACACACACACACACACACACACACACACACACACACACACACACACACACACACACACACACACACACACACACACACACACACACACACACACACACACACACACACACACACACACACACACACACACACACACACACACACACACACACACACACACACACACACACACACACACACACACACACACACACACACACACACACACACACACACACACACACACACACACACACACACACACACACACACACACACACACACACACACACACACACACACACACACACACACACACACACACACACACACACACACACACACACACACACACACACGTGCACTCACTGCTGTGGAAGGAACACACTTTGAAAACGTTCTGTATTAAATTTCAGGTTGTCTGCTATATGCATACGTGTTATAACAACTTGATAACTCTTTATTACGTTGTAGTAAGCACAAACTTTCTAGTTTCTAATTTGTTCTTATTTTAGAATTTTAGTTTCTAACTCCTATTTGTACCACTGAACATAACTTTTGGAAAATTATTTTGGATTAAACTTTCAGAAAAAGAAAAAGACAACTTGATCTTATAGCGAACTGACAAAAATAATAGTTCATAATGTTCGTTAATACATATTATATATTCTCTTTAACATATTTTTTGTGATCATTTTCATCTTTTATGTTTTCTCTATTGATGGTGTAATGTTGTTGGCTTATATTTACTTGTACTGTATATTGCTGAACATATTTTTTGTGATCATTTTCATCCTTTATGTTTTCTCTATTGATGGTGTAATGTTGTTGGCTTATATTTACTTATACTGTATATTGCTGAACTTTTCAGTCACTCTTAACATTGCCCACACATAGCTTGTGTGTTTAAAAACACCAGCAGTAAGGTTGTTGGCATAAATAAATAATAATTACCATCTAAAGGTTAATTAAACCCGGGACATGAAGTATTTACAATTTTTAAGTCGTCCTTGGGGTGTTTATCTCTGATGTGAGATTCCCTTGTGGTCTACCAGGAAAGTAATTATTGGCTGGGGAATTTAGTATCATACTGGCAAGTTGGCCATGGTAGCTTAGTGGTTAAAGCAGCCACTCGATAAGCGGAAGATCCGTGGTTCAAATCCCGGCTATGGCATTGAATTTTTCAGTCCTGATTCTACCTCTTAAAGCTACATGTTCTGCTAATTTTAATAATAACAGTTTTTGTATTAAACTCTAAGCTAATGTGATAGTGGGAATTATAGTATGTATGTGTTTACTTTTACAGTACGAAGTGGCAGTTTTGTTTATGATGTGGAACTAGACTTGAATGACTGGCAACCTACTAAAGTAAGTATTTCATTAATAATTTTCTTCTTCTTCCTCTTCCTTCTCATTCCCTTCTTCAGTTAGCTAGGAGACTATTAGCCACACTACCCATAATGAGAGGAAAATTTTATTTTGTGGTTGGTATATTCTGCACAGGAATGACAAGCAATTTAATGAATTAGTGTAGAGAGATAGATATAGAAGAAGGAAAAGGATTCTGCTTTTTATTTCTACTTAGACAGATATCCTTAAAATATCTTAACTGATGAATTTTTCAGAAAATACAGAGTAAAAACATCTATACTCTGTTCATCAAGAGATTAGAGGAGACGTAAACAAAACCATGTGCGTTTTGGCCACTTGACGCTTTCGCCATGTAAATAGTCTCTTGAAGAAATGCTGTTACTAAGCTCTGAAATGTCACTTAATGTTTGCTAAAGCTTGAACTAAGTGTATTAAGCATAGTTAAAGTGTAAGAATACGCAGTTAAGTGAATCTGTAACCAGCCTAATTCATTCTGCGCGCGCATTATTCAGTATGAAAGTAACATGGCGGAACAAGTGAGTGTTGTGAAACATAAGTGCGGCAAACCGTTGTGTAGTGGTGAAAAGACAACAATATTGAACGTGTTTAATGAGGTCTGCGAGATATATCCCGAACTTGCTATCGAAGACGTGATGAAATTAACATCCGAGTTTACCGGTGTGTCAGTTGCAAGTATTGACAGCACACGCAAAGAAAATCGTCAGTTGGCAAAGATCCCGGCCAAAAGCTTCCACGTACCAGATAAATGGTAGATGTAGTTTGCGACGAATTTGTGAGATCTGCAATCCGTCGAAAAGTTCACCAGTTGTTTGTTAACAATGAACCTCCACCTTAAACAAAGTGCTGTTGGCAGTTAACTCTGATCCCGATCTTCCAGATTTAAAACGAACTTCCCTCCACAAGCTGCTTCTGGAGACTGGTTTCAAGATTGTGAGCAGGAAATGAAAAAGTGTTATTGTGGACAGAGATGACGTAAGTAGCAGTTAATTTCCACGTGCTATATGTTATTTGGATCAAGTAAATATATCCTTTTAGTAGTGTAAAATGCATATTATACCTACGCGTAGCGGTAGGTAACCGTGTTGCGTCATTGTGAAAGCACATGGCCGCGGAGTGATACAAACCGGTGCTTTGTTTATATCTCCTCTAATCTCTAGATGAACAGAGTATAATATGTTGCACTCACATGACTTATTCTACTGTTGCACAAGCTGTTCTTATAGATGCTGATTCCTCTATCTACTTCATGTTAATCAGGATTAACATTTGCAGAAATGATCTTATTGCTAATTTTCTTGTACATGCAAGGGAATATCAGAATGCAGGAGGCTTTAAGCAGTTGTCAAATCTTTTAAGAGCTGGTCATTATATAATGACTTTGAAACTGTTGCCTTTGTGTGGCCAAGAGATGAAATAAAAAGAATAAAATATTCCTATTTGAGGAAACTATAGGACGGCGCTGTGGCCGAGCGGTTAGTGCATTTGCCTACCACCTAGGCAGCCCAAGTTCGATCCCAGAGTCGCATGTGGTATTCATGGTGGACGAAGCGGCGTCAGGGCAGGTTTTTTCTGGTTTCCCCTGCCACTCATTCCATCAATTGCTCCATTAACACCTTTCCCATCATCAATTTCACCTTCTTCCATGTCTTCACTCTGTCCGGTCCATAGGTTCCTGTGCTCCCCGACAGGCGTCTGATCCTAGGCACTGGCTTGCAAGTCCTACATAAGGAGAGGGTAGTCAGGAAAAGAAGAAGAAGAGGAAACTATAAGTATTGAAAAATTCAAACAAATGACAAATATCTAGCAAATGGTTCACTCCACAAAAAAATCTGATGTGTTGCATTCACATGACTTTCTCTACTCTTGTATTAACCATTCTTACAAACTCTTATTCCTATATCTTCTTCATGTTAGTTGAGATAAACATTTGCAGAAGTTGTCTTATTGCTCATTTCCTTGTAGGTGCACGGGGAATATGCGAATACAGTAGGCTTTGAGCGATTGTCAAATCTTTTAAAGCTTTCTGTAGACAATAACACAGAGAATGAGCAAGCCAATGCATTAAATGTTATGTATTTTGGTTAATATTATTTCCATTATTTTCTTTAATCTATAGACTATAAATTCAATTAAAATTAATATAGTCAGAACAAATGTGGAATGAGATAATTACAACTGTAAAATTTAATATATCATATTAGCCAGCATGTAAGATGCACCAGCATAAAAGATGCACCCTACTTTTTAAGGCCTTTTTTAGGGAATAAAATTTCTCAGCTTATTCATGTACTGCAAAAAAATTATAACATATTTTCACATATATCAAATCTGCAAAATTTATCCTCTCTTTTCCTTGGGTTAATGACAAATCTATGAAATTCAACCATTTGTTCATTGTACTCATCTGTATTTTCTTGATATTTTTATCTTGATCTGCACACAAAGCCGGTACCTCCTGATGAATCTTGATGTTGGTGTTGATTAATTAAAGCTGGCAATCCCTTTGTTAGTGGATATTGCTTTCACTTGATGAGTGATTATTTTTGTGAAATCTAAAATTCCTGCTTGTCTGTTGTCTAAAATCAAAGTATTAAGTTCTGCTTCAAGTTTTGTCCATTTAACAGTTCCATTTCTCAGGTTATGTTTACTGTGAGGTGCTTTCTTTAAAACATCTTCCTGATACCGACAAGTTCTTGTCAATTATTATTTATTTATGCCAACAAACTTACTGTTGGTGTTTTTAAACACACAAGCCGTGTGTGGGCAAAGTTTGAGAGGTAGAACTCAATGGTAGTGCTCAGTGGTAAAACAGCCGCCCGGTAAGCGGAAGGTCTGTGGTTCAAATCCCAGTTGTGGCACTGAATTTTTAAGTTCCAGTTCTACCTCACAAAGTTCTTGTCATTTTTTTTTCAGCTCTAGGTGAATCAAAATACCTTCCTGCAGCCCTGTTTTCATGCTCTTTAGCATACGGAATCACTTGCAACTTAAATGCAATATAGAAGCAATGCCTTTTTTGGCCATAGTTTACAAATAAAACCACAATAGAGGTATGACACAAGTAGATCTCCACATTAAACAGCAGCAAAGACGGCAACTACAGAACCCAGTATTACCATCTCACGTGTTACTTCGGAAGACTTTAGGCTTGAAGTGCGGAGAGCGGTACTGGCATCCTGGCACGATGAGTGGTCAGCTCTCCACGGTAATAAGCTTAGAGAAGTGAAAGAACTTCTGATAAACTGGGTAACTTCCTGTCGCACATCTTGTCGTGAGGAGGTTAGTTTGGCTCGATTAAGAGTAGGGCACTGCAATTTTTCGCATGGTTACCTATTTAAAAGGGACCCTGTCCCTCTATGTCCGCTGTGTGACAACCTTTTGTCAGTTCACCACGTGCTGTTAGAGTGTTGCTCTCTAGGGCACCTTCGAGATTCTCTGCAGCTGCCTGCCAGACTTGCAGAGGTCCTAACGGACGACAAAACAGCGGTTGATAGAGTTTTTAAGTTTTTAGCGGAGTGCAATATCAATTTGGGGATTTAAAATTTTAGTTATCTGTTTATGCTTTTGGACATATTTATCACCTTGTTTCATATCTGGCTATTGCCACTGTTTTTTACCTTTTGTGTATATTTTTGTTGTTGCTAGTATTTTTATTTTTGAGTAAAATTTATATCTGGCTATTGCCATGAATCTTTTAAGGGCGCTGATGACTACAGCGAGGATAAATATCCCATCGCCTACAATGTTTGTGCGCTCGTACTATACACGCTCCGTGGTGACTGTTGTTGTTGTAGTGTTTAACGCCCGCTTTTACTACTACGGCACCGCAGGCGGTGACTGATGATACATGGAATGAAGATGGAGCACCGGTGGAATGAGATGGCGGGGGAAACCGGAGCACCCGGAGAAAACCCGCCCTGACGCCGCTTCGTCCACCACGAATACCACATGCGGGTCCCTGGGGTCGAACCCGGGCCGCCTAGGTGGTAGGCGAGCACGCTAACCACTCGGCCACCTCCGTGGTGACTGGCAGACGGTGTAGCACAGGTGTTCAGAACATGTAAACAAACAGGCAGGGCTGTGTAAGAAGCTCTAGTCCATTTGCATCAGTTCATATCATCATCTATTCGTTCCTCAAAAACATTGCAGTGAACAATAATACATTTTTTTAAATTGTTCAAGAGTAAAACTTGTCATCCAAACACTGTTTATACAGCGAGAAACTTCTCTTAACGTCAGATGATGTAACAGGAGCTAACGTAAGATATTTTGCATTGTGTTCGTCATACGTAGATGCCATTTTATCTAGCTGTTGTAAACCAATTTTTATATGTACCATTGTAGCGTAGCCAGGCTTTCTCTCCAACACGGTTTTCAGTTTATTTGGCACTGCTTCGGTGACAGGTGCAGCATCTACATTTTCAATTTCCATATAAAGCTCTTCTATCAATTGTGAAGCATCTGACAGTTTGTGATTTCTTGATTCTAAATGCAGAATCATTTTGGTGACATCTGGAAAATTATTTTTAATAAATAACAAATGTTTACGTAAATTGCCTGAAATCAGTGACTGAGCAGATTTAATGGCACAGCTGTCTTCACTATCCAAAACATTGATTACTTTAACTATTTTATCCTAATAATGTGCATAATATGCAGCAGCATTTAGCCAGCTACTCCATTGAGTTACAACGGGCTGGGGAGGTAAAGGGACCCCAGGGGCCATTTCTTTGAAAATCAGTAACCTGCTTGGGGCTTTCAGAAATATTTTTTCACATTAGCAATGAAGCTGTCCACATCACTGTACCAGAAGCGTATCATTTCGGCTACACGATGAAGGCCATGAGTGATGCACGTTAAATGTACCATGTTGGGATGATATGTAGTTTTAATTTCTTTAGCTGCTTTTAGCATGTAGCTTGCACCATGTGTCAGAAAAAGTAGTACATTATCAGCTTTGATCCCCTCTGGCCACAGCAAAATTAGACTCTTTTGAAAAATTTCGAAAATACTTTTGTGGTTAACCTTATCAATAACTTCAGGCGTCAATAGAAATGATTTAGTAGGTCTGTCTGGCGAAAGTACTCCCACAACTACATTTGCAACAAACCTCCCCACAGAATCCAGAGTTTCGTCTATGCAAATCCAAATTTTATTGTCACCCACAGATTGCCGAATTTGAGCCATAACTTTATCATAACATTTTGATAGATACTATTTACGTAGGGTTGTTGCACTGGGAGGCTCCCGCTTAGTGTATTTTTTATGAAGATTTTAAATTCAGCATGTTCTACTTTGTGAGATGGTATGTTACTACCTACCAACATTTTGCACATGTCTTCAAAAAACTCTGATTGAATTGACAAATGGCCCTGTTCTTTATGCTTTGATGCTGCAACAAGTGCTTTATGCTTTTTGGTATTGCAATGTTGCTTCAACAATTTCCGTTCCTCCTTGGAATCTCTGATTTGTGAATAACATAACTTACATTGTATCGTATCACCATTCAATACGAAATTATTTCTTCCAAATTCTTCGAATAACTGATTTAATTTACCTTTACCTAAAGCTAAAGACATTATTCACCTCGTATGTAAACACAGATCACACAGAAAATAACATCCCTATCTGTACGGTACAGCTGTCATACTGAACCAGAGCACGCTGTTCACCCCTCAGTCCGAGGTAGCAGCGATGACGTCAAGCAAGCAATTTGCCGTGCAGTCAGCCTGATTTCTTCTTCAGTGGATACATGTCCTTGCTCTACTGATGACCTCGAAGTTGAGCGCCCTTAAACCAAACCAAATCCACGTTGAACACAATGCAACGATAAATGAAGTTTGAACAAACAGTATAAAAACCATTAACAATGGCACATGTGCATTCACTGAACTCTGTACAACTGGAAAACTCAAAATTTGCAAGGAAGCTAACAATGAATTCAAGCTGAAACAAAGAAATGAAGTGTATAGGTACCTACCTTAACTTGCTACTGGTGTGAACATACCATTTTTGGGCCTATTTTTGAAGGAAAAAAAGGATCCTATGTGCTGGCAAATACAGTATTTAATGTATGTAGTATTACAATGTAATGGAGCATGCTATTAAATTATTTAAAAAATAAGATCTAAAGCAGTGCTCTCCAACTTTGTGTTCAGGTACATTATGTCATTTCCTAACACAACGCTTTATTGCTACCAGATACGGAAGAAATATATCTAAATATAAACAAGTACACCGCAGCTTACCACAAGGTGCAGTGCTCAGCACTACACTTTTTAATATATTTATTAATGATCTGCCACAACAAATACAAAAATCGAGTGTGAAGTGTGCACTATTTGCTGATGACTTAGTAATGTGGAGTTCAAAATCAAAAAACAAAAGTACAGAACTAGAAAAAACCATGCAACAATCCTTAAACAACCTACAAAAGTGGACCAAAGAAAATTTAATGACTGTTAATACAACAAAATCAAACTACCAAATCTTTTCACTAAGAAAAAAAACCACTAAAATTAAAACAAAATTTTGAGGGTCAACAATTGAGGAGCATTTTTTTCAAAACTCAATAGATGCAAAATTTTGTGAAATTGAGTTATATATAGTATCGGCATAATTTTTACCTTCTGCATCGTTCTGTGAAATCAGATTTTGCAAAATTCAATTTGTGTCCTGTGTAGAAGGTAGGGAATATTAGCAGTTTTTTCAAAACTCGATAGATGCACTTGCTCAGTTAAAGCAAAGGTCGATAGATGCAATTTTATGAATTTATTGTACAGAGTGTAGCAACCTGAATTCTATGAAATGCATGTTGACATTGACTGCCATCTCACTGTTGGAATTCTTGGAATTCTCAATCATTTCTGCAAGCTTTGTACACTGTTGCTTCGTTGGAAATAACTGCGAACCCAGGTTGTGCGCTTGGATTTCACATTAATTTTTGCAAGCTGTTTGTTCCATTTATATCCCGTCTTTAACTGCAGAGTTCATATCGGCGGCCATGCCTATTGGCAATGGTGTTACGCGTTTAACAGTGGGTTTTTCGGTCTTTGGGGGTTTTTATACGTTGAATTCACACACACATTCACACTTTCATTCATACTTCCAGACTCAGGAAAGATGAGGAATAATCTTGGCTGGAGAAAAATTCCTAGCCCCCTTCCGGGAATCGAACCCGGGACACGTTGCACAGCAGGCAGGTGCTTCTACAAGCTTTGTTATACTTACATGGCATTTTTATTCTTAGCTGAGATACTGCACTGTACTGTGCACAATGGACAGGAGCTCAGATTGTGAAACTGTACCAGTCGTAGAATGCGTGGGAGGTAGGAATTGCAAAAATAAGGAAAGGAAATCAAAATGCAAGTTAAGGAAAGCTCATACTCCAGCAATCAAATGTTCACATGGTCTCGAGTGCACTCCATGAAAACCTAAAACTAAAGCTTCCAAGGAATCACAGGCGTGTCAAAAGTTAGATTATCTCTCCTGGCTAGAAAATTTCACTTATGTGGGAATCCACCAGAAGAGGTGACAGAACAGGAATATTACAGAAGGGCATTACTGCTGCTATAAAGCAAGACATTAAGAAGTACAGATGTAGAGATAGCCACTATGGAAGAGCAAAATCAAGGAGAAGATATTTACCTCCAGAACTTAATATCCGAAAAATTTGGACCAACTTCTGCAAAGAAAGAAGATCAAGAAATCTACCAGTCTGCTCATTGTCAAAATATAAAAACATTTTACAACTTCTTCAATCTTTCATTCCATACACCACATACTGACACATGCTCAATGGGGCTGATGAAGATTAAGACAGAGGCAGATGTGGAAAAGAGAAATGAACTAAGAACCATGTACAGGCTGCGCAAGCACTAATAAAGGTGAAAGCTTACTTATTCATATTGTTTGAAATTTCTCTATGTGTATTCAATATGTTTGTTATATAAGTAAAACAAAATATATTGTTATTGTGAATGTAGCAGTACTTTTCCAAGTTTATACCTAATAAAATAATCCCTATAATCATTAATATATTGGTTGTTTAGTATATTATGTACTATAAAGTGGTGAAAATAAATGAAAAAATAATAAATGCATAAATAAAAAGCAACAAAAACAATAAATGACAAAAATAATGAAATTTTGTGTCTTAATTTCTCGCTCACACAGAAAAGTGAATCAGCATCTATCGGCTTTTGAAAAACTCCGCATTTTCAAACCCCAAACTTACACCTGTTAAACTATGCTATTTGTTTCTTTTCACATTCTATGAGACAGTAACAGTAACGAGAATTGAATGATTAATACAGTTGCTGTGCTATCCAATTAGTATTGCCAATAAATAGAAAAAACCGTTTTTCTCATAAACACATTTTCTGCATCTATCGAGTTTTGAAAAAACGCTCCTCAATTACCAGAAACAAAGGCAGCAAAGTATTTAGGAGTTCCATTTGATACCAAACTTACATGGACCAAACAAAAGTACAGAACTAGAAAAAACCATGCAACAATCCTTAAACAACCTACAAAAGTGGACCAAAGCAAATTTAATGACTGTTAATACAACAAAATCAAACTACCAAATCCTTTCACTAAGAAAAAAACCACTAAAAATAAAACTAAATTTTTAGGGTCAATAATTACCAGACACAAAGGAAGCAAAGTATTTAGGAGTTACATTTGATACCAAACTTACATGGACCAAACAAATAGAAAATGTAATACAAAGAGCAGAGAGGTGCCTTTCACTGTTAAAACGTCTAACAGGAATGAAGTGGGGATGTTCCAGAGCAACTCTTAACACAACATACAATGTATATATAAAGCCATTATTTACTTACTGCAGCGAAGTCCTTGTAACAGCAAACACAAAAAAAATTCAAATCTTTCAAAACCAAAGTCTGAGACTAATTACAGGTGCTATCAAAACCACACCAATAGCAGCTATGGAAATACTAATCAATACCCCATTGAATATAAAATAGAAAAAGCAGCTCTTACTCAACACGAAAAGTTGATCAGACTCCCATTCAATACATGGAACAAGAGAAATTTTATACATACACTAAAGACTCAGGAGAGCTTTCTTTCCAAAATTCAAGACATCAAGAAGAATGTATACCTTCCTAATTCAAAGGAAAACTTCATATCTAAAGTCAATCCGACACAAACATTAGACATCACATATTATTTACACTTGACAGAAGAAGTTAAGAAAAGTGATACTCCAACTAGTGTTCTAAAATTATTATTGGCATTAGAGACAATCCATACTAGATTTCCAGAACACGAATGGCTCCATATTTATACTGATGGATCATTGATATCAAACAGAGATGGAGCAGGGGCTGGAGTCACATGTCACCTCTTTTCCTATTACAAATCTTTAAGTTATGGAACTACTAACTTTGATGGAGAAATTGAAGCAATTCGAATGGCCCTACAAAATCTTTTGTATAGAATTTTACATTTTCATCAAGCAGTTATTCTCTCAGATTCCAGGGCGGCAATTATAGCAATTACTTCCAAGTTGTCACCAAAAAACCAACAATTATAGAATGTTGGAAAATCCTTACCCATCTAACCGCACTTCAAAATTACCTAGTCTTCCAATGGATACCAGCTCACTGTGGACTGAGTGGTAATGAGAAAGCTGATTTTCTTGCAAAAAAGGGTACACACAGTGTATAGAAATCTATAGTTAATCTACCATTTTATGCAGCTAAAAGATTAGTCAACTCCGAATTCAAAAACATTATTGCAAAATATTACTATGAAAAATCAAAAAATAAAAGATGGGAACCACCAAACATTCAAACAGTAATTCCTGAGTATCCTTGAAAAACAGCAGTTGCAACCTCCAGGTTGATTACAGGACATGATTGTCTGGAAAAACATTTAAACAGAATTGGGATATATTCTTCACCACTCTGTCCTCTATGTGATCTGCAAGAGGAAATGGACCGAGACCACCTTCAAATATGCCCGGCCACTTCTAGCACCCCATCCATCAGTGAAAAATATTGGAGAGCAAGAGGATTAATGACTTCATCAGAAATCCAGCATTAGCTAACAACATTTTACTTCAGGTTGATTATGGGACATGATTGTCAAAACATATATACAGAATTGGGATATATTCTTCACCACTCTGTCCTCTATGCGATCTGCAAGAGGAAATGGACATAGACCACCTTAAAGTATGCCCGACCACTTCTAGCGCCCCATCCACCAGTGAAAAATATTGAAGAACAAGAGGATTAATGACTTCATTGTCAGAAATCCAGCATTAGCTAACAACAACATTTTACTGATGTCTAACGAGGCACAGGCACCATCACAACCACTGTTAGGGCAATTACCCTTCTTTTGAGAGGAAAAAGGGAAAACACTGTTTAGGGAAGTAATAAACAGTTTTAGCTGTACAAAAAACATATTTCGTGGGTGTGTACTGGAAAGATATTCGAAATCAAATAGTTTTGTCTTGAAATTTGAATTAATATTAGAAAATGTTGGAGTAAAAATTTGCTTATGAAGGGCACCAGAAAAATACATCACAGGTGCTGCATTGGACAGCACCAGTCTAAGTACTTCAAAGGAGAACTATATGTGACAGTAATTAAAGAAATAGTAATCTTGTTCTTTTAAATAATGTTTGTAGCTTAAACCCCTTTTAAATTATTGAAATGTATAATTTGTTCATTAGGATGAACTTCGGGTGATGTCAGCTGAGATGGTGTCATTGTGCCATAAAGAACTTAGGTTTGAAAGGCTCGAAGTGGATGCAGATTTGGCACTAGAGATGTTTGAGGATAATAAGTACAAGACAGAACAGATACCACATATTGCTTCACAAATATCTGAAGGTAATCTTGCAGGAACTGTGTAATTTTGAAATCATTAACAAGACAGTGACGTATTTTAATATTAGTATTAAGGTGTAGTGATCTTTACTAATTATACCTGGTGTTCCAAACTATTCATTCAAATTAATATTGGAGGCAGAGAACTTCAAAACAAACATAATTTGTTGTGGTACATTGATCCCTAATGGCAATTTCTGATGTTAGGGATGATTTATACAGAAGGTAGTTTAGCATACTAATTACAGTAGTGGCATTCACAGGAACTTCTTGAGTGTGTAACCATTGGCCTTTATGCATGCATTACGTCATTAGACCTGAGACAATTATGTATGTCCCCAAAAATGTTCAAACCAAACATGAGCTTGACTTTGTTTGTTCAGCATTATTCTTTTGTTATCTGGAAAATTATCAGTTTATTAAGATGATCATTATTGTCAACTTCTAAATCTCAATTACGTTCTTATAATCAATGACTATTTTTGTGTAATATCACGTTAGAAGTGTTAAAAATGTAAATTGACAGAATTTTCTTGGCATATCCGAGATTGTTATAAAATCAAATGTAGTACGTGAAATATTTCTGATTTCATAATAATTTCATTCTGATTTCATAAGATCCAAACGTTATTGTCATAGCAATATATGACTTTTCAATAAGTTTGAATTGACAGGTCCAAGGAAGATAGAAGCCAATTTGCAGCATTGTTCTGAGAAATGGGAACTAACATAGTTTAATATTTTATAGACACTTTTAGTTTCACTTAACTTTTTATCCAGATGCATTTCGAAACCATCGTCTTCATTATCAACGGTTTCTCTATTGGCACTTGAAGAGGAAGGATCTGTTGCAGTTGTGACTGTGCTGCTGGATGTAAACTTCAGGATATTGTCCGTTTGTGGTACTTCAAAATTCATGTTTAGATGAACATTCTTGTTAATGTGTATTTTTTCTTATAACTGAACTCATAATTTAGGAAAAAATACACAGAAATTTAATTTAAAAGGTCCCGGAAAATATGTTGTAAGTGTTGTTCAGTGTTACTAATTAACTCACCTTTTAAATTAAATTAATTACAACAACACTGTTTTCTAAACTTCTATGAAAGGAAGATATACATAGAAATGTTCATTTAACCATGAATTTTGAAATTCCACCAGCAGATGACATCTTGAAGTTTTCATCCAACAACCCAGATAGCAGCACAGTCACAACAACAGTTTCTTCCTCTTCAAGCGCCAGTCGAGAAACAGTTGATAATGAAGATGATCTTCAAAATTTGTCTAGATAAAAACTAAGTTAAGTGAAACTAAAAGTGTGTATAGGTCAACTCAAATACATTTACAAATCATTTAAAAAGTTCACTGCTTATATCACTTTGTATATCTTAAGTAGAATAATTTCTGTTTTCATATTTTGAAGGAGTGAGTGTGGGTGGTCTACACATTTTGTTAATCAACTGATATGGTTTATTGCTCATCATTGTTTAAGCAATACAGTTTAAAATAACAAACTTTAAAATTGATGACAAAAGCATCATTGTGTTTGGATGAATCTCCTGTTTAAAATAAATTATAAAGGCCCCCATAAAATGTTGTTATACACTTAGCTAGCATTTGAACCACTCAGATATCATCAATTAGTAAATAAACAGTGCTTCAGCTGAGTGCAGTAATTCTTTGTCAGAAATCAGTTATTAAAATTAAATACATTTTAATATGTAGGGTGTGTAACATCAACATTTCATTCTTTTGCTTAAATGCATACACCAAAACAATTTTGTAATTGTGTAACAAAAATCAAAGCAAACAAAAGTTGCATCATTTTAACTATTTAAATCCTTAAGTAGAAAAATGTGCCTTGTGCCCACTCTGTGGAGAAAAAACAAAATTATGATACTTCTACCATTTCACATGTCTCATGTAGAATGCTAGTAATTTATGTCTTGTAATTATTAAATTGAATGTTTGTCATTGACTACGTATATCAATTCACAGATAACAAGATCATAGTATATCGCATTGGAGATCACATTGATGTGAGTCGAGGACCAATGATAGGAGACACAAGTTTCGTGGGAAGATGCACTATTACATCTGTAAGTTACCAGTATATTAAATGTGCAAACGCTGTGTGCTCTATTTAATTACCTAATATTTTTTCTAAAAAAGATTTCCTAAATAATTATTACTAAAATGTGACTATAAACAGCGTGCAATTTCAATGAATAACTAAGGCTGTTAACAGGGAAGCAACATGAATCTTAAATAAAACTATTATTTAGGGACTAAAAGTTTAACTTATCTTAGTATTTGCTGCAAGTTCTTGAAATATTATGCAGACATGTTTCTTGATGCTTTCATCATATTGTCAGTTCTCTTGTTTATAATAATGTCACTGGCTTGCAGCCTAAGGCAACATAAAATAAAGGGTTCTTTGAGGTGAGAGAGATTCTCTGAAAATCTTGAATCTGCTTCCTGTAGAAACTCAACTTAAATACTAACCTAGGTAAACATTGTTAATTATTTGAGAGGTAGAATTGGAACTAAAAAATTCAATGTCACAGCTGGGATTTGAACCACAGACCCTCTGCTTACTAGGTGGGTGCTTTAACCATTAACCTCTTCAGGGATATGGACGTGAAATCACGTCCATTTAAAATGACGGATGAGCGATATGGACGTGTATACACGTCCTGTGCATTTGTGCATTTAACCCTTATTTATCCTCTATCTAACTCAACTTATTTTAATTATCCCCCGTTATGAAACATTTAATTAAATTCTATATGCTTTACTGGCTTTACCTTTATATGTTCCTTCTGCAGTGATATGCCTCAAAACAGGGATAAACACACAAGGGCACATCTCCACATTCGCCACAAATCATCCCAGTTTCCTTACGGATTCCTTTCTTGCGGCACACGAAACACCTTCGAGATGGGCGGGACTTCTTTGCTGTTGACAGTATCCTTTTAGGATAATGTTTTCCTTGAAGTCTGAAGGGTGCAGGGGTTTTGGATTTTCTACCCCCAGTATGAAGAGGCCTCTCAACCTGGTATTGTTCAATTAGGCTGCGAGCTATTGATAGTCGAAAGTCCAGGTAGGTCATTGTCTTGTGTGGGTTTAGAGCTCTCCAAATTACCAAACAATTGTATATGGTTATATCCAGCTGGTGCAAAAATACCTTTTTATACCATTTCACTGTTTTTCATAAAGAGGGATATGCTTGCAATACCTGATCTACTAGATCGACACCGCCCATGTGCATATTGTATTCCTGGATAACGTCAGGCTTGAAAATGCACATTTTGGTATGGGCATCTGTTTTTCCAGTGTCAATCATCAAAATCTTAGAGCTGCATTTGGATAATGCCGTAACTACCCTCCTGTCCTGCCAGGCAAGGTAGGTCAAAGGTGGGAGCTGACGCACCTCCATTTCCCCTCTCCTTAGAGCCTTCGTATTCACATCTTTTGGCAAACGAATACGATTTGAACGTACTGTTCCAATTGCATTAGTCTTTCTTTTGTGTAAGGCCATGAATAATTTAGGAGAGCTGTACCAGTTTCTAAGTACACAGTGCTACCCTGATCAAGCACAGGTTCCATTAGGTGCATTACTATGGAGCCAGATAAGCCCAAATCTTTGTCTCCAGTATTGTCAGTCCCTTGACCAGTGTAAATGCAGCTATTGTAAAGATTTCCCGTTTTACTTTCACAAACATCAAAACTCTTTATGCCAAATCTAGCCCTTTTTGTTTTGATGTATTGCTTCCAAACTAAGCGGCCCTTCCAAAGCATTAGGCTTTCATCAACAGTGACCTTTTCACCAGGCACATAATTTTCTTTAAATTTTGAAATAATATAATCGAAAACAGGCCTAATTTTGTGGAGTTTGTCATTTACATTCTCTGTGCAGGTGAAATGAAGGAACCGCAAAATTAACGTAAACCTGTTATTTGACATGCATTTTCCAAAAAAAGGAATAGCTAGCATGTCATCTGTGGACCAATACATGTATAATGCAGGTTTATGAATAACACCCATAAGTATAATTAGACCAATTAGCCTGTAAATCTCATTGAGTGTTACTTCTGTCCACCTTTGAATTCTGCTCTTAGGCCCTAATTTACCTTTAGAGAGCAGGTCTTCCTTCACCTTACACGCATATACATTTGTTTCCGAAACAATGAGAGACACTAAGTTGGTAGTAAAAAATTTTGTAAAAATGTCAATTGGTTGGCTGTCAGAAGTCAGCTGAGCCTGGGATTGAACACCAGACCTTGTGCTCGTGAAGATGTGCCTGTTGCATTGCAATTGTTTTCAGCACTCCACAATGCTGACTCTTCACGAACACCTGAAGGAAGTTGGTCACATTCTTCCTCACTGCTACTCGTACCTATATCCGCCACACCCCCTCAAATTCGGAAAATTCGCCATCAATATCCAAATCGCTGTCACACAGCAAGAAGTCCTCCACATTATCGTGTGTAATTTCAGAAGCCCTTACACTTCCACCACTCGCTAACCTTTGTGCAACACTGCTTGTTGATGCCATGTTTTAGCTCTGAGATGTAACACTCAAAAGCTTCTCACTTCAGCTACAAGCAGGAAAGTATACGTATGCATTTCAAGAAAGAAACAAACAGAGCCTGTAAGCTATATCCAAGTTACGAAACACGTGTAAGGAAAAATTGCAAACCTGCTTTATTCTGATGACTCATAAACCATGCATACAGTAGTGTTCTATTTCACATTGTACTGTGATTTGCTGACGCATAGCTCACACATACAATGGGTCCACTACTGTTTCTTTCCGAGAAATTATATTAGGCGCCTTTGACAAAGCAAAGTTAACTTTTTACCACAGTGAAACAAATAGTGCCATTTCAACGATTTGTAAATACAACTCAACATTGCTGATGATGTACATGTATACTGCATATAATGAGTTTTATACGAGTTTTTGTTTCATTAAAATAACTTAAAATTTACGCAAAATACAGCTGTGTATTTAGGAAGCACTTTTAGCGCATTTAACAATTTAAATGCCCTGCGCTGGATATTGGGTATCTGTTCTCGGCCTG
This sequence comes from Tenodera sinensis, assembly GCA_030765045.1. Classification (NCBI taxonomy): domain Eukaryota; kingdom Metazoa; phylum Arthropoda; class Insecta; order Mantodea; family Mantidae; genus Tenodera; species Tenodera sinensis. The sequence continues at coordinate 133,028,973 of CM060967.1, forward strand.
CGGAGCTTTTAAATGGCTGTCGCTCAAGAGGTTAAACTACATTGCCCACACACAGCTTGTGTGTTTAAAAACACCAACACTAAGTTTGTTGGCATAAATAAATAATTGTTAATTATTCTTTTTCTCTTCTGTCTTTTGATCTTGCGGCAGTTTTTTTTATTACGAATCGACAATGGGTCTCTCTATCTCGGGTTATTGATGGGTTTGCAGATAAAAGATGACAAGGGCTTGTATATTATCAATCAGTATTCAAGTTTCTGCTGAAATTTGCTTTATTGCAATGAAGTAACAATATTACAACAAATTGTATCACTCCACAAATATTGTCGTGATAAATTTCCAAAGCTATTCAGCTTAACGTTATTGAATATTTTTCTTTGTAATTCTTGCATACACTAAACTCAGTATAGCATCTCTCGATTTCTTAAGCTTTATCAGCTTTTCTCATAAAATATTGCTCAACTCTTTATGTGCAATCACACGTAGTAGATTTTCTTGTACAATGCTTCTTGGAATATCTTTCAGTAATGCAATCCTCAATTATGGATTGCCAATATGTTGCCCATTATGCAAAACTGCTCAAATGTATGTCTGTACTGCATGATGTTTTAATTAGTACTGTATAGAGTCTCGTATTTACTCTTCCTGGTTACATGGCCAACAGCCACAGTTACTCTTTCGTTATTGATCATAACTTTTTCTTACGATTGATGATGGCCATGTTTCCTTCTGCTGAATAACTTCAGATTTGATGCAGACACTTATAAAATAAATATAATCATATAACAAGAAATTTACACATTCAATCAGTATAAGTTGACATTAGAAATATTAGTGTGAATTTTCTCATCAATTCACCTAATTCCTGCTACAGTCTTATCTGAGCTGTGACCACTGACTGCACGTGTTGAAGTTATTATTAATGTGAAACATATAGACTGTTGTATCAAATGACCTTTTAGCAGATGGTGATAGTTTTATTTGATTTACAGGTTCATAAGTTTGAAACAGAGCAGGGAATGCTGTACAGGTTCCAGGGTGTTGCTCTGCCAAGAGATATTATGGTAAGTAATGCTGTGAAGATATCTTAAACAACATGTATTTGCAGAAAATTTGTAGAATAATACATATTTCTTATTTACAGCTGAATCACTTTGCTTATGGAATCCTTGAGCAGCGAGCAAGGAAAATGGTGAGTTGCTTCTTATAGAACTTTCTTCTTCATTTTGTTTAATTTCTTTTTCTCCCACATAAGGATAGTGAGTACATTGGGATTTTATACCATTGTTGATTAGGTTTGCTGTAAGGGAAATTATGTTTTCATAAAATATTTAGCAAAACAACTTCAGTCCATGTGTCAAATTTGCCAAAGTTTGATAAAAAGAAAATGGAGAAAAAGAAATTTGACAGTCATTAGTATATACATAGATTAAAATTGCAAAACCACACCAATAGCAGCTATGGAAATACTAACCAACCAATGCCCCATTGAATATGAAATAGAAAAAGCTGCTCTTATTCAACACGAAAAGTTGATCAGACTCCCATTCAATACATGGCACAAGAGAAATTTTACACATACACTAAAGACTCAGGAGAGCTTTCTTTCCAAAATTCAAGACATCAAGAAAAATGTACGCCTTCCTAATTCAAAGGAAAACTTCATATCTAAAGTCAATCCAACACATACATTAGACATCACATATTATTTACACCTGACAGAAGAAGTTAAAAAAAGTGATACTCCAACTAGTGTTCTAAAATTATTGGCATTAGAGACAATCCATACTAGATTCCCAGAACATGAGTGGCTCCATATTTATACTGATGGATCATTGATATCAAACCAAGATGGAGCAGGTGCTGGAGTCACATGTCACCTCTTTTCCTATTACAAATCTTTAAGTTATGGAACTACTAACTTTGATGGAGAAATTGAAGCAATTCGAATGGCCCTACAAAATCTTTTGTACAGAATTTCACATTTTCAGCAAGCAGTTATTCTCTCAGATTCCAGGGCAGCAATTATAGCAATTACTTCCAAGTTGTCACCAAAAAACCAAACTATTATAGAATGTTGGAAGATGCTTAGCCATCTAACAGCACTTCAAAAACACCTAGTCTTCCAATGGATACCGGCTCACTGTGGACTGAGTGGTAATGAGAAAGCTGATTTTCTTGCAAAAAAGGGTACCAGCAGTGTACAAAAATCTATAGTTAATCTACCATTTTATGCAGCTAAAAGATTAGTCAACTCTGAATTCAAAAAAATTATTGCAAAATATTACTATGAAAAATCAAAGAATAAAAGATGGAAACTACCAAACATTCAAACAGTGATTCCTGAGTATCCTCGGAAAACAGCAGTTGCAACCTTCAGGTTGATTACAGGACATGATTGTCTGGCAAAACATTTAAACAGAATTGGGATATATTCTTCACCACTCTGTCCTCTATGTGATCTGCAAGAGGAAATCGATCGAGACCACCTTCAAATATGCCCGGCCACTTCTAGTGCCCCATCCATCAGTGAAAAATATTGGAGAGCAAGAGGATTAATGACTTCATTGTCAGAAATCCAGCATTAGCTAACAACAACAGATTAAAATTGCACCGGGTGCAATCCAAGGGGGAAAGCTTCCTTGCACCATGCATCATGGCAACTCGGTTAAACTCGGGTGCTGCAGAGTGAACAATTGAGGAAGCCTGTGTTGATATACAGCTAGCTTATCAGTGAAATAGATTCGTGCAATACAACTACCTAATAATGGAGCAACTTGCAAAGGAAACAAAGAATGGCAAAAGTCAATTTAATCAGAGTGGAAACTTTAATTTTTTGAAAGTTGTGATGATAGAATCAAATGCCTTATTTGCGGCACAATAATTACATGAGTGAGAAAATCATCTGTTGAAAGGCAGTACAACACAGTGCATGAAGAAATATTTGATATAATTGTAGGAGACGCTAGAGAGAAACAATAAAAGAGGCTGTCACATCTCAGAGAAGAGAATTCTTTATCCAAAAATCCACCATATATCAAGTTATAGGGTGACTTATTTTATAAATTAAATCTAAAATAGGCACAGTCTCTATATTGTAGGGCACCCACATGCTGCTCCTTCAGTTAGTGTCACAGCCATGTCCATAGATAATTGTCATATAAAACAGCATTGTGACAAATAAGTCCAGTTAGTTTTTACATAATTTTATTTCTTCTAAAATTGAATCAAAAAACACAATTCTTTGTTGTATCATTAACACAATTTACAATTTGTTGTGGCCTTGCAACTCATAGTTGCTCCATTGTATCGTAATCCTATCCACAGCTCACTCTGACAATCCTACTCACTCACTGACTTACTAACTCTGACAATAAACTCACTAAAACTGAGAGGTAGAACTGGAACTTAAAAATTCAATGCCACAACTGGGATTTGAACCACAGACCTTCCGCTTACCGGGCGGACGCTCTAACCACTGAGCTATTGTGACAAACTGCCAGAATGGCATTAAATTCTCAAACCAGTTCGTATTTCTCCTGGTAAACCACAAAGGCACTCTCACATCAGAGACAAATTACCCCAATGGTGACTTACTATTGTAAGTACTTTATATCCCAGGATTAAATAACCTTCAGCGGTTAGAGCGTCCGCCTGGTAAGCGGAAGGTCTGTGGCTCAAATCCCAGTTGTGGCATTGAATTTTTAAGTTCCAGTTCTACCTCTCAAACTTTGCCCACACACGGCTTGTGTGTTTAAAAACACCAACAGTAAGTTTGTTGGCATAAATAAATAATAATTACATCTGAAGGTTATTTAATCCTGGGATATAAAGTACTTACAATAGTAAGTCACCATTGGGGTAATTTGTCTCTGATGTGAGACTGCCTTTGTGGTTTACCAGGAGAAATACGAACTGGTTTGAGAATTTAATGCCATTCTGGCAGTTTGTCACAATAGCTCAGTGGTTAGAGCGTCCACCCGGTAAGCGGAAGGTCTGTGGTTCAAATCCCAGTTGTGGCATTGAAATTTTAAGTTCCAGTTCTACCTCTTAAACTTTGCCCACACACGGCTTGTGTGTTTAAAAACACCAACAGTAAGTTTGTTGGCATAAATAAATAATAATTACCATTCTGAAGGTTATTTAATCCTGGGATATAAAGTACTTACAATAGTAAGTCACCATTGGGGTAATTGTCTCTGATGTGAGACTGCCTTTGTGGTTTACCAGGAGAAATATGAACTGGTTTGAGAATTTAATGCCATTCTGGCAGTTTGTCACAATAGCTCAGTGGTTAGAGCGTCCGCCCGGTAAGCGTAAGGTCTGTGGTTCAAATCCCAGTTGTGGCATTGTTCTACCTCTCAAACTTTGCCCACACACGGCTTGTGTGTTTAAAAACACCAACAGTAAGTTTGTTGGCATAAATAAATAATAATTACCATTCTGAAGGTTATTTAATCCTGGGAAATAAAGTACTTACAATAGTAAGTCACCATTGGGGTAATTTGTCTCTGATGTGAGACTGCCTTTGTGGTTTACCAGGAGAAATACGAACTGGTTTGAGAATTTAATGCCATTCTGGCAGTTTGTCACAATAGCTCAGTGGTTAGAGCGTCCGCCCGGTAAGCGGAAGGTCTGTGGTTCAAATCCCAGTTGTGGCATTGAATTTTTAAGTTCCAGTTCTACCTCTCAAACTTTGCCCACACACACGGCTTGTGTGTTTAAAAACACCAACAGTAAGTTTGTTGGCATAAATAAATAATAATCACTAAAACTGACCCAGTACTGACTTCTCTATCTTTGTCAACTCACTTGTAAAGCTAAGAATTAATTATCAGCAATTTCTCTGGATATTCACGTTTCTCGAAGCTTCTCATAAAGGCTCGGCATTCAAAGCTTCTTGAACTGTCTGGAGTTGGCCTTTGTTCTTAGGTGACATGGTTGTCTAGCAACATAGTGGTGTGAGGTGACTGACCTTGAGCCTCCTTTGATGTGTTGCCACCAACATAGTATTTAAGATGTGTTGCATGCTTTTATTTTCCAGTTAGCATGTCCAGGCAATATATTTTCTTATCTGATTTTTTGGTTTTCCATTTAAGTGATTTCTAATTGCAGTTATATCTTACTTTTCAGAATAAAGGGCGTTTGCCAGTTATGATGTCTAAACCATCAGAAATGTTTCATCCCCCAACTGAAACTGTGACATAATAAATGCTATGGAAAGTTTTGTAATTTGAAGATGTGCAGTATCTAACTGAAACTGATGTACATATATAATAAATCTTTATACTGTTATGTGTATGTGTTGAGTATGTTTCTTTTTTAAACAAAATGTTGTTAGCTAATGCTGGATTTCTGACAATGAACTCATTAATCCTCTTGCTCTCCAATATTTTTACTTTCTCTACTGGTAAGTAGGGGAAGTATTGTATTCCACCCAAAAATTCGATGTCGAGATTTCACCGGAAATATATTTTTCGAGGCCCCCTGAATCAAAAAAAAGCATTTTTAGAAAAAGGTCCGTCTGTGTGTCAGACTGTGGACAGCATAACTCAAAAACGAAAAGTCGGTTAAAAACTAAAGTTGATATTTAAGTTTAATGTCTTTCAAGGGTGCGACACAAAGATTTTGAAGAAAATAGCCCTACCCTAAACTACCCTTTACATGAAAAATTTTTTGAACATTTTCATTTTCTTGAAAATGGCTCTAACGATTTTGGTTAAAATGTCATATGTTTAAGATATTTTTATGACAAATCAAATGTATATCTTGAATTCTCTGGCTATAGCCCCTGTAGTCATATTTACTCTGGACGACTTTTGCATAACTGGTAAACCGTTAGAGATAGACCAAATCATACAATACAAAAACTATAGATCTCGCTAAAATACACAATTTATGTCTAAATAAATTTTCTTGTAGGGTGAAGCATTTCGGAGATATTCCTTGTTATGTGTGTGAGTTTCAGAAAACTTAGAACTTTCATGAAATGGATCACCGTTGTTCATTTTTTTATATGTTAAGTGTGCAAAGACAACAGAATCTCTTAAAACATTTGACTATCGCACAAAGCCTACCGTATTCTAACATTCCCCTTGCACCTTGAGGCGATATTGTTTATAAGAAGATGCCTCCTAAAGTAGTTAAAATTTGTGTTTATAGTGGTGGCAGAAAAAGCCCCCTAAAATTGTGAATCATTGTCCTAGTGGGCAATGATAGAGATCTTCAATTGTTTTTAGCTTGTTCATGTGTTGTCGGGATTGGCGTCATGTGGAAATCACGAAGTCCGCGAATAATTTGAAAAGTTATCGGCATATAGTGTTTATTGGAAGAACATTGTGTTTTAAAAGTTAACAGGAGTAACAATGCAGAGAACTAATATATAATTAGTAAGGCTGCATAAAAAAATAGAAGAAGATTCCGAACTCGCAAAATTACGTAGTCTGTGTTCGGGTAGTGTGAACCCCGCAGGGCTTGAGACAAAGGACACCAATCCAAATATTTGTATTATTGTTTGTGACGTAAAGGAACAATAAATAAGTATATTAAAAATTTAAAAAGGAAATTTAATCATCCTTGCAAGGCGTAGACCTATACCACGCCCTGAGGTACGTCGAGAAATTTGATGAAAGTATTTAGAGTCTCATAGCTGCATTAAACGTAAATAACTGTCTTAAGCGTCGCATCAACGACGTGTGGCAAGTAAGAAGATCAAATAACCGTACCAAATGGCATCTCAACGCTAGGCTCTAAGTGGGTCAACGCGAGGTAAGAAGAGTAAAAAAATAAAAGAAGAAACGAGGAAACCCAAGGACAGCAAAGGTCGTCAGAAGAGAGGAGAAATCAGTGAAGTTAAATATTTAACAAGTAAGACTGTTCTAATTATATGTAAAATTAAAAAAGAAAAAAAATTATTAATTTTGGACAACAGATTAAATGCCATTGAGGAATAGGAAATTAGTAAAAAAAAAATGGAGAATGTTAAAGAGTTAAGTGGTTGTAAAGAGGGAGAGAAAAGTGAAGAATCAGTGGTAAAGGTTTGTGAGACAGAATTAGGATTGAAGGAATACATGCAATTATTCTCTACACAGATGATGGAAATGAAATTGGAATTGTCCAATAATAAGTCAGATTTAGAAAATAAATTGGATAGTAATGAGAGTAGTTTAGAAAATAAGATAGTGGAATTAAATAACAAAATGAATAGTAATGAGAGTAATTTAAATGAAATAAAGTTGGAATTATACAAAAATAATTCAGACTTAGAGAATAAATTGGATAGTAATGTGAGTAGTTTAAAAAATAAGATGGATAGTAGCTTAGTTACTGTAATTGAGAGAATTGAACTGGGTAGGAAAGGATGCAAAGAAGAATTGAAAACATTGTCTTTAGAATTAAGGGCAGAAATTGGATCTAGTAAAAAGGATATAATTAACTTAGAAGAACTAGTGAATGAAATCAAGTTAGGGCAAGAAAGAGTAGTGAAAGACATGCAGACAGAAATGGTTAAAGAGTTAGATGAGTTTAAGAAACAGCAGGATGAGAAACTGGAAAAACAAAGAGTAGATTTAGAAATGTTAGAGGACAAAATGAAGCATGAGCTTAGTTACTGTAATTGAGAGAATTGAACTGGGTAGGAAAGGATGCAAAGAAGAATTGAAAACATTGTCTTTAGAATTAAGGGCAGAAATTGGATCTAGTAAAAAGGATATAATTAACTTAGAAGAACTAGTGAATGAAATCAAGTTAGGGCAAGAAAGAGTAGTGAAAGACATGCAGACAGAAATGGTTAAAGAGTTAGATGAGTTTAAGAAACAGCAGGATGAGAAACTGGAAAAACAAAGAGTAGATTTAGAAATGTTAGAGGACAAAATGAAGCATGAGATAGATGCAATAGCAGAAAATTCTAAGACAGTTCATAATGAAACTAAATTAGCTCAGGGTAATCTTGCTGTAGAAATGAGTAACCTAAGCAGTGTTGTGAAAACTATGGGTACTGAAATGCAATTACAACGTGAGGAGTTCAATAAGTTCAGTGGGGAAGCGAAAATTAATATGCAGGAATTGCAAGATAATTTAGAAAAAGAAAAAGAAAATACTGGGAAGTTAACCCAAGTTGTAATTGCAGTGCAGGCCAATAATGTTAACGAAAGTCAAAATGTAAATGTAGGTAGCAATGTGACTGAGATTGACTTACCTGATAATGGCAGTAACATTGTTAACCTCCATGGAAATGTTTTGACTAAAATCTAATATAGCAAATCAAGGTCACCCTTAAAATATGAATTACCTGTTACGTGGCTTAACTCCATCATCTTCTGATGAGGAAGTTAGCGACTACGAGCAATACCAACATGAGAGAATAAGTTAGGAACTCAAAATAACAAAAATGTATGGTACTCGCAAAGGAAAAATACGAGAGGCGAGGCATACAGACATAATGTTGAGGATGACCAAACAGACAGTAATTCCATTACGAGGTTACGGCATGGAAACCACAAAGATAAAAAAAACAAAAATCAGATATTGTGACAATGTATATAGATGTTTGTTATGTATATGTTCTTCATGTTTGTATTAATGTTATGATTGTTGACATGTCTGTAATTTAATTGTCGAGAGGCATTCATCAGAATGTATGTAATATATTGTTTTGTTTTGTGCTTGTTACATTTCTTTTGTGTTTGTTAGAAATTACATACATTCTGATGAGAGGCATTTGAGGCGATATTGTTTATAAGAAGATGCCTCCTAAAGTAGTTAAAATTTGTGTTTATAGTGGTGGCAGAAAAAGCCCTCTAAAATTGTGAATCATTGTCCTGGTGGGCAATGATAGAGATCTTCAATTGTTTTTAGCTTGTTCATGTGTTATCGGGATTGGCGTCATGTGGAAATCGCGAAGTCCGCGAATAATTTGAAAAGTTATCGGCATATAGTGTTTATTGGAAGAACATTGTGTTTTAAAAGTTAACAGGAGTAACAATGCAGAGAACTAATATATAATTAGTAAGGCTGTATAAAAAGATAGAAGAAGATTCCGAACTCGCAAAATTACGTAGTCTGTGTTCGGGTAGTATGAACCCCACAGGGCTTGAGACAAAGGACGCCAATCCAAATATTTGTATTATTGTTTGTGACGTAAAGGAACAATAAATAAGTATATTAAAAATTTAAAAAGGAAATTTAATCATCCTTGCAAGGCATAGACCTATACCACGCCCTGAGGTACGTCGAGAAATTTGATGAAAAGTATTTAGAGTCTCATAGCTGCATTAAACGTAAATAACTGTCTTAAACGTCGCATCAACGACGTGTGGCAAGAAAGAAGAACAGATGACCGTCTCAACCTACAAGGAAATAAGCAATAAGATAAGTTCTACAAATGTTTATCTTAACTAACACGAAGAAGATATAGGAATAAGAGTTTGTAAGAATGGTTAGTACAAGAGTAGAGAAAGTCATGTGAGTGCAACACATCAGATTTTTCACTGATGGATGGGGCACTAGAAGTGGACTGGCATATTTGAAGGTGGTCTTGATCCATTTCCTCTTGCAGATCACATAGAGGACAGGGTGGTGAAGAATATATCCCAATTCTAGTGAGACCACCTGCGTTCCATTGAAGAATTATTATTTTTTCTTTTTTGTTTTGTAGTGTTTAATTCCTGCTTTTACTATACTGTTCTCTCTAGCCTTGATATTTCTTGCAACCAGAGTAAGTGTTGTTGTTAAACATTAAAGCCTGCGAATAGCATATTCTGCATTAACTGACATTATTTCAACAATAAATACTGGATGTTCAGTTTTAATTGTTCCTTGAATGGTTGTGCGTGATGTCACTGCTGTCCGGTGAGTCTGAATTTCAACAAGTTGAAACCAGGTGCCACTACATATAGAGCGATTAGGTCAAATGTTGTAGGGGAACTTAGTTTGATATCCAGGCCTGAGCTTTGCATTCACAAATCTTTCCATAAAGCATGAAACAGTAATTTCTTCTGGTGCAGTGATTTATTGGAAGACTTTCTGATGACAAAATTGAGAAGTGAAAGACATGCACATATTGGCACAGTGGCTAAGTTGCTGGTAAAGTTTTAAAAAAATAGTACACACCTATCAGGGGGAAAACAATAGAGCTGTCTGAATAAAACACACAATTAAACTCTACTGAATGTTGGTCTTGGAAGTCCTAATAAGGGGATGGTAATCAGGTAAAGATAACTGGCCGGAAAGGTTCAGGGCATTGACCACGTCTTACCCTCCAGTACTGCACCCCACCAATGACGCCTGTAGTGGCCAGAGGTAGGGGACAAAGTGGCTGGGCAGCAAGCCTTGGCCCTTCATGGGCTGTTGCGCTAGGGTAAAGAAGAAGAATATTTGTATCACATGTGCATATCTGTGTGTCATTTATGTACATCATGCCACAGAGTACTGTAAAATAATTGTGGTTACCTTGTAACATTTATCTTAAGGATTCTTCAAGGTGTCTCTTGGAATTTTCAAGATACGTTTTCAGAATATTAATGCAACACTTCATATTGTACTGATATGCCACATCTTTGAGCATTATGGTTTAAAAATAGCATTCCAACATGTGGGCATTATGCTGTATTGTCAGTTCACATTGCCTTCCAGTAGTGACGATATGCTGCATTGTAATCAAAGATCACAAGATTTGATTCCATCAGGGAGAGAGGTTCAAAGGATGCCCTCATTGTACAGTCTAGTTAATTCTGCAAATAGTCCCTAAGGAGGAGCTCCAAGGAAAAAAATACTCTTAACAGGCTCACCTGATACCTATCACCAGTTCAGCTGCTGATGCTGATAGAAATACCAGAACCATACATTGTCAGATGATGCCATGCAGAAGTTCATTTCTATGTAACCGTAGACTCAGCTCAAACAGTGAGCTTAGATTGGAAAATAAAGGCACACTTAAAAATGAAGGTGGTGTATAAGACTAAACCTAATAATAACAGCACAATAAATTGTTAGCATAGAAAGGAAACCGCTTCAATTTCAAGTGACAACAACCTAGGGCACTTCACATAGAAGAGAGCTAAAAACATTAAAAGAATCTGAAACACCATGGTGAGAGGATTGTTAATTGGTGGTAGCACCTTTGGTGTACAGCACTTAAAACCGTGACTGAATTTTTCTACATGTAGCACAACCTGAATCTCCTGACAGAAATTATTATTAAATTTATTGCCAGAAATCAAACAAGAATGTTAGTATACGTTAGTTATAAAGGGACAGAATACTTTCATTTAGTATAAAATTTAGAATTCCAACTAAATTTTAAAAGTGTTGTTCATATTGTGAGGTGGCACCCTGGCCGAGCTGTTAGACCATTCGCCTACCACCTAGGCAGCTGGGTTTGGTAGTATTCGTGGTAGACAAAGTGGTGACTGGGCAGGTTTTCTCCTGGTTCTTCAGTTTCCTCCACCATTCCTTCCACCAATTACTCCATAATCACCTTTCCATTCATTGATTTTGTCTGCATTTCATATCATCCTTTTCCTCACTATCTTACCTGGTGCTTGGATGACCGCCTGCTTCCAGGTCTTCACTCTGTGCGGTCCATAGGGTTGCCTGCTCGGTGACAGGCGTCTGACTCTAGACACTGGCTTGTGAGTCCTAGGGGGTGTATTTCTACATAAGGGAAGGGCAATCAGGTAAAGAAGAAGAATAAAGAAGTTTATACTGTGACAAGGCATTTCCAAAGCATGAATAGTGTCAGCGCTAGCTGGAATGCATTTGACTCCTGATGTAATTAGCAGGAATGCCTTCGAGATGAAATAGGATATTTTTGGATGCTTCTTTGCCCTTTGAGATGAAATGGGATATTTTTGGATGCTTCTTTGCCCTGCCTCCCCTCTCAAAATTCCTGCAACTATACATCAGATGCCTGTGACAGTCAATGAGTGAGTAAGAGAGTTAGCAAACTTTTGTTGATACCATGTAAGGCGCAGGTTACTCAGAGTGATACTGGGACAAGTGCAAGAAGTTGAGTCCTGAGTTTGACACTCCAGTTAGTGATGTGGAAGGAAGAAGCAGCTTCATATGCTACTCATATTATATAGCACTTTGTGACGTTATGATTCCAGTTATTAATCTCAGCTGTCAGCATATACTAAAGTGCTCCATTTACTGGAAGGACTGGAGTTTTAGAGCATATTATAAAAATGTTTCACTTCACTGCTGCAGAACTGACAGAAATGCAGTATATTTATGATGCTGCTTGGGGAAATGTGAAAAAGGCACAGGATCTTTATGCTGAGCTTTACCCAAGGAGACATTTCCCTCATCACAGCTTATTGACTGCCAACATTAATGGCTGACAAACAGGAACTTTCCAAACACAAGCTCATTGCTCAAGTCTCCCAGGAAATAAAGAACAGTGGCTCTAAAATATGAGGTTTTTGACCGGCCTGTAATTCTCCATCCAAAAGCACAAGAGTAATAGTACATACTATGAATGCAAGCCAGTCTTAGGTTACTAGAATTCTGTGCAAACAGCAATTACATCTGTAGCTTCTCATCTGATTTGAAAAACTGGGGCCAGATGACTTTCCACCCTGACTATGGTTTGTGCAACTTCTTAAACACATTGATTAGCCAAGATTTCTACAAGCATAGTGTGGATAGATGAAAAGGTTCCTATGCGAGAGGGAATAACGTATTCATAGTTGAAGGAACTATAATTATTGAAAAGTTCAAGCAAATAATAAGGAATATCTCGGAAAGGGTTCACTAAAAAGTATTTGAAATAAGTTGTGTATTTTAACGAAATCTACATTTTTGTGTAGTAAGATTCTCTTTGTAATTGCGCAGACGCATGTAGTGGGGCCGACGTCCCACCTTCGAGTATTGCGCCCCACTCATGATGCCTGTGGGGATGCAGTGGTAGGCCTTGGCCCGGAGAGGACTGTTGCGCCGCGGGTTTAGTGTTACGGTTTACCATTTATGCAAAAGTTACCTTGAATGAAGACAACTGCTGAGAACATTCTCAGAAAATTCAACTTATGCATTTCATTTGTGATGAAATGTGTTAAATATATGGTGTTTTAATCAAAACCGTTAGAGCCACTTTAGAGAAAGTAAAAATGTTGGAAAAAGTTTCGTGTGAAGGGTAGCCTGGGGGAGTTTCTTGAAAATCTTCGTGAAGATCCCTCTTGGAAGATGCTGATCGTAAATACCAAAGGGACTTTTCGTTTTTGTGCCGTGCTGTTCACAGACACGGATCTTTTTCTAAAATACCTTCTTTTGGATTCAGGGGATCTCAAAACATGTATTTCCACAGAAATTTCATTTCGGTAACGAATTTTTCCTTGATGTGCGTGGTAGAGAAAATAAAAATGCTTTTGTTTGTATTCAAGGGGTTTTAGAACATATAATAAACAGCTAGTTTAGGTACATTGCCAAAATGAGAAGCGTTTAACTAAATTGTGAATTTTCTTCAAGTAACTTATAAAACATGCAGACTTAACATTAGTCATTATGCAATGTAGAGTCCTCTCTTGGGTCATAAGAGCAGAAAATATGGATATTCAGGTGTTGGCGATACTGGGTCGCAGTAGCACCTCCAAACGGCAGCTTGGTTTATTAACAATCTGGCCGCCATTCCTCTGCCAACGATTCTCCATGCTTAATTGGTGAGTCTTTTAATTATTACATTTTGCTGTGCTATAAATATTGCACTTTGTTTTGTATGCTAATTAGATTACTTCCACTTTATACATATTTGGCATCCTTATTAATAGGTAAATATAAGGACCGGTCAAGAGATTTGTTTGTATTTATAACGAAATGCGTATATATAGTTTTCTTAAGGCTAAACATTTTTTGAAATTTAAGGAAAGCTTGGATATCTTAAGGGCTAACTTGGAGCCATCGGGACAGTGATAAATACAGCCGCTTTCCTGCGGAGGTGGGATGGGGGATGTCAGATGTTGATCCCTGATTTTCTATTGTTGATTTCAAACTTCGTCAAAAGCGGCTGTCGACACAGTTGAAATGCACATTTCAACTGTTTTATGTCACACCAGCCAAGGCGATCATTTAAATTCATACGTTATTTGGACTCTTAATGTTATATAATTTACAAATAGACATGAACTTCTCGGGAGGGGAGTTTACAATTTCCGGGGAGGGCTGACTTGAAGAATGGAAAGTAGAGATTTCCAAATGCCGTTTTAGACCATGAACTTGTCCAAAAATATTTTCAACCCAAGTTTGATTCAAATGAACATTCCTGTTCCTTCCAGTTTTTGTCGTTGATAGATCACTAATATATCCTCTACATTTTGTGACAGAAACGACAAAAATTGGGCTTCTGTGTGTTCTAAAATTTTGCACAAATATACAGTTTTCTTCTTGTCGTTAACACAGCCTACAATCTTTCGTGCTATCAGAACTTACAATTGTTTACTTTTCGTAATCTTGATTCAATCCTTTCAGTGTGTCTTCATTTCCGTTGCCTCATACACTAACTACGACGATACAACCACTCCACGATCGTTAAATGTTATTTATGTGCACCGACACAGGCATAGCTGTCTCACACTTACTGACACACTGAGCGACTCGTGACTGTAACTGTAATTCTTTCTGTCTCTCTCTGCTGTTTCGTCGTCTCCTTTAATAGCGGCGATGACAGCAACGGACCTTTCGCGAACTCCTTCGAACACGGCGGCGATGACATAGCCACATCTTTCTCGAAAGCTCCGGAGAAAACCACCTTTGGATCTGCCGCTCTTATTGTTGTTAGTCACGTACACACACACTGTCGCGCGATTCAGCCTGACTTTATGCACCTTTGCTTCCTCGCCTGGTATGCGGTGTGAAGTAACATACACACTTACGCGCACACGCACACACCTAGGCCTTTTTAAAAAGTGCTCTTTTATTCAGAAGACCTCAAAAAGTATATATCCACTAAAATCTCGAAATAGAATGTTTGGGTGGAATGAAATTCTACCTCCTACGTATAAGGTAGACAAAGCGAAGAAGGAAGGAGAATAAAGATGATGATGATGATGATGATGATGAAGAAGAAGAAGAAGAAGAAGAAGGAATGGCGACTTACGATTTGAGAAAAGTGTAAGTATTGGAAATTTCAAACATAGAAAAATATCTTGGAAATGGTTTACTCAATAAAAAGTGTATTTGATATAACTTATGTGTTTTAATGAGATCTATTTACATCTTCTGTGTAGTAAGATTTTGTTTATCTCTTGTGGTTTACCAGTTCTGCACAAGTCATTCATAATCAAGATGACTTCCGAGGACATTACCAGAAAATACAAAATATAAATGTGTTTCATTTGTCATGAAAAATGTCTTAAACATTTGAATCAAAATCGTTAGAGGCATTTTTGAGAAAATCAAAATTTTCGAAAAATGTTCCATGCAAGGGTAGCCTGGGGTGGGAGGATTTTCTTGAAAATATTGCGTGCTTGAAATATGAACTCAAGCACCAAGTTTGGTGTTCAGTGATTGATATTTGAATTGCGGTCAAAAGGTTGGCTAGCCTGTTTTGATGGTTGCCAAGAGAGGTAACTATGTACTATGTAAACAACTTTGTAGAATAAATGATCAAAAAGGATACAGTCCATTTTATTACCATGACGGTAACATTTGGTCCTCCGGGCCGGACACTGCTATAGATTGCCAGCAAACTGTACAGTAATTGAAAATATTGATACGCACTTGTAATGTACATAATGGAAATCATCTTATCTTCTTCACGCCAGCATCAAGAGGGAAATCGTAGTGGCCGGAGTAATTACTAATGCAACATCAGCACCAGGCAAGAGTGATTGTATAAAAGGTTAGCCATTATCTAGTTACTAGCTATTTAGCCTACCTTGACTGGCTTTCTGTATTAGTAACATTGACTCATTGCATTATATCTTCTATAATTAGTTCCATACCATTCCTTTGTTCACTTTCATTGCTGTCCTTCACTCGATATTTTAGTATAACACTTTGGTGGAACAAACTGGATCATATTTATTGCTGTGCGACTAATATTATGGAAGAGCAAACTAAGAAGCTATTAATTACAAAACGAGCCGTGGCGAAAGCAAGTCTTACTCGCCTTGCCAAATTTGTTAATGAATTTCAAACTGGCTCAGAAATTTATTCAATTGAGGTAAGAGTTAAGGAATTGCCTAAAATTAGGGATAAATTTGAAGAGGCACAATCTCAATTAGAATTGTTTGAAAATGTTGAGAGTCATTCTGCTGACAGAGAAAGTTTTGAA
Source organism: Tenodera sinensis (assembly GCA_030765045.1). Classification (NCBI taxonomy): domain Eukaryota; kingdom Metazoa; phylum Arthropoda; class Insecta; order Mantodea; family Mantidae; genus Tenodera; species Tenodera sinensis. The sequence continues at coordinate 133,045,240 of CM060967.1, forward strand.
TTGATGTATTTTAGCTTAGAAGCAACGATGGCTAAATTATTAGCTCAAAGCGCAGATGGAAATATTAGCAACAGTTCTGTTAGCTCTCCCTTGTCACATACAAGGAGCGCTATGAAGGCAATAAAACTGCCAACTCTTAAAATACCTTCATTCAATGGTGATATAACCAACTTTAAGCATTTTATTGATACCTTTGAGAGCCTAGTTGTTAACAATGAAACTTTAGATGATATTCAGAGGTTTCACTACCTTCTCTCTTCACTAACAGGAGAAGCACATAATTTAATAGCTAACATTCCTGTCACAAGTTGTAATTTCAAGGTTGCATTGGAAACTATTAGCAATCGTTACGACAATTTAAGACTTATTGCTTCAGCTCATCTTGCACGTTTGTTGAGTTTACCCGCTGCTCACAAATCATCTGCAAAGGAACTTAGGGCCTTAATAAATCAAACCATGAGTAATTTAAATGCAATCAAGGCGTTAAACATAGAAATTCCATTGGAAGAATTCATAGTATCTCAACCAGTGTTTGATAAGTTGGATGTAACTATAAAGAAAGAATTTGAAGGCACATTAGATTCAAATAACTTTCCTGCATTTAAGGATCTTATTACATTTCTAGAAAGAAAATGTAAATCGCTAGAAATAATCAATCCAAAATGGAATACAACTTGCTCAAACATGTGAAATGTGAACACACAGAAAGTTGTAAATCGCAAACACAACTCCAGTTTTCAACAGGCTTATGCTGTTATAGCCTTAAACTGTGCATATTGTAATTCTTCACATGCCTTATCAAAATGTAAGGCATTTTTTCAGGCTCCTGTATTAGAACGCAGAGCTTTTGTTAAGGATGCCAACCTGTGTTTTAACTGCTTACGATCTGGTCATACAGTCAGAAATTGTAAATCATCGAATTGTCGCACCTGTGGTAAAAGGCACCACACTTTAGTACATCTTGATGCTTCCAAACAGCAATACAGTTTCAGTAATAATGAAGGTTATTCAAGTCATGATCCCTTGCACACACATAATGGTGTAAATAGCTACTGTGCATTGAAATTTGAACCTCGTAAACACATTTTGTTGTCTACAGCATTGATTAAGGTTAAAAATCACAAGGGTATTTGGCAGACGTGTAGAGCTTTGCTAGATACTGGTTCTCAGTCATGTTTCATATCAGAGGCCTGCGCTCAGAGGTTAAAACTTAAACGACATCATGATCCTAAACCTGTTCAAGGAATTGGCAATACAGTTTCAGAAACCAAACATGGAATTTGCATCAAAATTGGATCATTTGTAACTGACTTTGTTATGTCAGTAGATTGCTTAATTTTACCCAAGGTGACAGAAAATCTGCCTGCAGAGAAAATTGACTGCAGTAATTGGAAATTACCTAGGAATATTTCATTTGCTGATCCTAAATTTCATGAGCCTGGAAAGATAGATATTCTGTTGGGAGCAGAAGTCTGTTCATACATTCAGCGCCAAGGTAAATTACATTGTGATAATAATCATCCTGTTTTAATGGAAACAGAGTTTGGTTGGGTACTTGCAGGAAAATATTCAGACTATGGAAGATCCTGTAATATTCCACGGCGGCCGGTAGTATCATGTTTCGCTAAGACTGAAGTCAGTATACAGCACCAATTGCAGAAATTCTGGGAGATTGAGGAATTGAATCACACTCCAAAAACAATGGATGATAAAGCATGCGAGGCTCATTTCACTCAGAATACAACAAGAGATTCGTCAGGAAGATTTGTGGTTCGACTTCCATTTAAAGAAGATCCTAAGAAGTTAGATGAGTCTAAGATGATGGCCGCAAGAAGATTACATCAGTTAGAAAGAAAACTAATCAAGAACCAAACATTGAAGTAAGATTATGTGCATTTTTTACAAGAATATGAAGCACTGGGTCACATGCAAGTGGCAAGACCCACTACAAGACTTTGTTATTATATGCCTCATCATGCAGTACTTAAGACAGACAGCTCAACTACGAAGACAAGAGTAGTTTTTTACTGTTCTGCAGCTTCCAAGAATGGAATTTCAGTGAATGATTTATTGTATGTTGGTCCTACTATTCAACAGGACATTTGTTCTATCATCCTAAGATTTAGGACACATGAAGTAGCATTTACTGCTGATGTTGCCAAAATGTATAGACAAATTTGGTTACATCCAGATGATCAAGTATATCAAAGAATACTGTGAAGAAGCGACCCTACAGCTCCAGTACAAGAGTATCAGCTGAAGACTGCAACGTATGGTATGGCTTGTTCTCCATTTTTAGCTATTCGTTGCCTGCAGCAATTGGCTCATGATGAAGCACATAAGGTTCCAAAGGCTGCTGCAATTGCATTGAATGATTTTTATGTTGATGATTGTATTTCAGGATGTGCAACCTTACCTGAGGCACAAAAACTTCAGAAGGAATTGGTAGCCATGTTATCAAAGGGTGGATTTTTGTTGTGTAAGTGGTCCAGCAATTATTCTGAGTTTTTAACTAACGTTACACCAGACCAAAGAGAAACTAGTTTACCATTACAGCTTGATAAAAATGGAGTGAAAACACTTGGACTACTATGGCATTCTACTGAGGACAAGTTTCAGATTGCAAGAAGTCTTAAAATTAACTGCTACGCACAAGCATTTACAAAAAGAGTAGTATTGTCAATAGTTTCTGGTATATTTGATCCCTTAGACCTCATAAGCCCTATTGTTATTATATGCAAGATGTTTCTACAGAGGTTATGGCAAGAGAAATTAATGTGGGACCAACCCATATCAGAGGAATTGGCTACAGATTGGAAGAAGCTCCACAACCAACTTCATTTGATTGATAACATTCACATAGATCGCAAAGTAGTTGGTTATGATTCTGTAGGCAATATAGAGTTACATGGTTTTTGTGATGCTTCAGAAAAGGCATATGGCGGATGCATATATGTCCATTCATCAAATAAGAAAGGAGTTACATGTGTAAAACTTCTTTGTGCCAAGTCTCGAGTTGCACCACTAAAGAAATTATCACTTCCACGTTTAGAATTATGTGGTGCATTGCTTCTTGCTCGTCTATTGGAAAAAGTCAAAAAGGCACTGAACTTATCATTTAAGCGTGTATACTTGTGGACAGATTCTACTGTGGTATTGTCATGGTTGTCAGCACCTTCAACACAATGGAAAACTTTTGTAGCTAATAGAGTTTCTGAGATTCAAGATATTTCTGAAAATGCAGTATGGAGACATGTTTCTTCACAACACAACCCAGCAGATTTGATATCAAGGGGTGTGTTTCCCGAGAATCTTATAAATGACAAATTATGGTGGGAAGGACCAACTTGGTTACATGAAGAACCAAAGGTGTGGCCTGTATTGGGTAGCATTTCAAACCCTCAGGAAGCTCCAGAGTTAAGATTCAGAACAACTTGTCATGTTGCAACCATTAGTGACGATGGAATAATCACACGATTCTCCAGCCTATCCAGATTGCAATACACTGTAGCATATGTATATAGATTTTGTAAGAATTGTGTTAAACCAAAGGCAGAAAGAATAACTGGATCTCTCATACTTACAGAGATTCAAGATTCATTGAGTAAATGCATTCAAATTGCACAGCAATCAGTATTTAGCGTAGAAGTGCAGCAACTAGCAATGAAACAGGCAGTTAATATTAGCAGTCGCTTGAGATCTTTAAATCCTTTTCTCGACAGTAGAGGATTACTTAGAGTTGGTGGACGGTTAGAACACTCTAACCTAACGTATGATCAAAAGCATCCTCTAATTTTGCCACATCATCATTTAACCAATCTGATTATACAGCATGAACACAAACGATTGTTGCATGCAGGTTGTCAACTTTTATTGGCTTCTCTTAGGGAAAGATATTGGATATTAAATGGCATAAACACTGTTAGACATTTGATTCATAATTGCATAATGTGTTATAAGCTAAAGGCAGAAACAGCAAAACAGTTAATGGGACAACTACCACGTGCACGAGTGGAAGCAGCTAAACCATTCTTGAATTGTGGCATTGATTATGCAGGGCCATTTTACATAAAGTCTAGCACTCGCAGAACGACAAAGGTAAAGTGTTATGTGTCTTTATTTGTTTGTTTTACTACCAGAGCAGTGCACTTAGAAGTTGTGAGTAACTTGTCTACAGAAGCATTTATTGCAGCATTAAAGAGATTTGTATCTCGGCGTGGCATATGCCAGAATATTTATTGTGACAATGGCACAAATTTTAAAGGTGCAAGAAGGGAGTTGAAAGAATTACAAGAGCTCCTTAACTCTCAGCAGACTAAGGAAGAAATACAGAGATTTGCAAATTATGAAGGTATAATTTGGCACTTCATACCACCTAGAGCACCACATTTTGGCGGCCTGTGGGAAGCAGGTGTAAAATCTTTTAAATAGCACCTTAGACGTGTTATGGGCGCATCATGTCCTACTTATGAAGAATTCCATACCCTAACCTGTCAGATAGAAGCTTGTCTGAATTCCAGACCCTTAGTTCCTCTCTCATCTGATCCTAATGATCTTAAAGTTCTGACTCCTGGTCATTTCTTAATTGGTACAGCTTTAACCAGTTTACCCCAGCCAGATCTCGGTTGTTGTTGTTGTAGTGTTTAACGCCCGCTTTTACTACTACGGCACCGCAGGCGGTGACACTGATGATACATGAAGATGGAGCACCAGTGGAATGAGATGGCGGGGGAAACCGGAGTACCCGGAGAAAACCCGCCCTGACGCCGCTTCGTCCACCACGAATACCACATGCGGGTCCCTGGGATCGAACCCGGGCCGCCTAGGTGGTAGGCGAGCGCGCTAACCGCTCGGCCACGGCACCCAGATCTCGGTAGTGCTAAACTTAGCTTGCTAACTAGGTGGGAGAAATTACAGCAACAACTTCAGGAGTTCTGGTCCAGATGGTCACATGAATATTTGCATCATCTTCAGCAGCGATCTAAGTGGAACAGTCCACATGCAAATGTCAAGCAGGGCGCAGTCGTCATAGTGAAAGAGGACAACCTTCCTCCACTCTGCTGGAAGCTGGCAGTGGTTGAGGGACTACATCCAGGAGCAGATGGGTTAGTGCGAGTTGCAACAATTCGCACAGCAACTGGGGTATTTAAGAGACCTATTGTTAAACTGTGTCCTCTTCCTCAAGAGACAGACATAATTTAATACATGCACTGATATTGTTTTATCATTAATTCATTGTATTTTGTTCTTACAATTGTTGATGAAGAACTAAGACATTTCTTGGCGGCCGGTATGTTCAGTGACTGATATTTGAATTGCGGTCGAAAGGTTGGCTAGCCTGTTTTGATGGTTGCCGAGAGAGGTACCTATGTACTATGTAAACAACGTTGTAGAATAAATGATCAAAAAGGATACAGTCCATTTTATTACCATGGCGGTAACATTTGGTATTTAACCGACTTTTCACTTTAGAGTTAAGCTGTTTGCAGATACATACATGCGTGGACATTTTTCTAAAATACTTTTTTTTAGAGCCAGAGGTGTCAAAACATATATTAAGTCTGGGTATCGAATTTTTGGTTTGAATGCAGTACTTCTGCTTACTATACGTAGCAGGGGCAGATGCAAGATTTGTTTTCTGAGGGAGGGATCTGATGAGGTGCTACAATTAGAATGGAAATGTTGTTGTTGTTGTTTTCTAGTGCCTTGCATCTGGCAATGAAGCCATTAGCATTCATGCTTTCCAATACTTTTGAACTGTAGTTTCTTCTGATCTTAATGCTTTACAGGTCTTCAAGTGGTCTTCATTCACTTCTGCTGGATCGTTACACAGGACACATATTGGTGAAGCTGAGATACCTATTCTGTAGAGATGACTTGCTAAGCAGTCATGATTTGTCAGTAGTTGGAAGGCTGCAACCGCTGTTTTCCTTGGTCTCTGGGGGATTATATCTGGGTTGGAAAGTAGTGTAATCCATTTTTTTATCTTTGGCATTTGTTTCTATTTCTTGTAGGTATGAATGAGAAAATTTTTTAAGGATCAAGCGTTTTATTGAGGAATATGAGAAATTGAATTTAGACTTTTGTTTTATTGTTGTGCCTTTCTTTGCAAGTGAGTCTGCAGCTTCATTCCCCATGACTCCACAGTGTGCTGGGATCCATTGGAGATGAACAGTCTTATTAACTTTTTGGAGTTGTGTTAACATTTTGTAGCATTCTCTAATTTTTGTTGACTTCTTTGTAGTATTTGAACATATTCCCTGAATTGCAGCTTTAGAATCTGAAAGAATTACTGCCTTGTTAAATTTATTTAAAGGAAGATTTAATAATTCTCGGAGAGCAATGTATATAGCCTCTGTTTCTCCATCATAATTTGTTGTGTCTCTGCCAACAGAATGATAAAAGGAAAAATGTGAACACATAACTGCAGCTCCAGTAAGGTTTTCCTTGGAGGATCCATCAGTATATATGTGTTGTTAGCTAATGCTGGATTTTTGACAATGAAGTCATTAATCCTCTTGCTCTCCAATATTTTTCACTGATGATATTGAAGAGAGCAATAGCAGTAATAGTAACCACTTTTTAGAGAGCACCATATTTTTATGTTTTGGCGGTCACATCGCTCTCTCACAACCCCCAGAATGTCTGGAGGACCACACCTGTCGTTGGTTTACGGGTCTCACCGACCTGACCGGGAGACTTACCAAATTAATTCACCGACCATATCCTCTGATCACCAATCAGAGGACGTATTACATACCATGACAGGTCAGCATGTTAGGGGTTAAGATTTTATAGAGAAATGGAGAGGTTGGAAAAATAAAGACTCCCTAGCCCTCGGGAACCCTAATAGCATCAGGGTCGGAAGAGAACAAGAGATGTATGTACAGCCATTCTTCTGTGGGATATCTAGTATTGATTGTTTTCAGAGCTAGAAGTTTTTGTATTTCTTTTGGTGTGTCTGATTTACTTATTTCCTCTATTAATTACAAATTGAAGGTAGGTTGCAATAATTCCAATGGATTTTCTCTTATAAGTAGATTTTCTCTGGTGTTAGGAATGTTCAATTTGGATTTAATCTGTGTTACCTTTTCTGGGAAACTACTATGAGTTTTAAGGATTGAAGGGGGGAGGTTCTCTTCTGTCCATTTAGAGTTTGGCAGTCGTAACATTTTCTCGTGTTGGAGCAATGCTTGTTCTTCTATTTTTGTTGTTATTGATGGGGTCCGTGTTAAGGCAAGCATGGCATCAATAGGTGTGGATTTAACTGCTCCAGTGATTAGGCGAAGAGCCTGATTTTGTATTTGTTCAAGTTTATTGATGTTAGTATTTGCTGCTGTTATTAAAGCTTCAGAACAGTACAAGAGGTTTGGTTTAACATACATTTTGTATGTTGTGTTAAGGACTCTCCTTGAGCAGCTCCATTTAGCACCAGCTAACGGTTTCAGGATTTGCAGTTTCTTTTCAACCTTTTCTGAGATGTTTGTTATATGTTTTTTCCAATTTAGCTTTCTGTCAAAAGTGATGCCTAAGTATTTGACATCATCAACTGCTTTGAGTGGTTTACCATTATAATTTATGTTAATATTAACTGGTTTGTATTTTAGTGTAAATAATTCATAATTTGTTTTTTCCACCTCCTGAAATAGTTTTTATATTATTTTTTATTAATTTTAGTATTAATTCTCCTCTTTTTTATAGCAATGTTGCTGATATGACCTGTAGATCCTTTGTGCTGCTCAAAATGCCATTTTTGGCCAGAGGGCACCTGGAAAATACGTAAATAAAATTATAGTTTATGCGCTATGTGCATTATAACAGGTGCTTAATCCTTACCTGCATTCCAGCCTTCGAAAACAGGTTGCACAGGTTATCCCATACGGTATGTTTATCTGCACAGCACCTAGCCGCTTAATGCGACTTTATCTGTGCAGATTAGAAGGTGTTCATATTTGTTCAAGCTTTTGTGTCTGTGGGCATTGTTTCTTTCGCTTTTGGCAGATTTGGCAAAATATTACTTTCCATTTGTGGTGAAGTTCGGATCGTTACCTATCCACTGACGAATCAACCACCTTCGAGATGAGCTGACTTTATGCATGACACTGGCTCCTTAAATTACCTGCTTAATCTAAGGAAAATTGACTTCTAACGATGTAGTAATTGTATGCATTAACATAACACGATAGTTGACTGAACACAACGGATACTGTTTTTAAACTGATTTGCTTGAGTTTATGGCGGGTTCTGCTAATGCTGCTTTCCCCTCGACAACAATCCCCACATTGCTTGCTTGCAGCAATACAGAGCTTGGTCCCAAACAGCAAAATGCAAGTCACTTGGCTCTTGCATTGTTTTCAATACTCCTCTAAGCACACATAAGCGAAAAGACGTAGCAAAGATGTAACAAAGTCTATTCATAATTTCATAAGCATTTCATTTTCCAATTTTAAAATAGTTGTTTTTTTTCTTTTCATTTTAAAATAAATAGGAGATTTAGCCTCTTTTAGGTTTTAAAGTCTCATTTAGCCATTTTTAGGTTTTATAAGATTCAAGTATTTGGCTCCGATGATCATGAAACAGATAATAAAATTAAACCACTGCAGTTAACTATCAAGGAATAAAATAGTCAAAAAACTAAGAATCCGGGCCCTAGTCATGAGGCTTTGGGAGCTCCATTCATGTACTTTGTTTAGAGCTGTCTCTATTCTGTCTTTAATTAATTCAGGTTTTTTTGGAGAGCCTGAAGTCCAAATGACTACATCGTCAGCAAATAAAGCAATTTTGGTTTCTGAGGTTTTTATTATTGATGGAAGGTCATTTATATATATATATATATATATATATATATATATATATATATATATATATATATATATATATATGTTAAAGAGTGTTGTGCTCAGAACAGCACCTTGTGGAAGTCCTCGGTGTGTTTGTTTATATTTGGAAATGTATGTATTATATTTTGTGGCACAAAATCTTTGTGAAACAAACTGAGTTATCCATTTAAGCATGTTACTTTTCACACCTATTGATTGCAACTTCTCAATTAATTTGTTTCTCCACACTGAGTCATATGCTGATTTAAAATCAATGAATACTGCCAAGGTATCCTCCTTTCTATTGAAAGCTTCCTTGATGTCTTGGCTTAGTAGGAGTACATTTTCACTTGTACTATGATTCTGTCTTAAGCCGGTCTGTGAACTATTAATTAAGTTGCAATATTCTAGGAACCAGTTAAGTGTAGATGCCACCATTCTTTCCATCACTTTTGCAATCAAAGATATTGGCCTGAAACTATTAATATTGTTTGAGGGTTTGTTTTTCTTTAAAATCGGGATGATAATGGCTTTTTTCCAGTCAGAAGGCACAGTCATTCTCCAACACGTGTTATACAGTTTAAGTAGGATTCCTTTTCCTTTCCTGCCAAGGTGTTTAATAAACTCTGGGTGGATCTTGTCAGGTCCTGGAGATTTTTTGTTCTGTAATTGTTCTATTGCTAAATCTAGTTCTGTTTCGTTAAAATCCTGAATTAAAATATCATTTTGTATATCTTTTGGCTTATTAGTTTCTCTGATAGTTTTTTGAATAGCTTTATCTTGTTTTTTATATGCTTGGGGTATTCTTTGTGACTGAGCATAAAACTTGTTAAGGGATTCTGCTATTTCCCTATCTGTAGTTAAGCTTTTGTTATTATGTTTTAATGGTTCAGTTGTATTTTTTGGTAATTTTGTTTTATTAAGGAATTTGTATATTTTATTTCCATCTTTCCTATAGTCCATATGTTCTACAAAATTTGTGAAACTGACCTTCTTTGCTGTAATTAATTCTTTCTTAAAAATGGCTGCTTTTCTTCTCCAGTTTTGTACATCTTCTGGACACTTGGTTCTTTTGGCTTTGACTCTTGCTATATTTCTTTCGTGTTTTAACTTAGATAAAGATGGAGACCAAAAGTAGCTATATTTCTTTAACTTTCCTTTGGGGATATGTGTTTTGGCTGCTGTCAATAATATTTCACAAATTTTTTTATTCATTTCATCTGTTGACTTGAACTCTGATTCTAACAGTATATTACACTTCCCTTCTATCTCATTTTGGAAACTGGACCAATCTGCTTTTTTAAAATTCCAAGAAGTTTTAATTTTTGGTTTGTTACTTTTATTTATTAGACCTCTTATGGAGTTTATGGTGATTCTGTGGCCTGAACCTGGGTCTTCTATTATTTCTCTTTTTGTATTGTCAATTATGTCAGATGACACCATCAGAAGGTCAGGATTTGTACCCGAACCATTATAATGAAGATAAGTGGGTGGATCATTTGGATTAAATATTAATTCCATTGTTGATGAGTTTAATAGGCCTTCTATGACTCTTCCTGCTGAATTTATATCTCTGTAGCCCCACCTAGGGGAGTGTGCATTAAAATCACCTATTAAAATACTTTTGGGTTCTATGGGAATAGAATTTAGATCTAGTGTATTGTCTGGAGGATTGTAGATACTGTAAATTCTATAGTGGTAGTTACTTTTCCATACTTCAATTTTAACTACTTCTGATTTATCTTGTTCTTCCATTGTTTTTTGGATTTGAGACAGTTTTAACTCCGGAATGTTTATCTTTAGGACTCATATTCATGTATATGGCTTTCATGTAACTGTTTTCTTAACGGGCACCAGTTTTACAATGTGGCAGCTACATCACCCGACTTAAACCCCCATTTTGCAAGGAGGACCACACTTATCGTTGGTCAACGGGTCCATCGGACCTGGCCGGGAGGACTAAATAGGTGGTATTTAGATCCACCAACCTTCCCCTCATGTGCCTCTGAGGGACGCTGTTGTGCTGTGATAGGCCAGCACATATGTAAATGGCATTTCCTCCATTTTAGATGAAACAGTTATACCACTGTGATTCGGTCAAAAAAATGAAAAAAACAAATTATACTTTTAACAAATATTCACATAAACGATTTTCTTTTGGGGTCTTCCAATATTCTGTCTCACTTAGAAGTTTGAAAACATTGCATGGCATATACCAGGTGGTTCACCTGTTTCTTATTATTTTCAGATATGAAGTGTTTATCTCCAAAAATAATAAGGAAGAGGTGAACCACCTGGAGCGCGCGCGCGCGCGCGCGCGCACACACACACACACACACACACACACACACACACACACACACACACACACAAGATGTTTTACAGTTATACAAATACGTTTAAAGAAGAAGTCGACGAGGATTTTTCATATTTTATTCAGTACTTCTTGAGTTTTAATTTCCAAATATTTGTGTATTTGCATTAACTCTAGTCCATTCAAACTGCCTGCTCCCATGGTGCTCTTCAAATAGGTCTTCAGATACCGCAATGTCGAGAACGAACGTTCTGGCGTTGCCGTAGTTATTGGTAAAGCGCAGAAAACCTTCAGCTGCTTGTGTATGAAGTGGAAAATTATTTCATTGCACCCATTCAAAGATGATATAAGCCCCTCCATTGTTACTACCGAAGCTGTCAAGGAGTTTCCTGAAACTGCAGAGCGATTTGTGTTATCGTAATGCTGTAGATGCTTATACTACAGGGCTTTCGGATTGGTTCTTCACCGCTGCACGGCCTTTTGCCTATGCGAGGTTGAAGCTGCCGAGGCCGGGTTTGCCGCTACTAACAAGCCGCACGTAAAACATGTATAAAAATCTTACCTTATAGAAAATGCTGGAAATGTCGTGAACGATGGTTTAATCGATCCACAGCTTCTGTTCTTTTCAGATGAGGCGTGGTTTCATCTAAATGGTCACGTGAACACTCATAACAGTCGGTATTGGGCATCTCAAGTCGGTCTGGGTGGCTCAGTTGGTTAGACGCTGGCCTATTGATCCCAAGGTCGATGGTTTTTAAGTGTGCTTAAAAGCGACAGCTCTATGTCAGTAGATTTACTGGCATGTAAAAGAACTCCTGCGGGACAAAATTCCGGCACACCGGCGACACTAATGTGATCCTGTCAATTGACAGCGTCGTTAAAAAAACAAAATATTTATTTGGGCATCTCAAAATCCACATTGCGTTCAAGAAATCCCTCATTATGATCGGAGAGTTGGAGTTTGATGTGCTGTTAGTGCTAGACCCATAATTGGTCCAGTACTTTAGGACCAGACTGAATAAAGAGAGGTACCGAAATGACATTTTGATCCCATTTTTACTTTCTCTACTGGTAAGTAGGGGAAGTATTGTATTCCACCCAAAAATTCGAAGTCGAGATTTCACCGGAAATACATGTTTTGAGGCTCCCTGAATCCAAAAAAAGCATTTTTAGAAAAAGGTCCGTGTGTGTGTGTCTATGTGTCTGTCAGTCTGTGGACAGCATAGCTCAAAAACGAAAAGTCGGTTAAAAACCGAAGTTGGTATTTAAGTTTAATGTCGTTCAAGGATGTGACACGAAGATTTTGAAGAAAATAGCCCAACCCTAAACTACCCTTTACATGGAAAATTTTTCGAAAATTTTGATTTTCTTGAAAATGGCTCTAACGATTTTGATTAAAATGTCATATGTTTGAGATGTTTTTATGACAAATGAAATGTATATCTTGAATTTTCTGGCTATAGCCCTTGTAGTCGTATTTACTCTGGACGACTTTTGCATAAGTGGTAAACCGTTAGAGATAGACCAAATTATACTATACAAAAAATGTAGATCTTGCTAAAATACACAATTTATGTCTCAATAAATTTTCTTGTATGGTGAACCATTTCGGAGATATACCTTGTTATGTGTGTGAGTTTCGGAAAACTTGGAACTTTCGTGAAATGGGTCATCGTTGTTCATTTTTTATATGTTACGTGTACAAAGAGAACGGAATCTCAAAGCTTTAAAAGATTTGACTATCGCACAAAGCCTACTGTATTCCAATATTCCCCTTGCACCTACAAGGAAATAAGCAATAAGATAATTTGTACAAATGTTTATTTTAACTAACACGAAGAAGATATAGGTATAAGAGTTTGTAAGAATGGTTAGTACAAGAGTAGAGAAAGTCATGTGAGTGCAACACCAGATTTTTTCGTGAACTGACAGAAGAAGAGAAATCGTATGGGTGGTTGCAACAAGATTCAGTTACTGCCATACAGTCCATGAATAAAATTAGGGAAGTGTTTGAAGATAGGAGTGATTAGTGCTGGTGTGTGGCCCTCTCGCTCCCCCGATCTAGCATTGTGTGATTTTTACTTGTGGGGTAACCCGAAAGACAAACTTTACGAGAAAAATCCTCATACATTGGAAGAACTAAAACAAAATATTTGAAATGAAATCACAGAAATTACAGTTGCCCAACTTAATCGTGTGAATCAGAATGTGTTTCCCACCTAATGCCAGTGGCGGCTCGCAGCCAAAATTTTAGGGTAGGGTAGGTGTAACAACAACAACAACAACAACAACAACAACAACAATAATAATAATAATAATAATAATAATAATAATAATAATAATAATAATAATAATAATAATAATAATAATAATAATCGTAGTCGTAGTCGTCGTAGTACAGTAGAACCCCGTTTATCGGAAATAAAGGGGGCGAAGTCATTGCGGATAACACAAACAATAGATATATCGTTTGATTGTTTAATAAGTGCAGAGTGAATGAGTGTGACTTATGTACAAAAATTATGCATCAATAAAAAAAAAAGCTTTAAAAGATTTGACTATCGCCCACGGCCTACTGTATTCTAACATTCCCCTTGCACCTACAAGGAAATAAGCAATAAGATAATTTGTACAAATGTTTATCTCAACTAACACGAAGAAGATATAGGAATAAGAGTTTGTAAGAATGGTTAGTACAAGAGTAGAGAAAGTCATGTAAGTGCAACACATCAGATTTTTTAGCTACATCCTTAATAGTTTCCAAATTTTCGAGGGGGGGGGGTACAACACCCCCTATCCCACCCTTGGATCCCACCGTTGGATCCACCCCTGATACGCAGTAGAGAAAGTAAAAATGATCGAAAGAACAAACAGGTAATTTTAGTGCAATATGTATTTAGTGTCGCGCTGCTGGCTCCTGCAATTTTTGTCGCCTTTTAAAAGTATTGTACGCTGGCAATACTCCCTTTCAGCAGTAGAAATTAATTTATTCACAGTATTTGAACAGCAAAATTCAAACAAACTGCCAGCTTTCCGTTAAACCTTCCGCTATCAGACTTCTTTGATGTGTGCCGCAAAAGCCGCAATTGTTGCGTCTGCTGTAGCGTCTTCAACTTATACTGCAGAAACTCATAAAGCAGAATCTATTTGCACTGCCGAAAAGCAGCAAATAATGAATGAAAGTCATTTGACAAAAATGAAAATTAGAGTAGAATAAACATTTTTCTAAAGTTTGATGTGTAACACTCGCGTGACTTTCTATAATCTTGTGCAATATATTCTTTAAAACCCTTATTGCTCTATCTACTTCCGTTAATCGATATAGGCATTATAAACATTTTCAGAAATTATCTTATTGTTCCGTTCTCTTTTCATGACCAAGGAATACAATTGAATAACGACCCCTATTTGAGGAATTATAAGTACCTATAGCAAAATTCAGGCAGCAAAAGGAATATCTCCGAAATGGTTCATTGCATAAAAAATGCACTAGACAAATTTATGTTTTAACGAGATCTACATGTTTTGTGTAGTGAGATCTACATTATTACTTTCTCTACTACGTATAGTAAGTAGGGGAAGTATTGCATTTTACCCGAAATTCAATGTCCAGATTTCACCGGAAATATGTTTCGAGGCCCGCTGAATAAAAAAAATACACTTTTAGAAAAAAGGTCCGTGTGTGTGTGTGTGTGTGTGTTTCAGCATAACTTAAAAAAAAAGTCGGTTAAAAACCAAAGTTGGTATTTAAGTTTAATGTCTTTCAAGGATGTGTGTGACACGAAGATTTTGAAGAAAATAGCCCCAACCTAAACTACCCTTACATAGAAAATTTTTCTAAAATTTTGATTTTCTTGAAACTGTCTCTTAGCATTTTGATTAAAATGACATCTTTAGCATATTTTTATGACAAAGAAATGTTGATTTTGAATTTTCTGGCTATAGCCTATGTAGTCCTGTTTACTTTGGATGACTTTTGAATAACTCGTAAACCGTAAGAGATAGATACTATAAAAATATAGACCTGGCTAAAACACACAATGTATGCCTAAATACACTTTTTTTTTTTTTTTTTTTTTTTTTTTTTTTTGTAGAGTGAACCATTTCGGAGATATTCTTTGTTATTTGTGTCAGTTTCGGAAAACTTAAAACTTTCGTGAAATGGATCATCGTTGTTCATTTTTTTATATGTTAAGTGTGCAAAGACAACAGAATCTCAAACATTTGACTATCGCACAAAGCCTACTGTATTCCCATATTCCCCTTGCACCTACAAGGAAATAAACAATAAGATAATTTGTACAAATGTTTATCTCAGCTAACACGAAGAAGATATAAGAGTAAGAGTTTGTAAGAATGGTTAGTACAAGAGTAGAGAAAGTCATGTGAGTGCAACACATCAGATTTTTTATGGGTCTATGTGATTTATACCTTGATGTTTAGGAAGAGAGGTTATGCTGCGAGCGAGGTGTGTTCCCAGGAGTTTTAGTCATTGAAGCGTAACGAGAAACGAACTTCTGAGACAAGCTTACACGTGGTAGAGAAGATAGTGCATTCCCCCAAAAACTTAATACCGAGATTTCACTGGAAATATGCGTTTTGAGGTCTCTTGAATAAAAACATTTAAAAGAAAAGGTCCATGTGTGTGTGTGTGTGTGTGTGTGTGTGTGTGTGTGTGTGTGTGTGTGTGTGTGTATGTGTGTGTGTGTGTGTGTGTGTGAAATAAATTCCCCCACAAACTACTCTTTACATGGAACATCTTTCGAAAATTTTGATTAAAATACCATATGTTTAAGCTATTTTTATGATAAATGAAATGCATATCTTGAATTTTTTGGGAATGCACTCTATAGTCTTTTTCTTCTGAATGACTTCCGCACAAATGGTAAACTGTAACAGATAGACAAAATCTTACTACACTAAGGCGACCATAATTTAAGAACTTCTTGCCGAGACACATTCACGCTCTTACATACTTCCAGACTCTTGAGATGGTGGGGAATAATTTGGCTAAAGAAACATTCCTATGCTTCAGCCAGTAATCGAACTCGGAACCTCTGGGTTTGGAAGCTAATGTGCTAATCACCTGACCACAGAGGCGGCACTGTTGTCTGTGTATAGGGGAAACAGCTTACCAACCGTTCCCAAGAATTCAATATTCAATATACACTAAACTGCAGTGGACATTGTATCAAAAAGCAGTACTGCCCACCTACATAATAAAAACATTTCTAACCTCAAATATCACAGGGTTAAAGTAATATGCTTTCAAATGATAATAATACTTGAACATCGTTACTAAAGATGAACCTACTCGCCTTCTGCAAATCTTGTTCTGCAATAAAACTTTTGGATAAAATCACTTCCGAACGCTAAATATCGTAATATATTTACTACTTTTTTGCGAACACAAAAATAACAACAGTAACTATAACTGCATATAGTGCTCTAAAGCAATTCAAGACAAAACCACGCATACACGAGCAATATAATGGCATCCACAGATTAATACGGCGTCTGAATAGAATCTTATTTTAAAATCTATCGGCTACCTTCCCAACAACGGGTTCAAAAATAAGGACTTTTGTGGCAACATAACGGATGCAATAACTTTACCATAACTTTACCTTAGTTGTGTTTTACGAACTGTTGGCGGTACTAATGTAACGTAACAGATAGAATATCACCACATATAACCAGAGCACCCCAAAATAGGGGTTGGTTTTTGGGGTATGCCAACAAGCTGTTTCCTCTATAGCATCACGGTTCAACAATCTATAGATATTACTGTAAAGAAGGCAAACCTGCTGTAAGTTGTCGATACAGCTCGATGTTCGACTTTGCTGAAACCAATTGCACTTTTGGAATGAATGTACTTTTTTTAAGTATGGCCGCGTAGTCTGTAGTCACTGTTTACATTTTCAAGCTACATATTTCTGCTCTCCAAAAATGTCATTCATCAGAAAAAGCGCCCTTTCCAAATGTGTTACTACCTGGAACTACAAGTTTGAATAGATTCTCTTAGGAAATACCCTGAAATTCAAAATGACGAAATACCTCGACCCATTTATCGTATACATAAAATAAATATTGCTTCTTCATTCCTCAACTTTTTTACTTGGTATATACATATATTCGAATAAAATACTATCGAAATTTATGGAAATAATTTCCTTTCCTTTATATAAGATCACTAAAATGTTTATAAAACTCTTCGATTTCACTCCATTTTAATATGCCCATTGGAAATACTAATCTAATAGCACCGGTCTTCCCAGCCTTCTAAATTCTTTAAAATACCGGCATAAAATACGTCGATTTGCTTCTTGAAATTTCTAACGGTTACAGAATGAGAATCTTCTCTTTTTATTTATGTCAACAAGTTTACTGCTGGCGTTTTTAAACACTGGCAAGTTGGCCATGGTAGCTTAGTGGTTAAAGCAGCCGAAGATTCGTGGTTCAAATCCCGACTATGACATTGCATTTTTCAGTTCTGATTCCACCTTTTGATCTTCTATATTGTTTACAAGTTACACTTTCAGTGGAAGAAAACAGCTATCAGTCTGTTTAAAATTGACTTTTGTTTTAGTTCAAGCATGGATTCAATTTATTTATTTATTTATTTATTTAGTTATTTACTTGTTTATTTGTTTGTTTGTTTGCGTCCGTGCGTCTGTATTTATTTGTTTATTTATTTATTTGTTTGTTTATTTACTTAATCGTCCAACGAAACAAATGCACATTATGGCATAAGTCGGACAATAGACGTGTCGTTTGTGCTATACTTGACAGCATCGTTTGAAATTTTATGTCTACCAAATGGGCAAGCTTGAGTTTCCTCGCCTCTGTGTTTTGGGAGTAGCGTGTCTGCCTCACATTAAAGAGGTCCCGAATTCGAATCTTGGTGAGGGTGAGTTTTTCCTTATTCTGAGAAGACAAATGTCAGGTAACTTTAAGCTCTACGAACCTGGTGCTCATTTGAGCATCATTTCAGTTATTCATCGTTCGTTGTGACCTATTAGATCAAAGAGTTTAAAAAGTTGAGCTTGATACATTGTCGTACAGTTTCCAAAGCGATCTTGTATGCCGTGAAGCCAGATTCTAACGGATCGTATTCACTTTTTAAGTGTAAATTCTGTTGTTTCAAAGTGTACTCAGGCCTGTCTAATGTGTGTTTCAAATTGTATTCTGTCTAACATTAACACTACACGAAACTGATTTGCTACCTTGTTCATTTGTTTATACTGACCACCTGCGTACTTTTGTCGACAATGCTATGTGTTCAACAATGAGTTATCTTTTATGGGTCGTGTGTGAAACAACAACAGCTGTTTCGATCGTGGAGGAAACAATAGTTGTAGGTGACAACTCAAACAAGCCGAAAGAGGGGAAAGAAACCCAAACATGTCCACAAGCCGCATAAAAATAAACTTTAAAAATCAGAATTGCTGCATGACTTTCTCTACTCTTGTACTAACTGTTCTTCCAAATTCTTATTCCTCTATCTTGTACAACTTTCCTCTATCTTCTGTAAATATTTACAGAAATATTGCTAATTTTCTTGTAGGCGTAAGGGAATGTGTGCAAGGCTGTGAGAGATAGTCAAATCTTTTAGAGCTGGTCACTCTATGAAAACTTTGAAATTCCGTTCTTTGCACGGTCAAGAGATAAAAAAGTTAAGAACCTTCCATTTGAGAAAAGTATTGCAAAAGTGACGCAAATAACAAGGAATATCTCAAAAATGGTTCACTCTAGAAAAAATGCATTTCGACATAACTTCTGTATTTTAACGAGATCTAAGTTTGGTCCATCTCTTACGGTTTACCAGTTATGCAAAAGCCATTAAGAATAAGCAGGAGTACATGGACTATAGCCAGAAAATTCAAAATGTACATTTCGTTTGCCATAAAAATATGTTACACCTATGGCATTTTAATTAACATTGTCAGAGAAATTTTTGAGAAAATCAAAGGTTTCGACAAATTTTCAGTGTAAAGGGTACTTTAAGGTACAGGAATTGTCTTAAAAATCTTGAAAAATATTAAACATAAATGCCAATTTTGGTTTTTAACCGACTTTTCGTTTTTGGGTTATGCTGTTCAAACACACACACACACACACACACACACACACACACACACACACACACACACACACACACACACACACAGACTCCGACCTTTTTCTAATAATACTTTGGATTCAGGGGGCCTCAAACCATATTTCTGGTGAAATCTTGACATCGAAATTTTGGATGGAATGCAATACTTCCCCTGCTTAGAGAAAGTAAAAAATCTGATGTGTTGAACTCACATGAATTTCTCTACTCTTGTGCTAGCCATTCTTACAAACGCTTATACCTCTTTCTTCTTCGTGTTAGTTGAGATAAGCATTTGTACAAATTATATTGCTGCTTATTTCCTTGTAGGTGAAAGGGGAATATTACAATACAGTAGACCGTGAGCTATAGTCAAACCTTTTGAAGTTTTGAGATCCCGTTCTCTTTGCACACTTAACGTATAAAAAATCTGGTGCGTTACATTTACATGACTTTCTCTACTTTTGAACTATCCATTTGAGTTAGTTAAGATAAACATTTGTGCAAATTATCTTATTGCTTATTTCCTTGTAGGTGCAAGGGGAATATTTGATTACAGTAGGCTTTGAGCGATAGTCAAATTTTTTAAAGCTTTGAGATTCCGTTCTCTTTGCACACTTAACATATAAAAAATGAACAACGATGTTCCATTTCACGGAAGTTTGTTTTCTGAAACTCACACACATAACAAGGAATATCTCCGAAATGGTTCAACCTACAAGAGCATTTATCGGGACATAAATTGTGTATTTTAGCAAGATCTACATATTTTGTATAGTATGATTTGGTCTATCTCTAACGGTTTACCAGTTATGCAAAAGTCGTCCAGAGTAAATACGACTACAGGGGCTATTGCCAGAAAATTCAAAATATACATTTCATTTTTCATAAAAATATATCAAATATATGAGATTTTAATCAAAATCGTTAGAGCCATTTTCAAGAAAATCAAAATTTTCGAAAAATTTTCCATGTAAAAGGTAATTTAGGGTGGGGCTATTTTCTTCAAAATCTTTGTGCCGCATCCCTGAAAGACATTAAACTTAAATACCAAATGTGGTTTATAACCTACTTTTAGTTTTTGAGTTATGCTGTCCACAGGCTTTGAGCGATAGTCAAATGTTTTAAAGCCTTCAAATTCTGTTCTCTTTGCACGGTCAAGAATTAAAAAAAGTGAATAACGACCTTCCATTTGAGAAAAGTATTGCAAAACACAAACAACAAGGAGTATCTCCGAAATAGTTCCTTCACAAAAAATACAAATAAAACTTATGTTTTAACGAGATCTACATTTTTTGTATAGGGAGATGATTTGGTCTATGTCTTACGGTTTACTAGTTGTGTAAAATTCATTCAGAGTAAACAGTAGTGCACAGGCTATAGACAGAAAATTCAAAATATACATTTTGTTTGCCATACAAATATCTCAAGCATGTGGCATTTTAATCAAAATCGTTAGTCATTTTCGAGAAAATTAAACTTTTTGAAAAATTGTCCATGTAAATGGAAGTTTAAGGTGGAGGAATTTTCTTCAAAAATTTTGTGTCGTATCCTTGTAATATATTAAACTTAAAATACCAACTTTGGTTTTTAACCGGCTTTTCTTTTCGAGTTATGCTGTTTACAGACAGACGGACACACACACACACACACACACACAAACACACACACACACACACACACACACACACATACACACACACACACAAACACACACACACAAACACAGACACACACACACACACACACACACACACACACACACACACACACACACACACACACACACACACGTCCGTGGCGATGGCGGGCATTGCAACATTGTGCTATTGCCCAGTATAAAACGTCGCATAAATGTAAAAATAGACGGAATATTTCATTAAGTGTAAAGGAATAACAAGTCCTGCGTGCTACAGTAACATTTTCCTCTTGTCATAGGACATATATCAGCATGAGATCGCCGATGTGAAGACAGGGCGGTACGAAAGAGAGCATTATCTAATTTATCAGCTTTATCTCCAAAGAAATCTAAAGTCGACAAATATGTTAATATCATATGTCGTATAAATTAAAAAAATATAATCTGGTTATTGTTGTTATTATTATTATTATTATTATTATTATTATTATTATTATTATTATTATTATTATTATTATTATTATTATTATTATTATTATTATTATTATTATTATTATTATTATTATTATTATTATTATTATTATTATTATTATTTAAACATCGTCGTAATTATCTTTATCATTATACTTAGACAATGTCTCTAATCCTCAAATGTATAAAACAAATTCGAAATTAATTACATACAAAATACTGTCTTAAGTATACGCATTTTTATTAATTACCAGCACATTGTCCTTGCTGGTACTTGCCACAGCAGTCTCCCATGTGTATCCATGCCAATTTGGAATCTTTGTGAAGGCACAGTATCGCTTTTTAATTCTCTTCTTAATGCCAATCCTAAAGCGCGTCTCACCCTTAAAAGACAGTACACGTTAAATGGAGCGCAGTGTTGCAACATGTACTAGTTGCGAATCTTTCTCCGCGAGCGACTCGAGGTGGCCGGAGTCCTGTACTTAGTCCTTCAATTGCTGCTTGACGGACACTTTTAACTTTGGTATCCCTCCACGCCTTTGTTACTGTATGACCTAAATTTACAAATGACTCGTCTGTATAAACAATTGATTTCCCCTGGTCCCTAAACCTTTTACGTCTTTTAGATATTTATGTCGCCATCTGATGATATCGATATCGTCTCTTTCTATTAATATGCACTTGTTACCCTTTCTTTCATATTCGAACCCCAAATCAGAGTGGCCCTTGAGAAATTTGGTAGGGTCTCATCACTGTTGACCCGTGACAAAATTATATTCAGCGTGGGTGGAATATTTGCAAACAGTAAAGAATGAACAATTCGCCGCACTCCACCTTACACTATTCAATCATATTGCGTTAACCTAGCGTTTTGTGTAGTCCCGCCCTTTTTACTTTCTTTTTCGATGGCGTTCTTAGAGGTCCTTTCATTAGTTCCTTTTTAATCATACACACTACTGCTTCTGAACACCTGATAGCCTTAGCTGTTTCTTTTACTGCCTTACACGCATTTTACTTCAAAAATAATCTAACACATTCATAATTATTTGGCGTTCCTTACTTCTTAATTTACCAAC
This sequence comes from Tenodera sinensis, assembly GCA_030765045.1. NCBI lineage: Eukaryota > Metazoa > Arthropoda > Insecta > Mantodea > Mantidae > Tenodera > Tenodera sinensis. The sequence continues at coordinate 133,067,657 of CM060967.1, forward strand.
ATATCGTCCCTTCCTAGCTTCACCCTCCATAACTACAAATATTTACAAAAATATTAAACAAATAACGCAATAACAGCTCACAGTTACACACACGGTTTCTTTCGAACTAATGCTAGTGCTGCTCCTTATACTATCTTCTGTGTCAGGCCTGACGCTGAATAGATGAATACCTTTTGTTTGCCTTACCGGATAGAAGAAAGAGGTTACTGCCTTTTGGTTTATTTTAAAAACTTTCTCCAACCTTCCTCAACATTTGTTCTCGCTGGTTCCCTGATGTAAACTCAATAACAAAAAAGTTTCACACTGCGTAACTTTTGCAGTGCACATATATAAAATTTTCCGAAAACATTTAACTTAAAAAATTATAACACTTAACTGGGTAAACATAGAGAATTCAAAGTAGGCAGGTAGTAGCACTATAGTTTACTCTACCTAAGAAAAAAATATAGATGCATTCTAGCAGTTAGTTTGTTAGTTAGTGCGTGATGAGAGTAGAAACAGCAAATATCGGACTTCTATTGAAAAAAAACGTTTTCTGAAGAAATTTGGACCTATAGAAATGTATAATGACTCTGAAAAGGATATAACCTGATAGAGAAAAAAATTCTGCATAGGATAATGTGTTCAAACCTGAAATTTATAACAAATGAATATTTATACCATGCTATTAGGAATCTGGCAACAGAGCGAGGTTAGAAAAGGACGCGGCTAATGGCAACTTGTATGCGCTAGATAGAGACAGAGATGTCCCATTTAACTCCATACTGTCTTCTAAGAGTGAAACGCTATATAGAAGCTCGTGTTTTAAATCCCGTTCGTAATCTTCGGGAAGGAAATGAACTGAACAAATTCTTGCATTATTGACATTAATTGGATCAGCCCTTTTACACCGAGACGCCCATTCACGCTGTAATGCTACATCTTTAGGAAATTTATGATAAACTACATCTATAGTTTTATAGGAAACAAATTTACACGCAGCAACAGAGCAATGGTTTCTACTTTTACTCATTGTACTACAGAAGGTCCACCACCAGGAATAGATACTGGATAACTGCATTGTGTTGTTTATTTTAACAGATAGGTCTGGGATGGGGATATTAACAATGTGCTTCATGTTGTAAAAGTACCCTTATTTCACTCACTCCCGTGTATTCCAAACCTCGTGTGTATTCCCAATGACGTCACACTGCTCCGGTACTGTTTGCGCGGGAAGGCGATTCTGGCCTGCCCTGGCAACTACTGGTGAATAAATTTGAATTTGAATTTCTTGTGCTACCTACAACGAAATAATGTGGGTAAATGTGTAATTAACGTTTATCTCGATTAACAAATTAACAAGAGATTGATAGAAGTATAAGGTTAGCATAAATATTAGAGGTGTGATTAGAGGAAATAACGTGAAGATAATACATCAGTTTTATAATTATAGGCCGTTAGAGCCGTTAAAGATCCATTAATTGGCGTTTAAATTTCATTCATGTGTAACTTGATATTTGATGTGGTAGAGTCGATTCGTTATTTAAAATATCTGAATGGAAGAGAATCATTAGCCAAGTGCTAAGTAACTCTTATCAGCTTTGCATGGTTTCTGCGCAACAAATTTGCGTCGAAACCAGTGGATTTGGAGGGAGCGGAATGAACAGCGGGTCAACAATCTGCCAGTACGTCTTTCAGTCGCTCGCCGCTCGAGCTGTGTGATAAATGTTACTATAGTGAGTGAACTCATCTTGCTAAGTTGGATTTTACCGGTGCATCTCGCCAGTGTATAAGCCTTTACGCCCTTTCTTCTAAAATATCTAGTGCATGCTGTCATCGATTCAAATATAATGTAGTTGGAAGCAACATTTTGAAGAAAGGCTTTTTTGCATGTTTGGATGTTAATGAATTGGCTCAGCAAAGCAGGAGGTACCAGCTAATAAGTCGCAGTGAAAGGTATGTGTTGCTTGTATGTACAAACATTACTGCTAATAATTATTATACCTGCTTAATGGTCGCTTGGGTGTAATAAGATTTCGTATATCATTTCTAACTCTTACGATTTACCAGTTGTGTGAAAGTCATCCAGAACTCTAGAGATTTATTTGATATACTGTAATTCAGTTCAAAACTACAATTAGTGTTAAGTCGTCATACAGGAATGACTTAATATTGACGTAATGTTTTCAGCGTGTTTAGAAAGGCTAATACACTTTACTTAACGTCCTGTATCAAACAATTAGTTACAAATCGCCCCAGTCCAGATATTCTTTACATCGAACATATTTTTACTCTCTCAACTAAGTAGAAGTATTGTATTCCACCCAGAAAGCTGCTGTCGAGATTTCACCGCAAATATATATTTTGAGGTCTCCTGAATCCCCCTCTACCCTCCCCCCCAAAAAAACCCCTTTTTAGAAAATTCGGTTGAAAACCAAAGTTGGTGTTTAAGTTTAACAGCTTTTAAGGGTACGAAACGAAGATTTTGAAGAAAAGTGCTCCACCCGAAACTATCCTTTACATGGAAAATTTTGATTTTCATGAAAATGGCTCTTAATGATTTTGATTAAAGTTCCATATGATTAGGATATTTTCACGATAAATGAAATGTATATGGCTATAACCCATATAGTCTTATTTATTCTGGATGAATTTGGCATAACTGGCAAACCGTAACAGATAGACCAAATCTTACTATACAAAAAATTCGAAGTCGAGATTTTACCGAAAATGTTTTGAGGTCCCCTGAATAAAAAAAAAAAAGCGTTTTAAGAAAAGGGTCCGTTTATCTGTGTCTGTCAGTCTGCCAACAGTATAACTGAAAAGCGAAATGTCGGTTAAAAACCAAAGTTGGTATTTAAGTTTAATGCCTTTCAAGAAAGCGACACGAAGATTTTGAAGAAAATTGCTTCACCGTAAACTACCCTTTACATGGAAAATATTTCAAAATTTTGATTTTTTTGAAAACTGCTCTAAGCATCAAACTCCGCAGCCCGTCTCGGTAGCGTGATGGTTAGCGTGTCTGCCTCACGTTCTAGAGGTGGCGAGTTCCAATCTCGCTTCGGGTAAGGTTTTTTCACGAGGTTTTTCCTACCCTGAGAAGACGAATGTCGGGTAACTTAAAACTCCATGGACCTCGGGCTCATTTGAGCATCATTTTACCCATTTCATTTCATTTCGTCCGATATGACAATGTTGGAGGACATTAGTTAAAAAAAAAAAAAATCAAACTCCGACATTTGTTTTACGTTAATGTTTTATTCCAAACATTGGCTTAACAAATTTTGATTAAAATGACATGTTTTAAGATATTTTTATGACAAATGAAATGTATATTTTGAATTTTCTGATTATAATTTGTTATTTGTGTCAGTTTCGGAAAACTAGTCGAATACAACATCGTTGTTCATGAGACTGGTAAGTAGAGGAAGCATTGTATTCCACCCAAAAATTCGATGTCGAGATTTCATCGGAAATATATGTTTTGACACCCCCTGAATTAAAAAAGAAAACATTTTTAAAAAACGGTGCATGTGTGTTCTGTGAGACTGTGGACAGCATAACTCAAAAATGAAAAATCGGTTAAAAACCAAAATTGGTATTTAAGGTTATTATCTTTCAGGGACGTGGCACGGGTATTTTGAAGAAAATTCCTCCACCCTAAACTACCCTTTATATGGAAAATTTTTCGAAAATTTTGATTTTCTTGAAATTCGCTCAAACGATTTTGGTTAAAATGCCATATGTTTGAGATATTTGTATTACAAATGAAATGTATATCTTGAATTTTCTGGCTATAGCCCATGTAGTCTTATTTACTCTGAATGACTTTTGAATAACTCTTAAACCGTAAGAGATCGACAAAATTTTAGTATACAAAAAAGCTAGACCTTGTTAAAATACACAATTTGCCTAAATAAATTTTTTGTAGAATGAACCATTTCGGACATGTGTCTTGTGATTTGTATAAGTTTTGAAGAAGTTTTACTTGTGTCAAAGGGAACATCCTTACACCCTAGGACTTACAAGCCAGTTCCTAGGGTCAGAGGCCTCTTGGGGAGCAGAGGGACCTCTGGACCAGACAGAGTGAACACCTGGAAGCACATGGTCAACCAAGCACCAGGTATGATAGTGAGCAAGAGGATGATTTGAAATGCAGGCAAAATGGATGATTGAAAAGGTGATAATTGAGCAGTTGGTGGAATGAGTGGCGGGAGAAACCGGAGAACCCGGAGAAAACCCGCCCAGACGCTTTTTCGTCCACCACGAGTACCACATGCGGGTCCCTTTGATCGAACCCGGGCCGTCTAGGTGGTAGGTGAGTGGTCTAACCACTCAGCCACGGCGCCGCCCCGCAAAGAGAACGGAATCTCAAAGCTTTAAAAGATTTGACTATAGCTCAAAGCATACTGTGGCTGCCCCCGTGGTGCAGTTAGTAGAGCACCTGCCTGCTGTGCTAGGGGTCCCGGATTTGATTCCCAGAAGGGGGTAAGAATTTTTCTCCAACCAAGATTATTCCTCAGCCTCCCCTGGGTCTGGAAGTATGAATGATAGTGTGAATGTGTGTGTGTGAATTCAGCGTATAAAAACCCCAAACACCGAAAAATCCACTGTTAAACGAGTAACACCATTTGCCAATAGGCAAGGCCGCCGATATGACCTTGCAGTTAAAGGCGGGATATAAATGGAACAATGAAAAAAGAAAGCCTACTCTATTCCCATATTCCCCTTGCACCTACAAAAAAATAAGCAATAAGATAATTTCTGCAAATGTTTATCCCAACTAACACGAGATGATATAGAAATAAGAGTTTGCAAGAATGGTTAGTGCAAGAGTAGAGAAAGTCATGTGAGTACAACACAAACGATTTTTTTATATATTAAGCGTGCAAAGAGAACGGAACCTCAAATGTAAAACATTTGACTATCGCTCAAAGCCTACTGTATTCTAACATTCCCCTTGTACCTACAAGGAAATAAGCAATAAGATAATTTCTGCAAATGTTTATCGCAACTAACACTAAGAAGATATAGGAATAAGAGTTTGTAAGAATGGTTACTACAACAGTAGAGAAAGTCATGTGAGTGCAACACATCAGATTTTTAGAAAAAGGTCCGTGTGTGTGTACAGCATAACTAAAAAACGAAAAGTCGGTTAAATATTAATGTCTTTCAAGGACGCGACACAAAGAGTTTGAACAAAAATTGCTCTACCCTAAACTACCCTTTACATGGAAATTTTTTCGAAAATTTTTACTTTCTTGCTAATGGCCCTAAGGATTTTGATTAAAGTGGCATATGCTTGAGACCTTTTTATGACAAACGAAATGTTTATCTTGAGTTTTTTAACTTCTATTTACTCTGGATGATTTTTGAATAACTCACAAACTGTAAGAGATAGATAAAATATTACTATACAAACAATGTAGATCTTGCTAAAACACACAATTTATGTGTTTTTTTTTTTTTTTTTTTTTTTTTTTTTTTTTTTTTGTAGCGAGAACCATTTCCGAGATATTCCAGGTTATTTATGTGAGTTTTAGAGAACTTATACTTCTGTCAAATGGAACATCGTTATTCATTTATTTATATGTTAACCATACAACGAGAACGGGATTTTAAAGCTTTAAAATATTTGACCATTGCTCAGAGCCTACTGTATTCCCATATTCCCCTTGCACCTGCAAAGAAATAAACAATAAGATAATTTGTACAAATGTTTATCTCAACTAACACGAAGAAGATAGAAAAATAAGAGTTTGTAAGAATGGTTAGTACAAGAGTAGAGAAAGTCATGTGAGTGCAACGCATCAGATCTTTTATTTTTATGAGCATAAACAAAATAAGCAAACCATGTATTAACAAAATCTGATGTGTTGCACTCACATGACTTTTTCTACCCTTTTACTATCCGTTCTTACAAATTCTTATTCCTATATGTTCTTTGTGTTGATATATTTCTAGAAATTAGCTTGTTTATCTTCTTGTAGAACATGGGGAATAAGAGAACATAGGCTTATGACACATTTTACCATGTTCCAATAAAAAATTATCTGCATTAGCATCACTATCTTATTCACACTGTTGATCGTCGTCTGTGGCAAACGGAGAGCTAATTCTAAGTCGTTTGGGTTGCTTAGATCATAGTCTTGCGCGTTCCAGACATTCTAGAAAGAATGGACAAATTCGGCTGCGTGGCCTCCAGAGAATGAAAATGCTGAAATTTGTAGCACGTGTCATCCCAATAATGACGGCTTATCAAAAGACCAGCAGCACATTGTCAGTCAATAATGTAATGAGAGCGGTCGCCTTTGGAAGTCAAAAGCTGAAAAGCGGTGCGGGAAAAACAAAGGGCTGACGCTTTCTGTATGCACTGCGACCGACGGAGAGTTAGTATATTTCCATAAGCTATTACAGAACACAATACTGTAGTTGATTTTCTTATAGAAGATACTTCGGGGTTTCGGACCCCAAGGGCCCCATATAATACGTCCTTGCAAACAAGTGTCTACACATTACACCGTTTTCGTTTCCTGCTAAACAGTGGATTCATACTATACACAAAGATCTGATGTGTTGCACTCACATGACTTTCTCTACTCTTGTACTAACCATTTTTACAAACTCTTATTCTTCTATCTTCTTCGTGTTAGTTGAGATAAACATTTATAGAATGATATTATTGCCTGTTTTCTTGCACGTGCAATGGGAATATGGGAATACAGTAGGCTTTGAGCGAAAGTCAAATCTTTTAAAGCTTTCAAATTTCGTTCTCTTTGCACGGTTGACAGTTAAAAAAGTTGAACGACGATGTTGCTTTTGACGAAAGTTTGTTTTCCGAAACTGACACAAATAACAGGGAACATATCTGAAATGGTTCACTCTACAAAAACATTTATTTGCACTTAAATTGTGTGCTTTAGCAAGATCTATATTTTTGTACAGTAAGATTTTGTCTATCTCTTACGGTTTACGAGTTATTCAAAAGTCATCCAGAGTAAACAGGACTACATAGGCTATAGCCAGAAAATTCAAAATATACATTTAATTTGTCATAAAAATATCATAAACATATGTAATTTTAATAAAAAATCGTTATTCATGTTCAAGAAAATAAACATTTTCCATGTAAAAGGTAGTTTAGGGTGGATGATTTTTTTTTTCTCAATATCTTTGTGTCGTATCCTTGAAAGATATTAAACTTAAATGCCAACTTTGGTTTTCAACTGACTTTTCGTTTTTGAGATATGCTGCCCACATACAGACACACACACACACACACACACACACACACACACAACACACACACAAGTGCACGCGGAGCTTTTTCTAAAAATGCTTTTCTTGAATTTCCGGTGAAATCATATCGAAGTTTTGGGTGAAATACAATACTTCCTATACTTAATAGTAGAGAAGGTAAAAACAAGAAGTCGGTTAAATATTATTAAATCTTTGTTTAAGTGGCAACGTCCGTGGATGCGACACGATTTGGGAGAAAAAAAAAAAAAAAACAACTCCACGTAAACCTACTTTGCGTGTAATTTTTCAAATTGATTTATTTTCTAAAAAATGGCTCCAATATTTTGATTAAAATACTCATTTAAGAGATTTTTATGCCTTGGTTCCCTGCCACGGAATGCGGCCCGGGTTCGAGCCCACCCCTGGGGATGCGGATTTTAAGTCCTGGGTATAGGACCGGTGCCCACTCAGCATCGTGAGGAAATTGAGGAGCTTGCTATAGATAAGCGGCCCAGGTCATGCAAGCCAACTTTCAGGCTGGGGGTGTCGAGATGCTGTCCACGTCTCCTCCCCGTATCGGTTGGATGATCGCCCACCTCTACCTTGCGTATGTGGGCGTTGTTGTTGTAGTTGTAGTGTTTAACGCCCGCTTTTACTACTACGGCACCGCAGGCGGTGACACTGATGATACATGAAGATGGAGCACCGGTGGAATGAGATGGCGGGGGAAACCGGAGTACCCGGAGAAAACCCGCCCTGACGCCGCTTCGTCCACCACGAATACCACATGCGGGTCCCTGGGATCGAACCCGGGCCGCCTAGGTGGTAGGCAAGCGCGCTAACCGCTCGGCCACGGCGCCGCCCGCGTATGTGGGCGTGAGGTCGGCAGTCAGGTTGGCTGACCTTGGTCCGATATGGACTGTAGTGCCACGGGTTTAAATCGCAAGAGATGGACGAAAAGCTTGTCTACTACACAAAAACGTAAACCTCGTTGAAGCACACGCCTTATGTCAAATATATTTTAAAAAATAAATTACCATTTTCGGGATATTCATTGCCACTGGTTTCAATGCCGTCTTCCGTGATCATCTGATTCTCAAGGCCTTGGGTATAAATCCAGCGGAAGGCGATGGAATTTCGGGGGCATAAAAATACTTACCATGGATTTCTTCTGAAAAGTGGTCTTTCACGACTAATATGAATGGGACACTGATAAGCACAGCAAGCGTCTATAAACAAAAACTCAGTTTCAATTTGGAACGTTATTTGCGTGTAGGAACTTGGGCTGGAGGTTCCACAACATTCACGACGACTGTTTACATGTTGGTCCATTTGCCCCGCGTAATTACCATTTTGTAGCTATGGGACTCTTGGTGCTTTTCATCGAAGTTCTCGATGAACCTCAGGGCGTAGTACGGGCCTGCGTCTTACCAAGAAGATTAAATTTCCTTTTATCTTTTAAATATACTTATTTAATGTTCCTTCAAGTTACAAACAACAATACAACTTTTCAGGATTGGCGTCCTTTTTCACAAGCCCTGCGGGGTTCACACAACCCGAACACGGACTGCGTAATTTTGCTTGGAACGTTTATTCGTAATCTTCTTCTATTTGTCGATGCAGCCTTACTAATTGTATATCAGTTCTCTGCATTTTCACTCCTGTTGACTTTTAAGACGCAATGTTCTTCCAATAAACACTATGTCGATCACTTTTACAATTATTCGCGAACTATGCGATTTTCACATGACGCCAATCTCAACAATACATGAACAAGAACAAGCTAAGACAATTGAAAATCTCTATCATTGCCCACTAGGACAATGATTCACAATTCTAGGGGGCTTTTTCTGCCACCACTATGAACACAAATTTTAACTATTTTAGGAGGCTTCTTCTAAAAATATCGCCTCAAATTTTACTGGTTTGAACCTTAAAATACTTATGCATATAATACGTTTCACAAACAGGAAACCATTATTCATTTTTTAATATCCTGACCATGCAAATAGAACTGCAGAATTAGGTGTCAAGCCATCACATAGGGACCAGCTCTTATATCAGATGACTATCGCTTAAGCCTACCTTATTCTCCTTTCTACTAAGGAAATGAGTAAAAACAAACATTTCTACAAATGCTCATGTCCATGAACATTAAGTATGTAGAAGAATAGGCGTTTGTAAGAAAAGTGTGTTTAAGAGTGAGTAGAAAAAGCCATGTGAGTGCAGCGCATCCGATCTTTCTTTTTTCATCACGTCTTATAGCTTTTTTGAATCCTTATACAAAAACACAAGTTTGAAAGCGTTGTCTAAACCAAGTGTGCTTCTTGAATTTGAACACTAGACATTCTTAGCTATGGTTCACACCTAAGTGAAAAATCAGGGAAATAGCTATAGTTTCCAGAAAATGTCAGAGAAATTTTCACATGGATTCTCTCACTATTCATACACTTTATTTAAGACCTGGACTGTAGTGCTAAGTACGATCCGAGTCAAGAAGGCCCGTGCTTTGCCAAAGTAGCAACTGAGTGTCGTTGTCCATATTCCAATGCTACCACTTGTACATTTCACTGTACTGCGCCAGGGATGGTAAATTGAGTCCCTTTTGAATATTACAAGGTAAATTGAGTCCCCCTAAAATTTAATGGTAGGTAAATTGAGTCCCTCTTAAACTTTCAAGGTAGGTAAATTGAGTCCCTCGACTTGTAATTGTGACAAAATTTCCCCTCCCACTTTGTGCACACGTGGGACTGCACAACCATTTATCAGGTTGGTGTGGTTAAAAATTTTGTCATGTTAAAATCGTTCGTATGGGCCACTTGTAATAGTTTTGTCACACAGGTAAAATTTTAAAAGAAATACCTTTCACAAAGTCATATTTCAGCATATCCTTGTTAGTAAACTTTACCATCTGCTCCCTCAAATATGTTCTTTTTCCAATGTTCTGTTTTTCTTTTTTCCTGTACTACATAACTGAGCATACCCATCTGACTGAATGCTGGTCAAAACGTCAAGCCATTTAATTTTGCATGGAAAGATTCACAGTTATTAGTTGTGCGATTTGTGGTAGCTGTGTAATCAGCCCAAATAGCAGGGGAAACATTGAATCTGCCGCCATGTGTGTCTTCAAGATGTAGTCACAGAACTCTGTATTTTTGTGTCTCCTGGTTGTACAGTCATCAGATCTTCGACAAAGCAGTCCTCTTCGTTGTCTGGGTTTAAGAAGGGAAGCCCAAAGAAATGTTTTTTAAAAAATTAACTTTTTTTTAGCTTGATTTGTATTCCTTTGATAGACCTATACTCCATCCACCCTTAGATCCGCACCTTGTATCCCTCCGCGATAACCGGATGTTAGCACCTGCGACTAACACAAAATAAACACCACGTGGACTCCTGCCTCGTGTTTATGTTGCAACAGAACGATATTTACTCGGGCATTTTAGGGATATTGCTGCTATCGCGTTACATTCAAGTAGTATTTACCAGGGTTATCATACAAGTTGAAAACTCACACACAATCGCCGATATTTAGGGTACTACATTTTATGGTGTGCTTTGGTTTCGACGTATCGCTGGTTAGTTGTTGACGGCTTGTGTCTACACCAAGTGCGGATCTAAGGGTGGAGCGATTTTTAGGGTTTGTATTTTGCTCCACCAATTTGGTCCTAAATCGAAACGATACCCTTTTATTACAACTAAAGGCCAAACAAGCGTTGCGGCATTATGAATAGCTGCTTCATAGTCTATAAAAATCACTTTTGGTGAAAATGTTAAGCCAATTATCTCAAATGGGTTTCAATATGACGCAACATTTGCCGCGGACTCAATTTACCACATGGGATAAAAAGATTGGGACTCAACTTACCGCTTAGAAAATCGTAAACAACAATTATGGACTCAATTTACCTAGTCCAATATTGCGTTACCTTTATTGCTTGTTCTCTAGCGTTATCAAACCGGTTTACTCTAGGTTTTACTTTTGTATTTAACATACATAAAGATTAATTTTGAGTACTAAATGCCTGAAATAGATCCAACATTGACACCGCAAATGCCTGTAAATTCTAAAAGGAGGCGCCATGTGTTTAATCTTTTGTTTTAGCCGTTGGCTAACCTGGAGAAACCAATTGCGGAAAATACAATTCGCTGCCTTCTATGATCTAATTTAAAGTACGACTGCGTAAAACATCACATGACTTTCTAACTATTCTTACAAACACCTATCTTCTTCATGTATGTTAATCAAGATAAACATTTGCAAAAATTATGTTATTGCTAATTTTCTTGTAGTTATGGCGGTTTTTCTTTCTCTCTCCAGCCCCACGTAGGGGAGGCAGCTTTGTGAGGCGAGAATGGGGGTGTACTTCTAGCAAAACTACGGTTTGAATTAATAAATTCAATCAGAAATTCAAACACACTGATCACCAAAAATTGTGAAAATGGGTTTAGATACTGCCATCAAAATAAAAATTGTACTTTTCGGTTTAAAATAATACTCGTGTCCACTATCAGTGTCTTCGATCTAAGCTGTAGTCTACTTAGGAGATGTTTCCAAATGTTTTTGAAAATCTTATGTTCCGTAGGTTAAGCAGCCATTTAATACCCTTTCTCAGTTTCGAGAGGTTCGACACTTCCATTTCTAGAGGAATTTAGTAAAATATGTATAATCAAAAAACGTGAATACGCAATCGACATGAGGTAACGCCTGATTGGTAAGCAACACACCTAACGCACCGGTAATGCGGGTAAGTTCCTAACTGACCAATTCTACTAGGAAAACTACCGTAGTCTACACATATGATAGTCTACGGTGTAGCCTACGGTAAATTTACAGCTCTAGGCGGGAAGCTCTGATGTTTACCTGAAAACACTGATCTGCACGTTGGCTTGGCGCGTCGGGGTCTCTGGTTTGAAGCCCGTCGAGTTCACTAAAGTTCTGCTCTTGGCGGTGCAATTTCCTGTTCAGCATGGTTCTACGTCGAATTTCACTCTTTTTGACTTTTCTAAAGAATGATTAATATATTGGTATTTTAACTAAAATTGCCAAAATTATTCTAATATATAAACAAAAATTCGTAGGATTATCTCAGTGGAGAAACAAGGATCTTTGCATACAGGTACTGTCTGGCCACCAGAAGAAGGCAAAAGGAGCCTGAGGTATGAGAGGGAACTTGAACTGTTGATATGCTCACGTATAAACCGTCTCAGATCCTGTAACGGAACTGCTAATAGATGCTTCCCGACGGAAATGGCCTCTATAAACACCATGAATTTCCCACCGCCGATCAGCGGTCTACGGAGTTCCGTTACAGTATCTCTGTCTCCCCAGCCCTATGTTTACAACGGGATCGTTCATGTGTGAGACAAATTATAGTCGATGTGTTTACTGTGAAATATGTGTGTAAACTCATGCTGTCACATCTAATCCTTGTATGTAACTGCTGTGATAGATATTTCGCATTTATCCTAGTCGTGTTGCACTGCGGTTTACACAAGTCGATATTTCCAACATGCAGCCTGTGTTAGAATATGCCACGGTTCCTTTGCTGTAGGTATGTCATGTAGAAGTTCACAGGTTTCAATTTACGAGACATTTCCGTGTACATTGCTTTTCCTAACTTGTACATTGCCCAGTGGTAACTCGTGCAAATAGTTACAAAGTGATACAATATTACAAAAATAAGCGGAAAACAAATATACAAAAAATTAGAATAAGAAGCGGTATTTACTCAATGACGAAAATTGAAGTCGATACGTGCTGTTTTCTGCTACAGATTTTGTCTATTGTGGAGTTGAAACCGTCAATGCGCTAGGTTCAAGGTGTTGTTTATGTTTTTCATTTTCGCTGTTTCTTTATTGATGCATTAATATCTCCTAGATTTTTCACTCCCTCTATAGCCCACGCATCACTGTTCCCAATAACAAACCTGGAATGCAAAAACATCACATCCGCAGATCCAACTTTTATACTAAATTTATTCATACAGTCTATTTGACCACCACATACCTATAGGCTTTTGACATAGATTTAAATCTATAATAGGTCAATCTAACTCTAATCCCCCACTTTCTCTTCTAAATATCTAGCGGAAAAGGGCATCTTTAACAGACCATCTACAGAGTTTGCTCTGTTGTTTGCACAATACTTGACGTGCACCTTCAAAGAAAAAATCTAATTCGTTGCACTCACATGGCTTTCTCTATTCTTGAGGCAGTAACTACCCTTACAAATTCTTATTCCTCTGTCCTACATGTTAGTCGAGATAAACTAAAACCTCTAGCGCAACAGCCCATGAAGGTCCAAGGCTTACCACCCAGCCCTGCGTCCCCGCCTCTGCCAGCTACAGGCGTCATTGGTAGGGTGCAGTACTGGAGGGTGGGACGTGGTCAGTATCCCAAGCCCTCCCGGCAAGTTATACGGCCTTCTCGACCTGAGTCGAGATAAACATTTGCAGAAATTATCTTGTTACAAGTTTTCTTATAGGTGCAAGGCGAGTGTAGTCTTTGAGTGACAGTCAAATCTTTTAAAGCTGGTCGCTATATGAAAGCTTTGAAATTCCATCCTCTTTGCACGGCCAAGACATAAGAAAATGAATAATGACATTCCATTTGAGAACGTCTATAAGCATTGCAAAACTCACACAAATAACAAGTAATATATCCGAAATTGTTCAGTTCAAAAAACAAAATGCATTTGGATATAACTTATGTGTTTTAACAAGATCTACATTTTTTTAGAGTAAGATTTGGTCTATCTCTTGCGGTTTAGCAGTTATGCGAAAGTCATCAAGAGTAAACAGGACTACATGGGCTATAGCCAGAAAATTCAAAATATATATTTCATTTGCCATAAAAATATCTTATATACAATTTTAATCAAAATCTTTAAGAGTTATATTCAAGAAAACAAAAATTTTCAAACGATGTTCCATGTAAAGGGGAGTTTAGGGTGGAGAAATTTTCTTTAAAATTGCATAGATAGCAACTTTGGTTTTTAACCGACTTTTCGGTTATTTTAAGCTGTTCACAGACAGATCTATACACGCGCGCGCGGACCTTTTTCTGAAAGTGCTTTGTTTGGATTCAAGAGGCCTCAAAACATATATTTCCGGTGAATCTCGACATCGAATTTATTCCAGTATCTTCATGTTAATACACATAAACATTCGCAGAAATTGTCTTTTTTATTTATCTTCTTGTAGGTACAAGGAAATATGGGCTTTGAGCGATAGTCAAATCTTTTAAAGCTTTGAAATCCCGTTCTCTTTGCACGGTTAACACATAAAAAATGAATAACGATGTTCCATTTGACGGAAGCATAAGTTCTCCAAAACTCACACCAATAACAAAGCATGTCACTGAAATGGTTCACTCTACAAAAAAATTATTGAGACATAAATTGTGTGTTTTAGCAAGATCTATATGTTTTGTACACTAAGATTTGGTCTGTCTCTTACGGTTTACCAGTTATGCAAAAGTCATGCAGAGTAAATAGGACTACATGGGCTATAGCCAGAAAATTAAATATCTAAATTTGATTTGTCATAAAAATATCTCAGACATACGGCATTTTAATCAAAATCGTTAGAGCCATTTTCAAGAAAACCAAAATTTTCCATGTAAAGGTTAGTTTAGCGTGGAGGTATCGTCTTCAAAAACTTCATGTCGCATTCTTGAAAGACAAATTTAGATACCAACTTTGGTTTTTAACCGACTTCTCGTTTTTGAGTTATGCGTCCACACACACACACACACACACACACACACACACACACACACACACACACACACACACACACACACACACACACACACACACACACACGAACCTTTTTCTAAAAATCTGATGTGTTGCACTCACATGACTTTCTCTACTCTTGTACTAACCACTTTTACAAACTCTTATTCCTACATCTTTTTCGTGTTAGTTGAGAAAAACATTTGCAGAAATTAACTATTGCCTATTTCCTTGTAGGTGCAAGGGGAATATGGGATAACATGAGGAGCTACTTGATGGAGAAGTAGCGACCCCAGGTCGAGCAGGCGGTATAACTGGCCGGGAAGGCTCGGGGCGCTGACCACGTCCCACTCTCCAGCACTGCACCCCACCAATGACGCCTGTAGTGGGCAGAGGTGGGGGACGTAGTGGCTGGGCGGCAAGCCTTGGCCCTTCAAGAACTGTTGCCCTGGGGTTTAGTTAGTAGGCTTTGAGCGATAGTCAAATCTTTTAAAGCTTTCAAATTCCGTTCTCTTTGCACGGTTCACATATAAAAAATGAATGGCGATGTTCCATTTGACAGAAGTGTAAGTTCTCTAAAACTTACACAAATAACGAGGAATATCTACGAAATGGTTCACTCTACAAAAAATGTATTCAGACATGAATCGTGTTTTAGCAAGATATACATTTTTTAAAAATTTTTTTTTTTTAATTTTTTATTTTATTTTGACTATCTCTTATGGTTAGGAATTATTCTAAAGTTATCCAGAGCAAACAGGACTACATAGGCTATAGCCAGAAAATTCAAAATATGCATTTCATTTGCCATACAAATATCTTAAACATGACATTTTAATCAAAATCGTTAGAGCCATTTTCAAGAAAATCAAAATTTTCGAAAAATTTTCCATGTCAAGGGTAGGACTATTTTCTTCAAAATCTCCATGTCGCATTCTAGAAAGACATTGAAATAAAATACCATCTTTGGTTTTTAACCAACTTTTCGTTTTTGGGTTATGCTGCCCACAGACTGACACACACGTGCACACACTTTTTCTAAAAATGCTTTTTTTTTACATTCACGGGGCTTCAAAACATATATTTCAGATGAAATCTCGACTTCGATTTTTGGGTGAAATACAATACTTCCTCTACTTACCAGTAGAGAAAGTAAAAATGCCTTTGCTGGATTCAGGTGCCCCAAAACATTTTCGGTGAATCTCGACATCCAATTTTTGCATAGAATACAATAAGTCCTCTACTTTCCTGTATGTAGTAGAGAAAGTAAAAATGAAGTAACACTACCAAGATATACTTTATGGGTGGGAGAACAGTTTAATATGTCCAAGAAAATAATGTGAAATGGCACTGAAATATAACATGTTTCAGAAATCATGTACAATGGATGAACAGTCAAAGAAAGGGGAATGTCTCCACTTTGTAGTGCAGACATTCCCATCATGCATCATGCCAAATGCCAAGATTCTGTGAAAATAGTGTTTCCAATTTGTGGGCACTCATACTCGAGTGTGACACAGACAGCGCAGTAATCAATCAGTAATTTGCAGTTGAAACGCTAGAAGACTGGGCGGGTCATTTTAGGGGTGTCAGAAATAAGTTCTTACCTTTCCATGTAACCAAAATTGATCAACGATTCTTCAATGGACCAAGATTTTGACTCCCTTGTACAAGTCCTTTAAGGGAACTCCTCATCTCCATTGAGCATCCACGATTTATGGAATACAGAGACAGTTACAATGGACATTGGTGAAGATCTGTTATAAATGCTCCAAGATCATTCACTTCCCAGAAACACCAGATAATGAGTCTGTTCTTTCAGAGACATGTCAGAGTTACTGCACATGAAGTTACTCTACATTTGCAAACATGCTGGGAATATTGAGGGTTTAAATTTTTTATTTCTATTTGAGGTTTATACCCAATCTCTGAAGCCAAATTTGCTTATCTACAAGTCCTTAGATCATTTTGTGGACCAGAGGGAAGACCCTTTATTGATACATTTCCTCACTATTGAGAGGTGTAATAGGCTATTTGTTATGGTTTGTTAAAGGTGGCATTCCTCTTTATTGCCATGATACTGTGTTGATACTGATATTCCACTTTATTTTCGTGACAAATGTGTATTTATTTCATTTTCCATTTATTTTTTCAATTATAAACATTAATTCTGCACTATTATCTATACACAATACCAAACATTCAGCTAATCTGATGTAATTTAATAATTTATGTAAATGCATTATTATAGACAACATTAAAGGGATGTTGCCATAGAAACATACCCTTCCAAGAAATGTCAGAAGTCTTAGATTGTTTAAATTGAACCATAATTACGACACTAGTGTGCTCCAAGGTTCTAAACCAACTTAGATTGCTTCTTGCAATCACTTGCCAGCAGAAGCAGTAACTCCAGATTTTTAACTTGAACATGAAAACATAATATACTGTATTTGGTTCAACTTGTCTCATGCCTAAATAATGAATAAATTATGAGTACCAAATCTTACACACGTTGGGCTACCCCTAAGCTGGGTCCTGGCCCCTTTGCTGCTAGGGTTGCCCTTCTGTATAATTGCCTTTTACATACACATTATACTTGTTTACATTTTCATTAATCTTACTTTGCTCCCACCCTATAATTTTTATTTGTTTTATTTCATCTCCCAACCCAAGTCACTTCCCTCTTTCTGAACTTTTATCAGCTTCATTCTTATCACTTTTATTAATCAATTTCATTGTACACTTCACTAATCTTCATTATCCCAATTACATTACTTCACTGTAACCTCACTTTCACCCTCTACTACCTCATTCATGGATTACTCAACCGTTTTTTAACCTTGTTACTCTTGGCGAAATATCCCTTTCTTTCTCTCCTGCTTAGTTCTCCCTTTCCCTCACATCCTCATTGATTCCTTAGCTATTTCATTTGACATTTTTTCTGTAACTATTCTTGAATTCACGCTCTTTTTTCCACTTCCTCCCACCAATCCACTGTTGTCATCCCCCACCTTGATTCAACCCACTTGATACAGGAACCACACATGTTGTGAAATACTGCATAGTCTGCCTAAAGAAAGCGAAAGAGGTATGTTGAAAAGCACCACAGGTACTCACTGTTGTCATCCCCCACCTTGATTCAACGCACTTGATACAGGAACCACACATGTTGTGAAATACTGCATAGTCTGCCTAAAGAAAGCGAAAGAGGTATGTTGGAAAGCACCACAGGTACTCACCCCTCTGTCTCTGTTCTTATGGAGAAGGTGGGAGAGGCTTAGTTGCTTCTATCCAATCAGTGCTGGACTGAAGAGGCATGCATCAATGGACTTCCAGCATTTCTGCCCACAAAACATGTTTTCTATCCCCTGTGCCTAACTTGCATGGTGGATGCAACCTTCCACTTTTATGGCCCTTGAGACAAACTAAAGCACCGCTACTATAGATATACAAAACACTGGGGAGACACAGAGATAAACAAACAGGCAGATAAAATATATAGAATGTTTTGTAAAGAGCCATGAGCGTCGGCAGACTTTTTTTCAGGGAGGGGCCGCATGTTGGAAGTTCGCAATTAATTCATTATTCTGTAGCTAAAAACTGCAAAAATTGAGGTATAGTATTTGTTACGGATAAGCATGTTAATGTATGCTAAATAAAAAGTGTACTTTACCTCAAAATTAAAGCAGTAGTCTAACAGTAATTCACTGAACAATACATTTATTATTTTCCAAGGGGGGGCCGCAGCCCCTCCTTGCCCCCCCCTTCGCGACGCCCATGTAAAGAGCTACTACATAGAGTTACGAAGATTGGCACCAAGGGAAGTAGCGTTAGTACGATAGAATTACGAAACACAAGATGGAAAGAAATAATATTAGAAAGAATAATACAGTTTTGGTGCAGGTGTTTGATTAAAGGAGAAGAGAAATTTTGAGATTATGTACAAAGCGGCAAAACAGACTAGAGTACAACTAACTGGTGGGCAGCAGTAGGAGGAATTATGGAGGATATAGGAATAGGAGATATGCGGAGGCTAGAAGACAAAACTGAGGAGCTCACTACTAGCCTCAATATGAATTACAAAGATGAGGTAAAGTTCTTGGGAATTTATATTGATTCAAACATGAAATGGAAATCACATATAGAGTACACTTGTAAAAAAAGCTGATGTGTTGCACTCACATGACTTTCTCTACTCTTGTACTAACCATTCTTACACTCTTATTCCTATATCTTCTTTGTGTTAGTTAAGATAAACATTTGTACAAGTTATCTTATTATCTTATTGCTTATTTCCTTGTAGGTGCAAGGGGAATGTTAGAATACAGTAGGTTTTGTGCGATAGTCAAATGTTTTAAAGCTTTGAGATTCTGTTGTCTTTGCACACTTAACATATAAAAAAATGAACAACGATGATCCATTTCACAAAAGTTAAGTTTTCCAAAACAAGGAATATCTCCGAAATGGTTCACCTTACAAGAAAATTTATTCAGACATAAATTGTGTATTTTAGCAAGCTCTACATTTTTTGTATAGTATGATTTGGTCTATCTGTTTACCAGTTATGCAAAAGTTGTCCAGAGTAAATACAACTACAGGGGCTATAGCCAGAAAATTCAAGATATACATTTCATTTGTCATAAACATATCTCAAACATATAACATTTTAATCAAAATCGTTAAAGTCATTTCCAAGAAAATCAAAATTTTTGGAAAATGTTTCATGTAAAGGGTAGTTTTTGGTGGGGCTATTCTCTTCAAAATCTTTGTGTCACATCCTTGAAAGACATTAAACTTAAATACCAACTTTGGTTTTTAACCGACTTTTCGTTTTTGAGTTATGCTGTCCACAGACACAGACACACACACACACACACACACACACACTCAAGATCTTTTTCTAAAAATGCTTTTTTTTATTCAGGAGGTCTCAAAACATATATTTCTGGGGAAATCTCCACATCAAATTTTTGGGAGTAATACAATACTTCCCCTACTTACCAGCAGAGAAAGTAAAAATAGCCATTGGGATGCTTTTATCAGGAAGTTGAAATACGTTCTAAAAGTTGTGTATTATTCATATATTCATTCTCACTTGACATGTGCTATATTAGTATGGGGAAATGACCCAAGTGTCAAAAGACTTTTCAAATTACAAAAGAAGGCAGTAAGATTAATATGCAATGTAGATAGAGCTCATTGCAGGCCATTGTTTGGGAAGTTGAATGTTTTTACAGTTGTTTCTTTGTATGTTAGTAAATGTTTGTTTCATGTAAAAAGTAATATTTTACACATACTTAATAATGCTACTCATGAGTATTACACTAGAAATAATCAACAGTGAAGGTTTAATTTGTGCAGAAAACTAACAACTAAAAACAGTTTTAATGATTATGATGTAAATTATCTAATGTACTGCCACAGTACATTAGCAACTTGGACATTAATAATTTTAAAATAGCAGTTGAGGTACTTTTATTATATCTATGTCTATAAGAAGTCAATGAATATTTTGAAGCACTAAGCATTAGTACTTCCTGATTGTGGGTATTGTTTTAAATTTTATTGCTTTTCTCTTGTGTAATTTGACAATGCTTGTGCAATGTACATGCTTTCAGGACAACAAATAAATTGATTGATTGAAAATAATGTAAGCAAAGTAGATAAATTGGTAAGAATAAGAATAGAGGATGTAGAAAGACTGGAAATTTGGGGAAATTTAGAAAATAAATCACTATCTTATCTTATATATTTAAACGAGCAATTCTTGTATATATATATTTATTGATTTATTCCGCGCAACTTGGAAATGGTTCTAATGATTTTGATCAAATTTTGTGTTCAGATAGAGTTTTGCTTTCTAACTTCATCTATATAGGTGTAATTCCCAAAAAAACGCGATTTTACATAAAAAATAACATTTTTTTATTCCCTCTTCTACAGTGCAACTCTTGTATATATATTCCCCGTATTTCAGAAACCGCTCTAAAGATTTGGTTAAATTTTTGTATACATGCATATTACATACAGTGTTTTCTCTACTCACTTTTAGGTAACACATTCACATCTCTTTCTCTACTCAGTCTTCTATAAACAAGTTTCCATAAAAAAAAAACATGATTTTGCACCAAAAACATTTTGTCCCCACTTTTAAAATAAGTCATAGCATGTTCTGTATGTTTGAAACAGAAGTGCTATTACATTCACACTGTTTTCTCCTCTCACTTTTAGATAACACATTCACATCTCTTTCTCTACTCACTCTTCTGTAAACAATTTTCCATAAAAAGTATGATTTTGCACCAAAAACATTTTATCCCCACTTTTAAAATAAGTCATAGCATGTTCTGTATGTTTGAAACCGAAGTGCTATTACATTCACACTGTTTTCTCCTCTCACTATTAGGTAATACATTCACATCTCTTTCTCTACTCATACTTCTACAAATAAGTCATGCAATTTTCTGTATGTTTGAAATAGAGATGTTGCATATTACATTCACGGTGGTTTCTGTACTTACTTTTAGGTATCACATTTATATCTCCTTCTCTACTCACCCTTCTATAAATAAGTTTCCATAAAAAACATGATTTTGCACCAAAAAACACTTTTATCCCCACTTTTAAAATTAGTCATACCATGTTCTGTATGTTTGAAATAGAAATTATATTACATTCACACTGTTTTCTCCTTTCACTATTAGGTAACACATTCACATCTCTTTCTCTACTTACTCTTCTACAAAGAAGTCATGCAATTTTCTGTATGTCTGAAATAGAAATGCTACATATTATATTCATACTGTTTTCTCTACTCACTCTTAGGTAACACATTCACATCTCTCTCTACTCACTCTTCTACAAATAAGTCATACAATTTCATGCATGTTTGAAATAGAAATGCTACGTATTACATTCATACTATCTTCACTTGCTTTTGGGTAACACGCTCATAACTGTTTCTCTACTTACTCTTCTAGAAATAAGTCATACAATTTTATGCATGTTTGATATAGAAATGCTGCATGTTACATTCACAGTGTTTACTCTACTCACTTTGAGGTAACACCTTCACATGTCTTTCTCCACTCACTCTTCTACAAACATTTCATATCATCTATACAACTTGAATGTTTGTATATATCTAACTGTTAATCTCGAAAACTGCTTAACCGATCACCGCGAAATTCAGCATGTATATGTATTTTTTTCATGGAGAGTTTTTATGGTAACAATTTTACTACGCAATATATTACTTTCAAATGGTTTTCTACTCGCTTTTCTTTTACGTAGCACATTCATGTATCCTCTGTTTGCCCTTCAACATACAATTCATATAATATTCTAGGATTGAAATATAAATGCAGCGTATTACATTCACACAATTTCCTTTTCAAGACACACTCTTCTTTCGCTATTCGCCCTTTAACATACAATTCATACAATTTGCTATATGTTTAAAACAAATACAATGTATTACATTCATACTACTTTCCCTACTCACTTTTGTTTTACGTAACAATTCACGTGTTATTCCCTATGGTTTATCAACTTCATACATACCAAGGCCTATACATATCTTATGTTGAAGAGTGATTAAATTCCAATCACCGATCGCCATGAAAAGTGACATATATAATTTTTTTCATGGCGAAGGTTTTTCTGCAATCCATTTTACCACAAAATGTATTACGTTCACATGGTTTTCTCTACTCCCTTTTCTTTTACCTAACATACTACTCCCTCTTCTGCAAACAATCCATACATTTTTCCATACACTTGAAATATAAGTGCAACGTATAACATTCACACGGTTTTTCTACTAATTTTTCTTTAGTAAAACACAATCACATTTCTTTCACTACTCCCGCTTTAACGAACAATTACGAACAATTCATACAATTTTCTATATGTTTGAAACATAAATGCATAGTACATTCACATGGCTTTATCAACCAACTTTTCTTTCTGTAGTATTTGTTATTCTTCAACATTGCTTTTGCTGAGTGTCGCTCCAGTGTTTTAATAAAAAATAAAGAAACAGTTAAAAAAGTAAAGTAATCACAATTGATGTCCGGAGTGCAACGAAAAGCATGATATGGAACAGTTGATGAATCAAATGTTAGCCAAGATGGACATAATGGGAAATGAAATGAATTCCGGAATGTGGCAGAGGAAACAAATATGAAAACCAAATTGGAAAAATGTAAACTACAGAATAGAAAATATGGGAACAAAAATGGAAGGCAAATTGAAAATGTAAACTCTGAAACAGAAAAGATGAAGATGGAAATTCCAATATGAAGACAGGTCTATCCAAGAATACTAACGAGTGACTGGCCGGGGTTAAGGAAGTCATGGAAGAACTCGACGGGAGTATGAAGGATCTTGGCCAACGTGTTAACGTCCTGGAGTCAATCACAGCAGCAAAAAACTTAACTCCATAATGGAACAAATGCTTGACGAAAACCTCAAACTGGGTGGATATCTATGGGGGAGGCCTGCTTTCAGCAGTACACGTTTTACAGCTGAAATGATGGTGTTTATGAAATATTATGTATTTCTATATCTCTTGCATCTCGGACATTACTCTTAACAATTGCGACAAGTATTTTATTTAGTTAACGTTTTGCTTTTCAGGTTTATCTAAATAAGTATATTCTCCCACAAAAAATAAGATTTCACAAAAACAGATGCGAAAAACGCTGAGCGAAGCTCGGTCGCCCAGGTACTAACTTTTTAAATAAGTATGAGTAAAAGTAAATTGGTGATGAGAACCATATGTAGATTATTGTAGTAGACAAGAAAAAGAGAAAGGTTAGCTTGGATGAGTACAGTGACAATATTTCTAAAAGGATTAAAAGGTAGGGAAAAGGGAATACGTAAATTTTGTGGGGATAGGGAAAGTATAGCACATTATATCACAGAGTGTAAACAGAGAAAATAGGTTTGGGAAGACAAATAGAGAAAAATAGAGAGGAATATAGTAGCAAAAAGAAGATAAGAGGTATAGTCAGGGATGGAACCCGGGTGCTTCGCATCAGAGGCAGGCACACTACTACTCTTCTATGAAGGTGGTCTGTTTTACAGAATGTGAAAGGAATATGAAGAATACAAGGAAGTAAAGGAAAAAATAAATAAAAGGGGAAGGATTGATAAGAGCTACCTGGTAGAGCAAGGGTACCATGATAGTAAAGAAAGGATAACAGTTCTTCATTTAAAACTTAACGAGCACGTGGGATTTCACCTGTGTGCGATTGGGTGTGTCACAGCCAGCTTTGCTCCTACATAAACCCTGTATGTAAAGCATGTATAACACTCTTACCTTATAGAAGAGGCTGGAAATCTCCCCCACCCTCGGCTAAACAAGCATTATATTGGGAGAACACATTCTGATTCACACAATTAAGTTGGGCCACTGTAATGTTTCCGATTTCATTTCTAATATTTTTTGTTTTAATTCTTCCAATGTCTGAGGATTTGTCTCATGAACTTTGTCTCTCAGGTTACCCCAGAAGTAAAAATTACACAGATCGGGGAAGCGAGATGGCCATACACTAGCACTAATCACTCTATCTTCAAACACTTCCCTAATTTTATTCATGGACTCCTTTGCTGTATGGGCAGAAGCAGAATCTTGTTGAAACTACCCATATGATTTCTCTTCTTCTGTCAGTTCATGATAAAATGGGGTCAAATGTCATTTTGGTACCTCTCTGCATTTACAGTCTGCTCATAGAATATTGAACCCATTATGCCTCTAGCACTAACAGCATATCAATTCATTTCATTCATTCGTCCGATATAACACAATTTTGGAGTACGTTAATTAGAAGAAAAAAAAATTCAACTCTGCAATTCTAATAATGAGGGGTTTCTTGAATGTGATGTGGATTTTCAGAGGTCCAGTAGCAACTGTTATGAGTGTTGACATGACCAGTTAGGTGGAACCATTCCTTGTCAGAAAAGAAAGATCAATTAAACCAACATTCACTGAAGGAGGAAACCATTCACAATAATACATTTGAACACTTATACGGTTTTACTTTTAAGAATTCAGTTTCTCTTTGTGCAGAAGACTGAAATTCCCACCTGTTGTGCTAAATTTTGGGATGGATTTGGTTGGTGCACGTTCAAAATATGCACCTATTTCGTCTAACTTTTCCTCTGTTAAAACTGTACTTTTACACTCATATTTTGTTTGCCACAGAACCAGGGGTTTCAAATTTGTTCTCAATCTCATGAATTGTAAGGAAGGAGACACTTCACCAAGGAATGTTTAAATATGCGCTGTGCAAACAGGACTTGGTGATTCCCATTTATAATAACTTTTACACATGAAAGATATAAGGTAAGAGTGTTATACATGCTTTACATGAAAGTTTATGCAGGACCAAAGCCGGCTTGGTACACCCAGTCATGCACAGATGAAATAACGTGTGCCTGTTAGGTTTTAAATGAAGAACCCTAATGTAATACAGATAAGGTAGGTATTTTGTTCATTTTTTTTTAAAAGTAGGTTAAGGGAATAGCTGCTGGTTTCCAGTTTAAATAGTTGCTGACTTCAAGTAGCTGAGATAGACGTAGGAAATATTATTAGATTTAATTATACTGGTTTCATTTTGTTTTTGTTTTTAGTAGGTTAAGTTGTGTTGTTTTTGAGCATAAATAAATAATTCATGAATTCATTCAGGTATACAAGTCTCTGAATATTTGATGACCAAAGTAATAATGTTGTTGCTCTGATGCTCTAATATGTAATCTTAATATTTAAGTAAAAAGAGGGTGATTATGTTTTCTATTAGTGTAAACTAGTATACTGACTTCCGTTGGACATGTAGAACCATTTGATAAGAATGACAGGAAGATGGGTACCTAACTCGTTTTTGTGATAAGCACACACAGAACTCATGCCAAGAGGCAAGCTGCTGCTTCTTCCATAATCCCTGACATACCACGCAGCTGCTGCATCCCCCAACTCTGCCCAGGTGCCATGAATGGGGTGCAGAACTGGAGGGTGGTACATGGTCAGTGGTCGCTACTTCTTTATTAAGTAGCTCTTCAGCAGGTCCCACAGGGACCTAATGAGGCTGAGTGCATCCCATGCCAGACCTCCCAGTAGGGGGAAAAATCCCCATTCTGGTACCGGAGATTGAACCTGGGTCCTCCATGCCAGAGGCAGGTGTGCTACCACTGCGTTACAGAAGCAGTCTGTA
Source organism: Tenodera sinensis (assembly GCA_030765045.1). NCBI lineage: Eukaryota > Metazoa > Arthropoda > Insecta > Mantodea > Mantidae > Tenodera > Tenodera sinensis. Next base: position 133,093,832 of record CM060967.1, read on the forward strand.
CCACAGGGATGTTTTTTTCTTTATACTGTGTCAATGCTTCTGCCATCATCTCTCCAACTTTCATTTTGCTGCTGCACTGTGGCTTTGCCTCACTTCTGCCACCAGATATGTGGCAGTACTTTGCACAATTCAACACAGCAACAAGAGCATTTGCATTTATGATGCACTTTCATCAGTGGCAGATGATTTTATTTATTCAAAGCTTACACTTATTACTGCAATATGATCAAAAGTTCACTGCTAGTCACCTAACCTTGGCTGTACACCATTTAATAACACCATAAGCACTTTCATTTATCTCAAATATCACTCATCTTTGAGAGGTACAACTGGAACTTAAAAATTCAATGCCACAACTTTTAAGTTCCAGTTCTACTTCTCAAACTTTGCCCACACACGGCTTGTGTGTTTAAAAACACCAACAGTAAGTTTGTTGGCATAAATAAAAAATAATAATCACTCATCTTATTTTTACAACATTATCATAATTATTTATTAACTGCAAATCAAGGATCTCTTAAGTGATAGGTGCTACAGTAAGAACTATTTATGATGTTGGGTTGGTCTATTATAGTTGTTTTTGTTTTTTCTTTTTTTGCAGTTATTGAGGTTACAACTAGAGAAAGTTACATTCATTTGGCACAGAGCAATGTGATGAGGACAGATGTACAACTTTGTTGAAGGTAAGTTATTGTAATAAGTACCTATGTAGATTTAAGACATATCTTGTTGTAAACTGTATGCTATGAATTCATGCATACAGATTGAGATGCAGGGAGGGAGAGTGAAAGGCAGGGGAGGTGCATGTCAACTGGCCTTCTTGTACTCTGTCCAGCCTTTGATCCTGACCTTGTATCCGTCTGTGGTAACCTCGTGTTCATATCACCTGGGACTAACACAAATAAACAAATGCCATGTGGACACTGTTCTTTAGTAGTATTTACTATTTTATATTAATCAAACGTTTAAAACTATGATTATCATGGATCTTGAAAACTCACAGATCATCTCCAATATTTAAGCTACTATATTTTGTGGTGTGCTTTAGTTTCACACATATCGTGGATTAGTTGATGGCATGTGTTTACATCAAGTTGGAATATAAGAGTGGAGCAAATGTAGATAAAATTCGCATTACTCATTTTGCATAAGATGCTCCTGTTACTACCACTGCTGCTGCTACTACTACTACTACTACTAACTACTACTACTACTACTACTACTACTACTACTACTACTACTACTACTACTAAAATAATAATACTTATAATAATAACAATACTTCTTTATTGTGTATAGACTTGTATACAAGTTTCAGACACTGTCAAAAATTAATATTTACAGTCAACATTTTTACACCAAATATTTACTTTCTCTACTATGTATAGTAGGTAGAGGAAGTATTGTATTCTACCCAAAAATTTGATGTCAAGATTTCACCAGAAATATGTTTTGAGGCCCCCTAAATCCATAAAAAACACTTTTAGAAAAACGTTCATGTATGCGTGTGTGTGTGTGTTTGTAAACAGCATAACTCAAAAATGAAAAGTCGATTAAAAAGCAAATTTGGTATTTAAATTTTATATCTTTCAAGGATGCAGCATGAAGATTTCAAGAAGATTCCTGTACCCTAAATTACCTTTTACATGGAAAACTTTTCAAAAATTTTGATTTTTTCGAAAATGGCAGTAACGGATGCAGCATGAAGATTTCAAGAAGATTCCTGTACCCTAAATTACCTTTTACATGGAAAATTTTTCAAAAATTTTGATTTTTTTGAAAATGGCCATAATGACTTTGGTTAAAATAGCATATGTTTAAGATATTTTTATGGCAAATGAAATGTGTATTTTGAATTTTATGGCTATAGCCCACATAGTTCTGTTTACTCTTAATGACTTTTGCATAACTGGTAAACTGTAAGATATAGACCAAATCTTACTATACAAAAATGTAGATCTTGCTAAACTACACAATTTAGGTCCAAATTAATTTTTGGGGGAGAGTGAACCGTTTTGGAGATATTCAGTGTTATTTGTGAGAGTTTTGGAATACTAAAACTTTCATGAAGTGGAAGATCGTTATTCATTTTTTTATATATTAGCCATGCAAGGAGAACAGAATTTGAAAACCTTAAAAGATTTAACTATCGTTCGAGGCATTCCCATATTCCCCTTGCACTTACAAGGAAATAATAATAATATGAATCATGCACAATGTGCAAAGAATATTGTTCTTAGTCTCCACAAAATTGCACCATCTTACAGTGTAACACATGATATTTCTCACACTGGTTGTTGCATCTTATACACAGGCAATTTGGGTCGGGTTTGTGGAATCTCTGGGTGCTGCTTAGCTTGTGGAATCCATGCACAGAGAGTCTTGTCACTGTATGGCATAGTTTGTATCCTCCCTGTGTCCATTCACGGCTTGTCACAGTGTCAGTAGCATAGAATTCGTCCCACATTTTGCATTTCTTCTCATGTAGTTCATGCCCTGATAGGCTGGAGTTGTTGACAGTAGTAGCCTAACTTGCAGGTCTTTTGTGTAGAAAGGTTCTCTGGCTAGCTCATATACAAGTCGTGAGGATGTGTATTTGGAGAGACAAAACATTCTTTTCAAGTATGTGGCCTTTAACTTCTCTATTTTCTCCAGACTTTTCTTCTGTATATGTTCCCATATGTTTTCTAGCCCATATGTTGCAACAGGGTCAATTTTGAGTTCAAACAGTTGTAAGGCAGTTTCCAAGGAGAGTTTTCCTATTGACTTTATGTCGCTTATGGCTCTTATAGCAATGTTTACTCTGTCATTTATATGACACATGATTAGGTTTGCTTGTGTCTGGAGAGCATCTCCTAGGCACGTGAAGTTGGTGACTGATTTTAGTGGTGTTTCCCCCATGTAGAAGATGCTGCATTTACCCTCTCTTAAGTCATGGAGATAGTTTTCTCTGCATTCAGTGTTAGTTCATTCTCCTTTGCCCAGTCCACTAATTGGTTGAAAGCTTTTTGTAGGTCATCCTCTGAGGTTGAGGTCAGTGGCATGTCATCTGCAACTTACAAGAAAATAAGCAAAAGATATTTTTTGCAAAGGTTTATCTCAACTAATATGAAGACGGAGCAATAAGAGTTTGTAAGAATGGTTAGTTCAAGAGTAGAGAAAGTCATATGAGTGCAACACATACATTTTTTAAAATAAGTTTTAAAGTTAGATTTCCTTACAGTTTTGACCTCTAGAGGTAGTTATATAAAATTGTTCCTATTACATTTATATCCTTAAATACATTTTGTTTATTACACTATACTGCTGGTCAAAATTTTTTGGACACTAAGCTGTTCTTAAGAAAATGAAGGAACAATTAATAACAATTAACAAAATTAGTCGAAACAATTTATTTTTAGATGACATATTATTTTGCATGACGGAGCATGTATACATTGCGACAAAAGCTGACCTGAGTTAATTTCACCATGAAAGATGCCTTTCTGTCCCAAACTTCTTTACTGTCAAAAAATCCACCCTTTGCGTTAATCACTTTCTTCACAACTCTGGGCATTCTCCTAACAAGTTTTTCACACATACTTTCCTCCATAGCACTCCAGGAAGTCCGAAGGATTTCCCATAACCTATTTATAGATACAGGCACACTTTTTGACCTTTCCTGTTAAGTTCCTCCCACAGAAGTTCAATTGGATTCAGATCTTGCGATTGTGGTGGTCATTCCGCCACCATCAACTCTCCTTTCTCCTCTTTCTTCTGTAGGTAGTTTTTACATAATTTGGAAGTGTGTTTTGGATCATTGTCCTGCTGCAAGATGAAACCTGGACCAATTAGATGCATTCCTGATGGAAGAGCATATCTGCTCAAAATTGAATGACAGCCATGTTTGTTCAAGTTTCCTTTAATTTTGTAGAGCTGGCCTGTTCCATGGAATAAAAAACATCCCCAGACCATTACAGAGCCCCCACCATGTTTCACTGCCAGTGTTTTGCAGTCAGGATGCATCTTCTCAGCAGAAGAACAACAAACACACGTAGTGTTGTTGCCCAAAAACTTCAAATTTGGATTTGTGTGTTCAAGGAACCGATTTCCAGTCTTCAATTTTCAGCTTTTGTGTTCTTTTGCACATACCTACCTCTTACATTTGTTAATGGGTCTAAGAAATGGTTTCCTCACTGCTACTCTACCCCATAAATTAGCTGATATCAATTGTCCCTTCACAATCCCGACAGATTTCCTGACTATAACTAGCATTAAAATCAGACTGGATTTCTGGGCTGTCAAGCTTCTATTTCTTTTACTTCTCAAAACTATTGACTGGTTTTGTGATCTAGAAGTGCATCTTAGTCTTCTACTTTGTTTCCTGTCCTCATTAGAACCAGAAAATTTTAGCCTGAGAATTGCATAGTCGATAGTAGACCTGATAATTTTAGTCTTTATGAAATTTTGTCAACACTGTACCCTTCTCCATGAAGTATGTTGATTGCTGAATGGTTTTCCAAACAGAGGGATGATCCTCAGATCATTTCCTAAAATAATTCATAAAAGTATTTCTATTTTAAAGCATTTTCTCTCATAATGTATACTTAAAGAGTAAAAAATATTGTGTAAGCTTTCACGGCCGGTGTCATAAAATACAGAATGATTATCAGGGTTTGTGGGCCATGGTCTAGTGGAAAATCTCCTTCCAGACGTTTTGTTCGAAGCTGCGTCGAACATCCTTAATGGTGTAACTGTAGTACTCTGCTACTCTCGGCGACGACTGATGTGGAGCCATTAACATCGGAGGATGTTAATATAAACAAATACCACACACAGTTATATTTCCTCATAACGTTTTCTTCTTTCCCCAATTACCCTCCCCTTATGTAGGACTTACACCCCCTAGGACTTACAAGTGCCTACGGTTAGACACCTGTTGCGGAGCAGAGGGACCTCTGGACCAGAGTGAAGACCTGGAAGTAGGTGGTCAGCCAAGCACCAGGTATAATAGTGAGGAAGAGGATGATATAAAATGCAGGCAAAATGGATGATTGGAAGGGTGATAATGGAACAATTGGTGGAATGAATGGCAGGGGAAACTGGAGAACCAGAAGAAAACCCATCCAGACACTGCTTCGTCCTCAATGAATACCACATGCGGGTTCCACCTAGGTGGTAGGCAAGCGGTCTAACCACTCAGCAACAGCACCACCATTATACTTCCAGACTCAGCGAAGGATGAGGAATAATCTTGGCTGGAGAAAAATTCCTACCCCCTGCCAGGAATCGAACCCAGGACCCCTTGCACAGCAGGCAGGTGCTCTACTAACTGCGCTACGGGGCCAGCCCAATCCTCATAACAAGGGTCCTTAGTTATACTTGTTGATGATATAACCACAGAATATCTACAAATATATTACCTTATATCCAGTGTCCAAAAGCTTTCGACTGGCAGTGCATATCTGTGGTAATTTATGCTACTTCTCGTACTTTACCCATGAATATCACTGTTGTTTGTTAGATTATTTTGTGTATGTAGTGCAGTCCTCTATACAGATAAAGAATACATTGTAAACATTTTGTGTTCCTTAAATGCATTCCTAGATTCCCTAAATTTTAAATTACTAATACTTCTGATGCATTTCTTCTGTAAACCCATCAACTTATCCATATGTACTTTGACTGCACTTTACCCACACCTCAATCTCATAATGTAGGCGTGGATAGATTACACCATAATAAATCATTTTTAATTCTTTGCTACCTTAATGACCAGCAGCTAAGTTGGTGGGTGAGATAGGATGTACAGTGGCATTTACTGATGACGTCAAGTATGTCCACCAATGGGATTCAGTACATTGTTGACTATCGTACAGAGAATGCTGTGTTCACCTATTCAGCATTAAAATGCCTTTTAATAGTGTAGTGATAGTTTGTGCATTACAATTAACATATAAATACATAGTACTTAATGTATGTGATGGAAGGAAACAAAAAGAAGCAGCCGGTTTTACACAAACAAGGAGGGACATAATACATAAAGTGCATTCCTTCTTTAAGAGAAAGGCATCTGCCGGCAGGCCATTATGCAGCATTGCCAAATGTGTGGGTTGCACAGCTGAGGCTTATGCCGTAGGTCTCAGAACGGTGCACGGAATTGTTCGTAAGGTTAGGTTACAAGAACAAGCTTCTGGTATTTAATTCCCTTGGAAAATCATTGTCAGATAATGCCATAAATGTTGTAGTTTCGTGATATTGTCCATTTTCATCAGAAAGAGTGTTTTGTTATTGAATATAAAATGTTTAAATTGGCAGTGCAATGCTATTTAAAGAAAGTCAATATTGACAGAGTAAGAAACAGAAAAACACAATATAATTGCACAAGGATGCATTAAACAATTTACAGCAGATGAATATGCAACTATTTTTAAACAATGTAAGATAAAGCGCATTATGTAACTCTCTGTGCTATTTTCTAGATGAATGAATCTATTGCTACCTATATTTTGCTATTTTATAGGAATGAATGTTGTCTTTTTAATCCCTTGTCTCTTAGGTTTATTTTGTTATACGATTTTCACATTCACATGTGTCAATGAAATGTATGTTTACTGTAATAAACTAAAAACAAATGAGGTTTAAGGTGCAAGTAATATAATGAATGTGCTTTATACATACATGCACTATAATGCTTTCCATTAGGGTACACAAAATTACAGATATAATAGTGTATTTCACCCATTTCCTTTAATTGCTGAAGGGAATTTTGCTCTGGGGCGAGAAACTTGCTACACATGCCACAATATATGCAGCTATACTAGCTCTTTCTCTGTGTTCTTTGCGAGGAACCACAGAGTTAGGTGCCGGTCAATATATGTTTAAAAAATCTGATGTGTTGCACTCACATGACTTTCTCTACTCTTGTACTAACCATTCTTACAAACTCTTGTTCTTTTATCTTCTTTGTGTTAGTTGAGATAAACATTTGCAGAAGTTATCTTTTTGTTTATTTCCTTATAGGTGCAAGGAGAATATTAGAATACAGTAGGCTTTGTGCATGAATGGAAAGATTCCACTCTCTTTGCACACTTAACATAAAAAAATGAACAGCGATGATCCATTTCACGAAAGTTTTTAAGTTTTCTGAAACTCACACACATAGCAAGGAATATATCCACAATGGTTTACCCTACAAGAAAATTCATTCAGACATAAATTGTGTATTTTAGTGAGATCTACATTTTTTGTATATTAAGAATTTGTCTATCTCTAACGGTTTACTAGTTATGCAAAAGTCATCCAGAGTAAATACGACTACAGGGGCTATAGCCAGAAAATTCAAGATATAAATTTCATTTGTCCTCAAAATATCTCAAACATATGACATTTTAATCAAAATTGCTACAGCCATTTTCAAGAAAATAAAAATTTTTGAAAAATTGTCCATGTAAACGGTAGTTTAGCGTGGGGCTATTTTCTTCAAAATCTTCGTGTCGCATCCTTGAAAGACATTAATCTTAAATACCAACTTTGGTTTCTAACTGACTTCCTTTTTGAATTATGCTGTCCACAGACACACACAGACATTTTTCTAAAAATGCTCTTTTTGGATTCAGGGGGTCTCAAAACATATATTTCCAGTGAAATCTCGACATCAAATTTTTGGTTGGAATGCAATACTTCCCATACTTACCAGTAGAGAAAGTAAAAAAATCTTAAAAGATAATGGATTTGCTAATTTTGGTAGGTATAGCATCTATGTGTTGTGTCCATGTCAGCCCACTGTCAATCCATATTCCTGAGAAATTATGCACATGTATGTTATCACAATTTTTATTCTCAATTACAAGTTTTTGTTCCAATTGTTCTCTTTTTAAGAGATCATACTTCATAAATTTTGTTTTATCCACACTGCATATGAGATTATTTGCTCTAAAGTAGTTTAGTATTTCATTGGTACCCAAAACAATTGTTTTCATTAAAGATACATTATAAGCCTCCCAAAAATTTACTCTAGGGTCATCCGCATACAATATTATAATGGAATTTTTTTGTATGATTATCATTATCACATAATAGAAACATTAAGGGACCCAAAACTGATCCTTGAGGTACCTACTCCCTATCTTATTATTTGTAACTTTAGCTTTGACAAGCACTTATCATGTTTAACATGAATTTCAGTTATCTGTTTTCTACTTAACAAGTAAGATTATTTTGAAATTAATATGTTATATTTAAAAAAATAATGCACAAAATGAGTTAATGTTCATGTTCTTATTTCATGTTAATCATAATAATATAGGATTATATATATACATTAACAGTGTAAGTATGCTTATTTGTTAATTTAAAATTAAAACATGGTGTTAGAGCATACTAAAATTGTGTATTTTTGCACAGGTTTGGGTTTGGAGGAGAATTCCTGGATTTCTACTCTGGAAATACCACAGAGAATCTGAAAACAACTGAATTATCTAAAATATTAAACATGTTCTCTACAGGTTACAAAAGAGACTGTTATATTGATCAAATAAGTACTAAGGCATTAGACGTTCTTTCTAGGCAAACTGAAGCAGATCCTGCCACTTATAATGAGAGCAGTGAAAATACATTAAATAATGCACAAGCATCCATATGCAAAAGTACTTTAGAGGATCTTAAATATAATGAAGTTAAAAACATTGATCAAACATCCTTGCCAAACGAAGACCAGAATGACAGTGAAATTATAGAGCGAGTCCCTAGCCTTGAAAAAATAAAATGCTCTGACGTGAATTATAATACTCATACTCAGGTAATACATTTACTAAAAAGCTCTAGCCATCAACAAAAAAATGAAATAAGTAGCCTAAACAATATATATTCTGAAAGTATGCATAAAAATGGAAGTTACAAGAAAAAACGTTTGGTTCAAAAGACAGCTGAAATTGGAGTGAGGCACTGCAGTTCTCAAGAAGCTGCAACAAAGAAGAAGAATTTGAGGGAAAAGATGTTTAATGTAACACAGCAAATAAAACAAGAAGCTGAAACAGAAGAAATGATTGCCTCTGGTATAACAGAAGACATACAGTGTTCTCAAATTGCAGAAGCAAATACGTTAATGTATCAGCAAGACTTTTCAGCTAACCATTCTTCTTCTTCTTCAGAAACCCATGACCATTTGCATCATTCATCAGATACCAAAGACAAACACATATTTGTTGTCATTACAGTGAGTGAATCCAAAGTTAGGAATAAGAAATTCATATCAAAGTCTCATTTGCTTCGGAATATTAAAAGTTTAAAAAATTTATCTTCTCCAGATGAAAAATGTCCTAAAAACAGATCCATTAGTAGTTCATTTGATGATTGCAAATTCAAGACAGAAATTGGAGTGTTAGCTGAGTCAACATGTTTAACTAGTAACATTGGTTTAATTGATAGTTTAAACTATAAGCCAATGGTTTATTCCGGAGAAGTTTCTAAAGTTCCTTGTGTTGCCATAAACAATACTCTATCAAACTATTTAGAACTATCAAAACAAGATAATGTATTGAAATCAAAATCTCTAGAAAACATTCCAGCTAGTTTAGGGGTTAAAAAAAAACAAAATGACATTAAAACATTAAAGATGGTAGCAAAGTATGTAAGTATATCTGGAATGTCTCCTGTGGAATCCAGTGGGATATACAGTACTGCTAAAATTTGTGATAAGAAAGCACAGACTCTAGGTGGTTCTTCACTTAGAAGTACTCCTCTGATACTGTCACCTATGAACTCGTCAGTGGGAAACACTGAAGTTACAAACTCGATCACTGCTACACAGTCATCATCCTTGGAGCTGGCCCTTCCTGAAAGTAGTATAACTTCACTTTCAGTATTGTCATCATTGCCTGAACTTAATATTTCAAACACATCACAGTCAACCACAGCCAGTGCTGTTAATATATCTGCCCAAGAAGTGGAAAATAAAGGATCTATACATAATCCTGAAAATCAAAAAGTACTTAACGAAGATATTAGCAGTCATGTTTTTTCTACAAATGCAATAGCCTCCAAGTCATCTACAGAAAATAATAAATTAAATCCTTTGTTAGATAGTGGTGCTGTATGGACTGAAGGTGTAATGGTCCGTAATAAGCGCAAGCAGCAGGTGGTTAAAGCTCATTCAAGTACCAATGTTGGGAATGAAATTAAGTGTACAGAAAGGCTCAGTGATCATGACATCAAGAGCAGCATTGTTGAAATAGAACAAAAATATGGGAAGATAGCAAAAGTAGAACAGAAGAAGAGGAAAACAACAAAAGTGGAACAAAACAGTAAGAAAACAGCAAAAGCTTCATGGAATAGAAGAACAAGCAATCAGCAGAACTATAGAACTATAAAAAGCAAAGATTCAATTTTTCCTGATGACTCATCAAATAAGTTAGATATTTTAAATAAAACAACCAATCCCTATTTAAGAATTGATCATAGAATGATAGATAATCTAAAGCCTAAGCATATACACAATGAAAGTAAGAGTAAACATACAGAAAGCAACATAATTCAGCAAGATCTCTCAGGGAAGCCAGTGTATTCTGACAGCACATCACAAGAGATTATCGGTAGCTCTTCACAGATATCTGTTGAATCAGATAAAAGGCTACAAGAAGCAACTTTTATACCAAATGAAGTTAATAATGCTGACAGCAATTTGTATCCATCAGTTTCTAACTTTCCATCCACTGTAAATGATCATTATTTAACTAAAGATACACAAAGGTACGCTCCACATATTGGCACAACATCCAGCTTTGACCCTAGATACTTTTCTGCAGAACATGACCAGTTAAGGAAACTCTGTTATTACAGTGCAGGATGTAACATTAATATAGATAAAGGGTTCAAATATTTTGCTACTAACAATGAGACTTTGCCACTTCAGGGAAGAGTTTCAACATGTTTTAATGGTGAGGAACATAAAGCACAAGATTTACGCTCAAGCACAGTGCAACAAGAAGTACCAACTTCTCAAATTACTAATCCTTTATCAAACGGAGGCATTAACATGTTCTTAGAGGATAAAAAATTTGGTAATTATAACACTGAATTTAATACTGATAAGTTTATTCAGAAAACTTACTCAAATGCACCAGAAAATGAAAATAATTGGCACAACACATCAAAAGAATGGGAATATATGCATCAACAACTCAACAAAGTATCTCAAAATTATGATAGCAATGTTAGTATGAGCTTGGGTAAAAATAATCACAGTGAAAATTGGCAGAGCAATAATAAGTGTCAAAATGAGATTGGTCCAAATATTCAAAACTGGATCAGCAATGTTAATATAATTTCGGGTAAAAATAAACACAACACACTTTGGCAGACCAATAATAACTGTCTAAATGAGATTGGTCCAAATATTCAAAACTGGGTTATCAGTAGAGAAGAAGACAATTTACGTAACTCTGGAAGGAACTTCCATGACACTGTTACTGAACCACATACTTCTATGGAACAAGTGGAACCCATGCAAAAAGACACTCAAAATAATGAAAATAAAATCATTGCCCCAATAAACAAACAAGAAAAGACAAATAAGCAACACTGTGGAAAACGCAAATACACAAAGAAGACCAAGGGAGCTAATAAGACCACTGTAAAGTTTGAATATGATGAATCATATTATATGTGCGATTATTGTGGAAAATCTGAAAAGTACATGGCTGTTCTGCGAAGACATGTTGAAGTGGAGCATGGGTGGATTATGCCACCAGAATCAGCAGATCTTTAAATGGTACAGTATTCAAGATTTTGTCTCTGATTAATCTAGCTATTTACTTAAGACAAAGTGAATTTATGTAAATTATTTTCAAATTTTTTTTCAGTTGTTTCTTATTACACTAGTAAACGAGTGACATTTAAATAGTAGCTTAAATCTGTGAACATGCTATGAGACCAGGTTTATAACTCAGGCTTCTGAAAAATCGATAAGGTATATGTCAATTTTGTCTGCTTAGACATTAAGGGGTATTAATGTAAAAGGTAAAGGTACATATAGTGCAGAGAGACCCTGAAACTGGGACAGAGCACCACACATAGGCCAAGTCTTTTGTGTTTCAAATGTGACTTCTGATAGGGAGGGATGAAGGAGAGACCTGAAAGTTAGCCAGATCCAGGAGACGACATGCCCAAGTGTAGACAGGATCCCTAACTTTTCCAAACTGAATGCATCCTCCATTGTTCAAGCTCCAAACACTCCAGGGGTCTCCTTAAGGAAAGCCTGCACAGCAAGCACCTGAGCATGGGTCTGCATGCCAAACACAATCGCCAGGTCCTTCAATCCTGAAACAGATGATGCAGGTGAAGCTAAAAAAAAAAAAAAATGGTCGTTCTTCGCTTCTTGATTTATCGATGTGTCGGCCGTTGATGCTTAAATGTCGTTGGTGACATGGTGTTGCCCTTTGATGTGTTTCGCTCCGGCTAGTCAGCTTGAGATCTCTTACTTTTATCTCGGGTTTGCGTAAGTGTGATGGACAACCCAAGAACAACTTTATATATTATTTATTTATTTTAAATATTTTCGGGAGCTATGCCGATTCTATATGTAGAGGAATCTCACTCACGTCCGCACAGCACACCCTCCCGTACTGGTCTGTGTAGTGACGCTTTCTCTCTTCCCCACGCTAAGAAAACCGTTCTCTTCCAATTTGAATGTCATGACGTCATCCAAGAAAGCCTCGTATCCAAAATGCTATTTCCTTTTCCCGCAATTTAGAAATGTCCCTTTCTATTATAACATGTTCTTTTATGAATTTCGAATATATAATTACCTTTTTAGGATTAAACGATGTTTACTTTATATTTCATTAAATATATCGCGCGACTTTTAAGGTTTTCAGACCTGACTTTCGAACGTGTATTTAAACTATGTAGTATGACGTCATGACTCGCTAATTTCAAACCAATAATGTGTTTATCCTACAAATTTAACGACTATTATTTACTCATATCTTGCTCACCTTACAACACTTCCTGCTCTATTATCTATTTATGTTATTACTTAACACTTATCGCAAATCTCACATCTGGCAATTAAATTAAAACGTGTCTTTTTCAAAAGCCCATTCGATTGGAAATCTAAATTTCGGTATCAAATGCCCCCATTTATGTTATTTTATTATTTCATAATAAAATAATGTAAATGTCTTGCCCGAAAGAAAAATTAAAAATTACTCCTGTATTTTGAATAATCGGCAACACTCCCATTATATACAATTTTCAATTACACTGTTTTGAAATTGGTTATTAACATATCTTCTCATTAATCTTTTTAACATGACAAACAATTGTACACTTGACTAAACATTAATCCTTAAATACTAATTACAATATGTTATGGTTTCTTCTGTGAAGCTTTTATATAAAGGTTAAATTTCAAGAGTCTTTCTTTATACTTCCTTCTTTTAGTTCATGTTTGCTCACTTCGCTCTCACTATCACTTGCACTGTGATTTTTCACTTTTGTTATTGTAACACATATCTGTACTATATCCTTTAAGCACTAAAAGGTACATATATTTATATAAATCCATTACACTCTTCAGACAAGTTCTTTCTTTGTCTTGCTGTGATAACTATCTATACATCTAAATATTTTAACAAATGTTTACAAAGTAAATATTCTGTTTTCTCTCTATGCGGAGATGAACAATTTAACAATCTTTCTGAAGCTGTTATTGTGAGCTCTATACAATATATTTTTAAGCTCTTTGTAGTAGATAGCAATTCACATTCTGCATTTTTCATGAATATGTAAGTACCTGACCAATATATGATTTTCAAGTAAGCTAACATTTACATTTTATCTCAAAGCTGATTGGGCGCCAATAGACAAATGACACTTCCAATTTTTTTTTTACATTAAATCAAGGTTGCAAGGCACCACACGGTTTCTTGTATGGTCGAAGGAGTTGTTTATGCCATCTTCCCAGACATTTTTCATTTTTAACATCTTTTAATTCATAGGTATGATAACCAAATTTTGATATAATTTCTGCAGGACCTTTATATAACAATTCCATCCTTTTGTTCCTACCTCGCAATGCACTTGATAACTTATGGTCTTTAACTAGTACCCAATCGCCTATCTTAGGTTCCCATTTATGTTTTCTACTCTTTTTCTTTAATTTTCGCTTCTCTGCCTTTTTCTTGATTCGTTCAAAAGCAATTTTCGCTCTTTCTTCTTCACTTAACTGAATGTCATTAATTTTCAGTGTTTTTGGTTCCCCGATCAATATTGGTTCTGGTTCAATTCCTAACATTAATTTTATTGGTGCAAACCCAGTAGTTACATTTATGGCGTGATTGATAATCTTTTCTATCAATGGACAATATTTCACCCAATCCTTGTGATTATGATGTGTAAGTACACGTAAATAAATTCCTATATCTCGGAGGACACGTTCTGTTGGATTCCCTGATGGAAAGTATGAGGAACAATGATTTAGTTTTCTCGCGTCTAATGTCACCCTAATCTTTCCATTGGCCTTATTTACAATACATAGGGGATTCACAAATTCTGAATTCGAAATCTCAATAACCTCATCTTCTAACATTGACTTTATAACTGCATCTACCTCTTCTCTTATGGTACTAGGGATAGCTCTCGCTTTATGTGTAAAAGGTTTTATGGGTATCATCTCAAACGAATGAGTATAAATATTACATTTACCAGGTTTCTCAGAGAATACTTCTTTATTTCGGATTAATATTTCTAACAGTTTATCCCTCTGTTGTTCATTTAGTTGATCAGCCTGAGTTACCTTTTCCCTCAACAATTCTTCTAAGTCTTCACTACTCTCCCTATCATAGTACCTAGTTGCATCAGAAAATCTCAAATTGTCTATGAAATCATTTTTATCCCATTCTACATTTTCTTTATTATCGACACTGTACTCTTTGACATTTACTTCAGTTAATTCCATAGCTCCTACTTTAACATATTCTACAAAGAATGTATCCCCTTGGATTTCTTCTTCCTCTTTTTCTCGTACAATAGTTTCTGAACTACTATCTTCCACAAAAGGCACTATAATGGTCTCATCTTCAACTTTCATTTCTACAATCATGTTTTTAAAATTCACCACAGCTTCCCAGGCATAAAGACAATCACAACCTATTATAATATCTGTAACAAGTCTTCCTACAATCAGAAATAAAATTCCTAGTATTCTCCCATTTATTTCAATATTTATCATTGCTTGAAATTTTACTCTCTCTTTTCGTTTTCCCACAGCTAGCGAGCAATATATCCCATTAACTGGTAAAGACATTACTTTAAAACCACTACTTTGTAAATTATCATAAAAATTTTGTGAGCATACTGTACTATTTGATCCCGTATCTATAATTGCATTGTATTATTTTCCATTTACTCCAATTTTGATTTTAGGTGGATCTCCTACTTTTTCGTTTTCATCGATTCTATTTTTACATTCTCTTTTCTTTTGTATCATCATTTGCCTTCCAGGACTATTTATTTCCAAGTACTTATCACAATCATTACTAGGATACCCAGTTCTCACTGAAGGCGCGTTTGACCGGGTCTGGCGTTTCCCTGATTTTTAGGTATGGCTCCTGTACTATTTCCCGAATTGTTACTTCTGTTTTCCTGCATTAAATCGGGATTACTTCCTACCATGTTTTTGACCGTGTTAATGGCCTCAACCATTTCCGCATTTTCGGGGGAATTTCGTCCATTAGAATACCTTTCTCCCTGTCTTGGTGACCTCGGTCTAAACTCATTATCTCCGTTTGTCCAATACCC
The DNA here is from genome assembly GCA_030765045.1 of Tenodera sinensis. Classification (NCBI taxonomy): domain Eukaryota; kingdom Metazoa; phylum Arthropoda; class Insecta; order Mantodea; family Mantidae; genus Tenodera; species Tenodera sinensis. Next base: position 133,109,612 of record CM060967.1, read on the forward strand.
ATCATTTGAATTTCTACTATGTCCAAAATAACGTCCCCGTCTACCTCGATCAAATCTATTTGTATTCATATAATTCACCCTTATATTTCTTCCCCTTTGATTACCATTTCTATTTTGGTGATGCCCTTCCTGGTTATATCTACCTTGATTTTCCCACCGGAATGATTCCATCCTTGGTACTGGTCCTTTATATCTTTCCCTAATCTCACTTCTATTCTGATAATACTGTGCCCCTTGCCCGAAAGAATTGACAGTTTCGTTTCCTTCATATTTATTTCCAAATGCGTGTTTTGGCTTATTGACTTCTAAGGCTGATAATAATTCGATCATAGCTGCAATGCTATCGGGTCGGGCTATGATTAGGTAGTGTTGAAGCGTTTCCGGAAAATGTGGAGTAACTATATTTATTAGATCTTTTTCATCTAAGGGAGGATCCAACATCTTCGATTTTCTCGCTATTCTCATAAAATAGTTTACCATCGATTCCTCCGATCTAGGATTAAACTTTCCATTGCTTAATTCAACTCTAATATTAGCCTGCCTACTAGCTCCCCAATATCTGGTTAAAAAGATGTTCCTAAAGGTCCTGTAATCATTATTGTTACCCATAGAAAGGCCTAGCCAATTGGCAGCATTACCCTTTAGGCATTTTCTTACTATCACCATCTTGTACTCCTCTGGTATACGTTTCACCGTGAAGTACTCTTGTAACCCTTCTAAAAAGGCTTTAGGATCATCTGAATCTTCATTTTCAAAAACTGGAGGTGTCATTTCATTTAAGACATGGTTAGGCCAATGTAAATTTGAATTGTCACCTATCCCTGAGCTATTTCCGAGATCAGAATGGGAATTACTGTTACCCCTATTTTGCATCGAAATGTCAGCTGATACACCTGGTATTGCCTCGTTTCTTGCAACTTCATTACTAAGATTGTTGTGATTACATGCATTTTCATTTAATTTCAAATTTTCTAAGGCCTCTTTTACCTGAGTAATTTCTGTTACTACCCCTTTTATTTGGTCTGTAACGTCCTCCAAATTTCTAGCCTGCCTTTCACTTTCTACATCAGATCTTTCCATTCTAACTTTACACCCCTGTAACTCTTCTCTAATTTCTTCCCTGTCTTTATCTAACCTTTGTACTACCTCTTCCCTTTGTTTGTCTAATTTATATGTTACTCTTTCCCTTTCTTTCTCTAATTTTTCACTCACTTGTTGACCTAATTTCTTTTCAGAATTCTTTACTTCTTGCCTTATTGTCTCTAATTCTCCCTTAACCTGTTCTCTATTTTCTTTGACTTCACTACTGACTTTATTAATTTCCTCCCTAACTTCTTCCCTAAAGGTTTCGAAAGCTCCCTTCTGATTTTCCAATTGCATTCCCAATTCCTGTTGTCCCTTCTCTAATTTCTGTCCTAACTCTTTACTATTTTCATCTATCTTTTGACTTAACTCTGTACTCATCTTTTTCATTATCTTTTGAAACATATTCTCTATTTCTGACATAATTGCTGGCCTTTCTGAATTACTACTAAACATTTCTGAACTACCTCTAGGTGTTTCTCTAACGTTCTGATCTTCTACTTCTTGGCATATTCTGCTACCAATTACATTCTGATTAAATTCTTCCATCCTAACTACACTTTTCTCAATTTCCGGACTCTCAAAACCTAGAAAATCGCTATCACTGTCTTCCATTTCTAAACTATTTACACGTGTTTTTCTACTCACCAATATTTTCACTTTTCTTTTTTTTTTAACTGCACTTAAACTTGTTCACTACACGTTTCACAGATGTTCACACGCTGGGCACCTTCTTGTCTGCTGGCTCGATGCTGATCTGGTCGTCTTGGGGTTGGTCCATTCTTTCGACGCCACACGTTGGATCACCTTCTTGTTTGCTGGTTCTATGCTGGCTTGGTCGTCTTGGGGTTGGTCCATTCTTTCGACGCCACACGTTGGGATGCCATTTGAAGCTAAAAATAGTCGTTCTTCGCTTCTTGATTTATCGATGTGTCGGCCGTTGATGCTTAAATGTCGTTGGTGACATGGTGTTGCCCTTTGATGTGTTTCGCTCCGGCTAGTCAGCTTGAGATCTCTTACTTTTATCTCGGGTTTGCATAAGTGTGATGGACAACCCAAGAACAACTTTATATATTATTTATTTATTTTAAATATTTTCGGGAGCTATGCCGATTCTATATGTAGAGGAATCTCACTCACGTCCGCACAGCACAACCTCCCGTACTGGTCTGTGTAGTGACGCTTTCTCTCTTCCCCACGCTAAGAAAACCGTTCTCTTCCAATTTGAATGTCATGACGTCATCCAAGAAAGCCTCGTATCCAAAATGCTATTTCCTTTTCCCGCAATTTAGAAATGTCCCTTTCTATTATAACATGTTCTTTTATGAATTTCGAATATATAATTACCTTTTTAGGATTAAACGATGTTTACTTTATATTTCATTAAATATATCGCGCGACTTTTAAGGTTTTCTGACCTGACTTTCGAACGTGTATTTAAACTATGTAGTATGACGTCATGACTCGTTAATTTCAAACCAATAATGTGTTTATCCTACAAATTTAACGACTATTATTTACTCATATCTTGCTCACCTTACAACACTTCCTGCTCTATTATCTATTTATGTTATTACTTAACACTTATCGCAAATCTCACATCCGGCAATTAAATTAAAACGTGTCTTTTTCAAAAGCCCATTCGATTGGAAATCTAAATTTCGGTATCAAATGCCCCCATTTATGTTATTTTATTATTTCATAATAAAATAATGTAAATGTCTTGCCCGAAAGAAAAATTAAAAATTACTCCTGTATTTTGAATAATCGGCAACACTCCCATTATATACAATTTTCAATTACACTGTTTTGAAATTGGTTATTAACATATCTTCTCATTAATCTTTTTAACATGACAAACAATTGTACACTTGACTAAACATTAATCCTTAAATACTAATTACAATATGTTATGGTTTCTTCTGTGAAGCTTTTATATAAAGGTTAAATTTCAAGAGTCTTTCTTTATACTTCCTTCTTTTAGTTCATGTTTGCTCACTTCGCTCTCACTATCACTTGCACTGTGATTTTTCACTTTTGTTATTGTAACACATATCTGTACTATATCCTTTAAGCACTAAAAGGTACATATATTTATATAAATCCATTACACTCTTCAGACAAGTTCTTTCTTTGTCTTGCTGTGATAACTATCTATACATCTAAATATTTTAACAAATGTTTACAAAGTAAATATTCTGTTTTCTCTCTATGCGGAGATGAACAATTTAACAATCTTTCTGAAGCTGTTATTGTGAGCTCTATACAATATATTTTTAAGCTCTTTGTAGTAGATAGCAATTCACATTCTGCATTTTTCATGAATATGTAAGTACCTGACCAATATATGATTTTCAAGTAAGCTAACATTTACATTTTATCTCAAAGCTGATTGGGCGCCAATAGACAAATGACACTTCCAATTTTTTTTTTACATTAAATCAAGGTTGCAAGGCACCACACGGTTTCTTGTATGGTCGAAGGAGTTGTTTATGCCATCTTCCCAGACATTTTTCATTTTTAACATCTTTTAATTCATAGGTATGATAACCAAATTTTGATATAATTTCTGCAGGACCTTTATATAACAATTCCATCCTTTTGTTCCTACCTCGCAATGCACTTGATAACTTATGGTCTTTAACTAGTACCCAATCGCCTATCTTAGGTTCCCATTTATGTTTTCTACTCTTTTTCTTTAATTTTCGCTTCTCTGCCTTTTTCTTGATTCGTTCAAAAGCAATTTTCGCTCTTTCTTCTTCACTTAACTGAATGTCATTAATTTTCAGTGTTTTTGGTTCCCCGATCAATATTGGTTCTGGTTCAATTCCTAACATTAATTTTATTGGTGCAAACCCAGTAGTTACATTTATGGCGTGATTGATAATCTTTTCTATCAATGGACAATATTTCACCCAATCCTTGTGATTATGATGTGTAAGTACACGTAAATAAATTCCTATATCTCGGAGGACACGTTCTGTTGGATTCCCTGATGGAAAGTATGAGGAACAATGATTTAGTTTTCTCGCGTCTAATGTCACCCTAATCTTTCCATTGGCCTTATTTACAATACATAGGGGATTCACAAATTCTGAATTCGAAATCTCAATAACCTCATCTTCTAACATTGACTTTATAACTGCATCTACCTCTTCTCTTATGGTACTAGGGATAGCTCTCGCTTTATGTGTAAAAGGTTTTATGGGTATCATCTCAAACGAATGAGTATAAATATTACATTTACCAGGTTTCTCAGAGAATACTTCTTTATTTCGGATTAATATTTCTAACAGTTTATCCCTCTGTTGTTCATTTAGTTGATCAGCCTGAGTTACCTTTTCCCTCAACAATTCTTCTAAGTCTTCACTACTCTCCCTATCATAGTACCTAGTTGCATCAGAAAATCTCAAATTGTCTATGAAATCATTTTTATCCCATTCTACATTTTCTTTATTATCGACACTGTACTCTTTGACATTTACTTCAGTTAATTCCATAGCTCCTACTTTAACATATTCTACAAAGAATGTATCCCCTTGGATTTCTTCTTCCTCTTTTTCTCGTACAATAGTTTCTGAACTACTATCTTCCACAAAAGGCACTATAATGGTCTCATCTTCAACTTTCATTTCTACAATCATGTTTTTAAAATTCACCACAGCTTCCCAGGCATAAAGACAATCACAACCTATTATAATATCTGTAACAAGTCTTCCTACAATCAGAAATAAAATTCCTAGTATTCTCCCATTTATTTCAATATTTATCATTGCTTGAAATTTTACTCTCTCTTTTCGTTTTCCCACAGCTAGCGAGCAATATATCCCATTAACTGGTAAAGACATTACTTTAAAACCACTACTTTGTAAATTATCATAAAAATTTTGTGAGCATACTGTACTATTTGATCCCGTATCTATAATTGCATTGTATTGTTTTCCATTTACTCCAATTTTGATTTTAGGTGGATCTCCTACTTTTTCGTTTTCATCGATTCTATTTTTACATTCTCTTTTCTTTTGTATCATCATTTGCCTTCCAGGACTATTTATTTCCAAGTACTTATCACAATCATTACTAGAATACCCAGTTCTCACTGAAGGCGCGTTTGACCGGGTCTGGCGTTTCCCTGATTTTTAGGTATGGCTCCTGTACTATTTCCCGAATTGTTACTTCTGTTTTCCTGCATTAAATCGGGATTACTTCCTACCATGTTTTTGACCGTGTTAATGGCCTCAACCATTTCCGCATTTTCGGGGGAATTTCGTCCATTAGAATACCTTTCTCCCTGTCTTGGTGACCTCGGTCTAAACTCATTATCTCCGTTTGTCCAATACCCATCATTTGAATTTCTACTATGTCCAAAATAACGTCCCCGTCTACCTCGATCAAATCTATTTGTATTCATATAATTCACCCTTATATTTCTTCCCCTTTGATTACCATTTCTATTTTGGTGATGCCCTTCCTGGTTATATCTACCTTGATTTTCCCACCGGAATGATTCCATCCTTGGTACTGGTCCTTTATATCTTTCCCTAATCTCACTTCTATTCTGATAATACTGTGCCCCTTGCCCGAAAGAATTGACAGTTTCGTTTCCTTCATATTTATTTCCAAATGCGTGTTTTGGCTTATTGACTTCTAAGGCTGATAATAATTCGATCATAGCTGCAATGCTATCGGGTCGGGCTATGATTAGGTAGTGTTGAAGCGTTTCCGGAAAATGTGGAGTAACTATATTTATTAGATCTTTTTCATCTAAGGGAGGATCCAACATCTTCGATTTTCTCGCTATTCTCATAAAATAGTTTACCATCGATTCCTCCGATCTAGGATTAAACTTTCCATTGCTTAATTCAACTCTAATATTAGCCTGCCTACTAGCTCCCCAATATCTGGTTAAAAAGATGTTCCTAAAGGTCCTGTAATCATTATTGTTACCCATAGAAAGGCCTAGCCAATTGGCAGCATTACCCTTTAGGCATTTTCTTACTATCACCATCTTGTACTCCTCTGGTATACGTTTCACCGTGAAGTACTCTTGTAACCCTTCTAAAAAGGCTTTAGGATCATCTGAATCTTCATTTTCAAAAACTGGAGGTGTCATTTCATTTAAGACATGGTTAGGCCAATGTAAATTTGAATTGTCACCTATCCCTGAGCTATTTCCGAGATCAGAATGGGAATTACTGTTACCCCTATTTTGCATCGAAATGTCAGCTGATACACCTGGTATTGCCTCGTTTCTTGCAACTTCATTACTAAGATTGTTGTGATTACATGCATTTTCATTTAATTTCAAATTTTCTAAGGCCTCTTTTACCTGAGTAATTTCTGTTACTACCCCTTTTATTTGGTCTGTAACGTCCTCCAAATTTCTAGCCTGCCTTTCACTTTCTACATCAGATCTTTCCATTCTAACTTTACACCCCTGTAACTCTTCTCTAATTTCTTCCCTGTCTTTATCTAACCTTTGTACTACCTCTTCCCTTTGTTTGTCTAATTTATATGTTACTCTTTCCCTTTCTTTCTCTAATTTTTCACTCACTTGTTGACCTAATTTCTTTTCAGAATTCTTTACTTCTTGCCTTATTGTCTCTAATTCTCCCTTAACCTGTTCTCTATTTTCTTTGACTTCACTACTGACTTTATTAATTTCCTCCCTAACTTCTTCCCTAAAGGTTTCGAAAGCTCCCTTCTGATTTTCCAATTGCATTCCCAATTCCTGTTGTCCCTTCTCTAATTTCTGTCCTAACTCTTTACTATTTTCATCTATCTTTTGACTTAACTCTGTACTCATCTTTTTCATTATCTTTTGAAACATATTCTCTATTTCTGACATAATTGCTGGCCTTTCTGAATTACTACTAAACATTTCTGAACTACCTCTAGGTGTTTCTCTAACGTTCTGATCTTCTACTTCTTGGCATATTCTGCTACCAATTACATTCTGATTAAATTCTTCCATCCTAACTACACTTTTCTCAATTTCCGGACTCTCAAAACCTAGAAAATCGCTATCACTGTCTTCCATTTCTAAACTATTTACACGTGTTTTTCTACTCACCAATATTTTCACTTTTCTTTTTTTTTTAACTGCACTTAAACTTGTTCACTACACGTTTCACAGATGTTCACACGCTGGGCACCTTCTTGTCTGCTGGCTCGATGCTGATCTGGTCGTCTTGGGGTTGGTCCATTCTTTCGACGCCACACGTTGGATCACCTTCTTGTTTGCTGGTTCTATGCTGGCTTGGTCGTCTTGGGGTTGGTCCATTCTTTCGACGCCACACGTTGGGATGCCATTTGAAGCTAAAAATAGTCGTTCTTCGCTTCTTGATTTATCGATGTGTCGGCCGTTGATGCTTAAATGTCGTTGGTGACATGGTGTTGCCCTTTGATGTGTTTCGCTCCGGCTAGTCAGCTTGAGATCTCTTACTTTTATCTCGGGTTTGCATAAGTGTGATGGACAACCCAAGAACAACTTTATATATTATTTATTTATTTTAAATATTTTCGGGAGCTATGCCGATTCTATATGTAGAGGAATCTCACTCACGTCCGCACAGCACAACCTCCCGTACTGGTCTGTGTAGTGACGCTTTCTCTCTTCCCCACGCTAAGAAAACCGTTCTCTTCCAATTTGAATGTCATGACGTCATCCAAGAAAGCCTCGTATCCAAAATGCTATTTCCTTTTCCCGCAATTTAGAAATGTCCCTTTCTATTATAACATGTTCTTTTATGAATTTCGAATATATAATTACCTTTTTAGGATTAAACGATGTTTACTTTATATTTCATTAAATATATCGCGCGACTTTTAAGGTTTTCAGACCTGACTTTCGAACGTGTATTTAAACTATGTAGTATGACGTCATGACTCGTTAATTTCAAACCAATAATGTGTTTATCCTACAAATTTAACGACTATTATTTACTCATATCTTGCTCACCTTACAACACTTCCTGCTCTATTATCTATTTATGTTATTACTTAACACTTATCGCAAATCTCACATCCGGCAATTAAATTAAAACGTGTCTTTTTCAAAAGCCCATTCGATTGGAAATCTAAATTTCGGTATCAAATGCCCCCATTTATGTTATTGTATTATTTCATAATAAAATAATGTAAATGTCTTGCCCGAAAGAAAAATTAAAAATTACTCCTGTATTTTGAATAATCGGCAACACTCCCATTATATACAATTTTCAATTACACTGTTTTGAAATTGGTTATTAACATATCTTCTCATTAATCTTTTTAACATGACAAACAATTGTACACTTGACTAAACATTAATCCTTAAATACTAATTACAATATGTTATGGTTTCTTCTGTGAAGCTTTTATATAAAGGTTAAATTTCAAGAGTCTTTCTTTATACTTCCTTCTTTTAGTTCATGTTTGCTCACTTCGCTCTCACTATCACTTGCACTGTGATTTTTCACTTTTGTTATTGTAACACATATCTGTACTATATCCTTTAAGCACTAAAAGGTACATATATTTATATAAATCCATTACACTCTTCAGACAAGTTCTTTCTTTGTCTTGCTGTGATAACTATCTATACATCTAAATATTTTAACAAATGTTTACAAAGTAAATATTCTGTTTTCTCTCTATGCGGAGATGAACAATTTAACAATCTTTCTGAAGCTGTTATTGTGAGCTCTATACAATATATTTTTAAGCTCTTTGTAGTAGATAGCAATTCACATTCTGCATTTTTCATGAATATGTAAGTACCTGACCAATATATGATTTTCAAGTAAGCTAACATTTACATTTTATCTCAAAGCTGATTGGGCGCCAATAGACAAATGACACTTCCAATTTTTTTTTTTTTTTTTTTTTTACATGAAGTCAAGGTTCCAAGGCACCACACGGTTTCTTGTATGGTCGAAGGAGTTGTTTATGCCATCTTCCCAGACATTTTTCATTTTTAACATCTTTTAATTCATAGGTATGATAACCAAATTTTGATATAATTTCTGCAGGACCTTTATATAACAATTCCATCCTTTTGTTCCTACCTCGCAATGCACTTGATAACTTATGGTCTTTAACTAGTACCCAATCGCCTATCTTAGGTTCCCATTTATGTTTTCTACTCTTTTTCTTTAATTTTCGCTTCTCTGCCTTTTTCTTGATTCGTTCAAAAGCAATTTTCGCTCTTTCTTCTTCACTTAACTGAATGTCATTAATTTTCAGTGTTTTTGGTTCCCCGATCAATATTGGTTCTGGTTCAATTCCTAACATTAATTTTATTGGTGCAAACCCAGTAGTTACATTTATGGCGTGATTGATAATCTTTTCTATCAATGGACAATATTTCACCCAATCCTTGTGATTATGATGTGTAAGTACACGTAAATAAATTCCTATATCTCGGAGGACACGTTCTGTTGGATTCCCTGATGGAAAGTATGAGGAACAATGATTTAGTTTTCTCGCGTCTAATGTCACCCTAATCTTTCCATTGGCCTTATTTACAATACATAGGGGATTCACAAATTCTGAATTCGAAATCTCAATAACCTCATCTTCTAACATTGACTTTATAACTGCATCTACCTCTTCTCTTATGGTACTAGGGATAGCTCTCGCTTTATGTGTAAAAGGTTTTATGGGTATCATCTCAAACGAATGAGTATAAATATTACATTTACCAGGTTTCTCAGAGAATACTTCTTTATTTCGGATTAATATTTCTAACAGTTTATCCCTCTGTTGTTCATTTAGTTGATCAGCCTGAGTTACCTTTTCCCTCAACAATTCTTCTAAGTCTTCACTACTCTCCCTATCATAGTACCTAGTTGCATCAGAAAATCTCAAATTGTCTATGAAATCATTTTTATCCCATTCTACATTTTCTTTATTATCGACACTGTACTCTTTGACATTTACTTCAGTTAATTCCATAGCTCCTACTTTAACATATTCTACAAAGAATGTATCCCCTTGGATTTCTTCTTCCTCTTTTTCTCGTACAATAGTTTCTGAACTACTATCTTCCACAAAAGGCACTATAATGGTCTCATCTTCAACTTTCATTTCTACAATCATGTTTTTAAAATTCACCACAGCTTCCCAGGCATAAAGACAATCACAACCTATTATAATATCTGTAACAAGTCTTCCTACAATCAGAAATAAAATTCCTAGTATTCTCCCATTTATTTCAATATTTATCATTGCTTGAAATTTTACTCTCTCTTTTCGTTTTCCCACAGCTAGCGAGCAATATATCCCATTAACTGGTAAAGACATTACTTTAAAACCACTACTTTGTAAATTATCATAAAAATTTTGTGAGCATACTGTACTATTTGATCCCGTATCTATAATTGCATTGTATTGTTTTCCATTTACTCCAATTTTGATTTTAGGTGGATCTCCTACTTTTTCGTTTTCATCGATTCTATTTTTACATTCTCTTTTCTTTTGTATCATCATTTGCCTTCCAGGACTATTTATTTCCAAGTACTTATCACAATCATTACTAGAATACCCAGTTCTCACTGAAGGCGCGTTTGACCGGGTCTGGCGTTTCCCTGATTTTTAGGTATGGCTCCTGTACTATTTCCCGAATTGTTACTTCTGTTTTCCTGCATTAAATCGGGATTACTTCCTACCATGTTTTTGACCGTGTTAATGGCCTCAACCATTTCCGCATTTTCGGGGGAATTTCGTCCATTAGAATACCTTTCTCCCTGTCTTGGTGACCTCGGTCTAAACTCATTATCTCCGTTTGTCCAATACCCATCATTTGAATTTCTACTATGTCCAAAATAACGTCCCCGTCTACCTCGATCAAATCTATTTGTATTCATATAATTCACCCTTATATTTCTTCCCCTTTGATTACCATTTCTATTTTGGTGATGCCCTTCCTGGTTATATCTACCTTGATTTTCCCACCGGAATGATTCCATCCTTGGTACTGGTCCTTTATATCTTTCCCTAATCTCACTTCTATTCTGATAATACTGTGCCCCTTGCCCGAAAGAATTGACAGTTTCGTTTCCTTCATATTTATTTCCAAATGCGTGTTTTGGCTTATTGACTTCTAAGGCTGATAATAATTCGATCATAGCTGCAATGCTATCGGGTCGGGCTATGATTAGGTAGTGTTGAAGCGTTTCCGGAAAATGTGGAGTAACTATATTTATTAGATCTTTTTCATCTAAGGGAGGATCCAACATCTTCGATTTTCTCGCTATTCTCATAAAATAGTTTACCATCGATTCCTCCGATCTAGGATTAAACTTTCCATTGCTTAATTCAACTCTAATATTAGCCTGCCTACTAGCTCCCCAATATCTGGTTAAAAAGATGTTCCTAAAGGTCCTGTAATCATTATTGTTACCCATAGAAAGGCCTAGCCAATTGGCAGCATTACCCTTTAGGCATTTTCTTACTATCACCATCTTGTACTCCTCTGGTATACGTTTCACCGTGAAGTACTCTTGTAACCCTTCTAAAAAGGCTTTAGGATCATCTGAATCTTCATTTTCAAAAACTGGAGGTGTCATTTCATTTAAGACATGGTTAGGCCAATGTAAATTTGAATTGTCACCTATCCCTGAGCTATTTCCGAGATCAGAATGGGAATTACTGTTACCCCTATTTTGCATCGAAATGTCAGCTGATACACCTGGTATTGCCTCGTTTCTTGCAACTTCATTACTAAGATTGTTGTGATTACATGCATTTTCATTTAATTTCAAATTTTCTAAGGCCTCTTTTACCTGAGTAATTTCTGTTACTACCCCTTTTATTTGGTCTGTAACGTCCTCCAAATTTCTAGCCTGCCTTTCACTTTCTACATCAGATCTTTCCATTCTAACTTTACACCCCTGTAACTCTTCTCTAATTTCTTCCCTGTCTTTATCTAACCTTTGTACTACCTCTTCCCTTTGTTTGTCTAATTTATATGTTACTCTTTCCCTTTCTTTCTCTAATTTTTCACTCACTTGTTGACCTAATTTCTTTTCAGAATTCTTTACTTCTTGCCTTATTGTCTCTAATTCTCCCTTAACCTGTTCTCTATTTTCTTTGACTTCACTACTGACTTTATTAATTTCCTCCCTAACTTCTTCCCTAAAGGTTTCGAAAGCTCCCTTCTGATTTTCCAATTGCATTCCCAATTCCTGTTGTCCCTTCTCTAATTTCTGTCCTAACTCTTTACTATTTTCATCTATCTTTTGACTTAACTCTGTACTCATCTTTTTCATTATCTTTTGAAACATATTCTCTATTTCTGACATAATTGCTGGCCTTTCTGAATTACTACTAAACATTTCTGAACTACCTCTAGGTGTTTCTCTAACGTTCTGATCTTCTACTTCTTGGCATATTCTGCTACCAATTACATTCTGATTAAATTCTTCCATCCTAACTACACTTTTCTCAATTTCCGGACTCTCAAAACCTAGAAAATCGCTATCACTGTCTTCCATTTCTAAACTATTTACACGTGTTTTTCTACTCACCAATATTTTCACTTTTCTTTTTTTTTTAACTGCACTTAAACTTGTTCACTACACGTTTCACAGATGTTCACACGCTGGGCACCTTCTTGTCTGCTGGCTCGATGCTGATCTGGTCGTCTTGGGGTTGGTCCATTCTTTCGACGCCACACGTTGGATCACCTTCTTGTTTGCTGGTTCTATGCTGGCTTGGTCGTCTTGGGGTTGGTCCATTCTTTCGACGCCACACGTTGGGATGCCATTTGAAGCTAAAAATAGTCGTTCTTCGCTTCTTGATTTATCGATGTGTCGGCCGTTGATGCTTAAATGTCGTTGGTGACATGGTGTTGCCCTTTGATGTGTTTCGCTCCGGCTAGTCAGCTTGAGATCTCTTACTTTTATCTCGGGTTTGCATAAGTGTGATGGACAACCCAAGAACAACTTTATATATTATTTATTTATTTTAAATATTTTCGGGAGCTATGCCGATTCTATATGTAGAGGAATCTCACTCACGTCCGCACAGCACAACCTCCCGTACTGGTCTGTGTAGTGACGCTTTCTCTCTTCCCCACGCTAAGAAAACCGTTCTCTTCCAATTTGAATGTCATGACGTCATCCAAGAAAGCCTCGTATCCAAAATGCTATTTCCTTTTCCCGCAATTTAGAAATGTCCCTTTCTATTATAACATGTTCTTTTATGAATTTCGAATATATAATTACCTTTTTAGGATTAAACGATGTTTACTTTATATTTCATTAAATATATCGCGCGACTTTTAAGGTTTTCAGACCTGACTTTCGAACGTGTATTTAAACTATGTAGTATGACGTCATGACTCGTTAATTTCAAACCAATAATGTGTTTATCCTACAAATTTAACGACTATTATTTACTCATATCTTGCTCACCTTACAACACTTCCTGCTCTATTATCTATTTATGTTATTACTTAACACTTATCGCAAATCTCACATCCGGCAATTAAATTAAAACGTGTCTTTTTCAAAAGCCCATTCGATTGGAAATCTAAATTTCGGTATCAAATGCCCCCATTTATGTTATTGTATTATTTCATAATAAAATAATGTAAATGTCTTGCCCGAAAGAAAAATTAAAAATTACTCCTGTATTTTGAATAATCGGCAACACTCCCATTATATACAATTTTCAATTACACTGTTTTGAAATTGGTTATTAACATATCTTCTCATTAATCTTTTTAACATGACAAACAATTGTACACTTGACTAAACATTAATCCTTAAATACTAATTACAATATGTTATGGTTTCTTCTGTGAAGCTTTTATATAAAGGTTAAATTTCAAGAGTCTTTCTTTATACTTCCTTCTTTTAGTTCATGTTTGCTCACTTCGCTCTCACTATCACTTGCACTGTGATTTTTCACTTTTGTTATTGTAACACATATCTGTACTATATCCTTTAAGCACTAAAAGGTACATATATTTATATAAATCCATTACACTCTTCAGACAAGTTCTTTCTTTGTCTTGCTGTGATAACTATCTATACATCTAAATATTTTAACAAATGTTTACAAAGTAAATATTCTGTTTTCTCTCTATGCGGAGATGAACAATTTAACAATCTTTCTGAAGCTGTTATTGTGAGCTCTATACAATATATTTTTAAGCTCTTTGTAGTAGATAGCAATTCACATTCTGCATTTTTCATGAATATGTAAGTACCTGACCAATATATGATTTTCAAGTAAGCTAACATTTACATTTTATCTCAAAGCTGATTGGGCGCCAATAGACAAATGACACTTCCAATTTTTTTTTTTACATTAAATCAAGGTTGCAAGGCACCACACGGTTTCTTGTATGGTCGAAGGAGTTGTTTATGCCATCTTCCCAGACATTTTTCATTTTTAACATCTTTTAATTCATAGGTATGATAACCAAATTTTGATATAATTTCTGCAGGACCTTTATATAACAATTCCATCCTTTTGTTCCTACCTCGCAATGCACTTGATAACTTATGGTCTTTAACTAGTACCCAATCGCCTATCTTAGGTTCCCATTTATGTTTTCTACTCTTTTTCTTTAATTTTCGCTTCTCTGCCTTTTTCTTGATTCGTTCAAAAGCAATTTTCGCTCTTTCTTCTTCACTTAACTGAATGTCATTAATTTTCAGTGTTTTTGGTTCCCCGATCAATATTGGTTCTGGTTCAATTCCTAACATTAATTTTATTGGTGCAAACCCAGTAGTTACATTTATGGCGTGATTGATAATCTTTTCTATCAATGGACAATATTTCACCCAATCCTTGTGATTATGATGTGTAAGTACACGTAAATAAATTCCTATATCTCGGAGGACACGTTCTGTTGGATTCCCTGATGGAAAGTATGAGGAACAATGATTTAGTTTTCTCGCGTCTAATGTCACCCTAATCTTTCCATTGGCCTTATTTACAATACATAGGGGATTCACAAATTCTGAATTCGAAATCTCAATAACCTCATCTTCTAACATTGACTTTATAACTGCATCTACCTCTTCTCTTATGGTACTAGGGATAGCTCTCGCTTTATGTGTAAAAGGTTTTATGGGTATCATCTCAAACGAATGAGTATAAATATTACATTTACCAGGTTTCTCAGAGAATACTTCTTTATTTCGGATTAATATTTCTAACAGTTTATCCCTCTGTTGTTCATTTAGTTGATCAGCCTGAGTTACCTTTTCCCTCAACAATTCTTCTAAGTCTTCACTACTCTCCCTATCATAGTACCTAGTTGCATCAGAAAATCTCAAATTGTCTATGAAATCATTTTTATCCCATTCTACATTTTCTTTATTATCGACACTGTACTCTTTGACATTTACTTCAGTTAATTCCATAGCTCCTACTTTAACATATTCTACAAAGAATGTATCCCCTTGGATTTCTTCTTCCTCTTTTTCTCGTACAATAGTTTCTGAACTACTATCTTCCACAAAAGGCACTATAATGGTCTCATCTTCAACTTTCATTTCTACAATCATGTTTTTAAAATTCACCACAGCTTCCCAGGCATAAAGACAATCACAACCTATTATAATATCTGTAACAAGTCTTCCTACAATCAGAAATAAAATTCCTAGTATTCTCCCATTTATTTCAATATTTATCATTGCTTGAAATTTTACTCTCTCTTTTCGTTTTCCCACAGCT
The DNA here is from genome assembly GCA_030765045.1 of Tenodera sinensis. Classification (NCBI taxonomy): domain Eukaryota; kingdom Metazoa; phylum Arthropoda; class Insecta; order Mantodea; family Mantidae; genus Tenodera; species Tenodera sinensis. The sequence continues at coordinate 133,125,371 of CM060967.1, forward strand.
AGCGAGCAATATATCCCATTAACTGGTAAAGACATTACTTTAAAACCACTACTTTGTAAATTATCATAAAAATTTTGTGAGCATACTGTACTATTTGATCCCGTATCTATAATTGCATTGTATTGTTTTCCATTTACTCCAATTTTGATTTTAGGTGGATCTCCTACTTTTTCGTTTTCATCGATTCTATTTTTACATTCTCTTTTCTTTTGTATCATCATTTGCCTTCCAGGACTATTTATTTCCAAGTACTTATCACAATCATTACTAGAATACCCAGTTCTCACTGAAGGCGCGTTTGACCGGGTCTGGCGTTTCCCTGATTTTTAGGTATGGCTCCTGTACTATTTCCCGAATTGTTACTTCTGTTTTCCTGCATTAAATCGGGATTACTTCCTACCATGTTTTTGACCGTGTTAATGGCCTCAACCATTTCCGCATTTTCGGGGGAATTTCGTCCATTAGAATACCTTTCTCCCTGTCTTGGTGACCTCGGTCTAAACTCATTATCTCCGTTTGTCCAATACCCATCATTTGAATTTCTACTATGTCCAAAATAACGTCCCCGTCTACCTCGATCAAATCTATTTGTATTCATATAATTCACCCTTATATTTCTTCCCCTTTGATTACCATTTCTATTTTGGTGATGCCCTTCCTGGTTATATCTACCTTGATTTTCCCACCGGAATGATTCCATCCTTGGTACTGGTCCTTTATATCTTTCCCTAATCTCACTTCTATTCTGATAATACTGTGCCCCTTGCCCGAAAGAATTGACAGTTTCGTTTCCTTCATATTTATTTCCAAATGCGTGTTTTGGCTTATTGACTTCTAAGGCTGATAATAATTCGATCATAGCTGCAATGCTATCGGGTCGGGCTATGATTAGGTAGTGTTGAAGCGTTTCCGGAAAATGTGGAGTAACTATATTTATTAGATCTTTTTCATCTAAGGGAGGATCCAACATCTTCGATTTTCTCGCTATTCTCATAAAATAGTTTACCATCGATTCCTCCGATCTAGGATTAAACTTTCCATTGCTTAATTCAACTCTAATATTAGCCTGCCTACTAGCTCCCCAATATCTGGTTAAAAAGATGTTCCTAAAGGTCCTGTAATCATTATTGTTACCCATAGAAAGGCCTAGCCAATTGGCAGCATTACCCTTTAGGCATTTTCTTACTATCACCATCTTGTACTCCTCTGGTATACGTTTCACCGTGAAGTACTCTTGTAACCCTTCTAAAAAGGCTTTAGGATCATCTGAATCTTCATTTTCAAAAACTGGAGGTGTCATTTCATTTAAGACATGGTTAGGCCAATGTAAATTTGAATTGTCACCTATCCCTGAGCTATTTCCGAGATCAGAATGGGAATTACTGTTACCCCTATTTTGCATCGAAATGTCAGCTGATACACCTGGTATTGCCTCGTTTCTTGCAACTTCATTACTAAGATTGTTGTGATTACATGCATTTTCATTTAATTTCAAATTTTCTAAGGCCTCTTTTACCTGAGTAATTTCTGTTACTACCCCTTTTATTTGGTCTGTAACGTCCTCCAAATTTCTAGCCTGCCTTTCACTTTCTACATCAGATCTTTCCATTCTAACTTTACACCCCTGTAACTCTTCTCTAATTTCTTCCCTGTCTTTATCTAACCTTTGTACTACCTCTTCCCTTTGTTTGTCTAATTTATATGTTACTCTTTCCCTTTCTTTCTCTAATTTTTCACTCACTTGTTGACCTAATTTCTTTTCAGAATTCTTTACTTCTTGCCTTATTGTCTCTAATTCTCCCTTAACCTGTTCTCTATTTTCTTTGACTTCACTACTGACTTTATTAATTTCCTCCCTAACTTCTTCCCTAAAGGTTTCGAAAGCTCCCTTCTGATTTTCCAATTGCATTCCCAATTCCTGTTGTCCCTTCTCTAATTTCTGTCCTAACTCTTTACTATTTTCATCTATCTTTTGACTTAACTCTGTACTCATCTTTTTCATTATCTTTTGAAACATATTCTCTATTTCTGACATAATTGCTGGCCTTTCTGAATTACTACTAAACATTTCTGAACTACCTCTAGGTGTTTCTCTAACGTTCTGATCTTCTACTTCTTGGCATATTCTGCTACCAATTACATTCTGATTAAATTCTTCCATCCTAACTACACTTTTCTCAATTTCCGGACTCTCAAAACCTAGAAAATCGCTATCACTGTCTTCCATTTCTAAACTATTTACACGTGTTTTTCTACTCACCAATATTTTCACTTTTCTTTTTTTTTTAACTGCACTTAAACTTGTTCACTACACGTTTCACAGATGTTCACACGCTGGGCACCTTCTTGTCTGCTGGCTCGATGCTGATCTGGTCGTCTTGGGGTTGGTCCATTCTTTCGACGCCACACGTTGGATCACCTTCTTGTTTGCTGGTTCTATGCTGGCTTGGTCGTCTTGGGGTTGGTCCATTCTTTCGACGCCACACGTTGGGATGCCATTTGAAGCTAAAAATAGTCGTTCTTCGCTTCTTGATTTATCGATGTGTCGGCCGTTGATGCTTAAATGTCGTTGGTGACATGGTGTTGCCCTTTGATGTGTTTCGCTCCGGCTAGTCAGCTTGAGATCTCTTACTTTTATCTCGGGTTTGCATAAGTGTGATGGACAACCCAAGAACAACTTTATATATTATTTATTTATTTTAAATATTTTCGGGAGCTATGCCGATTCTATATGTAGAGGAATCTCACTCACGTCCGCACAGCACAACCTCCCGTACTGGTCTGTGTAGTGACGCTTTCTCTCTTCCCCACGCTAAGAAAACCGTTCTCTTCCAATTTGAATGTCATGACGTCATCCAAGAAAGCCTCGTATCCAAAATGCTATTTCCTTTTCCCGCAATTTAGAAATGTCCCTTTCTATTATAACATGTTCTTTTATGAATTTCGAATATATAATTACCTTTTTAGGATTAAACGATGTTTACTTTATATTTCATTAAATATATCGCGCGACTTTTAAGGTTTTCAGACCTGACTTTCGAACGTGTATTTAAACTATGTAGTATGACGTCATGACTCGTTAATTTCAAACCAATAATGTGTTTATCCTACAAATTTAACGACTATTATTTACTCATATCTTGCTCACCTTACAACACTTCCTGCTCTATTATCTATTTATGTTATTACTTAACACTTATCGCAAATCTCACATCCGGCAATTAAATTAAAACGTGTCTTTTTCAAAAGCCCATTCGATTGGAAATCTAAATTTCGGTATCAGAGGAAATTATGCACAGGAAAGTCATGGTACAAGAGGAATCACTCCAGCATTCACCTACTGACCAGGAAAACTACAAAACAAGTCTGGTCATCAGTGGGTGGTTACTCTGACCTACCGAATGTGAGACTCACTCGTATAGCCATCTCAATCAGTACTATTTATGTAAGTGGACCATATGTTATAGGAAAGTTAACTCAACATTGTTGGGTCATTGGTTTTAGTATAAATGTACACTACTACTACTCCTACTCAACCTTACACCAAAAAGATTAAGTTTTTACATTCTCATACCAACTGATAAAGCAGTTGGATTCTTTGCATAGCAGAGCTTAGGATACAACTAGGCACACCTGCAATAAGATGTGATCCCATGATGGGCCTTCAAGAACTGTGTCAAAAGTTAGCATGACTACTATTTAAACAGGTGGTGTATTCAGGAAAAACATTTGTTGCTTTGAGTGGCTTGGGATCCGACATCTATAAATATGTGCCTGTTTTGCTATAAATTGGTAAAAAATATTAAAATTGAGTGAAGATGAAATACCCTAGCATAATAGAAATATAAGCATCAAATTTGTTATATAATTGCAAAGATTCTCTTTGCCACACACAAGTATGCTGTAGAACATCTGAGAGTGCCAAAGGAACTTGAAGATTGGTGAAACCAGCCATAGGCACTTGTATAAAGGAAGCTGCAAACCTTTTCTTCTGCAATGTGAGAGTATATTGTTAATACAAACCTGATGAGGCTTCTGTGGCAACATGGCAGGTGCTATAACACCAACTATGGCCGTAGCTTTAGCATGGTTATATTTTATGAACAGTTTTTATTATTTTATTTATTTGCCCATAGACTTTATGCAATGTTTCGAGCATGGTCAAAATACAATTCTAAGTAGATAAAACAATTTACATCATAAGTAATAATCATTTTCTTATAACGATAACATCAATCGATAACCAGCAACAAGTTACATTTTATTTTGACACTACTAATAATTATAATTCACCTATACCGTATAAACATTTTCTTATTAGATATTCCTTTAATTCTTTTTTAAAATTTACTACTTGCTTGGCGTTCATAGTTTGTGGCAACTTATATAATTTCACTCCACTTATAAGTCACATTCACTTGTCCTTTTATTCACATTATTTTATTTTATTCACATTAATCCTATATATATATATATATATATATATATATATATATATATATATATATATATATATTATTATTTTTATGTGTATTATGACTATAATATTGATTATTACAATTGGTAATATAAACGTTTTTATTTATAATAGATAATATTACTTTATATACATTACAGTAAACAGGTTGCTCTTTATAAATACACTACACATATGAAGTCCTATTACTTAGCATATAAATAGTTCTTATACAGTTCTTTTGCCAAGATATTTAAATTTTGTGTACTCATACTTCCCCAAACCTCAATTCCATATTGAAAATAATGATATATCAACAGAGGGAACATCACCAAATATAACCAGACCATGCCATAATGGGGGGAAAATGTCACAGTTGAGTTTTGAGGTGTCCCAGTAAGCTGTTTCCTGTATAGCCCTGCCCTTTGTTTTATATATACGAGTGTTAATGAACTACACTGAAATAATTTCAGCAACTGTAGACATGACTAATATAAGCAAGTTGAGATAGGCAAAGCATGGTCTGCGGCTTAACATAACACAGTTAATTGTGTTAAACCTAATTGGCATCAGATGCTGATAAGTTGGTGTTTAAACAAGGTGGGTGAGATTATTGGATTAGAATGTCTTTAAAACTGCTTCCCGAGTATAGAAATATCAAAAGTTAATAGCTCGTTATTGGCGTTCTCAAGATTTAATGCCTCAAAGATATCTCAAATCTCGAACTAATCACCTGCCAGTGCGACACTTAATGATTAACTGCCATCTTGCATCAATAGCCTACTCCAATAGTGTTTGTATAACTGTTTTGGTGGCCCAATCCGTAATGCCGAAAACTGTTGTTCCAGAGGTCATTGGTTTGGTTACTGTCATGTAGTTAATTTGTTTTTCTTCACCATAAATTACAATAGGAAGAAATGGCGTGATTCCTAATTATGAACGTGAATCAGATTGGCCAGTACAATAAGACTAGTATGTTTTTCGTTCTTCAGGACACTACAGTTAGTGTGCTGAGGATTGCCTGTTGGACAACATGGAGAACATGTACAGCATTTCTGAACTAGCAGATATGCACCTTATTTACGGTGAATCACGATATAATGGGTTAGCTGCTGCAGCATTGTACAGGGAACGGTATCCCGATAGGTACCAACCACATCACTCAACCTTCCAGTCCATCGATAGACGTTTCCGAGAGAGAGGAACCCTCCAGGTCAACAGGGGCGATACAGGCGTTGCACAAACTTGATGCATAGTGCAATTTGAGGAGAATGTACTGCAAAGCATTGCAGAAGAGCCATGTACCAGCACATGCGCCATTGCACGCCAACTAACCATGTTAGCATATGGCAAGTCATACATGGAGACCCACTTCACCCACACAGAAGGTGCAAGCACTAAGCCGGAAGACTATGGTCATCAGCTAAAATCTTGAAACTGGGCTTTACTCCAGCCTGAATTCTTTTCATCAGTATTGTTCACTGATAAGGCCTTGTTCACCAGGGATGGCCTAGTTCTTAATTTAAGAAACAGCCATGTGTGGGACTATGTGAATCCACATGCTGTCATGGAGAAGAGTCACCAGCAGACTTTTTCAGTCACCATATGGGTTGGAATAATTTCAGGCCATGTCATTGGCCCATACCTGCTCCCCCCTCGGTTAAATGGACATGCTTATCTTCATGTGTTACAGAACATATTACCTTTATTCTTAGAAGATGTGCCCCTTCATATTCGTTGTTGAATGTGGCTACAATATGACGGAGCTCCGCCCCATTTCACCTTTGCTGTACAAGAGCATTTAAACCATGTTTATGCTGCCCGATGGATCGGAAGGGGAAGTTCAACTGTAGCTTGGCTAGCACGCTCTCCCAAGCTCAACCCAATTGATTTCTTTTTCTGGGGTTACCTCAAGTCTCTGGTGTATGAAACACCTATTACATCAGAAGAGCACCTAACTGCCCGAATAATAATAGCATGTGAAGTTACTCGACACACACAAGGAACTTTGGACAGAGTACGACAGTCATTCCTTCACCGCTGTCAACTTTGCATTGGAAATGCAGTTTGCCATTTCGAGCAGTTCCTTTAAACCTGACGTAAGGAGTTGCATTTACTTTTCATTTTATGTAAGTTTGTTCATCCTTTAAACCTCCTCTCATTTAGATGTACAGCATGTGAGAGTAATAAGCAGGATTGAACCTTTGTTAGAAGGAATTGTAATTAATTGCACTCACAAGGTGAAATTACTCTGTAAAATGCATTGTACAAGAACTAAAAGCTTAGACAAAATATTAAAACAACCAAACAAACAAAACAAAAATGAAAAAAAAGGCAAATAAAGTGAAGGAGACACGAACTTGTTTACCTTTCACTTGAAAGCTAATGTCATTACCATTGCGCCAGAGGGAGTGCTCCGACCACCTCTTCATTTTCATGTGTTGTGCACTCAAGTGGTATCATCATTAGCAGTGGCATACTGGCACTTTAGAAACTTATAGTCGTAACTTCCACATTTGAACCAACAGGCCATAAGTCTCCTATCCCAAATTACTTGTTCCAAAGATCTCCAATTACTCTGAAAATATTTTGGTGTAGTTCATTAACAACCTGTATACATATATCAGTTGATATATTGTATTCGGTTTAACTTCTCTCATGCCTGAGAAAGAGATATGTTGAAAAGAGATGCAGGCGCTCACCCCTGTGTCTCTGTTGTTAAGGGGAAGGTGGGAAAGGTTCAACTCCTCCTGTCCAATCGCTGCTGTACTGAAGAAACAACTATCAATGGACTTCTGGCATTTCTGACTGCAAAACATATTTTCTACGCCCAGCCACTAATTTGTGTGTTGGATGTAACCTTCTATTTTTATAGTCCTCAAGACAAGCTAAACCACCACAACTATATCCTAGATTTTTTCTTTTGTACATAACACTAAAATGGTTCCTTTTAACATAATATACCATATACCAAGAGAGTCAAAAGGTTCTGAACAGGCCTCAATGTTTTGCCTGTATGCATCCTCGGCATTCATTACCATCAGCCGCTGTCATAGAAAGGTGCAGATAAAACCATAAAATATTTTTAAAATTACTTTTAAACGCTTTACTTACCAACTTTATTAAAGAATATGCTGAAACTGGCCACCATTCTCCATACATTTTTGGCACCTCTTTAGGAAATGATCCACTGCTCACCATATTTCAAGTTGAGAGATGCTGACAATTTTCTGGAGGATATTTTTTTTAAATTTTCCAGGGTGTGTGGGTTTGTCTTGTACCCTTTATGTTTTAAGTTACCTGAGAGATAGAAATCACAGGAGGTTAGGTCAGGCACCATGGGGGCCACAAATCTCTACTATTAATTCTGTCCTGAAACACTTTCAATTATTCTCATCAAAAGATTGCTTTATGAGCTGTTGCAGAGCCTTGTTGATAAAAGGCAAGATCATGCTCCATGTTTGTTAATTCTCTAAAAACGGAAGAGGGGACAAAATTGTATTCACTTATGTATGGATGCCAACTGCTGACTCAAAAAAAAAAAATTGGCTCTATAACTCATTCTCCGCTGATGGCACACCACACACTAATTTTTTCGTTATGAAGGGGTACTTCATGAACAATCTTAGGTTTTTCAGAGCTCTTATAGTGATCTCCATTCATAAAGTTGGTAAGTAAAGCCTTTACAAGTAGTTTAAAAATGTTGTATGGTTTCATCTGTACTTTTCTATGATAGTGGCAGACAGCAAACGAGTGCCAACGATGTGGACAGGCAAATCACCACATAGCCAGTTCAGAATTTTTTGACTCTCGGTATATCTATTATCTCAATTATAGTTGTTCCTATACAGTGTGTAAGGACCATCTTACATTAGAAGTATATTTTGGTAACTGACTTGTGTATTTTTGTATTAACAGGAAGCAAATGTGCTGTGACAGCAAGTGGATGGTCTACTCAGAGGTTCTGAAAACGTGATGAATGTTTTATATATAGCCCTCAGCTGCATATATAACAGCAGAGTGATAGATGTTGTGATTACCCAAAAACTAAAGCCTAGTTGTGTGTTGTGTAATAATTTGCATGAAAATGTCAATATTTTCAGCCATAAGTTATAAGATCAACAACATTGTAAGCTGTTTTTGTCTCTTCATTTATTCACTAATTTTTTAAATTAGTTTTTCCAGTAATTATTTTCTTCAATGCTATGCATGTAATGACTACTTTTAGTACAGGAGTTTCACAATCTGTGTTAAAATACTTATATAGTTTTGGAATAATGTAATGCAAAGTATATAATTCATAAATATAAAATGACTGTATACATTTCATTACATCTTTTTTTTTTTTTGGCATATAAGATAGTATTGGTAATATAATTGAGTGGTATTATGCATCAGTATATAAGTGCCAAAAGTTGATTGTGGGGTAGTAATGGACTTGCAAAAACTTATTATGGAATGTTAAGTGTTATATCAACCAAAATGGAGAACAAAGCAGGAATTTTTATATACTGATACTTTATGCAATTTCTGAGTATATTATGTTTGGCAATTTGATGGTTTTTTCATTGTTTCTTTTGCACAACTTAACAGATAAAAAGGCAATTTTGTCATTCAATAAATTTAAAATAACCTAATGTGTGAGAGTCACATGACTGTTGAAACCTAAAAATGTCAGATCCATTCCATACTTATTGACCTATTGATGTGAAAAGTATTTGCATTAATTACAATACATATTTTTTACTTGAAGTATGTACTTGCCAGATGTATTCACTTGTTTATATCAAAGTAGTTTGTTAGTAATGAATCCCTGTGCGGTTATAATCTTGTACTAATTATTCTTTCAAATGCTTATTTTTCGATCTACTTCATGTTTATTGAGACAAACTTTTGCAGGAATTATCTTCTTGATAATTTCCTTTTAGATACAGGGGAATATGGGAATACAGTGCTTTAAGCAATGGTGAAATATTTTAAGAGCTAATCACTATGTAATGACTTTGAAATTCCATTCCCTTTATATGGCCAAGAGATAAAAAAATGAATAACACATTCCTATTCGAGAAAAGAATGAGTATTTGAAAATTTGGTCAAATACATTGGATTCTCTCAAAAATGGTTTGCTCTGCAAAAAATTAATTTGAAATAAATTATGTACTTTAATTAATCAATATTTTTTGTGTAGTGAGACTTCTTCTCTCTTATAGTTTACCAGTTATGTAAATGTCACCTAGCATGAAGAGAACTTCAGAGTCTATTCCAAGAACATTTAAGACATACACATAATTTGTCATGAAAATATATTAAACAAATGGTATTTTAATCAAAATCTGATCCATTTTTGAGAAAAGTAAAATTTTTAAAAATGTCACATGCAAAAGGTATGTTGGATTGTCATGAAAATCATGTCACATCCTTCAAACATGTTGAACTAAAACATCAAGTTTGAAGTAGTGAGGAACAGTCAGTTAAATACCAAACTTGATATTTAAGTTCAGCATCAAGGATGCAACACACAGATTTTCAAGAAAACCCACCCCCCAGATTATACTTTACATGCAATATTTTACAAAAATGACTCCAACAATTTTGATTAAAATATCATATGTTTAAGACATTTTCATGGTAAATGTAATGTATATCTTGAATTTTGAGGAAATGTTCTCAGGACTCATCTTTATTGTTTGACTTTTGCATAGTTAGTAAACGTAAGAGATAGACAAAATCTTACTACACAAAAAAATATAGATCTTGTTAAAACAATTTATGTCAAATACCTCTTGTGTGTACTGAACCATTTTGTACATATTTCTTGTTATTTATGTGAATTTTCCAATACATATACAGGGTTCTTCATTTAAAACATAACGGGTGCACAGCATTTTGCCTATGCACCATTGAGTGTGCCACAGCCCACTTTGCTCCTACATAAACTGTGCGCGTAAAGCATTATGGAAGATGCTGGAAATCTTGTCCACTAAACAAGCATTGTAGCAGGAAAACATTCTGATTCACACGATTAAGTTGGGCCACTGTAATGTTTCCGATTTCATTTCTAATATTGCATTTTAGTTCTTTCAATGCGTGAGGATTTGTCTCATAAACTTTGTCTTTCAGGTTTTACCAAAAGTAAACATCACACATTGTTAGATTGGGGCAGCAAGAGGGCCATACACCAGTACTAATCACTCTATCTTCAAACACTTCCCTAATTTTATTCATGGACTTCTCTGCTATCTGGGCAGTAGCAGAATCTTGTTCAAACCACCCATATGATTTCTCTTCTGTCAGTTCATGATAAAATGGGGTCAAAATGTCATTTTGGTACCTCTCTGTATTTACAGTCTGCTTGTAGAATATTGGACCCATTATGGATCTAGCACTAACAGCACACCAAACTCCAACTCTCCGATCATAAAGAGGGATTTCTTGAACGCGATGTAGACTTTCAGAGGCCCAGTACCAACTGTTATGAGTGTTGATATGACCATCTAGGTGGAACCATGCCTCATCGGAAAAGAAAGAAGCTGTGGCTCAATAAACCATAATTCACTGATGAAAGAAACCGTTCACAATAATGCATTCGTGATACTGGATCGCCTTATTTTAAAGCATGGACACTTGTACACTTATATGGTTTTAGTTTTAGACAAATCCTCATATATTGGAAGAACTAAAACAAAATAATAGAAATGAAATCTGAAACATTACAGTGACCCAACTTAATTGTGTGAGTCAGAATTTGTTCTCCTGATATAATGCTTGTTTAGCCAAGGTGGACGACATTTCCAGCATCTTCTATAAGGTAAGAGTGTTGTACATGCTTTATGTAGGAACAAAGCTGGGTGTGGCACAGTGAACTATTAAAGAGATATTGCTTGTTATATGTATGAATGTTTCAATTGTTATACTTTCCTCAAATGGGAAGTCATTCATTTTTTTTTATCTCTTTGACCATGCAAAGAGAATAGAATTTCAATGCCATCACATAGTGACCAGCTTTAACAGATTTGACTATTGTACTATTCTGTACTATTCTACTGTATTCCCTTGCACCTATAAAACATTACCAATAAGATAATTTCTGCAAATGTTTATCTTGATTAACATAATGGATAGAGGAACAAGCTTGTAAGAACAGTTAGTACAAGAGTAAAGAAAGTCACCTGAGTGCAACACATCAGCTTTTTGCAAATTGTATTCCATTGCTATAAGGAAAAAAAACATTTTGTTTAACGACGCTATCAGTTTGCCAAGATCACAATAGCGTTGTCGGTGTGCAGGAATTTTGTCCCTAGGAATTCTTTTACATGGCAGTAAATCTACTGACATAGAGCTGTCATTTTTAAGCACACTTAAAAACCATCGGTCTGGGCTGGATTTGAACCCGCTGCCTTGAGATCAATAGGCCAATATCTAACCAACTGAGCCACCCAGACCATTTTGCTATATGGAGTGAATCATTTACAATGTATCAACTTGTATTATCATGTTAACAGTCCTACATAATTTAGTTCCTCTTTGAGTACCATATGAGGGGTTCAACAACAAATCTGACAGTATCCAGCATTATCTAGATGGCTAATAGATCCTTGACCTAAGGCAAAAATGGGGGGGGGGGGGATATCTAATCAATCAGACTTACTAGAACTCTGTAACCAGAGGAGATGTACATGCATTATTTTTCATAAAACATAACCGTTTTACTCAATATTTTAAAATGTAGCATAACTTAATATTTACAATAAACTTTGAGCACTGAGCATGGGCTTTGGCACTTTTTATCGGGCGGGGGGGGGGGGGGCACATTGGAAGCTTGAGATCAAACAATATTAATTTATTGTTCTGTAGTCAAAAACTGTAAAAGATGACTTGTATTTGTTGCAGATAACCATATTAAGTTGTGCTAAATAAAATTATTGATTTGATTACATAATTATATTACAGGTTTTTTGTTTTCAATTCTCTAAGAATTCTCATGGACTTCAATTGTAAAAATTTGTACAAAAAGAAATACCTTATAACTAAGGTTATGGCACAGAACCACCGTCGATGACAGTAAATTATACGTAAACAACTGTCTTTACGGAATTGATGATAATAATTAGTAAAGGCACATAGCTTTTAATTTAATAATTTATTCTATTTAGATTAATATGTGAATAATATCACTGGCAAGCTGATTTCTAACATAGGTGCTATGAAACAATTGAGTATCTCTTTTGTACTAGTACCCTGAGAAAAAATTGTTCTTTGCATCAAAATTAAAACAATAGTGTAATGTAATTGACTCCCCTGCCCCTCTTGCTACCCCACTACCCATCCTTTGTGATGCCCATGGCACTGAATTATTAAAATTGAAGATTGACAGCTTTGCAGCTGAGACCACAATACATGAGGTATGGGTATAGTAGATGTATCAAGTATGTGGGTAGCTCCAGTTGGATGAGTTTGTGTAGGAGACCCGCAAGCCAAGTCCTGGAGAATGCCTTTTCTATATCTAGAGATACTGCTACAGCATATGCCCTTTCCTGATATCCCAGGGCAACAGCCTCCGCTACTCGTAGCAACTATTAAAGCATTGAATGACCAGGGCGAAATGCAAACTGGTGGGGAGGGATAGCTTGAATGTCTCCCAGTAGGAGGGACCGGCAGGCAAGTAGTCCAGTCCAGGTTCTGCAGGTCAACTCGTGGCCTCATAGTCCTTTCCAGCTATTTGGCAAACACATCGGCTTTGGCTTGGGGTTCATAGACCAGACTTGTGCCTTGGATGGAGGAGGTAGGTGGGCCACCTCGGTTCCAGAATCTTTTGGCGATCCTCCACACGTCGCCGTATTCAAGGTTCAAGCGAGTTATTGTCCCACTTTCCCAAAGTTGCCGAGCTCTTAAACCCCATGCACTCACTCATCCCACTCACTACCCTTTACATGGAAAATTTTTCGAAAAGCTTTGTTTTCTTGAAAATGGCTCTAACGATTTTGATGAAAATGTCATATTGAGACATTTTTATAACAAACGAGGTGTATATCTTGAATTTTCTGTAGTCGTATTTACTCTGGACGACTTTTGCATAACTGGTAAACCATTAGAGATAGACCAAATCATACTATACAAAAAAATCTAGATCTTGATAAAACACACAATTTATGTCTGAATAAATTTTCTTGTAGGGTGAACCATTTCGGAGATATTCCTTGTTATGTGTGTGAGTTTCAGAAAACTTTCATGAAATGGAACTTCATGGTTCATTATTTATATTTTGATATACTTAGTTATGCTAAGCCATGTGCAAGTCAGTATGACCAGTATTCAGCCCTGGCTCTGTACCAGTCATACTCATATTTTACAATAGATCCTTATTACTAATTATTTACACCATTGTAGAGTTGTTATTTTTCCTATTCACTGTCCATAACCATTTGTTTCTCACTTTGTATAAAAATGTTCCAATCTTCTTGCTATCTTTAACAAACATTTCAACTACAGCTATATTTCTATCCAAATGAACCATTTCTTATTAATATACTCCTTTCTCCAAATTTCTGTCCCTTTACACTTAAATATTATATGTTCCAGGTTCTCATTATCACCACATATGGGACAATAATTTTGTGGAATACCCTTCCTTAAACCTTTTAACTGCCATACTCTGGCTCTCACCCATGCAATACCTTCTCTCTCCTCTTTATTTGTCACGTCTATGTACTTTTCCCTTCCCCAATCTTCCTTCTTTGGTATGTAATAAACTAAAGATCTCTTCTCAGCTATTTCACTAAATATCTTTTGCACTTCTATGTCTTCGAATCTTTTCCTTGCAGATTTCCAAAAATTTCTGGTATTACTTTTTTTTCTCCACATTTGCCCTAACCCACTGCTCTCCAAGTTCCTAAGACACTCTACCCATCCCTTATTTTTTAAACTTTTCTCTTGATATATTAAACATTGTTTTAACAAGCTTCTTTCTTCCAGATTCAATATTCTATATCAAAATTTCAATGCCCTTTCCATAATCTTTCCTTTACTCATTATTTATATGTTAAGTGCACAAAGTGTCAAAGCTTTAAAAGATTTGACTAGTGCTCAAAGTCTGCAGTATTCCCGTATTCCTCTTGCACCTACAAGGAAGTAAACATTAAGATGATAATTTGTACAAATGTTTATCTTAACTAACACAAAGAAGATATAGGAATAAAAGCTTGTAAGAATGGTGAGTACAAGATTATATACTATTTTATTGTTTTTTAACGACGCTGTCAATAGCTGGGATCACATCAGTGTTGCAGATGTGCCAGAATTCTGTCCCGCAGGACTTCTTTTACATGCCAGAAAATCTACTGACATGGAGCTGTCGTTTCTAAGCATACTTAAAAACCATCGGTCTGGGCCGGATTTGAACCTGCAACCTTGGGATAAGTAGGCCAGCATCTAACCAACTGAGCCACCCAGACCGACGGTTAGTACAACAGTAGAGAAAGTCATATGAGTGCAACACATCAGATTTTTTTATATATGAAGCATGCAAAGAGAACGGGATCTCAAAACTTTAAAAGATTTGACTATCGCTCAAAGCCTACTGTATTCTAACATTCCCCTTTCACCCAAAAGGAAATAAGCAATAAGATAATTTGTACAATGCATATCTCAACACGAAGAAGATATAGGTATAAGAGTTTGTAAGAATGGTTAGTTCAAGAGTAGAGAAAGTCATGTGAGTGCAACACATCAGATTTTTTACTTTTCTTCAAAGTGAAGAAACACAAGCAAGCGAAGCAAGCGTTGCTGTAACCTCTGGTAGCTAATCAACATAAGCTTATATAAAATAAATTAATTCTACATATCCTTCCATGAATCAGAAACCTAAATAGTTATAAGTAAAGCTAGGATTTCTATGTAAATACGAGCAATTCCACGAATATGTCATACCGAGTGTTAAAATTTGAAATCAATGTTTCACTTTTTTTACTGAGGAAAGATGATGCTAGATACTCCAAAGTATATGAAGTGAAAAAGAAATGTGTTTGACGTGAATCATAGGCGTCGCGAAGGGAGGGCAAGGGGGGGCCGCGGCCCCCCCTTGGAATTTCGTGAACTTAATATGCAATCAATTATTATGTACTGACTATTAAACTATTATTTTAATTTTGATGTAAAGAACAATTTTTATTTGGCACAAATTGATATGGTTATCTGCAACAAATATTATAAATTTTGACAATAAAATAATGAATTAATATTATCTGATTGCAAACTTCCAACATGTGGCCCCCCCTTGGAAAAAACTCTGCCGACGCTCATGACGTGAATATGGGTTCAAATTTCACTTCTTACCCATATATTTCCAAAACACTAAAAATAAGCGTGAATAACAGTGATTTTCATATCGATATTTCAGGAGCCATGTACAACTGTTTTAATTTTTTTGTTCAGCACATCACACAATGACTCTTAGTCTTCGAAACGCGCGGCTAATAATTTTCGACATTTATAAAAAGTCCTTAGAGCCTGTTTAATTATTACTGTGTGTCAGTCACAGTAAATAAGGATAAAGTCCTCTGCAGGGAAAAGTAATAGACTGAAAGAAATATCCTTTTTGATTCTGCGTCATTACAATATAACAAATAAAAAAGTATCAGAAAGTTTTCCTCTATAGCCATTCGCTTTCCCACAAAGCACGTGATTAACGGACAGTTAGTACTGGCCCGTGGTCGTCATACGCGTACAGTGCTTGTGAGACTTCAGTCAGGATAGACGTATCAGTCCGTTTCTGACTCCATGGCTAAAACACCAGCCCAAAGACAACTTGAATACAAACAACGCCTGAAGGAGCAAGGCAGTTATGCACAGTGGAAGGAAAAAATAAAAGTGACTATGAGGAAAGGAAGAGCAATGCTGAAACAAACAAAACAAGAAAGGGAACACCTCAAAGTTGAATATAGGAGACATAAGCAAGCACAGCGAGCAAGACAGAAAATAAGAGACCAAGAAGGGATTGATACTCCATCAACATCAGCGGCTTTCAAAACCAGACAGCATTTTGGAAAGTGCAGAAAACGTGTTGAGGAGGCATTACCTCAATCTCCATGCAAAAGAAAAGAAATGATTCGTAAGTTAGCAGTTGAAGAGGGATTACATGTTGTAAAACCAAAGCATTCTGTCCCGGTATCAGGAAAACAACTATCAGAGGAACTTAAAAGTGCAATCATCAAGTTCTATCAAGATAATTCAATATCTGGAAAAGATGATTTTATTGAATTCCATGTTCAAGGAGAAACAAAAGAAGTTCACATCAGGTATCTAGTGGTAACATTAAAAGAAGCACATGCACTCTTTCTACAAGACCGAGAAGAAATGTCCGTGGGGTTGACAAAATTCGCTGAATTACGCCCTGTTCACGTGCGTCTTCAAAGTCAGATCCCACATAATGTGTGCACATGCGTAAGTTCATAGCACAAGTGGTTTGAGATCAGAAATCGAGAAATGTATGCAGGGAGGATGCTCCAACTGCCCGGGATTGAGTTGAGCAGACATTTCGGATGAACTCGCTAATTCTCCATGCGAATGGAAACTGTGGAGTTCACGTAATGGAAGAATGGAAATAGAAGCTAAAAGGGTATCTGTAAAAGACTGCATTGAAGAACTAACCAATTGCCTGCCACGTTTCCTAAATCACGTTTACGTAAAAAGAGAGCAATCCGAGGCCTTTAAGAAGGCTCGGGAAAATGCTGCAATTAGTGAAGCTGTGATACAGATCCACTTCTCTGAGAACTACACATGCAAGGAGCAAAATGAAATTCAAGCTGCCCACTGGAACAATACACAGATCTTAATATTTACTGCTGTTGCCTGGTACAGGAAAGAAGATATTGGTGAAATTCAGAAACAATATTTTGCTTTGGTGTCTGATTATGTATCACATGACAAATATCCAGTTGATATTTGCTTAAGGAATATATTTTCGGAAACATTGGATATTGTTCCGAATCTTGAACTCGTGAAAGTCTTTTCTGATGGAGCTGCTAGTCATTTTAAGCAGAAATACACATTGAGTCATGTGACATATCTTTCCGAAGTATTTGGAATCCAAATTGAATGGCACTTTTTCGAATCCTATCACGAAAAGGGGGCAGTAGATGCGATTGGAGGACAAGTGAAGAGGATGGCATGGACAGCTGCGAAAGCAGGAAGCAGGATTCAGAGTGCTGAAGAATTTGTTAATACTGTTAGAAAGAAAACCAAAATATACGTTCTTGAGGTTTCTCTGCCTGAAATTGAAGAAGCAAAAGAATTTATCAACAAAAGATTTGAACGTATTTCACCTATGCCATCCACTCAGCGGGTTCATTACGTGAAAGTATTAGGTTTAAATGTTGAGGAATATGCTTTTCTTTCATGTGCGGAAAGTGTCAGAATGATGCACAACTTTCGGAAATAAAAACAGTGTAGTGATATGCGCGTGTACTACGAGACTACTGCATCCAGCGTTCTGCACTATAAGGAGTCCAATCCAGTAACTAGTGTGTTACAGGTATGTGCTGTGTGCTCTCATGTGTCGTCTTTGTTATGGTTTTGAGTCAGCCTTTTATACTTGCAATGACGTAACTGTGATAAGAAATGAGAGCTGTCAACATCTGTTTATATTGCATGACATTAATGCTTCTCCAAAGGATGTGATTATTGTCAAAACGATAAATACAATTACACACCTGTATGTATTACATACATGTAACGTATAATACGTATCACTATAATTTACCATATGTTATACCATGTAAAACAAAGACAAGGTATTACAATTTTCGCAAGTGTCAGTCACAAACTCATGTCAGTTAGTCACGCTGACCTTTGAATAAATATCTCCAGATGAGAATAACATGCCAAACCTTTTTTCAGGTCATTTGAAAGCTTAGAATTTCCTCTCTCAAATGATTTTTCAGAGCAAATCAAATAAGAAAACTTTCAGAGAAAACGGAGGACAAACGTTTGAAGTTGGACCTGCAGTTGACAAAAATGTCAGTTAGTCACGAAAAGTTTAGCGCTCATTATTAAATAATTGTTTCACTTTTTTAAGGTTTTTATATTTCCTATCACAACCGCCAATGTATTCTCTGTCATTGTAAGTCGTTAAAATTACATTTTTACGCCTATATTAACCATTAGACAGACATTTTAAGAAGAAAATGTAGTATAAATGTCAGTTAGTCACACGCGGAATCGCTCATACATATTCTTTCCCTTTGCTTATGTATAACTAAAAATGATAAAGATCCATGAATTAGAAGCTTAGATATAATGACATGTTATTGTTACATATCTGAGCTTAAATTTTTTTGAAAACCTTTGATTTTCTTGAAAATGGGTCTAACGATTTTGATTGAAATGCCATACGTTGAGATATTTTGATGACAAATTAAATGTATATCTTGAATTTTCTGGCTATGGCCCCTGAAGTCATATCTACTCTGGACGACTTTTGCGTAAGTGGTAAACTGTTAGACATAGACCAAATCATGCTAGAAAAAAATGTAGCACTTGCTAAAATACCCAATTTATGCCTGAATACATTTTCTTGTAAAGTGAACCATTTCGGAGATACTTCTTATGTGAAACTTAAATCTTTCGTGAAATGGAACATCATTGTTCGTTTTTACTTTCTCTACTGGTAAGTAGGGGAAGTATTGTATTCCACCCAAAAATTCGATGTCAAGATTTCACCGGAAATATATGTTTTGAGACCAACTGCATAAAAAAATGGCATTTTTAGAAAAAGGTCCGTGTGTGTGTCTGTCAGTCTGTGTGTCTGTGGACAGCATAACTCAAAAACGAAAAGTCATTTAATAACCAAAGTTGGTATTTAAGTTTAATGTCTTTTAAGGATGGGACACGAAGATTTTGAAGAAAATAGACCCACCCTAAACTACCCTTTGTCCCTGTAGTCATATCTATTCTGGACGACTTTTGCATAAGTGGTAAATAGATAGAGATAGATCGTTTGCGTCAAAAAACCAAAGTAGGTATTTAAGTTTAATGTCTTTCAAGAATCCGACACGAAGATTTTGAAGAAAATAGCCCCACCCTAAACTACGCTTTTCAGGGAACATTTTTCGAAAATTTTGATTTTCTTGAAAATGACTCTAAGGATTTTGATTAAAATGTCATATGTTTGAGATATTTTTATGAAAAATGAAATGTATTTCTTGAATTTTCTGACTATAGCCCCTGTAGTCGTATTTACTCTGGACGACTTTTGCATAACTGATAAACCGTTAGAGATAGACCAAATTATACTATACAAAAAATGTAGATCTTGCTAAAATACACAATTTATGTCTCAATAAATTTTCTTGTAGGGTGAACCACTTTATAGATATTCCTTGTTATGTGTGTGAGTTTCGGAAAACTTAAAACTTCCGTAAACTGGAACATCGTTGTTCATTTTTTTATATGTTAAGTGTGCAAAGAGAACGGAATCTCAAAGCTTTAAAATATTTGACTCGCTCAAAGCCTACTGTATTCCCATATTCCCCTTGCACCTACAAGGAAATAAGCAATAACCAATTTCTGTAAATGTTTATCTCAACAAACACGAAGAAAATAGAGGAATAAGAGTTTGCAAGAATGGTTAGTAGAAGAGTAGAGAAAGTCATGTGAGTGCAACACATCAGACTTTTACTCTCTCTACTGGTAAGTAAAAGAAAGTATTGTATTTTACCCAAAACTTTTATGTTGAGATTTCACGGAAAATGTTTTCAGACCCCCGGAATCCAAAAAAATCATTTGTAGAAAAAGGTGTGTGTGTGTGTGTGTGTGTGTGTATGTGAGTCAGTCTGTGGACAACATAACTCAAAAACGAAAAGTCGATTAAAAACCAAAGTTGGTATTTAAGTTTAATGTCTTTCAAGAATGCGACACGAAGTTTTTGAAGAAACTAGCCCCACCCTAAACTACCGTTTACATGGTAAATTTGTTGAAAATTTTTAATTTCTCGAAAATGGCTCTAATTATTTTTATTAAAATGCCATACGTTGAGATATTTTGATGACAAATTAAATGTATATCTTGAATTTTCTGGCTATAGCTCCTGAAGCCATATCTACTCTGGACGACTTTTGGATAAGTGGTAAATCATTAGAGATAGACCAAATCATACTATACAAAAATGTAGGTCTTGCTAAAATACAAAGTTTATGTCTCAATAAATTTTCTTGTAGGGTGAACGATTTCGAAGATATTCCTTGTTATGTGTGTGAGTTTCGGAAAACTTAAAACTTTCGTGAAATGGATCATCGTTCATTTTTTACTCTCTCTACTGGTAAGTAGGGGAAGTATTGTATTCCGCCCAAAAATTCAATGTCGAGATTTCACCGGAAATATATGTTTTGAGATCCCCTGAATCCAAAAAAAAAAAAAAAAAAGCACTTTTAGAAAATGGTCTCTGTGTGTGTCTATGGACAGCATAACTCAAAAACAAAAATTTGGTTAAAAACCAAAGTTGGTATTTAAGTTTAATGTCTTTCAAGGATGCGACACGAAGATTTTGAAGAAAATAGCCCCACCCTAAACTACCCTTTGGATGGAAAATGTTTCGAAAATTTTTATTTTCTTGAAAATGGCTCTAACGATTTTCATTAAAGTGTCATATGTTTGAGATATTTTTATGACAAATGAAATGTATATCTTGAATTTTCTGGCTATTGCCCCTGTAGTCGTATTTACTCTGGACGACTTTTGCATAACTGCTAAACCGTTAGATACGCCAAATCATACTATACAAAACATCTGATGTGTTGCACTCAGATGACTTTCTCTACTATTGTACTAACCATTCTTACAAACTCTTATTCCTATATCTTCTTCGTGTTAACATAAATATTTGTACAAATTATCTTATTGCTTATTTCCTTCTAGGTGCAAAGGGA
The DNA here is from genome assembly GCA_030765045.1 of Tenodera sinensis. Lineage (NCBI taxonomy): Eukaryota > Metazoa > Arthropoda > Insecta > Mantodea > Mantidae > Tenodera > Tenodera sinensis. The sequence goes on from CM060967.1 coordinate 133,146,746, forward strand.
ATATGGGAATACAGTAGGCTTTGTGCGATAGTCAAATTTTTTAAAGCTTTGAGATTCCGTTCTCTTTGCAAGCTTAACATATAAAAAAATGAAGAACGATGATCCATTTTACGAAAGTTCTAAGTTTTGCAAAATTGACACACAAAACAAGGAATGTCTCCGAAATGGTTTAACCTACAAGAACATTTATTGAGATATAAATTGTGTGTTTTAGCAACATCTACATTTTTATATAGTATAATTTGGTGTGTCTCTAACGGTTTATCAGTCATGCAAAAGTCGTCCAGAGTAAATACGACTACAGGGGCTATAGTCAGAAAATTCAAGAAATACATTTCATTTTTCATAAAAATATCTCAAACATATGACATTTTAATCAAAACCCTTAGAGCCATTTTCAAGAAAATCAAAATTTTCGAAAAATGTTCTCTGAAAAGCGTAGTTTAGGGTGGGGCTATTTTCTTCAAAATCTTCGTGTCGGATCCTTGAAAGACATTAAACTTAAATACCAACTTTGGTTTTTTGACGCAAACGCTCCTCTCCGTCGAAGACGTCGCCTTTAAGACCTATAAGATCTCGTGTTTGGTGTCCGGACTAGCTCTAGCAAGAGATCCTAATCTGCAGGGTGGGCGTGGGTTATGGTAGGAATGGAACCAAACGAAGAATTAACCAACATATCACTTTATTTGTAAATTTCCAGATTTGTAGAGAACTACCGACGATATTTAAATAGAATGTAACTTTGTAACTTCAACTACAACGTTATAACACTTTAACTTTGTCACCCTTTAGCAACCGCCGAATTATGTATACGCGCTAGCTTACGTACAACTCAGAAATTGCACGTGTACTCTCGGCTCGATTCAAGACGAGTGTGTCTTGCGTTGCATTTGTTTTTGCGCGAGCAACACGAAGGAAGCGATTTCCATTGGCTAACCTTAGAGCACGTCATGGTAAGATAGGAATCAGCCCGCGGGATTGTTAGAGCTTTGTACATACAATTGTAACCTTATCACTCATTTAAATCTGCCTGGGCTTCCATTCTTGAGACTTTAACATATTCAGCTTTATTACGTTTTCCCCTTAACTATTGACTAGAATCTCCTTTTGTTTCTTTCCATTATCAAATATATATTGACATTATAACTTAGGTTTCAAATGCCCCTATAAACATTATTTTATTATTACATAATAAGTTAATGTTTATGTTCTGCCCGAATGATTAATTTTTAGTGAATACTAATTCTCGTAGTCGGCAATTCTCCATCCACATACATTTTTTTTACAAACATTTCAAAACATGCATTCCAAACAAGATTAAGTTTTGCTTAAAACCCTATTATTTACATTTGTTTTTCATCTTCGGAAATTACATAATTTTACAAAAGTTCCTTGGTTTGGTATTTATTAGTTTCTTGATCCTCTTTCTCTTCTTGGTTTGCACAACACTTTCACTTAGTCACTATTATGCTAACTTAACTATATTTAAAATATTTATACACTTTGTCGTTCTTGGCAACACACAGTTATATCAATTATCTAACCATTATCTCTAAGGTTTAATCTTTTCCGGTTTTCCCATAAATTGTCATTTCTAGGTATGAGACCACGATATCTCTCTCGATACTCGTAATTCTGATTCAAATTTGGGGTTGCCCCCTGCCCGAAAAAGTTTTGGAAAGCTCTTTCACCTTGATTTTGATATTTGCTTTGATCAATCTCCTGTTTGGCTTTGTTTGCACTATGATTAGTACTTTCACTAAGATTTGCGCTTACACTAGGATTTGTGTTTACACTAGGACAAGCAGAATTAGCACGACTATTGCTTAATTTTAAATTTTCCAGTGCTTGCTTTACACCCTGGATTTCCGTAACCACTTCCTTTACATGCTCATTTAAATCTTCCACATTTACAGTTAACCTCCTACCTTCGCTTTCTGCCTTTTGTAACCTAACCTTACTGTCTTCCAATTCTTTGCAGGTTGTTTCTCTCTCGTTATTCAATATCTGCCCTACTTCTTCCCTAAGTTTACTACTCTCTCTCTCAGATTTCTCAACCAATCGACCAAATTCTTGACTAATTTCTTTCTTTACATTTTCTATCTCCCCCGCAAGCTGTACTGTTCTCTCTAACCTCAATTCTATGGTGGTTCCAGTACGTTCACTTCCAGGACGCTCCACGGGTACAAGCCACTGCAGACATTGCAGTGAGATAGAAACTTTACCGCATGTACTCGGGAATTGTCCTCAGGGAGAGTTGCTGCGAATAAAGCGTCACAACACCATAAGAACTCTGCTTGCCAATGCTTTGCGAAGCACAGGATTAGAAGTCCACGAAGAAGTACACTGTGTGGCTGACTGTGGCAGTAACCGTCGAATTGATGTCATTGCTATCGACAGGAAGAAAGGGACAGCTGAGATCTTAGATCCCACAGTGAGGTTTGAGACATCCTTAGACCAGCCAGCAGAAGTGGATCGTGAAAAGAAGAAAATATATGAGCCTACAATTCCATTCTTCAGTGCCTCATATAATATCAGCAACATCGTGGTCACAGGCCTATTCTTCGGAGCAAGGGGCACAATACCAAAATCATTTGTGCAATGGAGACAACAATATAAGCTCCCTAAACAGCTACAGGACAACATTGTCCTAACGACTATAAAATACTCTGTGGCAATATGCCGAAATCATTTGTATGGAAACCACAACATTTAAATTTGAAAGTACTAAGATATAAAATAATCATATAAGTGTGTCATATACTAACAAAAACTTTTTTTGTTGTTGTTTTTTTATTAACCTTTTTATGTATTCATTTCAAACACATGAAAGCTATTCTGTGTCACATGGCAAACCTTTATATAAGGTCAGATTTAATAATAAAAAATATCCACTTCACTTCTAATTTCCCCCTGAAAATTTTCTATCACATGTTGGTTTTCTATTCTCTGTGCTAATTCTGTCAATCCTCGATTATTACTCTCCAATTTCTCTGTCAACACTTTGTTGCTACTCTCTATCTCTTTCTCTATCTTTTCAGTTAAACGTTGGGTGGTCATTTCTAGCTGGTCAGTCAAACATTTATTATTTTCCAATTTCTCAGTTAAACTTTTATTGTTATTTTCCAATTTCTTAGTTAAACTTTTATTGTTATTTTTCAATTTCTTCCTAAACTCAGTTACACTATTTTCCAATTTCTCAGTGAAACTTTTTTCAAATTTATTGAACATTGCCCTTATCTGCTCTAGCATGTTACTTTCTGTATTTACAACTGGTGTTTTAACCGACTTTTCGTTTTTGAGTTATGCTGTTCACAGACACACACACGGACCTTTATCTAAAAATGCTTTTCTTTGGGGGGAGGGGGAGGGGTTCGGGGGATCTCAAAACATATATTGCAGGTGAAATCTTGACATCGAAGTTTTGGGTGGAATGCAATACTTCTACTTACCAGTAGAAAAAGTAAAAATGTAGATCTTGCTAAAATACACAATTTATGTCTCAATAAATTATCTTGTAGAGTGAACTATTTCGGAGATATTCCTGTTATGTGGGTGAGTTTCGGAAAACTTAAAATTTTCATGAAATGAAACATCGTTGTTCATTTTTTTATATGTTAATTGTGCAAAGAGAACGGAATCTCAAAGCTTTAAAAGATTTGACTATCGCACAAGGCCCACTGTATTCTAATATTCCCCTTGCACCTACAAGGAAATAAGCAGTAAGATAATTTGTACGAATGTTTATCTCAACTAACATGAAGAAGATATAGGAATAAGAGTTTGTAAGAATGCTCAGTATAAGAGTAGAGAAAGTCATGTGAGTGCAACACATCAGATGTTTACTTTCTCTACTGGTAAGTAGGGAAAGTATTGTATTCCACCCAAAAATTCGATGTCGAGATTTCACCGGAAATATATGTTTTGAGGACCCCTGAACCCAAAATAAGAAACGCATTTTTAGAAAAAGGTCCGTGTGTGTGTGTGTGTGTGTGTGTGTGTGTGTGTGTGTGTGTGTGTGTGTGCAGCATAACTCAAAAACGAAAAGTCGGATAAAAACCAAAGTTGGTATTTAAGTTTAATATCATATAAATATGTGACACGAAGATTTTGAAGAAAATAGCCTTGCCCTAAACTACCCTTTACATGGGACATTTTTCGAAAGTGTTGATTTTCTTAAAAATGGCTCTAACGATTTTGTTTAAAATGCCATATGTTTGAGATATTTTGATGACAAATGAAATGTATATCTTGAATTTTCTGGCTATTGCCCCTGTAGTCGTATTTACTCTGTACGACTGTTGCATAACTGGTAAACCGGTAGAGAATTACCAAATCATACTATACAAAAAATGTAGATCTTGCTAAAATACACAATTTATGTCTCAATAAATTTTCTTGTAGGGTGAACCATTTCGGAGATATTCCTTGTTATGTGTGTGAGTTTCTGAAAACTTAAAACTTCCGTGAACTGGAACATCGTTGTTCATTTTTTTATATGTTAAGTGTGCAATGAGAACGGAATCTCAAAGCTTTAAAAGATTTGACTATCGCACAAAGCCTACTGTATTCTAATGTTCCCCTTGCACCTACAAGGAAATAATAAGATAATTTGTACAAATGTTTATTTCAACTAACACGAAGGTGAGTGAGTGAATGAGTAGGGTTTAATGGCCCGTCGGTAACAAGATCATTTGGGCCAACACGAAGAAGATATAGGAATAAAAGTTTTTAAGAATGGTTAGTACGAGAGTAGAGAAAGTCATGTGAGTGCAACACATCAGATTTTTCATGTGTGCAAAGAGAAAATCTCAATGCTTTGAAAGATTTGACTATCGCACTAAGCCTATGGTATTCTAATAAGGTAATAGGCAATAAGATAATTTGTGCAAATGTTTATCTTAAAACGAAGAAGATATAGAAATAAGAGTTTGTAGAAATGGTTAGTACAACAGTAGAGAAAGTCATGTGAGTTCAACATATCAGATTTTTTTTATATGTTATGCGTGCAAAGAGAACGGGATCTCAAAGCTTTAAAAGACTTGACTATCGCTCAAAGCCTACTGTATTCCCATATTCCCCTTGCACCTACAACGAAATAAGCAATAACAAATTTCTGTAAATGTTTATCTCAACTAACACGAAGATGATAGAGGAATAAAAGTGTAAAAATGGTTAGTACAAGAGTAGAGAAAGTCATGTGAGTGCAACACGTCAGATTTTTACTTTCTCTACTGATAAGTAGGAAGTATTTTATTCCACCTAAAAATTCGATGTCGAATTTTCACCGGAAATATACGTTTTGAGACCCCCAGAATCCAAAAAGAAACATTTTTAGAAAAAGGTCCGTGTGTGTGTTTGTCAGTTTGTGTCAGTCTGTGGACAGCATAACCGAAAAATCTGATGTGTTGCACTCACATGACTTTCTCTACTCTTGTACTAACCATTCTTACAAACTCTTATTCCTATATCTTCTTCGTGTTAGTTAAAATAAACATTTGTACAAATTATCTTATTGCTTATTTCCTTGTAGGTGCAAGAGGAATATTGGAATACAATATTGTGTATTGGCTTTGTGCGATAGTCAAATCTTTTAAAGCTTTGAGATTCCGTTCTCTTTGTACACGTAACATATAAAAAAATGAACAACGATGACCCATTTCATGAAAGTTCCAAGTTTTCCGAAACTCACACACATAACAAGGTATATCTCCGAAATGGTTCACCCTACAAGAAAATTTATTGAGACATAAATTGTGTATTTTAGCAAGATCTACATTTTTTGTATAGTATAATTTGGTATATCTCTAACGGTTTACCAGTTATGCAAAATTCATCCAGAGTAAATACGACTGCAGGGGCAATAGCCAGAAAATTCAAGATATACATTTCATTTGTCATAAAAATATCTCAAACATATGACATTTTAATCAAAATCGTTAGAGCCATTTTCAAGAAAATCAAAATTTTCGAAAAATTTTCAGTGTAAAGGGTAGTTTAGGGTGGGGCTATTTTCTTCAAAATCTTCGTGTCACATCCTTGAACGACATTAAACTTAAATACCAACTTTGGTTTTTAACCGACTTTTCGTTTTTGAGCTATGCTGTCCACAGACTGACAGACTGACAGACTGACAGACACACACACGGACCTTTTTCTAAAAATGTTTTTTTTGGATTCAGGGGGCCTCAAAACATGTATTTCCGGTGAAATCTCGACTTCGAATTTTTGGGTGGAATACAATACTTCTCCTACTTACCAGTAGAGAAAGTAAAAACGAGAAGTCGGTTAGAAACCAAAGTTGATATTTAAATTTAATGTCTTTCAAGGATGCGACACGAAGATTTTGAAGAAAATAGCCCCCCTCTAAACTACCCTTTACATGAGAACTTTTTCGAAAATTTTGATTTTCTTGAAAATGGCTCTAACGATTTTGATTAAACTGCCATATGTTTAAGATATTTGTATGACAAATGAAATGTATATTTTGAATTTTCTGGCTATAGCCTATGTAGTCCTGTTTAGTCTGGATGACTTTTGAATAACTCGTAAACCATAAGAGACAAATTCTTAACATCCAAAAATTTAAATCTCTCTAAAGCACACAATTTATGTATAAATAAATATATATATATATTTTATATATATAAATTATAATTATATTATAAATATATATCTTTTTTTTTTTTGTAGAGTGAACCATTTTGGAGATATTCCTTGTTATCTGTGTCATATTCGGAAAACTTGAACCTGTCATGAAATGGAACATCGTTGTTTATTTTTTTTATATGTTAAGCGTGCAAAGAGAACGGGATCTCAAAGCTTTAAAAGATTTGACTATCGCTCAAAGCCTTCTGTATTCCCATATTCCCCTTGCACCTACAAGGAAATAAACAATAACAAATTTCTGTAAATGTTTATCTCAACAAACACGAAGAAAATAGAGGGATAAGAGTTTGCAAGAATGGCTAGTAGAAGAGTAGAGAAAGTCATGTGAGTGCAACACGTCAGATTTTTACTTTCTCTACTGGTAAGTAGAAGGAAGTATTGTACTCTACTCAAAACTTTTATGTCGAGATTTCACGGGAAATGCTTTTAGACCCTCTGAATCCAAATGTAGGTATGTGTGTGTGTGTGTGTGTGTGTGTGTGCGTGTGATTTTAAGGGCGCTCAACTTCTGGGTCATTAGCGAATGTGTGTGTGTGTGTCAGTCTGTGGACAGGATAACTCAAAAATGAAAAGTTGGTTAAAAATCAAAGTTGGTATTTAAGTTTAATGTCTTTCAAGGATGTGACACGAAGATTTTGAAGAAAATAGCCCCACCCTAAACTACCCTTTACATGGAAAATTTTGATTTTCTTGAAAATGGCTCTGGCGATTTTGATTAAAATGACATATGTTTGATATATTTTTATGACAAATGAAATGTATATTTTGAATTTTCTGGCTATACCCTATGTAGTCCTGTTTGGTCTGGATGACTTTTGAATAACTCGTAAACCGTAAGAGATAGACAAAATCTTACTATACAAAAAATGTAGATCTCCCAAAGACACAAAATTTATGTCTGAATAAATTGTTTTTAGAGTGAACCATTTCGGAGATATTCTTTGTTATGGGTCTCAGTTTCGGAAAACTTAAAACTTTGGTGAAATGGAACATTGTTGTTCATTTTTTTATATGTTAAGCGTGCAAAGAGAACGGGATCTCAAAGCTTCAAAAGATTTGACTATCGCTCAAAGCCTGCTGTATTCCCATATTCCCCTTGCACCTACAAGGAAGTAATCAATAACAAATTTCTGTAAATGTTTATCGAAGAAGATTAAGAGCGTGTAAGAATGGTTAGTACAAGAGTAGAGAAAGTCATGTGAGTGCAACTTATCAGATTTTTCTTATATTAATCAGCGTGTAACGCTAACGAAGCAAGTTATTCTTGAGTTCATATGTTTATTTGAATTGCACCTGCGATGCCTCCGGGAACGTCAAAATAAAATTATCATGGAAGTTGCAGTCCTAGGTTACAATAGATGATGCATTCTCTACTGGTGGAGTTCTGATTCCCTGCCAGACTTGTAATAAAATGAATACATGTTTAATGAAATGACAACTTGACCAATATGTGGGCAATGCCCTTTATAGTAGGAATAAAGAATTACAAACACATAAAAAGCAAGCCTTTCTATCTCATATGCAACAGTCAAGTGCAAGGAATGCATTCTTCTTTGACACGTGTACTGCTCTGGTTGCCGCATGGTATGAACTCCAGTTATCTTCTTGTAAATATCGTGCATTTTAATCAAGTGTTGTAGGAGACAGATACCCAACAATTCTACACTCCGAAAAGGCTACCTGCATCTCGAGGAAGTGCTGGTATACGTGTTATGTTATAGGCAGAAACTAAGGGCGTGAAACGTCGCTATGTTGCCAATCTTGTAATTGGTAAGCTGGATGGAGAAAAATCCCCTACATCTCTTCTGATTTCTAGAAATGTTGGAACACAAATCATTCAACAGTGACCTGTTTTGTGAGTAAAACAATTGTGTGCCTTCCTAATAATGTAACTGTTTAAGTTTGCTGCAATATCGACATAATTAATTAATTATTGTACCTCGCTTTATTTTGCAAAAATTTAATAAATAAAATGAGGAATCTTCAAGGAATATGTTTAATACACCATACATATAAATTAATATTTCATATTTTAAAACTTTTAATGTAAAATCAATTTGAATTGGTAGGTGATTCTATGCAACAAGAGTTCGATCCGACCCTCAAATAAGTGGATCGGTCCGGTTTCCATGCGATATTCAATCCGGAAAAAGAACTCAGGTCAACTTGAATTCGCCATGGAAACGAAGTATATGTCGGTAAAAGCATGTCTATTTCAATACTGGCACAAGCATTTCTTATGCGCAACTTCATGCTATCTGGAATCGTGTTTCACATTACACTTTTTTTCCTTAGCCCATTAACGCCCAGCGGTCTTATTTATTGACCACTGCATATATTATTTTTTTAATTTATACCTTGTTCCACTCTTAGATGACAGTATGGAGTTAAATGGGATATATCTGTATCTATCTAGCGCGTCGGTCTGGGTGGCTCAGTTGCTTAGATGCTGGCCTACTGTTCCCAAGGTCGCGGGTTCAAATCCGGCCCAGGTCGATGGTTTTTAAGTGTGCTTAAAAACGACAGCTCCATGCCAGTAGATTTACTGGCATGTAAAATAACTCCTGCGGGACAAAATTCCGGCACACCGGCGACGCTGATGTGATCCTGGCAATTGACAGCGTCGTTAAACAACAAAATATTTATCTATCTAGCACATACAAGTTGCCATTAGCGTCGTCCTTTTCTACCCTCGCACTGTTGCCAGGTTCCTAATAGCATGGTATAAATATTCAGTTGTTATAAATTTCAGGTTTGAACACATTATCCTACGCAGAATTTTTTTCTCTATTAGTTTATATCCTTTTTAGAGTCATTATACATTTCTATAGGCCCATATTTCTTCAAAAAACATTTTTTTCAATAGAAGTCCGATATGTGCTGTTTCTATACTCATCACGCACTAACTAACAAACTGCTAGAATGCGTCTATATTTTGTTCTTAGGTAGAGTAAACTATAGTGCTACTACCTGCCCACTTTGAATTCTCTATGTTTACTCAGTTAAGTGTTATAATTTTTTAAATTAAATGCTTTCGGAAAATGTTATACCTGTGCACTGCAAAAGTTACACAGTGTGAAACTTTTTTTTGTTATTGAGTTTACATCAGGGAACCAGCGAGAACAAATGTTGACGAGGGTTGGAGAAAGTTTTTAAAATAAACCAAAAGGCTGTAACTTCTTTCTTTCATCGAGTAGGGCAAACAAAAGGTATTCATCTATTCAGCGTATTCTCGCGCCAGGCCTGACACAGAAGATAGTATAAGGAGCAGCACTATAATTAGTTCAAAAGAAGTCGGCGTGTAACTGTGTGGAATCTATGAGCTGTCATTGCGTTATTTGTTTAATATTTTCGTAAATATTTGTAGTTATGGAAGGGGAAGCTAGAAAGAGACGATATATTGGTAAAATAAGAAGTAAGGAACGCCAAATAATTATGAAGGTGTTAGATTATTTTTCAGGTAAAATGCGTGTAAGTAAGGCAGTAAAAGAAACAGCTACGGCTATCGGGTGTTCAGAAGCAGTAGTGTATAGGATTAAAAAGGAAGTAATGAAAGGACCTCTAAGAACGCCATCGAAAAAGAAGGCAAAAAGGGCGGGAAAAAAAGAAGTATATAGTGAATAGTGCAATGTGGAGTGCGGCGAATTGTTCATTCTTTACTGCTTGCAAATATTCAACCCACGCTGAATATAATTTTGTAACGGGTCAACAGTGATGAGACCCTACCAAATTTCTCAAGGGCCACTCTTAGTCGGTTCTTACATGATTTGGGGATGGAATATGAAAGAAGGGGTAACAAGTGCATATTAATAGAAAGAGACGATATCGATATCATCAGACGGCGACATAAATATCTAAAAGACGTAAAAAGGTTTAGGGACCAGGGGAAATCAATTGTTTATACCAAAGTTAAAAGTGTCCGTCAAGCAGCAATTGAAGGACTAAGTACAGGACTCGGCCACCTCGAGATCGCGCGCGCAGAAAGATTCGCAACTATATAGTACATGTTGCAACACTGCTCTCCATTTAACGTGTACTGTCTTCTAAGGGTGGAACGCGCTTTAGTTTACGTGAATTCTCAGTTATTCTGACCATACATGTCATCATTGATGTTAATTATGTGAACGCATTATCTTTTTAAAACTAGAGTAATGTGTAGTTTATTAATTTACAATAATAAGCTGCGAATTACTGCAGGACCTGTGAAAGCATGTTATTGTTTGTTTTCCCTGTTATGTTTCCCTCCCAACTTCCTGTAATCCAATAAACTGTCGATAAAGGTTCGCAGTATTGCATCACACAAAGAATGTGCTACTGTAAGCAATTCTAATGCTGAAAATATGATCCTAACGTCAAGCGATCTGTTTATATACCGCTGGGCACAAGTGATATATCATGCCAGCACACGGAAACTCTTATTTGAAGCAATGCTAGCGAGATTGTTACTGCTGCAATAGTATGCATGTATCTGCCACGTGAATTATTTCTCTTCTACAGTTTTTCTGTTTCAAACAGTGTAAACTAAAAGCGCGTTTCACCCTTACAAGACAGTACACGTTAAATGGAGCGCAGTGTTGCAACATGTACTAGTTGCGAATCTTTCTCCGCGCGCGATCCCGAGGTGACCAGAGTCCTGTACTTAGAAATGACTCGTCTGTATAAACAATTGATTTCCCCTGGTCCCTAAACCTTTTTACGTATTTTAGATGTTTATGTCGCCATCTGATGGTATCGTCTCTTTCTATTAATATGCACTTCTTACCCCTTCTTTCATATTCGGACCCCAAATCATGTAAGAACCGACTAAGAGTGGCCCTTGAGAAATTTGGTAGGGTCTAATCACTGTTGACCCGTGACAAAATTATATTCAGCGTGGGTCGAATATTTGCAAACAGTAAAGAATGAACAATTCGCCGCAATCCACCTTGCACTATTCAATCATATTGCGTTAACCTAGCGTTTTGTGTAGTCCCACCCTTGTTGCTTTCTTTTTCGATGGCGTTCTTAGAGACCTTTCATTAGTTCTTTTTTAATCATACACACTGCTGCTTCTGAACACCCGATAGCCTTAGCTGTTTCTTTTACTGCCTTACACGCATTTTGCTTAAAAAATAATCTAACACATTCATAATTATTTGGCGTTCCTTACTTCTTAATTTACCAACATATCGTCTCTTCCTAGCTTCTCCTCCATAACTACAAATATTTACAAAAATATTAAACAAATAACGCAATAACAGCTCACAGTTACACACACGGCTTCTTTCGAACTAATGTTAGTGCTGCTCCTTATACTATCTTCTGTGTCAGGCCTGGCGCTGAATAGATGAATACCTTTTGTTTGCCTTACTGGATAAAAGAAAGAGGTTACTGCCTTTTGGTTTATTTTAAAAACTTTCTCCAACCTTCCTCAACATTTGCTCTCGCTGGTTCCCTGATGTAAACTCAATAACAAAAAAGTTTCACACTGCGTAACTTTTGCAGTGCACAGATATAAAATTTTCCGAAAACATTTAATTTAAAAAATTATAACACTTAACTGGGTAAACATAGAGAATTCAAAGTAGGCAGGTAGTAGCACTATGGTATACTCTACCTAAGTAAAAAATATAGATGCATTCTGGCAGTTAGTTTGTTAGTTAGCGCGTGATGAGTGTAGAAACAGCAAATATCGGACTTCTATTGAAAAAAACGTTTTCTGAAGAAATTTGGGCCTATAGAAATGTATAATGACTCTGAAAAGGATATAAGCTGATAGAGAAAAAAATTCTGCATAGGATAATGTGTTCAAACCTGAAATTTATAACAAATTAATATTTATACCATGCTATTAGGAATCTGGCAACACCGCGAGGGTAGAAAAGGACACGGCTAATGGCAACTTGTATGTGCTAGATAGAGACAGAGATGTCCCATATAACTCCATTCTGTCTTCTAAGAGTGGAACGCTATATAGTTTAGTATTCTATATTGTGTTATTTGAAGCGACGATAATATGTAAGCAAATTGATTCCTAAAGTACACATATCTTATAGTTATTATTTTTGGGGGATAAGCTTGCAATTCTGAGCTAACAAAAAATGCAAACAATATGCAAGTCCGTTGGTTGTTTCTTTTTTGCTTTTCGTTATTTTTAGATTGCATTCAGAGATATGACGTGTAACAATTATTACATCATATTCAAAGGAATTATGCTGGTTACTATAGTAACGATAACTTTTCCGATGAAATAAATGATACTTATGATACAACTGATGTGATTCTTCCTCCTGATCCAGGAAGTCTGACTGATGAAGACGAAGCACTACAAGTATAGTAAATGTGAATAATGTTCCCGGCCCAGCTGAGGTATTCACTGCCTCTAAAAGAATGACAAATGACGAATAGCGCTAGGTTTGAAAATTCAACCAAAAAAATCTGATGTGTAGCACTCACATGACTTTCTCTACTCTTGAACTAACCATTCTTACAAACTCTTATGCCTATATCTTCTTTCTTGTTAGTTGAGATAAACATTTGTACAAATTATCTTATTATTATTTTCTTGTTTAACGACAATGTCAATTGCCAGGATCACATCAGCGTCGCCGGTGTGCCGGAATTTCGTCCCGTAGGAGTTCTTTTACATGCTAGTAAATCTACTGACATGGAGCTGTCGTTTTTAAGCATACTTAAAAACCATCGGCCTGGGCCGGGTTTGAACCCGCGACCTTGGGATCAGTAAGCTAGCGTCTAACCAACAAATTATCTTATTGCTTATTTCCTTGTAGGTGCAAGGGGAATGTTAGAATACAGAAGGCTTTGTGCGATAGTAAAATGTTTGAGCCGAAACTCACTCACATAACAAGGAATATCTCCGAAATGGTTCACCCTACAAGAAAATTTATTGAGACATAAATTGTGTATTTTAGCAAGATCTACATTTTTTGTATAGTATGATTTGGTCTATCTCTAACGGTTTACCAGTTATGCAAAATTCATCCAGAGTAAATACGACTACAGGGGCAATAGCCAGAAAATTCAAGATATACATTTCATTTTTCATAAAGATATCTCAAACATATGGCATTTTAATCAAAATCGTTAGAACCATTTTCAAGAAAATCAAAATTTTCGAAAAATCTTCCATGCAAAGGGTAGTTTAGAGTGGGGCTATTTTCTTCAAAATCTTCGTGTCACATCCTTGAAAGACATTAAACTTAAATATCAACTTTGGTTTTTAACCGACTTATCGTTTTTGAGTTATGCTGTCCACAGGCTGACAGACACACAGACTGACACACACACACAGACTGACACACACACAGACACACATACGGACCTTTTTCTAACTATGCTTTTTTTTATTCAGGGGGCCTCAAAACATGTATTTCCGGTGAAATCTCGACATAGAATTTTTGGGTGGAATACAATACTTCCCCTACTTATCAGTAGAGAAAGTAAAAAAGAAAACTTTGAGACCGATCAACAGCTTTTACCACATCAAATGTTTCAGTTAATAAGTAGTTTGGCTTTAAATGGTCTGTACTTGCTTTAGAGAAATAAAGTTCAATCATAAAATACATAAACTTGACGGAAATGTATCCTGCTGATCATTACTGTATGTTTTGATACAGACAATGCCCAGCGATCTATTTATAGACCGTGTGATTTTGGGACACTGGGTGGATACAAAGGCAAACAAAATATTGTTGACATACTGTATGCTAAACGAGTATTCGTGTGTTTTTCTCAATTTTTGAAGAAAAAAAAAAGTTGGGCTTTAATGGGTTAAGGCAATCTGTTAAGAAAAAGTCTGGTGATGCAAGGTTAGGAGATCGAGCTGACCAATTAATGGAACCTGCACAACCTTCCATGAATCAGAAACCTAAGCTTATATACCTAGTCAATCATAAGCACGCAGTGAAGGAAAGTACGTCGCGTCGTGTTTTGGGGCCCGCCTCTGTGGCGTGATGGTTAGCGTGTCTGCCTCACGTTCAAGAGGTCGCAAGTTCGAATCTCGCTTAGGGTAAGTTATCCGGGTAAGGTTTTTTCCGAGGATTTCCCTTATCCTGAGAAGACGAATGTCGAGTAACTTAAAGTTCTATGGACCTCGGACTCATTTGAACGTTTCATTCATTCACCGTCCGATATGACATTACGTTGTAGGACCCTAACCACAAAAAAGTAGTGTTTTGGTATAACCACTGGGGTGTTTGTTAGTCTGAAGTTGGCAGCTGGGCCGGTGGATTGACATAAGCAAGGTTTTTGTAACTATTGCAATTATTAAAACAAAGGTAATATGTTGTTGTTTTCTAGTGCCTTGCATCTGGCAATGAAGCCATTAGCATTCGTGCTTTCCAACACTTCTGAACTGTAGTTTCTTCTGATCTTAATGCTTCACAGGTCTTCAAGTGGTCTTCGTTCATTTCTGCTGGATCGTTACACAGGACACATATTGGTGAAGCTGAGATACCTATTCTGTAGAGATGACTTGCTAAGCAGTCGTGATTTGTCAATAGTCGGAAGGCTGCAACCGCTGTTCCATTTTTTATCTTTGGCATTTGTTTATATTTCTTGTAGGTATGAATGAGAAACATTTTTAATGATCAAGCGTTTTATTGAGGAATATGAGAAATTGAATTTAGACTTTTGTTTTATTGTTGTGCCTTTCTTTGCAAGTGAGTCTGCAGCTTCCTTCCCCATGACTCCACAGTGTGCTGGAATCCATTGGAGATGAACAGTCTTATTAACTTTTTGGAGTTGTGTTAACATTTTGTAGCATTCTCTAATTTTTGTTGACTTCTTTACAAAGGTAATATAAAATCCTCACACATTAAATGTTATTAAACCCCACTTGGGAATAAGGTCCATATTAAGCGTACCGCTCTTCTTTATGTCCTCAAATTTTTTCTAACTTCCGATATGAGTTGCGAAATAATATCCTATATGAAGTAATAAATATGATCGAAACATAAAAAAGTAATAACTTTAACCGGGCCCCAGGCAAGATAGCCGTCCCCACATCAATGATAGTCCCAATTTTTTCTATTTCTAACGTTTATATGGTCCATAGTTTGTGTAAATCCATTAAATTATAGGTAGGAACTTTAAATGATAAACACCACAACATATTTCACGCACACGAATGGTGTGTTAAACAATCAGGAACATTGCGATTGGTTCACATTGGGATTGCCATTCCTGCAACTCAAACTACCTGGAGCTTGCCAACTTTACAACTCAATTCAATTCAAAAATGTTTATTTGGGCATGCTTACAACCAGGCGCGGCTCCTCAGGGTAGGCAGGGTAGGCATTGCCTACCCTATCGTAATACATCAACAAATAATGTTTAACTATGATTCTGCATTTTATCATTTGAAGCGTCATTTTCCCCTAAATTGCAGTTCAAGAAAAGTTTTCTCGGTTATAATGACCAGCGCATGGTCAAATCCTTTAATCTCAATTCCGATTCATCAAAACTGCGCTGCGTGTTTGAAACGCGCGGCAGAAATGATACGCATGGAACCTGGGTAGTGGAGAGCAGGCTAGCTTAACCTCTGCCTGCCCGGCCCCATTTCCTCAGTACGAGGCCCTTGAAGAGGGATAAAGAAACATTCGGTCTGTATATGCACTCCGAGCATGCGTAGACGCGTCTGCCAGCAGTCCGAACACTTGCCGGCCCAAATCCGAATTTATGCGACTTTTTCCGAACAGCCATACTCCACGAACGTGTCATTATCACTCTGTAATACCAGTATGACCGACTTAATTAGTGAACTATTACAAATTTCGCTTTCGCGGCGCACTGACAATGAAAAGAGGAGTGTTTTAGCTATTTATCACAAGGCTGCAGTCAGACAATTTTTCAATTTCTTAATCTATTTTAGTCATAGGCGTCGCGAAACGGGGGCAAGGGGGGCCACGGCCCCCCTTGGAAGTTGGTGAACTTAATGTGCAGTCAGTTACTGACTTTTAAACTATTATTTTAATTTTGATGTAAAGAACAATTTTTGTTTAGCACAAAATAATACGGTTATCTGCAACAAATACTATAAATTTTGACAGTAAAATAATGATTTAATATTATATGATTGCAAATTTCCAACATGTGGGCCTCGCTCCCCTGGAAAAAAGTCTGCCGACACTCGTGATTTTAGTTTTGGCGGTAATTCGTCCGTAAGTCACGCTCATTCACTCTGCTCTTATTAAACAACCAAACAATATATTGTTTGCGTTATCCGCAATGACTTCGCCCCCTATATTTCGGATAAACGGGGTTTATTATTATTATTATTATTATTATTATTATTATTATTATTATTATTATTATTATTATTATTATTATTATTATTATTATTATTATTATTATTATTACTATTATTATTATTATTGTTGTTGTTGTTATTGTTGTTGTTACTGTTACACTTTGCCTACCCTAAAATTTTGACTGCGAGCCGCCACTGCTTACAACATGCCCGGGCTGTTTAGGGAAACCCCTCTTCAGCCTAGTGTGGTATATATTTCTTTGTCGTGTTGGGATTTCCCTCGGCTTAAGTGCGTATTTGTGTTATTTCTGTTTTTGTTGACATTATGTAGTGTAGTGTGTTGTGATTTGTGTATCGGTGTGTCAGTTTCCCCTGTTCCCGCTTCCCGCGCAATTGCTCTTCCTAGAGCTGTCTGCTGATGACGTCACACGGGAGTCACGTAGTACCGATATTCACACGTGCAGCTTATATTTTACGATATAATAATTCAAATCCCATCGTACTATCTAAGTATCTTTACTCCACTTTCCTTGTTTTCTGACATGAGATGTCAACGCAGGCGTTTTAATTGAACAAAAACAAAGCTCTCACTGTGTAATATTTCGTAAAACAGAAATGAAAATTATCTGTAGGAGGAAGGAACAACAGTGTGCCACATAATCGTGCAATTATTACTTTGTTAGTTAAGAGCTCTCAACGCGCTTTTTTCACTTTCTTTAGGATTTAGGTTATAATTGCAACGTAGCCCTTATTAAAAGGCCTTTTAATAATGTAATAAACGAAAACAGAATGTGATACTGACATTCTTTCCCTATTAAGACAGTATTTTATTGACTGAGCTGTTCTAAGAATAGCTGTGTGGCCACTCGTTTTCAACAATATGAAAATGCAGAGCAGAGGAAAATGAAATAAATAACAGAATTACGACAGCTATCATTTTTTAAAATACCAATATATTTGAAACGAAGAGAGAGAGAGAGAGAGGGGGGGGGGGGAGAAGGTTTGCCTATCGCTTTCACCTATGAATCCTTTATAATGTATAATGAAAGTTTAACTCTGTTAACATGAATATATAGAAGGATAAGCCTTGGTAAGAATACTTTGCGCAAGAGTGAGCAAAGAAAATAATTTGTATATAGCACATAAGATTTTTATCATTGAAATATACGCTGTGCATATTTTAATACATTAAACAACTATAAATAATTTTAGTTATACATATTGCGCGTTTTCATAGATGACCTCAGTGATCAAAACTAGAGAAAATCTGATTTGAGGCTGTAAAATAGTGTGATTAATTGCAAATTACGTTTATTTGTGAAATATCATTAAAGTATTCTATAACTACAAGGTTATTCCAGCAGGGCCGATTGCTCCTTTTCTTTAAAATGGGAAAGAAAATATTGTCCGTATTTCCCGAATGTGAAAGAAGGACTGCATAGCTATACAGGAAGGGTCATTAGCCTTTCGTTCATGTTATACCTAAATTTCAGTACGGTTTGGGATAAGGCGGTGCACACTCTTTGACAAAACAAAGGTAATTGTATTTCGCTTCCTTTTATCTTTCTGTTTATCTTAAAAGGGTTGGAGTCATTCTGTCTGAGCCAGGGCGCATTTAAAATGGCACGAAGTAGCATAATAAAACGTGCCGAATTGCCCTATGAGATGCATTTTGTGGTACGTGTTAACGCACTAATTTCTCAGTCAGAAAATTTCGTATTTTCTGGAAAACACATCTTGAAGTCACGCCTATGCAATTATTTCGGCAAATCACAGAACAATATGTTAAATAATATCTTTAACTTGGGGAACTTGTTCGGCCGACTGAACAGTGGTACCAAAAAGTGAAGGAATTTGAAGTTATATTTGCGGGATTCCATGGCTTTAATGTTTCAAAAGGTGCTGGAGTGATGAAAGCGCTTACTGGCATGATTTGCTCTAAATTTCCTGAATTGAGTGAAAGAATTGTTTCCCTATACGTCAGGACCCGCACTTTCATTAGGATACGGCATTTAAATAACAAACTAAAAGCTGTAAGTATGACAAAAACGAACGCGAGGAAGTGTCAGCAGTGGGCGTCAGCTACTTCTTCTGCAACAACATGACCAAATGTAAGTCTACTTTTAAGATCAAACAATAATTTGCTACTTCGTATTTTGATTGTAGTTTCGGTGGCGGTGGTAAAATTGGTTTGTAATTAGCAGAATGTATTGACGAACGTTTCTAATGTGTTTTCAGTTAAGGTATCTTTTCTACCACATATCGCTGTATTTTTCTACACTTTATTAATTATTGCTTAAGTGTTTACGCACTGGAACTGTCAGTCAATGCTTTAAATGGTATATGTCGAAACGGGTTTAAAGCGCTCACTTTCTATTGCCGTCTGAACTGCGCGCGCTCTCAGACCTCCATGTGACGTATGTTGCTTGCAACCAATGGCAGCAATTGTGCCGGAGTGGACTATCTTCTTTCTCTATAAATAGTTATCTTGTCAGTTTCCCGTGTTCCACATCCATCGCTCCATTCATGTGCTTCTGCTCAAAGATCTATGGTTTTGTTGCTCGTTTTTCTTTTTATTTGAATGTTGCTGCTAGGCTCATTGTTATTTTTTATATGTTTAGTGTGTTTTTGTATGTTAGGGGTTTTAGTGTGTGTTTGTGTCTATTGTGTGTCTAAATGTTTTGAAAGTGTTGTAGATGCTCTCGTATTTTCTGTTCTTCTTGTTCTTGATATTTGTCATATACGCGTATGAGTGTGATAAGAGGAGGGTTTTTGTCTGTTTGTGTTTCTTGTATAGTTTTCATCCAACTTTACAACTAATCGCAATGTTTATATAATAGTTGAAGAGTCCATTCTGACAGTTAAAGTACACTCAGAAGCTTGAAACAGTTTCCATGGCAACGAACGCTACCGCCAATCAGGAGTGTACTGTTAACCCTACCCCTCGCATTGTCTCGCTGTTTGGAAAGGCTTCGTTTCCATGGAGACTCTTTCAAGCGCACATGTGCACCATTGCTGTCAGGACGGTCTTGTTTTAATTCAACAGTAACACTATATTTGAGAAGAATTTTGTAGGTTGGCAACTCAACAACTTCGTCATAGATGACACTTAGCTCACAGAATGCTCTCCAAACACTTACTCGATTTCGGCCAAGAAGCGGAGATTACTAGTTTTGTTTATAGACTTCTCATATTACGTAACATAAAATGAAGTATCCACATTATATTATCTTTATAGTAGTGTTTTAATTTTGTGTTTTTTATGCAGAGAATTTATTTATAATTTTTATGTTTTGCTCTGTCCTAGAAGACTAGCCTATAAATACCTATCTGGAATTTTTAAAGGTTCCATTTATATGCTGCCTTTACTATTAAGGTCCGATCGGCAGCATTTAACTTAGAGAACAGTAATTGCCCAAGGGCAATTATGCTGACTTGCTTAGAGTGTCGTCCTCTCTGGGTTTGTATACACACACACACACACACACACACACACACACACACACACACACACACACACACACGCACGCACACGCACACGCACACGCGCACACGCACACACGCACACACACACTCATATTCATTATTTCATTCATATTTCCAGACACTAGGGATGATAAATAGTCCTAGCTAAAGAAAATTTCCACCCTCCGGTCTGAGAATCGAAACAGAATTTCTGGGTTTGAAAGTTAGCAAGTTAGCAGACCACAGAAACAGTCAAATACGGGCAATAAATAATAAAATACTATATTTATAATAATCCAATAAACTTCAGAGGGCCCTGCATGGCAAACATATAACTATGTTTTTTATAGTTCTTTAATATATTTATATGCTAAAATAGTCAAACCAAATCCTCTTGTTTGATTACGTTATACCCAGAACGGACGTGGCTAACGAAAAGACAACGGATTACTCTACATCCTCCATGTTTATCGGAACCGCCAGGCTCTTTGTCTGTGTAAGCCAGGTGCTAACGTTACCATAGAAACTTGTAAATATATTGGAAAGCTAGAAGGCACAGAACACCTATCGGAGGTATATATCTGAAGCCGTGCGCCGCTCTTATGTTCCACATAATACAAGGTAAATACCATAAGATGTAATTTTTGTTCACATTCAGTCAAAATAGATATAATTTATCTACTTTACCTTTTGGTAATGAATGTTGTTCTGTATCTTTTTAGCGTGTGCCAAGCAAATTGCTCGAGGGTTATGACAAACACTATAAATACGTTATACATCCTCAAGTAAGTGTAAAAGCATTAATTAGTACTGGCAAGAAATAAGTCTAATGCAGTAGGCCGAAGCAATAAGTGGGCTCTTTACAAAGCGGTCGCTTTGTGATGGCTTTGAAATTCGACGCTTTACAAGACCACAAGCATAAGCCACTTGGCACTTAAAACAATTTAGTATGTTACATTTACTCGACTTGCTCTAGCTACTATCGCTTATTTTCGAATAGCTTCTGCAAACTATTCTCAAAAATACCTATTTGTATACTTAATGTTAATGTTAATGAATCCTTGCAAAAGGAAAAAAGAACAAAAATGCGAAACACTATGTATCTATGAGCTGTCAGTGAACCATTCTCGTTGAAAGCTAGTTCCGATTTTGCTTCAATGCTGATCCTTGCCCAAATCAATACTGAATTTCCGTTAAATGGTGTCCTTGAAGTAACAGTGCAGGATGCATAGTGTTCTCTCGGCGTTTTCCAAACTCTTTCCCCCGTGACTTTATCATCTCACCTCACTTGAAGCCAGAGAGCATCTTCTAGAGTATATCTCCATTTCATTTGGTGCCCTTAAACAGCTTTAGCTCTCGTCTGTTGGGCACTGTGCCCCATTGCTTCATAGTCCAGCTTAGATGTACGTGAGAAAACACATCCAAGAGACACTGTGCTTCTTTTGCAGGTCTCCTGTATTGTAAATTAAGTTCCTACAGCATAAGTTTAAGACATTTTCAGGACAAGTGAAATGTATATGTTGACTTTTCTGTGAATAGTCTCTGAAATGCTCTTTATTCTGAATGACTTTTGTACAATTGCCGAATTGGAAAAGATGCACGAAATATTACTGCAGAAAAAGTGTAGGTCTCGTTAAAGTACCTACACATTTTATATTAAATACTTTTTTTGGTAGTTAACTATTTTCCAGATATTCAATTTATTGGTTTGCATTACATTTATTTCCGTTTAAAACTTGGTATGAAAGTTTTGGTTGGAATAAAGCACTTCTACCTATTACATGTTGAATCATTATGCATGCGCAATGAGAATTCGCTGGGTACTGACACTAGACTTCACAACCAGCTCGGGAAATATTATAAGTCCTGGCGCATGCGCAATGAGAATTCGCTGGGCACCTACACCAGATTTCACATCCAGCGTAAGGAAAAAATTTTGAAGTCCTGGCGCAAATTGACGGCAATGGAAGATTGGGACTAATATTTTTGAAAGTATTTTTCATTATCAATCTGTGATTTTTTTTTTTTTTTTAAATGTTCATGGATTGAACTATTAAAATAACTGCATTGCTAGAGCAATTTGCAACCCAATAAGAAGAACCAACTTAAATATTTTCTGCCGAATGAAAAAAAACAGTAGCTAGTCTCCAATGAGGGGAAAAGAGTTAGTAAAAACCCATGAAAAATATTTTCAAAAATATTAGTCTCAATCTTCCATTGCCGTCAATATGCGCCAGGACTTCAAAATGTTTTCCTTACGCTGGATGTGAAATCTGGTGTCGGTACCCAGCGAATTCTCACTGTGCATGCGCCAGGACTTCTAAAATATTTCCCGAGCTGGTTGTGAAGTCTAGTGTCAGTACCCAGCGAATTCTCATTGCGCATGCATAATGATTCAACATGTAATAGGTAGAAGTGGTTTATTCCAACCAAAACTTTCATACCAAGTTTTAAACGGAAATAAATGTAATGCAAACCAATTAATTGAATATCTGGAAAATAGTTAACTCTACCAAAAAAAGTATTTAATATAAAATGTGTACTTTAACGAGACCTACACTTTTTCTGCAGTAATATTTCGTGCATCTGTTCCAACTCGGCAATTGTACAAAAGTCATTCAGAATAAAGAGCATTTCAGAGACTATTCACAGAAAAGTCAACATATACATTTCACTTGTCCTGAAAATGTCTTAAACTTATGGTATCGTAATTAAAATTGTTAGACATTTTTGAGAAAATGAACATTTTGAAAGAAGTTCCATGTAAAGGGCAATCTGAGGCAGGGGATTTTCTTGAAAATCTTCGTGTCGCATTTTGAAAAGACGCAAAACTATATATCAAGTCCGGTATTTAACCGACGTTTTGTTTATGTGTTATATTGTTCACTCCATCCACACACGGACTTTTTTTTCCTTCGAAAAATACCTTTTACATGCAGAAATTATAATAACGTATATTTCCAATGAAATCTCGATGTCGATTTTTTTAAATTATTTATTCAGGGGAGCTCATAACGTGTATTTCCACCTGAATGCCAGTCATACGTTGCGGTACGTATTTAAGGTGTTGAATAACAGCTATAATACTAACATGTCACTACCCAAATTACTAATACACGACGTTGGCGCTACTGCCATTGCATGCAAGGCTTGCTATCTGGCTTAGTATCTTCGGTTGGCAATAACCCCTCCATCGCTTCGACTAGCCGATCCGCGCATGCGCCAATACTTCGTTGTTTCGCGTACACGGCCAGGTACAAACGACCTACACTTACCAAATATTGCTTTGCAGTGACTATTGTGGCAAGGCGCCCTATGCGCAAAATTAGCAGTGTATTAATCGGAATTTACGAAAGAAGGTCCAATAAATGGACCAACCATTTTAAATCCACGGATTAAAATTAGATGCTGCATTTCTGTAACGTTGTAAAGTTGGTTTTATGCGAGGCTTGCACCACCACTTTGAGTGCTATAAAATCCAAACAGAAAATGTTTATCACTTTTGGAGCGTGCGCTCAGTTTCACCATACTTTCTCTAGTAGGAACAAAGAGGGCAGAGAATGTTGAAGCAATAGCTAAATCTTTAGAAACCTGGTCGCTAAAACTGGCTTTGAAATTGCATACTCCAGTGTATCAAAGTATATAAATATACAAATAGTTTGAGAGGTAGAACTGGAACTTAAAAATTCAATGCCACAGCTGAAATTTGAACCACAGACCCTCCACTTACTAGGCGGGTGCTCTAACCATTAAGCTTCTGTGACAGCCTGCCAGAATGACATTGAAATCTCAAACCAGTTCGTATTTCTCCCGGTAAACAAGAAAGGCATTCTCACATCAGAGACAATTACCCCAATGGTGGCTAACTATTGCAAGTACTTTATGTCCCGGGATTAAATAACCTTCAGATGGTAATTATTATTCATTTATGCCAACAAACTTACTGTTAGTGTTTTTAAACACACAAGCAGTGTGGGCACGCAATCCCGTCATGAAGTCTATTGGCTACTTCAAGATCAAACCTGGTTGTCATGACAACAGACTGCTGTGCCACTCCCCTATCACCTGCACAGCACATGCTGAGGAAACTGCTAGAATATCCAAGTTATGTTAATTCAAGTATAGTTAAAATTTCAAAACAAAGCTATAGAAAATATCTTCCCAGTACACACCCTTTTGTACATCTGAAGCTGTAGTCATTATTTGTCTAACCAGTGCTTTCCCCTTTACCGCTTAAACGGGTACTTGCCCTAATAGTGGTTGTGATAGTGTTCGCACCTCCTTAAACATGAGTTAAATGTTCCTGAGTACATGAGAAAGTTGAACGGCAATAGTATAAACTGTTTTTGATTTTCATGAAAGAGGCAGGCCAATAGCAATGGAAACTGTACGCTGTTGTCATGTGGCGGGTCATTTACTGCTGTCTCTTAGAGCTCATTCTTACAGTGACTCAGATGCAGAAAACTTGGTATTCAAGTGGACCAAGCATAACATACCTTTTATTCTGTACAAGATGCATGAATAATCTGCAACCTAAATAACCTGCACAGAGATTGCATGTTACTTAACATTCATCACTGTGAAAGCCGTCAAGTCACTTTCAGAATTTTTAAAAATATTCACAAGTTGGTCGCTCTAAAAAAATGTTTTTAATGTTCTAAAGTTTCATAATTCATTTTTACGATTTAGATATACTGTGGAATCCTAGTTATATTTTTGAAAGCAATCAAAATGTTGTAACGTAATTGTAAACACCTGGAGGGTAGGTCTGTTACAAAGTAATTTGTTTTATGTGACTAACTTTGAAGAAATATGTTTACAGATTTAAATAAACAAAGATGAGTCAAAACACTCGAAAACCAGGAAACAATGCAGGAAACAAAACCAATAATGTCAACTCTCTGCATACATTTAAGACACCTGTGAAAAGAAGAGAAGTAATGCGATTATATGAGAAAGGCTTGGTGAGAGATCTTTTAGTACCAGTCGCAGAACCCACTACATACCCTATGTATGTGGACAAGAAAGAATTCCAAAGGCTGACAGAGAAAGCTAAGGTATACCTTTATTTTTAAAATTATTGTATAGATTATGGTGTTCATCATTTTACTTAGTGCTTTCCTATTTATTTATGTAATTATTTACTGAACGTGACTTGCAGTGTACAGTAAAACCTAATTTATCTGGACTAACAGGAACCAAAGGTAATTTGGAAAATAAAATATCAGGATTATATGGGTAATAAGCAAAACAAAGTTCTTAAATAAGCAGACTAGCCATTTATGATGATAAAAACTGTTTTGTAACAAAATTATGTACAATACATAGTATTTATTGTTTACAAGGCATTAAAAAATATAAAAATTTAAACTCATAAAATCACATCATTTCTTACCAAAGAATTGATCCAGAGTCTTCCATTTTAAACACGTGTGACATTTGAACAAAGGTTGAATTACACTCCCAAACACTTTGATAAGACTCAAAAAAATCCAGTTGAAACACACACAATAAACTTAATGATATGTACTGTTTGAAAACAGCAGGAAAACTGAAGAGATTGAGGGAGATGTAATGACAACTAGGGATCAAGGCCAATGCTTTCTTCTGGCACTATACAGGTGTCCCAAAATTAGACCAACAAATTTAATTTAAAAGGTGAGTTAATTAGTAACACTGAACAACACTTACAACATATTTCTCCGGGACGCGTTTCGAAGGTAACTTCCCTCCATTATCAACCGGACAATAACTGGGTTTCCATGGTGCTTGATGGTGCAGATGGTGATGCTTCTTCTGGTGTTTCTTCTGGTGGCGGTTCGATGAACTTACTGAAAATGTCTCTCTGAGGAATGTCAAAATTAAATACTCGGTTTCTATTTTTTAAAATAAATATTTGTTCCCATGTGGACAGTTCTTGTTTTCCGGTTATGTGTTTAAGAAGTTTCGGTTCTAGCTTTATGTCATGATTTTTTGTCCAAAAGTGAAATGCAACCGCTGATTTTTCTAATTGTTTACTCTTAATGTTTCTAACGTGTTCCTTGGATCTAATTTCTAAATTTCGTTTGGTTTTTCCTATGTATATTTCATTACAATCACTGCATTCAATTTGGTATATGCCAGATTTTTTGTTAGGTGGAATAGCATCTTTGATGTTTGAAAGTAGTAGGTTTTTTATGGAGTAATGGTTTACTGCTGCTAGCTCAATGTTGTATTCCTTGAACACCTTTTTAAATTTATCAAAAGCCCATGGATGATATGTGAATTTTTTGAATATCATTTTTGTTTTTGCTGCTGGGAGAGTTGTAGTTTCTTTTAATAATTTTTTCTTTTCTGCTTGTTTTACCTTTTTATCTACTAATTCTTTGGGAAAGCCGTTTTTTTGTGCTATTTCAATTATTTTGTAATATTCTGTTTTATATTCTTCTGCTGAAAGAGGGATGTTCACCAATCTATGTGTTAAACTATTGAAAATTGCTTGTTTGTGGCTTCTTGGATTGTAACTATTAGCTTTTATGTAGTTGTCTGTCTGCGTTGGTTTTCTGTGAATACCGAAATTTATTCTATCCTTGTTTTTGATTAATTTTAGATCTAAAAATGGTAATTTATTATCTTTTTCTACTTCCACTGTGAAATTTATACTTTTGTCCTGTATGTTCAGAAGTTTTAATGCGTCACTGATGTGTCTTTTTGGAACTATTGCAAATATATCATCCACATATCGCTGCCAGAGTTTGAACATCCACGGGAAACCTTTTGTGATCCTTATTTCCAATGAACTCATGTAAATATCTGCTAAGAATGGCGAGAGAGGGTTGCCCATTGCAAGTCACTTGGAATGTCATCGTCAGAAATTGCAGAATACATAGAACTCACCAAATTATGCACAGAACAAAATTTCTTCCAGTTCCAAACAAAGTATTTCCGTCAAACTTCAGGTTTAGCAATGGGCAACCCTCTCTCGCCATTCTTAGCAGATATTTACATGAGTTCATTGGAAATAAGGATCACAAAAGGTTTCCCGTGGATGTTCAAACTCTGGCAGCGATATGTGGATGATATATTTGCAATAGTTCCAAAAAGACACATCAGTGACGCATTAAAACTTCTGAACATACAGGACAAAAGTATAAATTTCACAGTGGAAGTAGAAAAAGATAATAAATTACCATTTTTAGATCTAAAATTAATCAAAAACAAGGATAGAATAAATTTCGGTATTCACAGAAAACCAACGCAGACAGACAACTACATAAAAGCTAATAGTTACAATCCAAGAAGCCACAAACAAGCAATTTTCAATAGTTTAACACATAGATTGGTGAACATCCCTCTTTCAGCAGAAGAATATAAAACAGAATATTACAAAATAATTGAAATAGCACAAAAAAACGGCTTTCCCAAAGAATTAGTAGATAAAAAGGTAAAACAAGCAGAAAAGAAAAAATTATTAAAAGAAACTACAACTCTCCCAGCAGCAAAAACAAAAATGATATTCAAAAAATTCACATATCATCCATGGGCTTTTGATAAATTTAAAAAGGTGTTCAAGGAATACAACATTGAGCTAGCAGCAGTAAACCATTACTCCATAAAAAACCTACTACTTTCAAACATCAAAGATGCTATTCCACCTAACAAAAAATCTGGCATATACCAAATTGAATGCAGTGATTGTAATGAAATATACATAGGAAAAACCAAAAGAAATTTAGAAATTAGATCCAAGGAACACGTTAGAAACATTAAGAGTAAACAATTAGAAAAATCAGCGGTTGCATTTCACTTTTGGACAAAAAATCATGACATAAAGCTAGAACCGAAACTTCTTAAACACATAACCGGAAAACAAGAACTGTCCACATGGGAACAAATATTTATTTTAAAAAATAGAAACACAGTATTTAATTTCGACATTCCTCAGAGAGACATTTTCAGTAAGTTCATCGAACCGCCACCAGAAGAAACACCAGAAGAAGCATCACCATCTGCACCATGAAACACCACGGAAACCCAGTTATTGTCTGGTTGATAATGGAGGAAAGTTAACCTTCAAAACGCGTCCTGGAGAAATATGTTGTAAGTGTTGTTCAGTGTTACTAATTAACTCACCTTTTAAATTAAATTAATTACAACAACACTGTTTTCAAACTTCTATGAAAGAAAGATAGACCAACAAACTTTAGGAGCTGATAGATAACATTATTTTAAACACTTTTTGTTAAGGAAAGCTTTTTGTTGCTGTGCTACGTTTAAGCGCATTAATCTATGACATTAACTCGTCTAGCACTTAAACGAAACGCAGCAGCAAAAAGCTTTCCTTAACAAAAAGTGTTTAAAATAATGTTATCTATCAGCTCTCAAAGTTTGGTGGTCTAATTTTGGGACAGCCTATATATGACTGATTAGATATACCACGTAAGCACTGTGTCACACACAACTAAATCTTTCTTAAACTCAACAAGTAGCATTTTACAGTGTAGTACAGTATGTATTACCATAATTTATTACACAGTTTATGCAGGAACTATACATTGAATCAAACTAAAAATTGAATATTTGGCATACTTTATAGTTACGTCCTTGCTATCATAGTTACATTTATTTTTTAATGTGAACATTAAATTTCAAAAAAATATATCTATAAATTGGATACAGACAATCCAGAGATCCTGATAAACAGGTTTTACTGTAATAATTGCAAAAAATGACCAGCAAAATTTTCCGTTTTTTGATTTTCATATTGTGACTTTTAAACTGTTGCTTCACTTATTTTTTGTTGTTACTTAATGACCTCATTCAAGCTATATACCTATGTACCTATATTTAAGTTAAGAGAAGAAAGCTGGATAGTAATTTATGGAATTATAGGTTTAATAATTTTTGCAGTAATTGGTGAGACTTTGTTTACCTCTCTTCACTAATGTGAAGTAGTTTCACTGTTAACTGTCACTTAACTTTGTCTTTACATGTACTTCCTTTCCTTGTGCCAACATAATAGTATAACAAAATACCCCAACACAGCATCTTCCTTTGGATGGTTTATTCTTTGGGGAGCCAAACACAATATATCTCCAATCCCATGCAGTAACAACACCCACTGTATGTTACCACAATTGTTGCCAACTATCTTGGAGAAACTGCCTCTCATCATACTGGAAATGCATGTTCTAGTTCCCTCACTTATTGACACAGTGGGTCTCACTTCACCAGACACAATTACTTGCTTTGGCAGACTTTCCGAGACTTGTGAGAGTGCTCGCTTATATAGCCATTGGAAGTTTCCACTTAGTTATGGAATGTTTGAGAAGGTGAAGGCTCTAGTTATCTGGCAATAGTGCTTATTGTATTTATACTGGGCAAGTGTGCAGCACATCTGTTTATGGTTCCAACTTTCTGGCATGGATTAATATCTTACAATACGACTCAACACATTTTGAGTTGATATTTAATGTGAAAGTATGAAACTATCGCCTTCAATAACTTTAAGAGAAAACCATTTTGAGCTTCAAGAGCAGAATCAGGAACTGAAAAATTCAATGCTATAGGTGAGATTTGAACCCCAGATCTTCTGCTTCATACATGGCTGCTCTAACCACTGAGCTACCATAGCAACTTGCCAGTATGACATTAAATTCCCACAAAAATACAAATTGGTATGTATGTACTGGTGTGTTTAAAAATACCAGTAGTAAGTTGGTTAACATAAAAACTAACAATTACATCTAAAGGTTGTTTAAACCCAGAACATAAAGTGCTTAAGATTGTAAGTCGTCCTTGGGGTATTTATCTCAGATGTGAGATTCTCTAGTGTTACACTGGGAAAATACAAATCAGCTGGGAAATTTAATGTCATACTGGCAAGTTGCAGTAGTAGCTCTGGTTAGAGCAGCAGTGCATGAAGCAGAAGATCTGTGGTTCAAATCCCGGCTATGGCATTACATTTTTCAGTACCTGATTCCAAAACTGTCCACAAATGGCTTGTATGTTTAAAAATCCCAGCAGTGAGTTGGTTGGAGTAAAAACAAATAATTACCATGCTGATCTTATTTCACTGAAATATAGTTCAGATATCAAACATACAACAGCATTCTTATAATATTATTAAATTATTTTCCTAAAGTTTCTAGTAAAAACCTGGTGTTTATACCTAACATAGCCTTGGAAGGCATAGTTTGAAAAGCATATACATATGAAAAGAGCATATGCATTTCCTTGTACATTTGTACACTCTGCATGTTAATTATTTCTTCCATTTTTCATAAGTCAGTATATTTCTTGTCCTTTTTAATGCTGTTATTGTTCTTGTTTAAGTCAATGTCTGTAGCATTTGCTGATGAAATAAATGTCTGAGACACTCATTGGGATGTGACTTTCCTCACACAAAGGAATTCATGGAGGATTTTCAAAACTGCTGGCAAACCAATCTGCAATTTTGTTTCAGTTTCTTTAAATGTTATGCAATTATTTTGGTGAAGCATTTTTCTCAACACTGCAATGTTTTCTTCAGTCACTGTTGCCAGATATGTGCTTCTCTCCTCATGTTTAAAACATGTTTTACCCATTTTAAATTCCTTAAACCACCAAAAAACTGTGGCACAGGAAGAAGCATTTTCCCCAAAAACCTGTTGCAAATATTCAAGACATTGAGAGGTAGAACTGGAACTGAAAATCCCAGCTGTGGCATTGAATTTTTCAGTTCCAGTTCTACCTCTCAAATATTGCCCACACATGGCTTGTGTGTTTATAAACACCAACAGTAAGTTTGTTGATATAAATAAAAAGTCATTCAGGACATTGTCACTCATTTAATGCACTTTTAAGATTATATAAAATCAATGAAGGAAAATGCTCTCTTCCCAGCTCCACTGCAGGGACGGATTGTTCATCCTTACGCTGCTGGGATTCTTGGAGTGGGAGATTCCATACCTGATACCAGTTTACTCACAAAGGATGGTGCTACATGCTGCATTCAATTCGAGTGGATCAACTTTCATTTTCTCACATCTCAAAACTTTCATAGTGACCCTTGTATAACTCAAAGTTTTCTGTAGTCATATTGTAATCTTTATCTTCTTATCTGTCAGTGCATATTATAACAGTGACCCAAAAAATATGGCTGTCTCCTTATTTAACACCTATCTCTACAAAATGAACCATTGGTTCTATTAGTATTGTTTTCTTCAGGTTCATATGAGAAGATAATTTTTCCGGCTGAGTATTTCATACCCAAATGATACTCCATAATTACAAAATATTGTTATGATATATTCAGTTTTGTTCTTTTATAAAGAAAGCATAAATACAGTGGTTATATGCCAGATTTATTTTTGTAAGAAACTCTATTCCATTTTGAATAATTACTACTAAAATTTACATTTAAGTTGTAATTACTAGGCTAATTGATATTATTTCTTTAATTTTTGTTATTTCCTATTTATTTTGTGATTTATATTTTGGATAGATTTGTTTCCTATGATTTATTGCATGATATTCTGTTAAAGAACCAAATGTACAATCTTTCTCAGGTGATTACTGAAAAAGAAAAGAAAAAGATGAAGGAGCTAGCAGAAGCCAAAAAGCACACTGAGGTGTATCAGTGTGTGGACCGCAAAGAAAAAATGCGCAGCTTTAGCTTGCAGAAGCACAAACACTCTGCCAAACTTGATGAATTTGAAAGAGAAGCCAAAAGAAAAACCTTACATCTACTGCGCAAAGCATTTGAACTTAGACAAGAGCAAGAAGATGAAGTAAGTATTCTTTTTATCAGTGAAGTATATATACCTATGCATCATTCTTTCTCAAACCAGAAAAATTTAAAAAAAGATTAAGCTTTCCAGAAGAGCCAAAAAATACTTTCAATACCTTATGAAAAATAAAACATTATATTTGTTACGAAAAATAGAAGCTGTTAACAGTGAAGCAAATCAATTCTACAACTCTCAATTCTTTGAGACTATAAGCTTCACTTATTACTTTCTCTACTGCGTTTAGTAGAGGAAGTATTGTACTCCACCCAAAAATTCAATGTTGAGATTTCACCAGAAATGTATGTTGTGAGGCCCCTGAATCCCAAAAAAGCACTTTTAGAAAAAGGTCCATGTGTGTGTCTCTGTGTTTCTGTCTGTCAAGTCTGTGGAGAGCATAACTCAAGAACAAAAAGTTGGTTAAAAACCAAAGTTGGTATTTAAAGTTAATATCTTTCAAGGATGCGACACAAATATTTTGAAGAAAATTGCTCCACTCTAAACCATCCTTTAGATGCAAAACATTTTTAAAATGTTGATATCCTTGAAAATTGCTCTAACGATTTTGATTAAAATGCCATGTGTTTGAGATATTTTTATGACAAATGAAATGTTGTTAGCTAATGCTGGATTTCTGACAATGAAGTCATTAATCCTCTTGCTCTCCAATATTTTTCACTGATGGATGGGGCACTAGAAGTGGCCGGACATATTTGAAGGTGGTTTCGGTGCATGTCCTCTTGCAGATCACATAGAGGACAGAATGGTGAATATAAGAATATATCCCAATTCTGTTTAAATCTTTTGCCAGACAATCATGTCTTGTAATCAACCTGAAGGTTGCAACTGCAACTGCAAGGATACTCAGGAATTACTGTTTGAATGTTTGGTAGTTCACAACTTCTATCTTTTGATTTTTCATAGTAATATTTTGCAATAATTTTTTTGAATTCAGAGTTGACTAATCTTTTAGCTGCATAAAATGGTAGATTAACTATAGATTTTTGTACACTGCTGGTACCCTTTTTTGCAAGAAACTCAGCTTTCCCATTACCACTCAGTCCACAGTGAGCTGGTATCCATTGAAAGACTAGGTGTTTTTGAAGTGCTGTTAGATGGGTAAGGATTTTCCAACATTCTATAATTGTTTGATTTTTTTGGTGACAAGTTGGAAGTAATTGCTATAATTGCCACCTTGGAATCTGAGAGAATAACTGCTTGCTGAAAATGTGAAATTCTATACAAAAGATTTTGTAGGGCCATTCGAATTGCTTCAATTTCTCCATCAAGTTTGTAGTTCCATAACTTAAAGATTTGTAATAGGAAAGGAGGTGACACATGACTCCAGCCCCTGCTCCATCTCAGTTTGATATCAATGATCCATCAGTATAAATATGGAACCATTCATGTTCTGGAAATCTAGAATGGATTATTTCTAATGCCAATAATTTTAGAACACTAGTAGGAATATCACTTTTCTTAACTTCTTCTGTCAGGTGTAAATAATATGTGATGTCTAATGTATGTGTTGGATTGACTTTAGATATGAAGTTTTCCTTTGAATTAGGAAAGTCTTTAGTGTATATGTAAAATTTCTCTTGTTCCATGTGTTGAATGGGATTCTGATCAACTTTTCGTGTTGAATAAGAGCTGCATTTTCATTTACATATTCAATAGGGTATTATTGGTTAGTATTTCCATAGCTGGTATTGGTATGGTTTTGATAGCACCTGTAATTAGTCTCAGACTTTGGTTTTGAAAGATTTTAATTTTTTTTTGTATTTGCTGTTGCAAGAATTTTGCTGCAGTAAGTAAATAATGGCTTTATATATACATTGTATGTTGTGTTAAGAGTTGCTTTGGAACATACCCACTTCATTCCTTAGATATTTTAACAGTGAAAGGCACCTTTCTGATCTTTGTACTACATTTTCTATTTGTTTGGTCCATGTAAGTTTGGTATCAAATGTAACTCCTAAATACTTTGCTTCCTTTGTTGACCCTCAAAATTTAGTTTTATTTTTAGTGGTTTTTACTTTCTCTACTGCTAAGTAGGGGAAGTATTGTGTTCCACTCAAAAATTCAATGTCGAGATTTCACCGGAAATATATGTTTTGAGATTCCCTGAATCCAGAAAAAGCATTTTTAGAAAAAGGTCCATGTGTCTGTCTGTCTTTCTGTCTGTCTGTGTATCTGTCAGTCTGTGAACAGCATAACTCATAAGTGAAAAGTAGGTTAAAAACCAAAGTTCATATTTAAGTGTAATGTCTTTCAAGGATGTGACACAAAGATTTTGAAGAAAATAACCCCACTCTAAACTATCCTTTACATGGAAAATTTTGATTTTCTTGAAAACGGCTGTAACGATTTTGATTAGAATGTCATATATTTAAGATGTTTTTAAGGCAAATAAAATGTATATCTTGAATTTTCTGGCTATAGCCCCTGTAGTCATATTTACTCTGGACGACTTTTGCATAACTGGTAAACCATTAGAGATAGACTAAATCAGACATACAATAAATGCAGATGTTGCTAAAATGCACAATTTATGTCCAAATAAATTTTCTTGTGGGGTGAACCATTTCGGAGATATTCTTGTTATGTGTGCGAGTTTCAGAAAACTTAAAACTTTCGTGAATTGGAACATCATTGTTCATTTTTTTATATGTTAAGTGTGCAAAAAGAATTGGTTCTCAAAGATTTAAAATATTTAGCTATCGCACAAATCCTACTGTATTCTAATATTCCCTTTGCACCTACAGGGAAATGAACAATAAGATAAGTTGTACAAATGTTTATCTTAACTAACACGAAGAAGATAGAGGAATAAGGGTTTGTAAGAATGGTTTGTACAAGTGTAGAGGAAGTCATGTGGGTGCAACACATAGATTTTTTCTTAGTGAAAAGATTTGGTAGTTTGATTTTGTTGTAATAACAGTCATAAAATTTTCTTTGGTCCACTTTTGTGGGTTGTTTAAGGTTTGTTGCATGGTTTTTTCTAGTTCTGTACTTTTGGTTTTTGGTTTTGAAGTTCACATTACTAAGCCATCAGCAAATAGTCCACACTTCACACTTGATTCTTGTATTTGTTGTGGCAGATCATTAATTAATATATTAAAAAGTGTAGTGGTGAACACTGCACCTTGTGGTAAGCCACGGTGTATTTGTTTATATTTAGATATATTTCTCCATATCTGGTAGCAATAAAGCATTATGTTAGGAAATGACATAGCCATGAAAACATTGGACCTTGTATCCCTATTTTTTTCCATCTGGATAATATTTTTCATATTTTTATTTTCTTTAGCAGTTTTGTTTTGCATATGGAATCATATGCACTTTGGAAATCAATAAAAACTGATAAATTATCTTCTTTTCTATTGAAGGAGTCCTTGATTTCTTGACTGAGAAGTAAGACTTGTTCATTTGTAGAGTAGAACTCTCTGAATCCAGCTTGACATGGGGAAATTAAATTTTGGGATTCTAGAAACCAATTTAACCTATTTGACACCATTCTTTCCATCACTTTTGCTATTATGCTAGTAAGAGCTATTGGTCTATAATTTTTTATTTCTGATGCTGTTTTATCTTTCTTCAAGAGTGGGACAGTTACTACTTTTGCCATTTGGCAGGTATGGTGGTGCTCCAGGATAGGTTGTAGAGTTTTAGTAGTTGTTTTTCTGTTTTTCCAAGGTTTTTTATGAACTCTGGATGTATGTGTTCTGGTCCAGGAGACTTTTTGCTTTTTAGATTATTAATTGCAATGTTCAGCTCTTGCATATTAAAATTTTGAAAAAAAATATTGTATTGAGTGTTAGGATCACATTCTCTTTCTTGTTTGAATTCTTTTTTAAATTCTTTATATTTCTTTTCATTATTTCTTGTAACCTTATGTGAATCAGCATAATATTTATTCAATGTTTTGGCTATAGCTGCATCACTTGTTAATATTTTAGTACCTGGGCGACCGAGCTTAGCTCAGCATTTTTCGTCTCTGTTTTTGTGAAATCTTATTTTTTGTGGGAGAAGATACTTATTTAGATAAACATGAAAGGCAAAACATTAGCTAAATAAAACTACTTCTTGTCACAATTGTTAAGAGTAATGTCCGAGATGCAAGAGATATGGAAATACATAAAAATATTTCATAAACACCATCATTTCAGCTGTAAAATGTGTACTGCTGAAAGCTGGCCTCCCCCATAGATGTCCACCCAGTTTGAGGTTTTCGTCGAGCATTTGTTCCATTATGGAGTTAAGTTTTTTGCTGCTGTGATTGACTCCAAGACGTTAACACGTTGGCCAAGGTCCTTCATACTTCCGTCGAGTTCTTCCATGACATTCTTAACCCCGGCCAGTCGCTCGTTAGTATTCTTGGATTGACCTGTCTTCATATTGCAATTCCCATGTTCATCTTTTCCGTTTCGGAGTTTACATTTTTAATTTGCCTTCCATTTTTGTTCCCATATTTTCTATTCCGTAGTTTACATTTTTCCAATTCAGTTTTCATATTTGTTTCCTCTGCCGCATTCCGGAATTCATTTCATTTCCCACTATGTCTATCTTAGCTAACATTTGTTTCATCAACTGTTCCATATCATGCTTTTCGTCGCACTCCGGACATCAATTGTGATTACTTTACTTTTTTAACTATTTCTTTATTTTTTATTAAGACACCAGAGCGACACTCAGCAAAAGCAATGTTGAAGAATAACAAATACTACAGAAAGAAAAGCTGGTTGATAAAGCCAATGGGAATGTACTACACATTTATGTTTCAAAAATATAGAAAATTGTATGAATTGTTCGTCGAAGCGGGAGTAGTGAAAGAAATGTGATTGTGTTTTACTAAAGAAAAATGAGTAGAAAAACCGTGTGAATGTTATATGTTGCACTTATATTTCAAGTGCATGGAAAAATGTATGGATTGTTTGCAGAAGAGGGAGTAGTATGTTAGGTAAAAGAAAAGGGAGTAGAGAAAACCATGTGAACATAATACATTGCGTGGTAAAATGGATTGCATAAAAACCTTCGCTATGAAAAAAATTATATATGTCACTTTTCATGGCGATCGGTCAACCTGTTTTGGAATTTAATCACTCTTCGACATAAGATATGTATAGGCCTTGGTATGTATGAAGTTGATAAACCATAGGGAATAACATGTGAATTGTTACGTAAAACAAAAGTGAGTAGAGAAAGTAGTATGAATGTAATACAGTATTTGTTTCAAACATATAGAAAATTGTATGAATTATATGTTAAAGGGTGAATAGAGAAAGAAGACTGATTGCCTCTCGTAAAGGAAGAATTAGTAAAGGAAATTGTGTGAATGTAATACGCTGAATTTATAGTTCAATCCTAAAAAAGAGAGCAATAGCAGTAATAGTAACCGTTTTTTAGAGAGCACCATATTTTTATGTTTTGGCAGTCACATCGCTCTCTCACAACCCCCAGAATGTCTGGGGGACCACACCTGTCGTTGGTTTACGGGTCTCACCGACCTGACCGGGAGAATTATCAAAATAAATTCACCGACCATATCCTCTGATTACCAATCAGAGGACGTATTACATGCCATGACAGGTCAGCATGTTAGGGGTTAAGGTTTTATAGAAAAATGAGAGAAATGGAGAGGTTGGAAAAATAAAGACTCCCTAGCCCTCAGGAACCCTAATAGCATCGGGGTCGGAAGAGAACAAGAGATGACCAAGGTAAGGTCAGATAGGAAAGTTACAGTGAGGAGCAAAACACCAGTAAGTGGAAGTAATGTTCTGCTCAGCTTGGGTACCCTGTGGTTGCCATTCACATATCCCCTAGACGGAGACCCCTGAGTACGAATCAGTAAATGTGTATTTATGAGTTTAAAATTAAAGTTTGTTGTGGGATTGGTGAGCAAGTTTGTCCACAAATGGTGCTTGTTCATTGACAGGAAAAAAAGTGGCCCTATTGTTCGTATTTGTGAACTTAATCCCAAAACAATTTGGCAACATTTCATTATACACAGAAAATTTGGTGGCAAAAAGAAGAAGAAAAATGCTAATTTACAAAGTTTAGCCACAGATGGTACTGCTTCATTGACAAGTAAAAAAGCAATCTTATTGCTCATATTGTGAAATTTATCCCAAAATAATTTGGCAACATTTGATTATACACAGAGGATGTGATAGCACAAAAAGATAAGTCCTGATGTACACAAAGTATTGAACTTTACACACATTACACAAAGTATATTCATATCAAAGTAGTCAAATTGATAGTCACATGCACTGAAAAAAAAAAAAGAAAGTATGACGAGATGGACAACTGGTCCATCACTGCACATCTCAGCACACTGAGATGTGCTTGGTATCACGAGGACCCATACTGACTATTAATTCCATTGTTGATGAGTTTAATAGGTCTTCTATGACTCTTCCTGCTGAATTTATATCTCTGTAGCCCCACCTAGGGGAGTGTGCATTAAAATCACCTATTAAAATACTTTGGGTTCTATGGGAATAGAATTTAGATCTAGTGTATTGTCTGGAGGATTGTAGATACTGTAAATTCTATAGTGGTAGTTACTTTTCCATATTTCAATTTTAACTATTTCTGATTTATCTTGTTCTTCCATTGTTTTTTGAATTTGGATAGTAGCTTTCATATTTCTTTTAATTCCTGTAAGAATACCACTTGCTATTTGACGAGCCTTTGGAAGTATATGTGTAGTGTACTGATCCATTTCAAAGTATATTTCCTGTTCTTCTGATATATTGGCTTCTTGTACTGTGAAGACATCTATATCTTGGTCTTTTAATATTATCATTAGCTCTTGTTTTTTAGGCTGGGACATGCCTCCTGCATTCCATTGTAGAATTCTTAAAGTATTGGAATTGTGATGAAATTTGCCTAAAGATGTCCCCACCTGGAGATCCGATTGGGGGACAGTCTACAAAGTGTATACAGTGCCAATCTGAACAGGGCTGGGAAAAAATATCTACAAATTTGTTTTCAGTTTTAAAACAGGAAAAAATAAAGACTAGGATTAAACTAGTGAAAACATAAATTTATTAGTACAGAAAAACATGAAATAAATGCTACAGGAGAAAACAGTGAATCTATTGGCTATCTTATACACAGAAATTAAGAAGGAAACTTGTGGTTGGAATATAACACTACCTCTTACCTGCTATAATTTGTGGTGGAACAAGTAAAAATACATGTCTTATATGAATAATTTGTAGAATAGCTAAGAGGATAAATTATATTGGACAGAGTAAAAGTTATGTGACAGTTACACATAAGATTTTTTAACCTCTTTTCTTTCTTTCTTTTTTTTTTTTTTTTTTTTTTTGATATACAAGATATTATTTGATAGTACACATTTTGCATGCTTTTCTTTTTGTAGGAAATACATTTAAATTTAAGCAGTTTTAATAGAATGCATAAGAGATAACAGAAGTTAAAGGGCTTTACTAATTAGAAATAAAGAAAAAGAGGAAAAATGCCCTAGTTGAAAACTCATTTAGCATACAGGGCTATTCTGCTGATAATCACCTTCAGTTCTTCTCCTGAGATTTGCAGAATTGTAATTTTCTTCACCACCGCAGTTTTCCCATTTGGCTTCTGTTTACACATATCCACTGTGCCGAATGCACTACAATGGAATGCGGGTGGTGTCACACAAACAAAAAGAGTAGAACTGAATAAAATTGTGTTTGACTATAACATTGATATATTTGTAATACAAGAAGCAAATCTAACAAATGACCAACTTAAATACTTCAATTTTACTGGATTTTTACTACACTTACTATCCAAAAATAGACAGATAAGTAGTGGAATATTAGTTGGAGTCAAAAAGGATATTAAATCCTCCTTTGAAATTGTTAAAGAAATGGATAACACAGATAAAAGTGAATTAATAAAGCTAAATTTTTGGGATAACAAAACACATCTACATTTATACAGTATTTACAATCCTCCCAGGAATGAACCAGATCTCTCACTTGTTGACCAATTAAATAAAACAATCGTAATTGGGGATTTCAATGCACATTCCAAAAGATGGGGTTATGAAAAAGTGGATTCTACAGAGAAGATAGTGGAAGAATTTTTGAATACCACAACTTTTGAACTGATTTATAGTAAAGAAGATCCCACAACCTTCATACATTATTCTGGAGCAGGCAGTAACCCAGACCTCTTTTTAGCTACAACAGATATTGTTTCAAAAATTAAAAAACAAGTTATAGAAGATCCAAGTTCTGGTCACAGAGCAGTAATTGCTGATATAAAACTAGAAAATACAAATAACAGTCAAGGTCTTACGAATCTGTATTGGAACTTCAAAAAAGCAGATTGGAACAAATATAAAACTGAATTAGAACATAAATTTAAAGAACAAACAAACTCACAGCTGCATGACCAACCAGATCATATGAACAAAGGATTCTGTAAAGTCATCCTAGAAACTGCAAAAAAACATATTCCTCGTGGAAGAATTAAAAATTTCAAACCCTTTTGGAACCCCCAGTTAGAAGAACTGAAAAAGCAAAGGGATATAGCTAGAAATACAGCTGAACAAACAAAAAACATATCAGATACACAAATATGGCGGAAGAAATGTGCCTCACTAAAAAAAGAAATTAATACTTCTAAAAGGAATTACTTAAATAATTTCTTAGAAAAAATGCATTATGGGACAGATGGTAACAAAGCTCATAAGTTCATAAAAAATGTCAAGCATAGGAAAGAAAACAACAGCACACCTATCATACACAAGAATAAAATGTTAGTAAATGATGCAGTCATAGCCGAAACCTTCAATAAATATTATGCTAATTCACACAAAGTAACAAGAAATAATAAAAAGGAATGTAAAGAATTTAAGAAAGATTTGAAACAAGAAAGAGAATGTAATCCTAACACTCAGTGCAACATCTTTTTTCAAAATTTTAATATGCAAGAATTGAACATTGCAATAAATAATCTAAAAAACAAAAAGTCTCCTGGACCAGATCATATACATCCAGGGTTCATAAAAAACCTTGGAAAAACAGCAAAACAACAACTACTGAAACTCTACAATCTATCCTGGAAAACCACTGTACCTGCTGAATGGCGAAAAGCAATAATTGTCCCACTCTTGAAGAAAGACAAAATAGTATCAGAAATAAAAAATTATAGACCAATAGCTCTTACTAGCATAATAGCAAAAGTGATGGAAAGAATGGTGTCAAACAGGTTAAATTGGTTCCTAGAATCACAAAATTTAATATCCCCATGTCAAGCTGGATTCAGAGAGTTCCACTCTATAAATGAACAAGTCTTACTTCTCAGTCAAGAAATCAAAGACTCCTTCAATAGAAAGAAAGATAATTTATCAGTTTTTATTGATTTTCAAAGTGCATATGATTCTATATGCAGAACAAAACTACTAAAGAAAGTAAAAAAAATAGGGATACAAGGTCCAATGTTTTCATGGCTATGCCATTTCCTAACACAACGCTTTATTGCAACCAGATATGGAAGAAATATATCTAAATATAAACAAGTACACTGTGGCTTACCACAAGGTGCAGTGCTCAGCACTACACTTTTTACTATATTTATTAATGATCTACCACAACAAATACAAGAATCAGGCATGAAGTGTGCACTATTTGCTGATGACTTAGTAATGTGGACTTCAAAACCAAAAAGCAAAAGTACAGAACTAGAAAAAACCATGCAACAATCCTTAACCAACTTACAGAGGTGGACCAAAGAAAATTTAATGACTGTTAATACAACAAAATCAAACTACCAAATCTTTTCACTAAGAAAAAAATCACTAAAAATAAAACTAAATTTTGAGGGTCAACAATTACCAGAAACAAAGGAAGCAAAGTATTTAGGAGTTACATTTGATACCAAACTTACATGGACCAAACAAATAGAAAATGTAATACAAAGAGCAGAGAGCCGCCTTTCACTGTTAAAACGTCTAACAGGAACGAAGTGGGGATGTTCCAGAGCAACTCTTAACACAACTTACAATGTATATATAAAGCCATTATTTACTTACTGCAGCGAAGTTCTTGTAACAGCAAACACAAAAAAAATTCAAATCTTTCAAAACCAAAGTCTCAGATTAATTACAGGTGCTATCAAAACCACACCAATAGCATCTATGGAAATACTAACCAACCAATACCCCATTGAATATGAAATAAAAAAAGCGGCTCTTATTCAACACGAAAAGTTGATCAGACTCCCATTCAACACATGGAACAAGAGAAATTTTACATATACACTAAAGACTCAGGAGAGCTTTCTTTCCAAAATTCAAGACATCAAGAAGGATGTACGTCTTCCTAATTCAAAGGAAAACTTCATATCTAAAGTCAATCCAACACATACATTAGACATCACATATTATTTACACCTGACAGAAGAAGTTAAAAAAAGTGATACTCCAACTAGTGTTCTAAAATTATTGGCATTAGAGACAATCCATACTAGATTTCCAGAACATGAATGGCTCCATATTTATACTGATGGATCATTGATATCAAACCAAGATGGAGCAGGTGCTGGAGTCACATGTCACCTCTTTTCCTATTACAAATCTTTAAGTTATGGAACTACTAATTTGATGGAGAAATTGAAGCAATTCGAATGGCCCTACAAAATCTTTTATATAGAATTTCACATTTTCAGCAAGCAGTTATTCTCTCAGATTCCAGGGCAGCAATTATAGCAATTACTTCCAAGTTGTCACCAAAAAACCAAACTATTATAGAATGTTGGAAGATGCTTAGCCATCTAACAGCACTTCAAAAACACCTAGTCTTCCAATGGATACCGGCTCACTGTGGACTGAGTGGTAATGAGAAAGCTGATTTTCTTGCAAAAAAGGGTACCAGCGGTGTACAAAAATCTATAGTTAATCTACCATTTTATGCAGCTAAAAGATTAGTCAACTCTGAATTCAAAAAAATTATTGCAAAATATTACTATGAAAAATCAAAGAATAAAAGATGGGAACTACCAAACATTCAAACAGTGATTCCTGAGTATCCTCGAAAAACAGCAGTTGCAACCTTCAGGTTGATTACAGGACATGATTGTCTGGCAAAACATTTAAACAGAATTGGGGTATATTCTTCACCACTCTGTCCTCTATGTGATCTGCAAGAGGAAATGGACCGAGACCACCTTCATATATGCCCGGCCACTTCTACTGCCCCATCCATCAGTGAAAAATATTGGAGAGCAAGAGGATTAATGACTTCATTGTCAGAAATCCAGCATTAGCTAACAACATATTTCAATCCTAGAATATTATATGAATTGTATGTTGAAGGGCAAACAGAGGATACATGAATGTGCTACATAAAAGAAAAGCGAGTAGAAAACCATTTGAAATTAATATATTGCATAGTAAAATTGTTACCATAAAAACTCTCCATGAAAAAAATACATATACGTACTGAATTTCGCGGTGATCGGTTAAGCAGTTTTCAAGATTAACAGTTAGATATATACAAAAATTTAAGTTTTATAGATGCTATGAAATGTTTGTAGAAGAGTGAGTGGAGAAAGACAGGTGAAGGTGTTACCTAAAACTGAGTAGAGTAAACACTGTGAATGTAACATGCAGTATTTCTATATCAAACATGCACAAAATTTATGACTTATTTCTAGAAGAGTAAGTAGAGAAACAGTTATGAGCGTGTTACCCAAAAGCAAGTGAAGAAGACAGTATGAATTTAATACGCAGTATTTCTATTTCAAACATGCACAAAATTGTATGACTTATTTGTAGAAGAGTGAGTAGAGAGAGATGTGAATGTGTTACCTGAGAGTGAGTAGAGAAAACAGTATGAATATAATATGTAGCATTTCTATTTCAAACATACAGAAAATTGCATGACTTCTTTGTAGAAGAATAAGTAGAGAAAGAGATGTGAACATGTTACCTAATAGTGAAAGAGAAAACAGTGTGAATGTAATATAATTTCTATTTCAAACATACAGAACATGGTATGACTAATTTTAAAAGTGGGGATAAAAGTGTTTTTTGGTGCAAAATCATGTTTTTTATGGAAACTTATTTATAGAAGGATGAGTAGAGAAGGAGATATAAATGTGATAACTAAAAGTAAGTACAGAAACCACCGTGAATGTAATATGCAGCATCTCTATTTCAAACATACAGAAAATTGCATGACTTATTTGTAGAAGAGTGAGTAGAGAATGAGCTGTGAATGTATCACCTATAGTGAGAGGAGAAAACAGTGTGAATGTAATAGCACTTCTGTTTCAAACATACAGAACATGGTTTGACTTATTTTAAAAGTGGGGATAAAAGTGTTTTTGGTACAATGTGAATGTATCACCTAATAGTGAGAGGAGAAAACAGCGTGAATGTAATAGCACTTCGGTTTCAAACATACAGAACATGGTTTGACTTATTTTAAAAGTGGGGATAAAAGTGTTTTTCGGTGC
Organism: Tenodera sinensis; assembly: GCA_030765045.1. Classification (NCBI taxonomy): domain Eukaryota; kingdom Metazoa; phylum Arthropoda; class Insecta; order Mantodea; family Mantidae; genus Tenodera; species Tenodera sinensis. Next base: position 133,191,356 of record CM060967.1, read on the forward strand.
AAAATCACACTTTTTATGGAAAATTGTTTACAGAAGAGTGAGGAGAAAGAGATGTGAATGTGTTACCTAAAAGTGAGAGGAGAAAACAGTGTGAATGTAATAGCACTTCTGTTTCAAACATACAGAACATGCTATGACTTATTTTAAAAGTGGGGATAAAATGATTTTGGTGCAAAATCATGTTTTTTTTTATGGAAACTTGTTTATAGAAGACTGAGTAGAGAAAACACTGAATGCAATATGCATGTGAGACAGAATATTGACCAATAGAAAATCGTTCATATAAATGTTTGTTAAAAGTGTATAAATTTCTAGTTCTTGTTTGGATGTATCAGGGACTTATTTTTAATATTCAGGATAGCCAATGTTTTCTTGTTACTAGATAGTCTGTTGTGTTCAACCAATAAAAACTATTTGCGCGGATGAATATAAAAATGGTGGTGTGTCGTACCAAAGCGACGCCAAGGACTATTTTCATTAGCGTCTGTATGCTCAAGATGATAAGACGTGTGTTTGGTAGCATGTGAACATGGAACTCTCACCAAACTTTTATCCAGTGTAGATTCTACCAAATCATTTAATTGTGAAAGTCTTTGATTAATTAATATGGTGCTGAGAGTGTAAAATAACGAAGTGTTAATGAATAAATATATTGTGATAAAGGAACATTGATTTATGCATTCCATTCTGTTACCACAACCCTGTAGATAGGAATCGCGTCTGCTATCACAGTATTTCATCCTTCAGTAAGAACATTATTCACGCTGCTATGTGTAAAGAATCTTTATAAAAACTGCACCACATGTATACAAAAATTTAACCAAATCTTTAGAGCGGTTTCTGAAATACGGGGAATATATATACAAGAATTGCACTGTAGAAGCGGGAATAAAAAAAAAGTTATTTTTTATGTAAAATCGCTTTTTTTTCGGGAATTACACCTATATAGATGAACTTAAAAAGCAAAACTCTATCTGAACACAAAATTTGATCAAAATCGTTAGAGCCGTTTTCAAGTTGCGCGGAATAAATATATATATATATATACAAGAATTGCTCGTTTAAATATATGATTGTTATGTATGATAGGTGTGCTGTTGTTTTCTTTCCTTTCATAGACATTTTTTTATGAAGTTGGTGCAGTTTTTATAAAGATTATTACATAGCAGCAGGAATAATGTTCTTACTGAAAGATGAAATGCTGCGATGGCAGATGCGATTCCTATTTACAGGGTCGTGGTTACAGAATGGAATGCATAAGTCAATGTTCCTTTATCACAACATATTTATTCATTAACACTTCGTTATTTTACACTCTCAGCACCATATTAATTAATCAACAACTTTCACAATTATGATTTAGTAGAATCTACACTGGATAAAAGTTTGGTGAAAGTTCCATGTTCACACACTACCAAAAAACACGTCCTTTCATCTTGAGCACACAGATGCTAATGAAAATAGTCCTTGGCGTCTCTCTGACGCAACACCGCCATTTTTTTGTATTCATCCGCGCAAATAGTTTTTATTGGTTGAACACAAAGTGACAAGAAAACATTGGCTATCCTGAATATTAAAAATAAGTCCCTGATACACCCAAACAAGAACTAGAAATTTATATACTTTTAAAAAAACATTCACATGAACGATTTTCTATTGGTCAATATTCTGTCTCAAAGTTATGGGCTTTGTTACCATCTGTCCCATAATCCATTTTTTCTAAGAAATTATTAGTGATTCTTTTTAGCTGTATTAATTTCTTTTTTAGTGAGGCACATTTCTTTTGCCATATTTGTATATCTGATATCTTTTTTTGTTTGTTCAGCTGTATTTCTAGCTATATCCCTTTGCTTTCTTAGTTCTTGTAACTGGGGGTTCCAAAAGGGTTTGAAATTTTTTGTTCTTCCACTAGGAATGTTTTTTTTGCAGTTTCTAAGATGGCTTTACAGCAATTTTTGTTCATGTTATCTGGTTGGTCATGCAGCTGTGAGTTTTTTTGTTCTTTAAATTTATGTTCTAATTCAGTTTTATATTTGTTCCAATCTGCTTTTTTGAAGTTCCAATACAGATTCCTGTGATGTTGACTGACATTTGTATTATCTAGTTTTATATCAGCAATTACTGCTCTGTGACCAGAACTTGGGTCTTCTATAACTTTTTTTTTAATTTTTGAAACAATATCTGTTGTAGCTAACAAGATTTCTGGGTTACTCCCTTCTCCAGAATAATGTGTGAAGGTTGTGGGATCTTCTTTATTATAAATCAGTTCAAAGGTTGTGGTTTTCAAAAATTCTTCCACTATCTTCCTTGTAGAATCCACTTTTTCATAACCCAATCATTTGGAATGGGCATTGAAATCCCCAATTATGATTGTTTTATTTAATTGGTCAATAAGTGAGAGATCTGGTTCATTCCTGGGAGGATTGTAGATACTGCATAAATGAAGATGTTTTTTGTTATTGCAAAAATTTAGCTGTATTAATTCAGCTTTATTGGTGTTATTTATTTCTTTAACAATTTGAATGGGGGATTTAATATCCTTTTTGACTCCAACTGATATTCCACTACTTATCTGTCTATTTTTGGGTAGTAAGTATAGTAAAAATCCAGCAAAATTGAAGTATTTAATATTTATTTATGCCAACAAACTTACTGTTGGTGTTTTTAAGCACACAAGCCATGTGTGGGCAAAGTTTGAGAGGTAGAACTGGAACTTAAAAATTCAATGCCACAACTGGGATTTGAACCACAGACCTTGCGCTTACCAGGCAGCTGCTCTAACCATTGAGCTATTGTGACAAACTGCCAGAAGGGCATTAAATTCTCAAACCAGTTCGTATTTCTCCTGGTAAACCACAAAGGCAGTCTCACATCAGAGACAAATTACCCCAATGGTGACTTACTATTGTAAGTACTTTATGTCCCAGGATTAAATAATCTTCAGATGGTAATTATTATTTATTTATGCCAACAAACTTACTGTTGGTATTTTTAAACACACAAGCCATGTGTGGGCAAAGTTTGAGAGGTGGAACTGGAACTTAAAAATCTGATGTGTTGCACTCACATGACTTCCTCTACTCTTGTACTAACCATTCTAACAAACTCTTATTCCTATATCTCCATGTTAGTTAAGATAAACATTCATGCAAATTATCTTATTGCTTATGTCCTTGTAGGTGCAAGAGAGATATTAGAATACAGAAGGCTTTGGGCGACAGTCAAATCTTTTTGACCTTTGAGGTTCCGTTCTCTTTGCTGTTCTGAGCACAACACTCTTTAACATATATATAAATGACCTTCCATCAATAATAAAAACTTTAGAAACCAAAATTGCTTTATTTGCTGACGATGTAGTCATTTGAACTTCAGGCTCTCCAAAAAAACCTGAATTAATTAAAGACAGAATAGAAACAGCCCTAAACAAAGTACATGAATGGAGCTCCAAAAACCTCATGACTATCAATGTGGAAAAAACAAATTATGAATTATTTACACTAAAATACAAACCAGTTAATATTAGCATAAATTATAATGGTAAACCACTCAAAGCAGTTGATGATGCCAAATACTTAGGCATCACTTTCGACAGAAAGCTAAGTTGGAAAAAACATATAACAAACATCTCAGAAAAGGTTGAAAAGAAATTGCAAATCCTGAAAAGGTTAGCTGGTGCTAAATGGGGCTGCTCAATGAGAGTCCTTAACACAACATACAAAATGTATATTAAACCAAACCTCTTGTACTTTTCTGAAGCTTTAATAACAGCAGCAAATGCTAACATCAATAAACTTGAACAAATACAAAATCAGGCTCTTCGCCTAATCACTGGAGCAGTTAAATCCACACCTATTGATGCCATGCTTGCCTTAACACAGACCCCATCAATAACAACAAAAATAGAAGAACAAGCATTGCTCCAACACGAGAAAATGTTACGACTGCCAAACTCTAAATGGACAGAAGAGAACCTCCCCCCTTCAATCCTTAAAACTCATAGTAGTTTCCTAGAAAAGGTAACAGATTAAATCCAAATTGAACATTCCTAACACCAGAGAAAATCTACTTATAAGAGAAAATCCATTGGAATTATTGCAACCTACCTTCAATTTGGAATTAATAGAGGAAATAAGTAAATCAGACACACCAAAAGAAATACAAAAACTTCTAGCTCTGGAAACAATCAATACTAGGTATCCCACAGAAGAATGGCTGCACATATATACTGATGGATCCTCGAAGGAAAACCTTACTGGAGCTGGAGTTACATGTTCACATTTTTCCTTTTATCATTCTGTTGGCAGAGACACAACAAATTATGATGGAGAAATAGAGGCTATATACATTGCTCTCCGACAATTATTAAATCTTCCCTTAAATAAATTTAACAAGGCAGTAATTCTTTCAGATTCTAAAGCTGCAATTCAGGGAATATGTTCAAATACTACAAAGAAGTCAACAAAAATTAGAGAATGCTACAAAATGTTAACACAACTCCAAAAAGTTAATAAGACTGTTCATCTCCAATGGATTCCAGCACACTGTGGAGTCATGGGGAACGAAGCTGCAGACTCACTTGCAAAGAAAGGCACAACAATAAAACAAAAGTCTAAATTCAATTTCTCATATTCCTCAATAAAACGCTAGATCATTAAAAATTTTTGTCATTCATACCTACAAGAAATAGAAACAAATGCCAAAGATAAAAAATGGATTACACTACTTTCCAATCCAGATATAATCCCCCAGAAACCAAGGAAAACAGCTGTTGCAGCCTTCCAACTATTGACAAATCACGACTGCTTAGCAAGTCATCTCTACAGAATAGGTATCTCAGCCTCACCAATATGTGTCCTGTGTAACGATCCAGCAGAAATGAATGAAGAACACTTGAAGACCTGTGAAGCATTAAGATCAGAAGAAACTACAGTTCAAAAGTATTGGAAAGCACGAATGCTGATGGCTTCATTGCCAGATGCAAGGCACTAGAAAACAACAACAACATATAAAAAAATGAACAACGTTGTTGCATTTCGCTAAAGTTCTAAGTTTTCCAAAACTCACACACTTAACAAGGAATATCTCCGGAAATGGTTCACCCTACAAGAAAATTTATTGAGACATAAATTGTGTATTTTGCCAAGATCTACGTTTTTTGTATAGTATGATTTGGTCTATCTCTAACGGTTTACCAGTTATGCAAAAGTCGTCCAGACTAAATACGACTACAGGGACTATAGCCAGAAAATTCAAGACATACATTTCATTTGTCATAAAAATATCTCAAACATATGGCATTTTAATCAAAATCGTTAGAGCCATTTTCAAGAAAATCAAAATTTTCAAAAAATTTTCCATGTAAAGGGTAGTTTAGGGTGGGGCTATTTTCTTCAAAATCTTCGTATCATATCCTTGAGCAACATTAAACTTAAATACGAACTTTGGTTTTTAACTCACTTTTCGTTTTTGAGTTATGCTGTCCACAGACTGACAGACTGACAGACACACAGACACACACACGGACCTTTTTCTAAAAATTCTTTTTTTAGATTCAGGGGGCCTCAAAACATATATTTCCGGTGAAATCTCGACATCAAATTTTTGGGTGGAATACAATACTTCCCCTACTTACCAGTAGAAGAAGTAAAAATTTAATGCCACAACTGGGATTTGAACCACAGAGCTTCCGCTTACCAGGTGGCTGCTCTAACCATTGAGCTATTGTGACAAACTGCCAAAATGGCATTAAATTCTCAAACCAGTTCGTATTTCTCCTGGTAAACCACAAAGGCAGTCTCACATCAGAGACATAAATAAATAATAATTACCATCTGAAGGTTATTTAATCCTGGGACATAAAGTACTTAAAATAGTAAGTCACCATTGGGGTAATTTGTCTCTGATGTGAGACTGCCTTTGTGGTTTACCAGGAGAAATACGAACTGGTTTGAGAATTTAATACCATTCTGGCAGTTTGTCACAATAGCTCAATGGTTAGAGCAGCCGCCTGGTAAGTGCAAGGTCTGTGGTTCAAATCCCAGTTGTGGCATTGAACTTTAAGTTCCAGTTCTACCTCTCAAATTTTGCCCACACATGGCTTGTGTGTTTAAAAATACCAACAGTAAGTTTGTTGGCATAAATAAATAATAATTACCATCTGAAGGTTATTTAATCCTGGGACATAAAGTACTTACAATAGTAAGTCACCATTGGGGTAATTTGTCTCTGATGTGAGACTGCCTTTGTGGTTTACCAGGCGAAATGCAAACTCGTTTGAGAATTTAATGCCATTCTGGCAGTTTGTCACAATAGCTCAATGGTTAGAGCAGCCACGTGGTAAGTGGAAGGTCTGTGGTTCAAATCCCAGTTGTGGCATTGAATTTTAAGTTCCAGTTCTACCTCTCAAACTTTGAAGTATTTAAGTTGATCATTTGTTAGATTTGCTTCTTGTATGAAAAATATATCTGTTATAGTCAAATACAATTTTATTGAATTCTATTCTTTTTGTTTGGGTGAGACCACCTGCATTTCATTGTAAAATTCTGAGGTTAGATCTTTATTAGTATAATGTTTTAGTTCTTGAGAAGTAGTCCCTGCCCGAAGATCCAAAGCAGGACTATTTTAACTCCAGAACATTTTGCCCCTCGAATCATATTGCATAAATATTGAAGACACCTAGCAGTAATACTAACCACTTTTTAGAGAGCACCATATTTTTATGTTTTGGCAGTTATATCTCTCTCTCACGACCCCCAGAATTCTGGAGGACCAGACCATCGTTGGTTTACGGGTCTCACCGACCTGACCAGGAGAGTTATCAAACTAAATTCACCGACATGTTCTCTGATTACCAAACAGAGGATGTATTACATGCCATGACAGGTCAGCATGTTAGGGGTTAAGATTTTATAGAGAAATTAGAGAAATGGAGAGGTTGGAAAAATAAAGACTCCCTAGCCCTTGGGAACCCTAATAGCATCGGGGTAGGAAGAGAACAAGAGATGACCAAGGTAAGGTCAGATAGAAAAGCTACAGTGAGGAGCAAAACACCAGTAAGTGGAAGTAATGTTCTGGTCAGCTTGGGTACCTTGTGGTCGCCATTCACATATCCCCTAGACAGAGACCCCTGAGGTGTATGTATATATATATATATATATATATATATATATATCTTGAATGTATATTTTAAATTTTCTGGCTATAGCCCATGGAGTCCTGTTTCCTCTATATGACTTTTGCATAACTGGTAAACCATAAGAGATAGACCAAATCTTATTCTACAAAAAATGTAGATGTCGCAAAGAGACACAATTTATGTCTCAATAAATTTTTTGTAGAGTGAACCATTTCAGAGATATTCCTTCTTATTTGTGTAAGTTTTTGAGAACTTATACTTCTGTCAAATGGAACATTGCTCTTCATTTTTTTATGTTAACCATACAAAGAGATTGAAATATGGAAGCTTTAAAAGATTTGACTATCGCTTAAAGCCTACTGTACTCCCATATTCCCGTTGCACTTGCAAGAAAATGAGCAATAAGATAATTTCTACAAATGTTTATCTCAACTAATACAAAAAAGACAGAAGATAAACAGAGACCCATTTCAGCACAAGTGAATATTACTGTTACTTGGAGTTCTAAATGATCTTTGGGATGGCTTTCGGGGCTACTCAACATATTCTGTGTCACTGTTCACAGAATATTAAGAAAGAACTTGCACTTCCATTCATATAACTTGCAGATTATTCATAAATTAAGATCTATAGACAGAATCTAAAGTAAAAACAAATTAGAAACTAAAAGCTTCACTTATCTTAGTAATATTCCAAGTTGTTTGCTAACAAGTTTTGAGTTGACTCCAACTCATTCTCAACTCGAAACTTGTTAGCACCAAATAACTTGAAATATTACTAAGATAAGTGAAGCTTTTAGTTTCTAATTTGTTTTTACTTTAGATTCTTGTTGCTTCACTGTTAATAGCTTCATTATTTCCTTATTTATCTATAGACAGAATTAATCAGGTCGAATTTTGTGACCAGTTTTCAATGAAAGTTGATGAATACATCCAAGTGACTAAGGAGTCTGTTGAAGCTCATTTCCACCTAAGTGATTTTGTAAATAAAAAAAAAATGTTTGCTACAGAATCCTAGAAAATCCTCAACAACTACACAAGAGACCTTTACACAGTCAGAAGGTAACTGTAGTGTGCAATCTCTTCACGAAATGTTATTGGCCCCAATTTATCAAAATTGAGTAAGGGTGAACAATCCTGAAACTCACAAGATTTCCCTTGGTGGAGCCAACATGGCTCCAGAAAGAAGGTGCTACAGTACACACAGCCAGAATTTTACAGTAGCTTTGTGTTAACTCTTCAGGAATCAATCCCTAAATATGTATATTGCTCAGCCTCCTCGATACCCAGATTTGTCTGTGTTTAACCACTTTCTATGGGAATATGGGGATATCTGAAGAGCAGGGTATATTCAACTTGTCTACAAAACCTTGAAGAACTGAAGGAAAGAATTAATAGAGAAATTACTGCTATTCCAGTTGAAATACTACAATATTCATTTGACGATTTGCATAGAAGGCTGGGAGAATGTCAAGTGGAATTGGAGGCTATTTGCAGGACATTATAAAAATAAAATAATGGCCTTCATAAAATGAAATGGCATACCATTGACATTAATGTTCTATATTTCTTATTTTCCTTACTTCATGTTTAGCAGGTGTTGTTTTATAGTTTAAAGATTTGGTTCCATTGAGATATAATAGCAGCAATTTTTATGAATACTGAAAGATCTAATGCAATGCTCATTTCCCCTGTAGTGGTCAAAGGGACGTATCCTATGTCCTTTGAACATAAGGATGAAATAAAATAAAAAATGAAAAAATGTAAATCACTGCTGCTTCGGCCATTGCACTGAAGCCACCCTTACCAGATTGTAACCAACTAGAACTGATCACTATCTCCATCACTGAAACTAACTGTTAACTAACATTAACAGAATGTAATGGATTATAATTGATCATTATTACCACTAGTATTACTGTGGCCATTTGTAACACTATTACTTTCATAGCTGAATTCAATTTAGAATTACTTTCTATTATACCATAATGATGACTTGCTTTTCTTTGTAATGCCTTTGCAAAACATATTTTATTTCTCACTAATGCAAGTTCACAGAGATGCTGTACTTAGTATTGTAATGTTTGTAGGTTAAAAAAGCAAATCGCTTAATCATGGCTACCAAGTGCCATGCTATTCGTGATGCACAGATTCGTGAAAGAGATTTTTTAAGGAGACAGCAGGAACAAGAGGATGAGCGTCTAGATCAGATGATGGAAGATGAAAGAAGGCGTGCTTTATTGGTAAGTTAAATGTGTATACGTCATTATACTGTTTAAGGCCATGTTCACTAATAAATGGAAAAAGTGACTTGATCAAATGAATCATTGATAGATGATATTGGTGGTGAAATAATTTCAATATTTATTTGCTGTAACTATTTCCTGTATATTATTTCACAAAGAGATTGCAGATAGTTTGGAAGAAATATCAAGCAGAATACATAATGGAATGAATAAATGAGCATTCATTAGAAACATTAGCATACAAAGTGTGACAAATTTACCAATTCAACATTTTATGATCTCACATAAAACTGAATTAAAATAATTTCCAGACCTTCATCTTTCGGCAGATCCATTATGCTACCTGCCATAAGATTTATATTTCTTGACACATTGACTTACATGTTATTTCTGTAGTTTAGTGATGTCTATTATGTGAATGAATAGGCTTTGCTACCACAACAGAAATATTGGCTTTTTCCCCCTTATTAGTCCTTAATTGATTAATCATATTCTCATTCATTTGTAATTTTATTGAAGCTCATAATTATTTTATTTTCTGTTTAAATGTATGGGCCCAAGTATATCAGAAAGCCTAGACACCAATTAAGATATATTCTCAAGTTTACACAGTGCTATTATTAAACATAAATAAAATGCTGTGGAATCTTGTAGATTTACAAAAAAATTCTATCACACAATGCAGCTGTAAATCCTCCGTACCAATAGATATGCTCACAAAATATAAAATATGCATAGGTTCAAAGAGCACAAAGAGTAATAGACATAAAATTTCTAATGGCCGTTAGGGGCATTTGTAGGATGTGTCTTCGATATCGGTCTCCACCAATTTGAAAGGAGACACATTACCTCCCTCCCTTCTAGTTGAGAGAGGTGGCTATGCCTATTCATAATTAGCTAATGAGTTGACAACACCAGCATAGGTATACTCTATTAGTTCAATACAGAACATAGGTGGCAGTATCAGCCAAGTAAATGAAAGCATGGTGCAATAAGGTACCCCAAAAACGATAAGAAATGAGGTGTCCGTAAGAAGGTAGTTGATTTCTTTCTGTGCTGTCTGTACATACCTTAACTTAGAGCCTCTACACCTGGTTTGGAATGAAAGAGGAACCAAAGGATACCTTCTTGACAGTCTGTATGCACACTTTTTTTATTTTCTTTCTCTCTCTTTTCCTTTCTCTACTATATGCTTACAGTAAGTAGTAGCATTTCTCCCAATAATTTGACAGAGAATTCACCAGAAATACTTATTTTGAGACACCCTGAATCCAAGAAGGCATTTTTAGAATCAGATGTGCATGTGTGCTGGTGTGTGTGTGAACAGCATAACTTAAAAGCAAAAGTTCAGCATCTTCCAAGCTTGTGACATGAAGGTATTCAAGAAAATCCTTCGATTCCACACTATAATTTGCGTGGAAAAACTGAAAATGTTGAAGTTTTTAGAAACAGCTCTAGCAATTTTGATTAAAATACCAAAAGTTTTATATTTTTTCATGTCAAATTAAATGTATATCTTGAATTTTCTGGAAATAACCTCTGAACTTCTTTTACTTATGAGTTACTTTAGCATAACTGGTAAAATGTAATAGACAGACAAAATCTTAACCTAAAAAGGATGTAGATCTTAAGTACACAATTTATGTCAGATAAATCTAATTGTGGAGCTAACTATTTCCGACATAATTCTTGTAATTGGTTTGAATTTTCAGATACAATAGAACTCCAACTAGCTAGATTGCTTAGGGGGAGGGGGGAGTATGACTAATACATACTTCAATAAACCAGTGAGTGTTTTGTATGACAGTGATTACAATACATAATTGTAAGGCAGTATATGTTTCATAATCATTCTTAAATAAATCCATAGCAAATACATTTGTATTGAAAAACAAAAAATTCCAACAAACAATTGAGACAGGAAATATACATTAAAATGCCTCATGGAAAAGATTAATACAGTTATTTATTCTACAAATTGGATTGTTCAGTAAATATATATGTAAATATCTTTTATAATTATCTTCCTTTCTTAGAAGTTTGAAAACAGTGTTGTTATAATCAATTTAATCTAAAAGGTGAGTCAATAAGTTAGTGTTATTAATTGCCTCACCTTTCAGATTAAATCTTTCATAATGTTTAAATTGCCATGATTATATTTTATAATTAAAGTCTCAAAGGTATCAAGATTGATAGGAGACATTCAGGATCAATCATGATGACTTAATCAATGGAACATAAAAGAATCGGCAAAGTAGCCAATTGGCTATCATAGCTATGCAGTAATTACGTAAAATAGTTACCTGCATAGGGCAAATTGAATTTTGATTAAGGTCTGATGCTTCGCTGAATATGGTTGTGCAATATTGTTGGAGAAGAGAACCCATCGGTTTTCTGATATTTAGTAAAGTAACCTCAATACATCATATAGTAGCGTATATGAAAGAATTAAAAAGAAGATATATTCTTTGTGAATGTTATAGGTATGTTAAAAAGAACATAATTTGTTTAAGTGTCTAAACAAATAATAATAAAGTCGGATCCTCAAAAATAAAAACATTATTGCTATTAAAATCAATAACATCACACCAGAATTTGTAGATTTGCACCCATAATGCCCTGTAGATAAAACTGATAGCTCAACAACATAGCTGCAACGTTCCGTCACCATAACAATAAAACCTGTTACACAATGAACACAGTTAACTTGTGCATTATATTCTTCTGTGAACAGCGTGCAGTGACCACAGCATACATGGAAAAGGAGTTAGCACTAAGTACAAAACTGTAAAAAATGCAAACAACATTGTTTTGTAGCCATCTAATCAATATTACAAATTTAGTATTTTTTTCTTTCTGTACTGGTAAGTAGGGGAAGTATTGTATTCCACCCAAAAATTTGATGTCGAGATTTCACCAGAAATATATGTTTTGAGACCCCCTGAATCAAAAAAAAAAAAGCATTTTTATAAAAAGGTCTGTGTGTGTCAGTCTGTGGACAGCATAACTCAAAAACAAAAAGTTGGTTAAAAACCAAAGTTCGTATTTAAGTGTAATGTCTTTCAAGGATGCGACATGAAGATTTTGAAGAAAATAGCCCCACCCTAAACTACCCTTTATATGCAAAATTTTTCAAAAATTTTGACTTTCTTCAAAATGGCTCTAACGATTTTTATTAAAATTTCAAATGTTTGAGTTATTTTTATGACAAATGAAATGTATATCTTGAATTTTCTGGCTGTAGCCCCTGGAGTCGTATTTACTCTGGACGACTTTTGCATTGCTGGTAAACCATTAGAGATAGACCAAACCATACTATACAAAAAATGTAGATCTTGCTAAAATACACAATTTATGTGTATTTATGTTCTTGCAGGGTGAACCATTTCGGAGATATTCCTTGTTATGTGTGTGAGTTTCAGAAAACTTAAAACTTTGGTTTAATGGAACATTGTTGTTCATTTTTTTATATGTTAAGCATGCAAAGAGAACAGGATCTCAAAGCTTTAAAAGATTAGACTATGGCTCAAAGCCTACTGTATTCTAATATTTTCCTTGCACCTACAAGGGAATAAGCAATAATATAAATTGTACAAATGTTTATTTCAACTAACACAAAGATATAAGCATGAGAGTTTGTAAGAATAGTTGGTACAAGAGTAGAGGAAGTCATGTGAGTGCAACACATCAGATTTTTTTAAGGAAATTACCTTTCTTTATGATTTATATGTTTACCTGGATCTGTTCAGTCCTAATTAATATGGATAGTTGGGGTTCTATTATACTTATACTTTTCTCAAATAGCAGGAGAACAAAAAACTTACAAACCAGCTGCATGGTGTTTTGACTGTCCACATCCTTGGTGCTCGTTGCCATCTGCCACTATCATAGAAAGGTGCGCATGAAACCATACAATATTTATAAAACTACTTTTAAAGGCATTACTTACCAACTTTATGAAAGGAGATTCTGAAATTGGCCACTATCATTGTCTATACATATGTTTTTGGCACCTCTTTAGGAAATTATCCGTTACTCGCTGTAGTTTACGTTGAGAAATGCTGGCAATTCCCTGGTGGAAGTGAGTAAAGTGTTCACATTGAAGGTCATCAATATCAACATCTGTTGTGATGCAGGAAAGCCTAATGTAAGTTAGTGTTCCAAATCCTTGACTTACTGGTCATTTATGTGTAACTCTGGCAGAACCTTGCTTGGTTCCATGCTACCATGGGGCAGTCTGACCGATCTACAAATGCTCTGTAAAATCACTTCCATTTGTGAAGCTTTCTGGTAGTGATGACTTTTAGAATTAGAATTAATTTCACAGCATGTGCAGGGTTGGTAGTCTAAGTTGGAGTTATTGTTGACATGTCAAACAAGTTTACTGTTACGGCATATGTTAATTAGTATATAAAGAAAATAATATTTATTCTTAACTTTAATTGTTACACTGTTGTTGCATCAAGCAAATGTTTGAATCATTTCAGCTGTACAATGTCAATAATGTTACTTAAATCTTAACTTTAATTGTTAATTACTATTTATTCTCATTTTTAAAGGAACAAAAACATAGGCCGGCATAGAAAAGAAGAAAATATAAATATATTAAATAATTAAGCAAAGAAACAAATACTTATTTTTATATAAGGTTGTGCAAAACATAATATTTATTATTTTAAGTATAGCAATGTACATGTTTCAATTAATAAAGATTCTCCTTTCTCTTGTTTCCACATACAGAGGCAGACAGAAGTATTTGGAAAACTGTAAGCGAATGGTTTACATAGTGGCCATAATTGGATGATTGCAATAGACTGCCTAATATTTGCTCTATCATCATATCCTGCACAATGACAGTGTAAGGGGTAGTGATGCGCCTCCTATAGTCTCTCCTACCCAATTCCCATCCTCATCCTGCCCGTGGTGCACCCTGCTTTTAACAGATGAGGCTCTGGGGACCGAATCACAGCAGTATAACTGTTTCATCTAAAATGGAGGAAATGCCATTTACATATGTGCTGGCCTATCACAGCACAACAGCGTCCCTCAGAGGCACATGAGGGGAAGGTCAGTGAATCTAAATACCACCTATTCAGTCCTCCCGGCTAGGTCCGATGGACCCGTTGACCAACGATAAGTGTGGTCCCCCTTGCAAAATGGGGGTTTAAGTCTGGTGATGTAACTGCCACATTGTAAAACTGGTGCCCGTTAAGAAAACAGTTACATGAAAGCCACATACATGAGTATGAGTCCTAAAGATAAACATTCCGGAGTTAAAACTGTCCCCCAATCGGATCTCCTGGTGGGAACATCTTTAGGCAAATTTCATCACAATTCCAATACTTTAAGAATTCTACAATGGAATGCAGGAGGCATGTCCCAGCCTAAAAAAGCAAGAGCTAATTAAAATACTAAAAGACCAAGATATAGATGTCTTCACAGTACAAGAAGCCAATATATCAGAAGAACAGGAAATATACTTTGAAATGGATCAGTACACTACACATATACTTCCAAAGGCTTGTCAAATAGCAAGTGGTATTCCTACAGGAATTAAAAGAAATATGAAAGCTACTATCAAAATCCAAAAAACAATGGAAGAACAAGATAAGTCAGAAATAGTTAAAATTGAAGTATGGAAAAGTAACTACCACTATAGAATTTACAGTATCTACAATCCTCCAGACAATACCCTAGATCCAAATTCTATTCCCATAGAACCCAAAAGTGTTTTAATAGGTGATTTTAATGCACACTCCCCTAGGTGGGGCTACAGAGATATAAATTCAGCAGGAAGAGTCATAGAAAACCTATTAAACTCATCAACAATGGAATTAATATTTAATCCAAATGATCCACCCACTTACTTTCATTATAATGGTTCAGGTACAAATCCTGATCTTCTGATGGTGTCATCTGACATAATTGACAATACAAAAAGAGAAATAATAGAAGACCAGGTTCAGGCCACAGAATCACCATAAACTCCATAAGAGGTCTAATAAATAAAAGTAACAAATCAAAAATTAAAACTTCTTGGAATTTTAAAAAAGCAGATTGGTCCAGTTTCCAAAATGAGATAGAAGGGAAGTGTAATATACTGTTAGAATCAGAGTTCAAGTCAACAGATGAAATTAAATAAAAAAATTTGTGAAATATTATTGACAGCAGCCAAAACACATATCCCCAAAGGAAGGTTAAAGAAATATAGCTACTTTTGGTCTCCATCTTATCTAAGTTAAAACACGAAAGAAATATAGCAAGAGTCAAAGCCGAAAGAACCAAGTGTCCAGAAGATGTACAAAACTGGAGAATAAAAGCAGCCATTTTTAAGAAAGAATTAATTACAGCAAAGAAGGTCAGTTTCACAAATTTTGTAGAACATATGGACTATAGGAAAGATGGAAATAAAATATACAAATTCCTTAATAAAACAAAATTACCAAAAAATACAACTGAACCATTACAACATAATAACAAAAGCTTAACTACTCGTACAAATAGGGAAATAGCAGAATCTCTTAACAAGTTTTATGCTCAGTCACAAAGAATACCCCAAGCATATAAAAAACAAGATAAAGCTATCCAAAAAACTATCAGAGAAACTAATAAGCCAAAAGATATATGAAATGATATTTTTATTCAGGATTTTAACGAAACAGAACTGGATTTAGCAATAGAACAATTACAGAACAAAAAATCTCCAGGACCTGACAAGATCCACCCAGAGTTTATTAAACACCTTGGCAAGAAAGGAAAAGAAATCCTACTTAAACTGTATAACACGTGTTAGAGAATGACTGTACCTTCCGACTGGAAAAAAGCCATTATCATCCTGATTTTAAAGAAAAACAAACCCTCAAACAATATTAATACTTTCAGACCAATATCTTTGACCACTGTTATTGCAAAAGTGATGGAAAGAGTGGTGGCAATCTAGACTTAACTGGTTCCTAGAATATTACAACTTAATTAATAGTTCACAGACTGGCCTCAGACAGAATCATAGTACAAGTAAAAATGTACTCCTACTAAGCCAAGACATTAAGGAAGCTTTCAATAGAAAGGAGGATACCTTAGCTGTATTCATTGATTTTAAATCAGCCTATGACTCAGTCTGGAGAAACAAATTAATTGAGAAGTTGCAATCAATAGGTGTGAAAATTAACATGCTTAAATGGATAACTCAGTTTATTTCACAAAGATTTTGTGTCACAAAATATAATACATACATTTCCAAATATAAACAAACACACCGAGGACTTCCACAAGGTGCTGTTCTGAGCACTACACTCTTTAACATATATATAAATGACCTTTCATCAATAATAAAAACTTTAGAAACCAAAATTGCTTTATTTGCTGACGATGTATCATTTGAACTTCAGGCTCTCCAAAAAAACCTGAATTAATTAAAGACAGAATAGAAACAGCCCTAAACAAAGTACATGAGTGGAGCTCCAAAAACCTCATGACTATCAATGTGGAAAAAACAAATTATGAATTATTTACACTAAAATACAAACCAGTTAATATTAACATAAACTATAATGGTAAACCACTCAAAGCAGTTGATGATGCCAAATACTTAGGCATCACTTTCGACAGAAAGCTAAGTTGGAAAAAACATAACAAATATCTCATAAAAGGTTGAAAAGAAACTGCAAATCCTGAAAAGGTTAGCTGGTGCTAAATGGGGCTGCTCAATGAGAGTCCTTAACACAACATACAAAATGTATGTTAAACCAAACCTCTTGTACTGTTCTGAAGCTTTAATAACAGCAGCAAATGCTAACATCAATAAGCTTGAACAAATACAAAATCAGGCTCTTTGCCTAATCACTGGAGCAGTTAAATCCACACCTATTGATGCCATGCTTGCCTTAACTCGGACCCCATCAATAACAACAAAAATAGAAGAACAAGCATTGCTCCAACACAAGAAAATGTTATGACTGCCAAACTCAAAATGGACAGAAGAGAACCTCCCCCCTTCAATCGTTAAAACTCATGGTAGTTTCCTAGAAAAGGTAACACAGATTAAATCCAAATTGAACATTCCTAACACCAGAGAAAATCTACTTATAAGAGAAAATCCATTGGAATTATTGCAACCTACCTTCAATTTGGAATTAATAGAGGAAATAAGTAAATCAGACACACCAAAAGAAATACAAAAACTTCTAGCTCTGGAAACAATCAATACTAGATATCCCACAGAAGAATGGCTGCACATATATACTGATGGATCCTCCACGGAAAACCTTACTGGAGCTGGAGTTATGTGCTCACATTTTTCCTTTTATCATTCTGTTGGCAGAGACACAACAAATTATGATAGAGAAATAGAGGCTATATACATTGCTCTCCGACAATTATTAAATCTTCCCTTAAATAAATTTAACAAGGCAGAAATTCTTTCGGATTCTAAAGCTGCAATTCAGGGAATATGTTCAAATACTACAAAGAAGTCAACAAAAATTAGAGAATGCTACAAAATGTTAACACAACTCCAAAAAGTCAATAAGACTGTTCATCTCCAATGGATTCCAGCACACTGTGGAATCATAGGGAATGAAGCTCCAGACTCACTTGCAAAGAAAGGCACAACAACAAAACAAAAGTCTAAATTCAATTTCTCATATTCCTCAATAAAATGCTTGATCATTAAAAAATTTTCTCATTCATACCTACAAGAAATAGAAACAAATGCCAAAGATAAAAAATGGATTACACTACTTTCCAACCCAGATATAATCCCCCAGAGACCAAGGAAAACAGCGGGTGCAGCCTTCCGACTACTGACAAATCACGACTGCTTAGCAAGTCATCTCTATAGAATAGGTATCTCAGCTTCACCAATATGTGTCCTGTGTAACGATCCAGCAGAAATTTAACGAAGACCACTTGAAGACCTGTGAAGCATTAAGATCAGAAGAAACTACAGTTCGAAAGTATTGGAAAGCACGAATGCTAATGGCTTCATTGCCAGATGTAAGGCACTAGAAAACAAAAACAACATAAACAGTATCTCTTTATATTAAAGGACTGTGAGTGGTTTATTGACACAACTACCATTCCCCATTAGATAAAAGTATTCATAAATGCGCTATGCACAAGGAAAGCGAATGGTAAACAGTATGCTTATTATTCTTATAATGCTTAGTTGCTTTCTTCCATGTATGGTGAAGAGACTGCCTAATATTTGCTCTATTGTCATATTCTGTTCAGTGACAGTATCTCTTTATATTAAAAGACTGTGAGTGGTTTACTTATGCAACTACCTTTCCCCATTAGATAAAAGTATTCGTAAATATGCTACGCACAAGGAAAGCAAGGCTGGCCCCTTGGTGCAGTTGGTAGAGTACCTGCCTGCTGTGCTAGGGTCCTGGGTTCGATTCCCGGAAGGAGGATAGGAATTTTTCTCCAGCCAAGATTATTCCTTATCCTTCCCTGAGTCTGGAAGTATGAATGAAAGTGTGAATGTGTGTGTGAATTCAAAGTATAAAAACTCCAAAGCCCAAAAACCCACTGTTAAATGAGTAACACCATTTGCCAATAGGCAAGGCTGCCAATATGACCTTTGCAGTTAAAGGCAGGATATAAATGGAACAATATAAAAAAAAAGAAAAGGAAAGCAAATGGTAAACAGTATGCTTAGTGTTCTTATCATGTTTAGTTGCTATCTTCCATGTGTGGTGAAGGGATCAGTGTTCAAAACCTTTGGTTTACCCAACTTCTTCCTACCAAGGGCAAACATAGGCCGCAAAGCAAAGGAAACCACTGTCGAGGAGCGACAAATTATAATTATTATTTATTTATGCCAACAAACTTACTGTTGGTGTTTTTAAACACACAAGCCAAGTGTGGGCAAAGTTTGAGAAGCAGAAGGTCTGTGGTTCAAATCCCAGTTGAATTTTTAAGTTCCAGTTCTACCTCTCAAAAATTATAATAAATTTGCACACAGAAGTGAAAACCTATGCAGAGATAGGAAGAATGGTGAACAGAAGTCATCCAACCATTTTTAGTGTAGTTCAGCGCTACAAGCAGCAGCAGATGCTTGCCAATTTACCCAGAAATGGAAGACCACCCAAACTTACTAGCACGGACAGAAGAGCTGTGATTAATATGTTGAACAAAACTCCAAGAGTTGCAGCACCTGAAATTGCAGCCCAGCGAAGGAATCAATTGGTAAAGAAGTTCATCCATGCACAATCACCAGAGTGCTGAATAGTGCTGGTTACCATGCAAGGGTGCCAAGGAAGAAGCCATATGTGTGTAAAATAAATCAGAAAAAGAGGAAGGAATTTGCCAAAACATATCTGTCGCGAAGTGTAGAGTTCTGGGATAATGTTCTGTGATCCGATGAAAGTAAATTTAATATTTACCGCAATGATGGTAGAATCTTAGTCTGGAGGAAACCAAACACTGAATGGGATCCAAAATATGGTGGGCACAGTGAAACATGGTGGAGGCAATGTAATGGCATGGGGTTGCATGATATCTGCAGGTGTAGGGGATTTTGTTTTTATAGATGATACCATGAATAAGTATGCTTATTTATGTATCTTTAAAGAACATTTGGAAAACAGTGCTCAGAAATTAGGATTGCAGGGAAATTTTTATTTCCAGCAAGATAATGACCCCAAGCACACGGCACAAGTAGTTCAATTATGGCTTCTCTACTACGTTCCACGTCTCCTGCATACACCACTGCAATCTCCAGAGCTCAACCCAATAGAAAATATTTGGAATGAGCTAGAAGAGCGAGTCAGACGAAGACATATTACAAGCAAAATCCAGCTGATGGAAATGCTCTTAGAGGAATGGAATAACATCAGAGCCAATGTGACAACAAAGCATGTGCGGTCAATGCCTAAAAGGCTATCAGTTGTTCTCTTGCGAAAGGGTCAAATGACAAGGTATTAAAATCTGAATACTTTTGTGCAGTTCAAGTTAAATTTTTCCCTACGTTTTTCTTTAGAATACGTATTTTGGTTTGTTTTTTATTGTATATATTTCTTTATATTAAAGAGTGAAATACACTGCTTCAGTTAGTAGCTCAGTATGTTTTATTCATGTTCATTGTAATCACATTCTTGATACTAATAACCTCATCTGAATATTTATGTCCGCCTCTGTATAAAGGAATAGAATATGTAATTACATAAGAATCTGGGCTCTAGTGACCACTATAGCTGTGGTGATAGCTTCCCTAAAGTGCCTACATATACAATGTGCATAAAAATCTTTCCTATTTAATGGTGTTTTACAGGCAGATGAAAAAGAACAAGAGAAGAAGAGGCTAGAAAAAGAAAATTATGTGAAACTGATCACTGAGCAGATAAAACAAAATGAGACAGAACATGTTCTGGAAATGGAACGAAAAGATGAGGAAGCTCGGTTGATAAATGAAGCCAATTATCAAATTAAAATTGAAGAATTTGACAAATACAAGCAAAAACTAGACGAACAAGCAAAAATGCGTGAGATGTTTGATGAAATCAATAGAAAAATTCTAGAAATGCATGAAAAAGAACATCAAGAGAAAGTACTAGAGGATCTTAAGGTAAGTAATATTGTTCCTTATTAACATTTTATTTATTTAAAGGAGAGCTTACTTGAAAATGAAGATAATAATGTATGTGCACTTATAAATATAATCTGTAAAATAATAACTACCTGAACCATCCAAAAGTTTATCCTTTTCAATGTTTCTTTTTTGCCACTATTGATATTGTAACAATATTCACTTTTCGGTTACTTTATTTCCTTTATTTTACACCCAGCTATGGCCTTTTTCAACACAAATTTCACAAATACACTTATTTAAACTCTTTTCTGTACATCAATAAAAATTGATAGCCTTTTCAAACTCTGAAAAGTTACTCTGCCTCCTTGGCAACGTTGTCTCAGCCAAGGAGCATCTAATTTATGGGATGCTTTCTACATGGAAGCTCGACGTTCAATGTCACAATATCATTTTGTGTTAAACAGCCCAGTTTATATACAAAGAAATATTAACATCTAATCACTCTCAATAAGTATTTGCACAACAAGCACATGTCCTCTTTTGTCTTGTAGGCAATTTCCAACATAGAAACTATATGGTGGTACCTAGGCAAAAATAAAGAAAAATTAGAATTTCTTGAAGAGAAGAGAGTGTAGAGGAATAGTAATTTAAGTACAATTGTACTAGTTAATAAGGTGCTAACCATATTAAAGTATTATCTTTAATATAGCAAGCTGGAGTTAAGACCTGGAATTCTAGCTTTTGACTTTGATTGGGTTGTAAGTGTTGGACAATTGAGTTTTGCAATATGATTTCTTTCACAAATAATATAAATAAAAGCTGATTATTTACTCATTTTTAATGACAGTTACATTAATCAAGACAAAATAATGGTTCCTCTGAATAAACTTAAAGTTTATTGAGAAATGTTAAAGGAAATAAAATTCAGAGAGTGAAAACCTAGCATTTAAATTTGGGAAATAAATTGTAGCTTAGATGAAATTTACATTAAAAAGCTACATGTGGGCATAAGCATAAATAGCAGCTTAGAAGTATTAAACACAAACAAATGGATACATCAGATCATTTCTGGTCATCCAATCATATAGTAAAATTATTAAAGGAACTAAATGGACCTATGGAATTAATGACATAGCAGAAAAGCATATAGAACAAAGCTTTTGTCTGAATATACAAGACATTTCCATGCAAAGGCGTTATAATAAATGCATTCTACATTGTCTAAACTTTGTAATTTCATGTTTTTCACATTTGGAGACCAAGAGGATCAATGATTTCATTGTCAGAAATCCAGCATTAGCTAACAACTACTGGGTGGTCAGTATTTCAGTTTCTTTACCCAGAAGTCCTGAGTTCAATTTCCAGCTGGGGTGGGAGAATATTTTAAAAGTTTCTTTAGTTAGGATCATTCTCTACCCTCTACAAAGTGACTGTGAGTGTTGAAATTGAGGTGTTTCATAACAAAATGGTTAAAATAAATAAATAAAAGATTGCAGTCAACAAAATATTAATACCAGTAAAGCTATATACAATGTCATTCTAGCAGGTTGTCACAGTAGCTTAACGGTTAGAGCACCCACCAAGTAAGCGGAGGGTCTGTGGTTCAAATCCAAGCTGTGGCATTGAATTTTTAAGTTCCAGTTGTACCTCTCAAACATTGCCCACACATAACTTGTGTGTTTAAAAACACCAACAGTAAGTTTGTTGGCATAAATAAATAATAACTATATACTTACTTTTGCTAACTATATATCGAGGTTTGGAATAAAGAGGCTAGAATGGTATATGCCTGATCTAGAACACTTGTAATGAATTTAAGTGGCTTAAAGGAAAAAGATGGATGGAAAATGTAACAAATATAGATTACTGTACACCACTTGGCAGTATCTTTTGAAATTTTCAGACAAACATTATTGAAGGCAGTGAAATATTTAAGAAAAATAAGACTAAACTGGATTAAAGGAAATAATGTACAAATTGTAGAGAATATTTTAAAAGATATCAATGTATAATAGAGTAACTGGTATGTAGGATACTTTTCCAAAATATATATACATACATAGTGTTAAATATAATGAGGAAGGGGTAAAATTCACTTCTACAATTATTTATTTATGCCAACAAACTTACTGTTGTTGTTTTTAAACACACAAACCGTGTGTAGGCAATGTTTGAGAGGTACAACTGAAACTTAAAAATTCAATGCCACAGCTGGAGTCTGAACCACAGACCGAACTGGTTTGAGAATTCAATGTCGTTCTGGCAGGTTGTCACAGTAGCTAAATGGTTAGAGCACCCACCTGGTAAGTGGAGGGTCTGTGGTTCGAATCCTGGCTGTGGCATTGAATTTTTAAGTTCCAGTTCTACCTCTCATTGTCCACACACGGCTTGTGTGTTTAAAAACACCAACAGTAATTTTGTTGGCATAAATAAATAATATTACCATCTGAAGGTTATTTAATCCCAGAACATAAAGTACTTGCAATTGTAAGTCACCAATGGGGCAATTTTGTAAGTTTAATATAGTTTTTTAATCTTAATAAATTCATTATTTATTCATGAATTCATCCACATACCAAATACATATTATTATATTTGTAGAATTTTCTTGGCTGTTATGGTTTATTTGGTTACTTATGTGTGCTCATAATTAGTAAAGGCATTGAGTAACTGATGAATGGCCTATGGTTTTCAGATACAAGACTTTATACAAAGGAAAGCAGAACGTGAAGAAGCTTGGGAAAAAGAAATGCTGGAAATTAAAAAGGCAAAGGATAGGGAAATAAGTAGACTGCAAGCATTACAGAAAGGACAATCAGATTTGAAGGTAAGAAACGTTGATCAATTTTATGCAATTCTAACATTATAAATAAGTTGTTTATAATGGTTAAAATCAATCTTTTATAGCATTCATCCCATAATAGTTACTTTGAAATAATAACTTGACCCTAGAGTTTACTTCCTGGCCTGTAACTTGTTACACCTTGAGCCTTATTATGTCCCTGACCTATAACCCATTATTTTCGTAGAAGGATTTGAAGGTATTATTATGAACCTGGATTGCTGTTGGAGGCAATTTTACTTTAATTTACACTTTTTAAATACACTGAGTGCATGAGGACTCTTGGCCTGACCAAGTAAACACAAGATGTAATAGAAGTTTGCAAGAAGTTCGCAGAGCACTACTCCCACCTAGGCCTCACTCTGCCAACCTCGAATGGGATCCACCCAACAGCAAAGGCACTACTTTTCTGCCTTATTTCAAAACTGTCACGGATAGAATAGGATGCCTACTCAAGTGCCACAACATCAAGACTATCTTCAAACCTACCAGACAGATTAATACCTTGCTTCAGTCGGCCAAAGATCTCAGGGACCCGCTCGCTTCGGCTGGTGCTTACCAGATTCCGTATTCCTGCAGTGCAGTGTACATAGGTACCACCCAACACAACATCAACACGCAACTTACAAAACACAAGAGGTGCTGCCGGCTGGGACATACAGACAAGTCAGCAGTCGCAGAACCTGCAATATGGGTTGACAGCGAACACATAATAAAGTATAAGGAGACTACTGTTCTTTCATCTATGCCATACTACCATGCCAGACTACAACGTGAAGAAAAACACCCCAATAATTTTAACAGGAAGGAAGAAACTCTAAAATTGAACAAAACCTGGCATCCGATACTCGAACATAAAAAAGAAGCATTAATGCAGAGAAATCACGTAAACCATTCAGGAATCAGAGCAGAGAAGCCCCGCCCATCTAATGCACACCTCCCGCTCAAACCCAGCCAATCCCCTGTGAGCAACCCACATATAAATATGACACCTCCAGTCATAAACGATTCTGTTGTAACCGAACTTTCGCTGAGAAGACTCAGACCACACCACCGATGATGTCCACTGCAGGTGTGGACGAAACTTCTGGACGTCAAAACTCCAGCAGACCATGGCTTTTAAGCCCAGAAGAAATCTCTAGCCTTAATTTTTTTTTTTTTTTTATTTTTCAACATAAACTTAGTCCAATGACTTTTGTAACTTTTAATATCCTCAGTAAAATGAGATTCATCCAGCAAAATAAGTGTCTTATCACTTGATGTGAATCTTTGTTGACCCAGTCATTTCCTCAATTTTAGAATTCCTGGGAGTCAACTCTGGCAAAAATTGTGGGTATGGAAGAACTTGGAAGTAAAGGTAATGCAATTTTGCTGCAGCTATCCCAGACATGCATGAAGGCTCAAGAACTTTCTTTTTCACAAAATGGGAATGTTTAGCCTGAATAGCATTCTTCAATTGGTACAGTAATGAGGTATATTATTGTGACACCAGATGCAGGTGTCTGCCTCAAAGACTCAAGAAAAAAATTATTTTGTTCTTTAACGACGCTGTCAATTGCCAGGATCACATCAGCGTTGCCGGTGTGCCGGAATTTTGTCCTGCAGGAGTTCTTTAATATGCCAGTAAATCTACTGACATGGAGCTGTCATTTTTAAGCACACTTAAAAACCATTGGTCTGGGCCGGATTTGAACCCGCAACCTTAGGATCAGTAGGCCAGCGTCTAACCAACTGAGCCACCCAGACTGACTCAAAGACTCAAGGTCAAGCTACCTCACATCACTACTTGTGAGTATGTGACCTAACAATGCAGCAGTCAGAACAAAGATGACAATGAGTTCGACAGAACAAAGGGTTTATAGAGTTCATGAGACCTCCAGCTTCTGGGTTATTTTGTGAAAGGTTCAAGAAAAGGCAAATTTCAAGAAAAATCCATGCTACATCATTCTTGCTTCTATAAGGAGGTGAGAGGACAAGAGAGAGTGTTATAAGTGATGGTCTTTGGAAAGCCTGTAAAGAGGGGTGGGAACTTCTGGGCATGGCTGCACTCGTAAGAGGCTTCTCTAGTAGAAACTGAGGTGCCGAGCGATTCCTTGGATGAGGGAACAACAAATAGAGCATGGGTGGTGATGGAGACATTGGTTTTTCACAAGGTGGGAACAAAGTCAAACTTTAATCAGAGATAGGAAACCACCCTCCGTACATAAATCTATATTAATATTATAAGGAGAGGAAATTTGTGTGTGTATGTGCATGCATGCATAGCACGGGCATGCATGCATGCATACGTGCATGTGTGTGTGCATATCTATATGTAGGGCAAGCTCTATAACCATGCACATGATTTTGATAATTCTTTCACTCTTGCCAAGCCCTATTCATTCTGATGAACCACCATCTGATTTCATGTTATTAATTACTAAAAGATTAAAAAGACTTACAAAGCCCTTGTTGCTTGACAAAGAAAGGTTAGATTGTCTAACTATGATTTTTTTATACTCTTATTTTTCTTAGGCAGATCTGGATGAGATGAATGCAAAGAGGGTCCAGAATGAAGTAGAACGTCAATGGAGGCTGAAGGAAAAAGAAGCAGCGAGGAAAAAACTAATAGCACAAGAAGCTTTAAAGAAAGCCCGTGAATTGCAGGTATAGTCTTAAATGTGTCTTAACTTAAAATATTTATCTTTTTTGTCATAAATTCCTTATTTTATTTCTTTTTATTTAAAAACAGACTAATTGTTCATATTCGTAATCTTTATTCAATTGTCATTTGATGTTGAATAATGTTGAGCATTTGGCAATGGAGTGATTAGCTCTCTCGCTCTCCAATATTTTCCAGATATTGCATGTTTGGATGAAAGAGTTAGACGTTTTTTAAGGTGGTTCTGATTGATCTCTTCTTGTATAGGATGCAAAAGATAAATTGGCGAAGAAGCAATTCCAATTTTGTGCAGGTGCTTTGACAGTCATGATCAGTGATTAAACAGTACTTTTCCTTGGATGCTCAGCAATTTTAAATAAGCTTTAGTTGAGGCACTCCCATTTTTATTTCTTGAAGCTTTTTTAAATAATTTGTCAATATATTTTTAAATTCTGGATTGATTAATATTTTTTTCTGTTAGGAAATGACATAGGTTTCTGTATATTACACTCTTTTTACTTTCTGTACTATGCATAGTAAGTAGCAAAATTATTGTATCCACCCAAAAATTCAATGATGAGATTTAATCGGAAATATATGTTTTGAGGCCCCCTGAATCCAAAGAAAACAAAGTATTTTTAGAGAAAGGTGTGTGTGTCAGTATGCTTGTGAATAACATAACTCAAAAACAAAAAGTCAGTTAAGAACCAAAGTTGGTCTTTAAGTTTAATATCTTTCAAGGATGTGACACAAAGATTAAGAAAATTACTCCACCCTAAACTACCCTTTATGTAGAATATTTTTTTAAAATTTTAATTTTTTACAAAATGGCTCTTAACGATTTTGATTAAAATTCCATTTATAATGGTATTAGACAATGGATTGGCTGAGGAGGTCAAGTAGCATGGCCTCCCCATTTACTGATCCTCAGTCCAGTAGATTTCTGACTATGGGAACATTTAAAGATATAGGTGTGTGTCAAACCTATTAAAAATGTGCATACATTGCACATTTTTCTAAAATGGCTCATATCTCAACAAGTATTTGTTTCCAGACATATATTTATAGGAGCATTTATTCTAGTTTTGACCAATCCCAACTCCAGTTGCAATATTGGACACCTTTTTTTAATCATTCTGTATATTGGAGTGTACATATATACTGAATTTATTTTAAAAGATTATTAATATTGGGAAAATTTGTTGGGTTGACAGGCCTAGGCCCTTCACAGGTTCTAGCACTAAAGGAACATTCATATTATTTGAATCATTAACACTATCCTTAGTAGACAAGTAGACAAAATAACAATGACACATCTGAAGAGGATATCACTTAAGTCACATGTAATAGGATATGTTGTTTGTTAGGGACACAATGTTAACTTTAAATTATTCATAGGTGCTTTTGAAATTCCAAGTTGCCAGTACATTTTAAAGTTATTCGATGTATAGAATTTGCTCTACCAGTTGAAGTCAACTTTTATACAAATGCTTCAGTAAGAGATTTCTTTCCTAAGCTACGTAAGGATTTCTTTTTATTATCTCCACAGCAGTCCTTTTATAACAACCTTCTACTCTTGATTTCTACTGCTATACATCCTGTTTTCCTTCTTCTTGCCATTTTACTTCATGAAATATGTGCTAAGTACAAAGATGGTGACACCATGGCCAAGCAGTTAGAAGCTTGCCACTCATCAAGTGAAGCTATAATATTGCTTCCTAGTTATTACCTCGCCATTTGAAGCTGAAGTCGTTGGTGACGTGATGTTGTTGGTCACGTTGATGTAGTTTGGTGTGTTGTCTCCGGCTAGCTGAGCATGATCTCTTTATCTCGGGTTTGTGTGAGTGTAAAGGACAACCCAAGAACAACTTTGCAGATCATTTATTGCATATTAAATATTTTCGGGAGATATGCCGATTCTATATGTGTATCTGTAGAAGCATCGCAATCACATCTGCGCAGCACGAACTGCACGAACTCCCGTACTGCTCTCTGGTTGAGTACTGACTAGCCGCTTCTCTCTTACCCACGCCAAGAAGACCGTTCGCTTCCAATTTGAATGTCATGACGTCATCCAAGAAAGCCTCGTATCCAAAATGTTATTTCCTTTTCCCGCAATTTAGAAATGTCCCTTTCTATTATAACATGTTCTTTTATGAATTTTGAATATATAATTACCTTTTTAGGATTAAATGATGTTTACTTTATATTTTATTAAATATATCGCGCGACTTTTAAGGTTGGTAGAACTGACTTTCGAACGTGTATTTTAAACTATGTGGTATGACGTCATGACTCGTTAATTTCAAACCAATAATGCGTTTATACTACAAATTTAACGACTATCATTTACTCATATCTTGCTCACCTTACAACACTTGCTACTCTATTATCTATTTATGTTATTACTCAATATTTATCGCAAATCTCATATCCGGCAATTAAATTAAAACGTATCTTTTTCAAAAGCCCATTCGATCGGAAATCTAAATTTCGGTATCAAATGCCCCCATTTATGTTATTTTATTATTTCATAATAAAATAATGTAAATGTCTTGCCCGAAAGAAAAAACTAAAATTACTCCTGTATTTTGAATAATCGGCAACACTCCCCTTGTATACAATTTTCAATTACACTGTTTTTGAAATTGGTTATTAACACATTTTCTCATTAATCTTTTTAACATGACAAACAATTATACACTTGACTTAACATTAATCCTTAAATACTAATTACAATATGTTATGGTTTCTTCTATGAAGCTTCTATATAAAGGTTAAATTTCAAGAGTCTTTCTTTATACTTCCTTCTTTTAGTTCATGTTTGCTCACTTCGCTCTCACTATCACTTGCACTGTGATTTTTCACTTTTGTTATTGTAACACATATCTGTACTAGATCCTTTAAGCACTAAAATGTACATATATTTTTATATAAATCCATTGCACTCTTTAGACAAGTTCTTTCTTTGTCTTTCTGTGATAACTATCTATACATCTAAATATTTTAACAAATGTTTTACAAAGTAAATATTCTGTTTTCTCTCTATGCGGAGATGAACAATTTAACAATCTTTCTGAAGCTGTTATTGTGAGCTCTATACAATATATTTTTTTAAGCTCTTTGTAGTAGATAGCAATTCACATTCTGCATTTTTCATGAATATGTAAGTACCTGACCAATATATGATTTTCAAGTAAGCTAACATTTACATTTTATCTCCAAGCTGTTTGGGCGCCAATAGACAAATGACACTTCCAATTTTTCTTTTACATTAAATCAAGGTTCCAAGGCACCACACGGTTTCTTGTATGGTCGAAGGAGTTGTTTATGCCATCTTCCCAGACATTTTTCATTTTTAACATCTTTTAATTCATAGGTATGATAACCAAATTTTGATATAATTTCTGCAGGACCTTTATATAACAATTCCATCCTTTTGTTCCTACCTCTCAAGGCACTTGATAACTTATGGTCTTTACCTAGTACCCAATCGCCTATCTTAGGTTCCCATTTATGTTTTCTACTCTTTTTCTTTAATTTTCGCTTCTCTGCCTTTTTCTTGATTCGTTCAAAAGCAATTTTCGCTCTTTCTTCCTCACTTAACTGAATGTCATTAATTTTCAGTGTTTTTTTTGGTTCCCCTATCAATATTGGTTCTGGTTCAATTCCTAACATTAATTTTATTGGTGCAAACCCAGTAGTTACATTAATGGTGTGATTGATAATCTTTTCTATCAATGGACAATATTTCACCCAATCCTTGTGATTATGATGTGTAAGTACACGTAAATAAATTCCTATATGTCGGAGGACACGTTCTGTTGGATTCCCTGATGGAAAGTATGATGAACAATAATTTAGTTTTCTCGAGTCTAATGTCACCCTAATCTTTCCATTGGCCTTAATTACAATACATAGGGGATTCACAAATTCTGAATTCGAAATCTCAATAACCTCATCTTCTAACATTGACTTTCTAACTGCATCTACCTCTTCTCTTATCGTACTAGGGATAGCTCTCGCTTTATGTGTAAAAGGTTTGATGGGTATCATCTCAAACGAATGAGTATAAATATTACATTTACCAGGTTTCTCAGAGAATACTTCTTTATTTCGGATTAATATTTCAAACAGTTTATCCCTCTGTTGTTCATTTAGTTGATCAGCCTGAGTTACTTTTTTCCTCAACAATTCTTCTAAGTCTTCACTACTCTCCCTATCATAGTACCTAGTTGCATCAGAAACCCTCAAATTGTCTATGAAATCATTTTTATCCCATTCTACATTTTCTTTATTATCGACAATGTACTCTTTGACATTTACTTCAGTTAATTCCATAGCTCCTACTTTAACATATTCTACAAAGAATGTATCCCCTTGGATTTCTTCTTCCTCTTTTTCTCGTACAATAGTTTCTGAACTACTATCTTCCACAAAAGGCACTATAATGGTCTCATCTTCAACTTTCATTTCTAGAATCATGTTTTTAAAATTCACCACAGCTTCCCAGGCATAAAGACAATCACAACCTATTATAATATCTGTCACAAGTCTTCCTACAATCAGAAATAAAATTCCAAGTATTCTCCCATTTATTTCAATATTTATCATTGCTTGAAATTTTACTCTTTCTTTTCGTTTTCCCACAGCTAGCGAGCAATATATCCCATTAACTGGTAAAGACATTACTTTAAAGCCACTACTTTGTAAATTATCATAAAAATTTTGTGAGCATACTGTGCTATTTGATCCCGTATCTATAATCGCATTGTATTGTTTTCCATTTACTCCAATTTTGATTTTAGGTGGATCTCCTACTTTTTCGTTTTCGTCGTTTCTATTTTTCCATTCTCTTTTCTTTTGTATCATCATTTGCCTTCCAGGACTATTTATTTCCGAGTACTTATCACAATCATTACTAGGATACCCAGTTCTCACTGAAGGCGCGTTTGACCGGGTCTGGCGTTTCCCTGATTTTTAGGTATTGCTCCTGTACTATTTCCCGAATTGTTACTTCTGTTTTCCTGCATTAAATCGGGGTTACTTCCTACCATGTTTTTGACCGTGTTAATGGCCTCGACCATTTCCGCATTTTCGGGGGAATTTCGTCCACTAGAATACCTTTCTCCCTGTCTTGGTGACCTCGGTCTAAACTCGTTATCTCCATTTGTCCAATACCCATCATTTGAATTTCTACTATGTCCAAAATAACGGCCCCGTCTACCTCGATCAAATCTATTTGTATTCATATAATTCACCCTTATATTTCTTCCCCTTAGATTACCATTTCTATTTTGGTGATGCCCTTCCTGGTTATATCTACCTTGATTTTCCCACCGGAATGATTCCATCCTTGGTACTGGTCCTTTATATCTTTCCCTAACCTCACTTCTATTCTGATAATACTGTGCCCCTTGCCCGAAAGAATTGACAGTTTCTTTTCCTTCATATGTATTTCCAAATGCGTGTTTTGGCTTATTGACTTCTAAGGCGGATAATAATTCTATCATAGCTGCAATGCTATCGGGTCGGGCTATGATTAGGTAATGTTGAAGTGTTTCCGGAAAATGTGGAGTAACTATATTTATTAGATCTTTTTCATCCAAGGGAGGATCCAACATCTTCGATTTTCTCGCTATTCTCATAAAATAGTTTACCATGGATTCCTCCGATCTAGGATTAAATTTTCCATTGCTTAATTCAACTCTTATATTAGCCTGCCTACTAGCTCCCCAATATCTGGTTAAAAAGATGTTCCTAAAGGTCCTGTAGTCATTATTGTTACCCATAGAAAGGCCTAGCCAATTAGCAGCATTACCCTTTAGGCATTTTCTTACTATCACCATCTTGTACTCCTCTGGTATACGTTTCACCGTGAAGTACTCTTGTAACCCTTCTAAAAAGGCTTTAGGATCATCTGAATCTTCATTTTCAAAAACTGGAGGTGTCATTTCATTTAAGACATGGTTAGGCCAATGTAAATTTGAATTGTCACCTATCCCTGAGCTATTTCCGAGATCAGAATGGGAATTACTGTTACCCCTATTTTGCATCGAAATGTCAGCTGATACACCTGGTATTGCCTCGTTTCTTGCAACTTCTTTACTAAGATTGTTGTGATTACATGCACTTTCACTTAATTTCAAATTTTCTAAGGCCTCTTTTACCTGAGTAATTTCTGTTACTACTCCTTTTATTTGGTCTGTAACATCCTCCAAATTTCTAACCTGCCTTTCATTTTCTACATCATATCTTTCTATTCTAACTTTACACCCCTGTAACTCTTCTCTAATTTCTTCCCTTTCTTTATCTAATTTTTCACTCACTTGTTGACCTAATTTCTTTTCAGAATTCTTTACTTCTTGCCTTATTGTCTCTAATTCTCCCTTAACCTGTTCTACCTGTTCTCTATTTTCTTTTACTTCACTACTAACTTTATTAATTTCCTCCCTAACTTCTTCCCTAAAGGTTTCGAAAACTCTCCTCTGATTCTCCAATTGCATTCCCAATTCCTGTTGTCCCTTTTCTAATTTCTGTCCTAACTCTCTACTAGTTTCGTCTATCGTACTCATCTTTTGACTTAACTCTTTACTATTTTCATCTATCTTTTGACTTAACTCTGTACTCATCTTTTGACTTAACTCTGTACTCATCTTTTTCACTGTTCTTAATTCTTTACTATTTTCATCTATCTTTTGACTTAAATCTGTACTCATCTTTTTCATTATCGTTTGAAACATATTCTCTATTTCTGACATAAATGCTGGCCTTTCTGAATTACTACTAAACATTTCTGCACTACCTCTAGGTGTTTCTCTAACGTTCTGATCTTCTAATTCTTGGCATATTCTGCTACCAATTACATTCCGATTAAATTCTTCCATCCTACTTATACTTTCCCGAATTTCCGGACTTTCAAAACCTCTAAACTCACTATCACTGTCTTCCATTTCTAAGCTATTTATATGTGTTTTTCTACTCACCAAAATTTTCAATATTTTCACTATTTCACTTTAACTGCACTTAAACTTGTTCACTACAC
This sequence comes from Tenodera sinensis, assembly GCA_030765045.1. Classification (NCBI taxonomy): domain Eukaryota; kingdom Metazoa; phylum Arthropoda; class Insecta; order Mantodea; family Mantidae; genus Tenodera; species Tenodera sinensis. The sequence goes on from CM060967.1 coordinate 133,224,797, forward strand.
GTTTCACAGATGTTGACGCGCTGGGCACCTTCTTGTCTGCTGGTTCGATGCTGGCTCGGTCGTCTTGTGGTTTGGTCCATTCTTTCGAAGCCACACGTTGGGAAGCCAATTTGAAGCTGTAATATTGCTTCCTAGTTATTACCTCGCCATTTGAAGCTGAAGTCGTTGGTGACGTGATGTTGTTGGTCACGTTGATGTAGTTTGGTGTGTTGTCTCCGGCTAGCTGAGCATGATCTCTTTATCTCGGGTTTGTGTGAGTGTAAAGGACAACCCAAGAACAACTTTGCAGATCATTTATTGCATATTAAATATTTTCGGGAGATATGCCGATTCTATATGTGTATCTGTAGAAGCATCGCAATCACATCTGCGCAGCACGAACTGCACGAACTCCCGTACTGCTCTCTGGTTGAGTACTGACTAGCCGCTTCTCTCTTACCCACGCCAAGAAGACCGTTCGCTTCCAATTTGAATGTCATGACGTCATCCAAGAAAGCCTCGTATCCAAAATGTTATTTCCTTTTCCCGCAATTTAGAAATGTCCCTTTCTATTATAACATGTTCTTTTATGAATTTTGAATATATAATTACCTTTTTAGGATTAAATGATGTTTACTTTATATTTTATTAAATATATCGCGCGACTTTTAAGGTTGGTAGAACTGACTTTCGAACGTGTATTTTAAACTATGTGGTATGACGTCATGACTCGTTAATTTCAAACCAATAATGCGTTTATACTACAAATTTAACGACTATCATTTACTCATATCTTGCTCACCTTACAACACTTGCTACTCTATTATCTATTTATGTTATTACTCAATATTTATCGCAAATCTCATATCCGGCAATTAAATTAAAACGTATCTTTTTCAAAAGCCCATTCGATCGGAAATCTAAATTTCGGTATCACAAGGCAGCCTGAGTTCAATCCCAGGGTCCATAAGTGGGTTTTGTGGTAGAAAAAGTGACATCCGGGAGGTCTTCTCTGAGTTCTCTGGTTTCCCTTGCCATCATTCATTCCATCAATTGTTCCATTGTCCAATTGCATACACTTTTATGAATTCTCAGATCCCTTATCCCCATCACTTCAATAATTTTTCAGGATTATGGGGTCTGACTGGATGGTTAGGTGGTGGTTAGTTAGGTAATATGTGGTGGGCAGGTGATATGTACTTTGTAGAGGTTTCTTGCTTTGCCATAAATTCAGGATAGTTCGATCTGCAAGGGGAGAGGGAAGTTGTGGGTGTTGGTGATGTTGATTAGGAACTGATAAGGACTCTTGCATATTCACACCTGCCATTGCATGGTCTGGCAACACCCTTCGGTTCCATCATCTCATCCCTACCTCCTGAAGGTAGCACATGGATTATGGCCACAGCGTCTAAATCCTCCTCCAACATTGGGAGGAGGAAAAATACTAAGACATGAAAAATTACCTGCACCACTTTAATGGTCAGAAACAAAGTCCAACAAATGTAAGAATGAGAGAAATGAAGCAAACCTTATGGTGTAAACTTATGTAATATTTAATTATTTGTGGTAAAATCAGCATTGTTTTCTTTTTCTTTGCACATTAAATTTATTTATATTCTTTATTATATGCTTATTCTCATTTTAATGATAATCTAGAAATATATGTTTACTTTATAGCTCACATACATACCTTATGTTAAATCTCATACAGTCTATGATTTGTTTGTATAAACTAAGAACTAAACCACCAGCGCAATAGTCCATGAAGGGCTAAGGCCTGCCACCTGGCTGCTGCATCCCCCACCTCTGCCCACTACAGGCATCAGGAGGGGGATGCAGTACTGAAGGGTGGTATGTAGTCAGCGCCCCAAGCCCTCCCAGCCAGTTATGTAACCTTCATGACCTGGATTCACCACTTATTCATCAAGTAGCTCCTCAATTAGCCCTTCTGGGACCTAACAAGGCTTAGTGCACCCTGTGCCAGACCTCCCAGTTGTTGTAGTGTTTAACGCCCGCTTTTACTACTACGGCACCGCAGGCGGTGACACTGATGATACATGAAGATGGAGCACCGGTGGAATGAGATGGCGGGGGAAACCGGAGTACCCGGAGAAAACCCGCCCTGACACCGCTTCGTCCACCACGAATACCACATGAGGGTCCCTGGGATCGAACCCGGGCCGCCTAGGTGGTAGGCGAGCGCGCTAACCGCTTGGCCACGGCGCCGCCCCAGACCTCCCAGCAGGGGAAAATTTCCACGCCGGTACTGGAGATTGAAGCAGGCATGGTACCACTGTGCTATGAGGGCAGGCCTTGTTTGTACACTTACAATAATAAAATTTTAATTCATAATTATTTGTGATTTAGTGCTTCTTGTTTAAATTTAGTATAGGTATTTGTTAGCGCTGTAAATATTCTGCATTCTATATTATGGTAATTTTGTTCTATGTGTGATTCATAGAATGAGTATAATAACATACATGGTGGCACAGATAAAAACAACTTGCTCCTATTTTAATCTAAATGAGATTGTTGACTGTGTGTAGGTATAGAGAAAATATATAATAAAATAAAAACACAGAAGTGAAGTGCTGAAAAGCATCATCACTTGCAAGAGATGTTGAAAGTAGCTCTCTCAGAGTTACCCTGTAGGACACCATTTTCCTGAATATTTTATGAGTTTTTAAATTGACTCTGTTTTCACATTTGACTCCAAATTTCTCTCTTTCTTGTACAGAATGTTATTTTGCAGAATGAAAACAGACACATGTGTGTAACTTTATTGATGAAATAAACTGAAAAACTGACAGAAGATTGCCAAATATCAACTAGGAATGGGTGCTTTGTAAATGATTACTGCATAAAATTTTCCATTGTAGTTGTTTACTTTGCTTTGATATAATAAAATGTGAGAATGCAGTGTTAAGCACTCAAAATATCTTATTCTCATTTAAATGGAAGGTGGGCTACCTTTATCTGCACCATTTTGTGTATGTTACCATGTTGCTTGATTTTGCCAGTTTTAAGTGTTCCCTACAGGAACGTAAAAATAAAGATTTTCCTGTACTATTCAGCACTGATTTTATTTTCTCTACCTTGGCTTCCTCTTTACAGGAGGGTGAGAATATATTGTCTAATTCACCCTTTTTGCCACGTGATTGTCTCCCTTTCTGCAATGACAGCAGCTCTTAAAATGCATTATTTGGCCCCAGTTTTGGCCACTCCCATTTTATGTTCTTTTGTAATTTTATGTCCATTCTGGAGAAAATGTAGTCCCCTATAAAATTATAGCTGTGTTCCAGGTTCATTACTGACATTCAGAACGAATTCTAAAACCAAAATGTTCATTGCTTACCTTTAATGTTGGAGTGGTTACATAGTGATGTTCAAATTTTCAGGATGCTAAAAAAATAGTAACTTAACAAAATTCAGATGTTATAATAAAATAGTGTATCAAAGATTATACAGTAAATAGATGTAGTGGTAGTAGAAGTAATAGCAACAGCAGTGGTTTACTACTATCAATAGACATAGAGTGTCTGACATTGTCAGAGGCTATTTATGATATTTACAAAATTTATACAGATCAAAATTATTTTTTACAGAAGGCTTGTAATAATAATAGTAATGGTATTGCAAAATATACATATCTTATAGTAATTCAAATTACAGTTCATCCACTTTATACAAACATTTATGAATAAGATACTTCTTTAGTTTAATTGTAAAGCAAACATTTTGTACAGGGCTTAATTTTAACAGGTAGTTTATAGTATACTGCCTGCAATATATAGATCAGCATTTACAGTTGGACCTGATTTATGCATATATCAAGAGGAAGAGGGTAGACTACTTGTAACTCAGAATTACTTACAAATAGGACTTTGATAATGCATCATATATTTTTTTTAAAAAAAAGGTAATAAAGTGGCCTACATGTGCAAACTTTCACAAACAACAAAGATATGTGTGAAGAAAACATCAATTTGAACTTGGTCCTGCTTTAAAGAAGTCAGTGAATGACTTGTTTCACTTTTCTTGCATTAAGTGCATACACCTTATTTTGTTGCTGATGATTGTACCGAGCATGGCATAAGCAATTCATAGGCCTGAAGAAATTTCAGGTTTGGTTTTGTGTATTTTTTTGTAGTGTTTAATACCTGCTTTTACTACATATGGCACTGATGATATATAGAATGAAGATGGAGCACCAGTGGAATGAGATGGCGGGGGAAACCAGAGAACCAGGAGAAAACCTGCCTGAGCTTCACTTCGTCCACCACAAATCCCACATATGGTTGCCTGGGATCAAACCCAGGCCACTTTGGTGGGAAGCAAGTGGTCTAACCACTCGGCTATGGTGCGGTCGCTTGGTTTTGTGTGGATTAAGTTCCACCTCTCGAATGAAATTTACTTTCTGATCTAGTGTTGTTAGCTAATGTTGGATTTCTGACGAAGTCATTAATCCTCTTGCTCTCCAATACGTTTCACTGATGGATACACTGATCTAGTGTATAACATTTCATTTTTCTGTTCTCCATGACTGATTAAAACCAATTGAGAACTGAAAAACAAAACTGCTGTTCAATGGTAAATGCCAGATACCGAAAATTTTTATCTTTAGTTCGCATTTATTGCTACAACATTATTGCACTGAAAGCCACTGACTCCACCAACAAATGTCTTTGTCTTTTGTTTCTGTGGCTGAAAGCTGGCTACTCAGCTTGTGTCTTTGTCAACAGATATAACGAAAATGCACCTTGAATTTGTTTTAAGACAGCATGTGCCATATGTTCATTATAATTACATAAAATTCAGTTATAATTTATTAAATTTTAATACATATAACAGCAAATTATGTTTAAATGCATTACGTATAAATAAGGTTCTATTAGCACGTTTCTAAATTGCATTTTGCTGGGACCTACACAAATTTTCGTATAAATACGAATTATGTAGAACTGGGTTATGTATAAAGCAGGTTCAACTGTGTTTTCTTTTTATTCTCTGTTATTCTATGAAGAATAAAAGTTAGGAAGGTTGAATTTTAGCGAATGTTGCATCCGTAATGTTGGCAGTAATTATTATTGGGAAATTTGCATTATGAAATTTAATGAGAAAAGGCCACCAAATGGTAAGTAAATGTAGCTGTGCATCCTCTAAATAAGTCTATTTAAACTAAACTAAACCCTGGCGCGACAGCCCATGAAGGGCCAGGGCCTACCGCCCAGTCACTGCGTCCCCCACCTCTGCCCACTACAGGCATCATTGGTGAGGTGCAGTACTGGAGGGTGGGACGTGGTCAGTGCCCCGAGCCCTCCCAGCCAGTTATGCGGTCTTCTAGACCTGGGGCCACTACTTCTCCATCAAGTAGCTCCTCAATTGGTCCCTCCGGGACCTAACGAGGCTGAGTGCACCCCATGCCAGACCTACCAGAGGGGATAAAATCCCCATGCTGGTACCAGGGATCAAATCTGGGTCCTCCGCGCCAGAGGCAAGTGCGCTACCAAGTGCGCTACCAACTGCACTACGGAGGTGGTCAATAAGTCTATTTAGCAATAAGCAATCTTCCTTTAATTCCAACTTTCAAAAATAAAAACTGAATGTCATATTAATCCACAGGTAGAGAGCCAGATAAAATCCAAGTCAATGGAGATAGCCAGAGAAAAGCAAGATTATGAAAAGGTACTTAGAGTTCAGCGAGAATCCTTTGAGAAACAGAAATTGGAAGAGTTAAAGAAGAGATGTGTAAGTAATACATTTTCATGTTTTCTCATCCAGCTTATTATTTCTGAGTGTATGTCATGGTTCTGACTACTTGTAAAGTAAAATACTAATATACAATACATAGTATACTGCTAACAATGAAATAGGTAAGATTATTATTTATTTATGCCAACAAACTTAGTGTTGGTGTTTTTAAACACACAAGCCGTGTGTGGGCAAAGTTTGAAAGGTAGAACTGGAACTTAAAAATTCAATGCCACAACTGGGATTTGAACCACAGACCTTCCGCTTACCGGGCGGACGCTCTAACCACTGAGCTATTGTGACAAACTGCCAGAATGGCATTAAATTCTCAAACCAGTTCGTATTTCTCCTGGTAAACCACAAAGGCAGTCTCACATCATGTTTAAAACATAAAAACATAGTATACACAAAGGCAGACAAAGGGAGCAAAATAGTAATAATGAATAAATCAAATTACATAGAAAAAATGGAAACAATGCTAAATGATAGTAACTACGAAAAAATCAGCAAAAACCCGCTAACCACTTGTGTTCAAACCTTTGAAAAAACTATACAAAATTCAAGCATAATACCAAACAAATATGCAATTAAACCAAATAATCCAACCGTACCCAGAATCTATGGTTTACCCAAAATACAGAAGCCAGACATTACCATGAGACCCATAATTAGCAGCATAGATTCACCAACTTAAAAACTGGCAAAATGACTATCTAATAAATTTAGTTCATTTCCTAAATTTGAAAGTTTAAGCATAAGAAACAGTTATGAACTAATAGAACACATCAAAGACTTCAAATTAACAGAAGAGGACACCCTTGTCTCCTTTGACGTAAAGTCACTGTTTCCCAGTATACCAATAGAAAAGCTCCCATCACTGATCAAAAATTGACTCAAATCACTTGGAATGTCATCGTCAGAAATTGCAGAATACATAGAACTCACCAAATTATGCACAGAACAAAATTTCTTCCAGTTCCAAACAAAGTATTTCCGTCAAACTTCAGGTTTGGCAATGGGCAACCCTCTCTCGCCATTCTTAGCAGATATTTACATGAGTTCATTGGAAATAAGGATCACAAAAGGTTTCCTGTGGATGTTCAAACTCTGGCAGTGATATGTGGATGACATATTTGCAATAGTTCCAAAAAGACACATCAGTGACGCATTAAAACTTCTGAACATACAGGACAAAAGTATAAAATTCATAGTGGAAGTAGAAAAAGATAACAAATTACCATTTTTAGATCTAAAATTAATCAAAAACAAGGATAGAATAAATTTTGGTATTCACAGAAAACCAACGCAGACAGACAACTACATAAAAGCTAATAGTTACAATCCAAGAAGCCACAAACAAGCAATTTTCAATAGTTTAACACATAGATTGGTGAACATCCCTTTTTCAGCAGAAGAATATAAAACAGAATATTACAAAATAATTGAAATAGCACAAAAAAAAATGGCTTCCCCAAAGCATTAGTAGATAAAAAGGTAAAACAAGCAGAAAAGAAAAAATTATTAAAAGAAACTACAACTCTCACAGCAGCAAAAACAAAAATATTCAAAAAATTCACATATCATCCATGGGCCTTTGATAAATTTGAAAAGGTGTTCAAGGAATACAACATTCAGCTAGCAGCAGTAAACCATTACTCCATAAAAAACCTACTACTTTCAAACATCAAAGATGCTATTCCACCTAAAAAAAATCTGGCATATACCAAATTGAATGCAGTGATTGTAATGAAATATACATAGGAAAAACCAAAAGAAATTTAGAAATCAGATCCAAGGAACATGTTAGAAGCATTAAGAGTAAACAATTAGAAAAATCAGCAGTTGCATTTCACTTTTGGACAAAAAATCATGACATAAAGCTAGAACCGAAACTTCTCAAACACATAACCGGAAAACAAGAACTGTCCACATGGGAACAAATCTTTATTTTAAAAAATAGAAACAGAGTATTTAATGTCGACATTCCTCAGAGAGACATTTTCAGTAAGTTCATTGAACCGCCACCAGAAGAAACACCAGAAGAAGCATCACCATCTGCACCATGAAACACCACGGAAACCCAGTTATTGTCTGGTTGATAATGGAGGAAAGTTAACCTTCGAAACGCGTCCCGGAAAAATATGTTGTAAGTGTTGTTCAGTGTTATTAATTAACTCACCTTTTAAATTAAATTAATTACAACAACACTGTTTTCAAACTTCTATGAAAGGAAGATACTGTGCTAACTGTTTAAGAGTAAAATGAAATGCAGTCAGCACTAACTGGTGTTCCCATTTGTTACACTGGTGTCAGAAGTGGGATAAAGAAGCCACGATGGAGGCAGAGTCTTAAAAAATTATTGGCCAAGATGGAAGAAATAAATTGCGAAATTATTTGGATGTACAAAATGGACTATGAAATAATGACAGTGAGCTCCATGATGTAAAGAATCCAGACAGAAATTAAGCTGTAAATGAAGAAATGATGGTGTTATATAACAAAATTGACAAACAGCTGGCCGGCATGAAGAAAGATGTGAAGACCTTGGCCAACGTGTTAATGCAGTGGAGGACAGCTTAGCGCTCTGGAGGATGTCGAGGAATAGCTTAGTTCCCTGGAGGACTTTGAGGAATGGCTTAGCATACTTGAAAGAAGAATCGATGGTACAAACAAGGTACTGAATGGCATGAAATGCTTAGTGAAAGATTTAAGATGTTGAAGGTCAGATGCCAAAATGCGACACAAGATATGCACACATTAACCAGTCAAATACGACAGGATGTCAACTTTTGATGTCTTTTGCCAGACATTTGGCATCACCACCGCCCACAATCAATGGTCAGTGGAAGAAGAAGCTGCACAGCTAATAGCCAGCCTCCAGGAATGGGCAACCAAAGTGCTGAATGTAATCCCATCTCATTGAGGATGGAGGCTGCCAAGGTAACAGCATCCAATATGATGGGGAAAGAAGATTTATCCAGGTCGATGGAGAACTTCCAGTGGTCTATGTTGGAGGTATGGTCAGCCAGGACACCTGTTGAAGGACTGTCCACATGAAGTCGATGAGCAGGTAGGGTACAAGTGAGCACCGGCGAGGTGAGGGTCATGCCAAGGCCATTATTGCGAACCCCTCAAGTGACACTGCGCACCTTGTGCAAAAGCATAGATGGTGATCTCGTCATGGACAGATGTGTGCGAGGGAGGTGGTGCCCGATATTGGAAGACAATAGTGCAACTGCAACCATGTTCAGACCTGATGGGGTGTTTAGTGAAATAGCTTCAAGTGCAGTTTACTGAGTAGTGATACAGCATTGACGGTTCAGTTGTGATTTGATTTCACAGATCATTTGTGTTTGTTTTGAGTGAGCGGAACAATGATAACGTTAGAGCTATGCTAACTGTTTAACAATCAAATAAAGTTTGATTGATAGTATTGGTGTAGTCATTTGTTACAATATGAATTGATTTTAACTATACATTGCAAAATAAATATTCTGTGTTCTCTTATACTGTGATACCTGAACGGATAACACCATTACTTTTGGACTATTCCCATGGACATGAGGTTACTCAAATATTTCCTCTCTTTTCAGCTGCTTGAGGAGTACAGGTCTGATATAATGAGGCAGATAAATGAGAAAGAAAAAGAGCGAATACGAGAGAGGCAGAAGACCTACCAGGAAGGAATAGCTCTAAATATTGAAACTGCAACCAGGACTAGACATATAAATGAAGTCTTACACAAGAAAATTGAGGAACTTAGGTAAGATATGAATATACTATAATATAAGTCTCAGAAGTTTAAGGAAAATGTTAAAACAGAGTGAGGTAAGTTGTTTTATGCACATTAGAGCAGGTTACTGTGCAATAAATAGAAGTTAAGCCTGTTAGAATTTGCATGAGGAATATAGTTGTTAGATACATACATCAAACAAAAAGTTTGGAAGTTTTAAAAAGACAAAAGAAATGACCGCATAGCAATACTCCAGATGATTTCAACAGATTTTTCATAGACTCGGTTAAAGAAATCACTACACAAATAAATTTAGGGGCCGGGAATTCTATAAATGTAATCAGCAATGTTCCAGCTAATCCAGGTTTTACACTCAGGGAAGTTACGTGTGTAGAAGTTTTTAAAGTAGTAGAAAGACTAAAAAATTCAAGAACGAGAGACATTTATGACCTGTCCAACAATTTTATCAAGGAATTAATTAATTATATCGTAGTTCCTTTGACTTTTTGTATAAATGGATGTTTTAAAGAAGGAATTTTTCCAAAATATTTAAAATTCTCAAAGGTAATACCTATTTATAAAAAGGGAGATAAATTAAAAGAAAGTAGCTATAGACCAACATCAGTAATTCCAACAGTAGGTAAAATAATAGAATGTTTAATCAAAAATCAACTCCAAAACTATTTTGAAGACAATAATTTATTTTTTAGTAATCAGTATGGGTATCGTAAGGGAAAGTCAACTATACTTGCGGTCAGCACGTACGTAGAAATGATCTATCAAGCTTTTGAAGAAGGAAGTTCAGCCCATGGCACTTTATGTGATCTTAGCAAGGCTTTTGATTGCATCAATCATGATCTACTGCTGAGAAAGATGAAAAACTATGGAATGAAGGAACAGAGTCTGAAAATTTTTAAATCCTATCTTGAGAATCGCTATCAGGTAGTATCAGTTAATGGGAAACAATCTAAGATAGCCAAAGTAGAAATAGGTGTGCCGCAAGGCTCGGTCCTGGGGCCTTTATTATTCTTGTTGATGATTAATGATGTATCGGAATGTTCCTCAGCTTATACTGTTGTATATGCAGATGACACTTCATTCTTAACGTTCATAAAGAACTTAATATATTATCACAGTTAGCACATAACACAATGGAGCAAGCACAATGTTGGTTTAAAAATAACGGTTTTTATATGAACGAAGCAAAATCTCAAAACATATTCTTTACACTAAAGACTCCTAGAGTTCATAATGAGACCACAACTGAAGTCAAATTACTGGGTATAATCTTAGATAATCAATTGTCATGGAATGCGCATATAGATGTTGTATGCAGCAAACTATCCCAAGTAGTATTTTTAATAGCAAGTTTAAAAAAAGCTGTATCAAGGGATTTCCTAAGGGCAGCTTATTTTTCTTTCTTTCAGAGTATATTCAGGTATGGGTTGATTTTATGGGGCAGCAATTCACGTGTATTAGAAGTACTAAGGATTCAAAAAAAGGTAGTTAGAATTCTATGTGATGCTAAAGCAATGGATCATTGTAAAATACTCTTTGTAAAACAAAAGATTCCTACAATTATAAATTTATATATATATATATATATATATATATATATGATGTACTGATATATGTAAAAGAAAATATGCTTAATCACAGTGTACGGAAAGAAATTCATAATTACAATACAAGAAACATAAACAAATTGGATATGCCATATCATAGACTAAGTAAGACGAGTAAATGTCATAAACTGATAGGTATAAAGCTTTTTAATGCACTGCCGAACAGAATATGTAACCTAAGTCTTCAAGCATTTAAGAATAGAGTTTATACATGGCTAGTAGAAAATCCTGTACATGATATGCATGAATTTGAAGAGCTGGACAAGAATAATATATGATTTGAAATTTTTAGCCGTAAGTGACGAAGTCTATTGTAAATTGTGTATTTACTTAAAAAAAAATAGCATGACATTAACCATTGCACCATGAAATAAAACACATCTTAAATGCACCTTTGGTGAAAGTTGTCACTCCCTTGGTCTCGTCGCCAGTCACTCCCTTGGTCTCGTCGCCAGTGACTCCCTTGGTTTCGTCACCAGTCACTCCCTTGGTTTCGTCGCCAGTCACTCCCTAGGTCTCGTCGCCAGTCACTCCCTTGGTCTCGTCGCCAGTGACTCCCTTGGTTTCGTCGCCAGTCACTCCCTTGGTTTCGTCGCCAGTCACTCTCTAGGTCTCGTCGCCAGTCACTCCCTTGGTCTCGTCACCAGTCACTCCCTTGGTCTCGTCGCCAGTCACTCTCTTGTTGTCGTCGCCAGTCACTCCCTTGGTGACGTCGCCAGTCACTCCTTTGGTCTCGTCGCCAGTCACTCCCTTGGTCTCGTCGCCAGTCACTCTCTTGTTGTCGTCGCCAGTCACTCCCTTGGTGACGTCGCCAGTCACTCCTTTGGTCTCGTCGCCAGTCACTCCCTTGGTCTCGTCGCCAGTCACCCCTTTGGTCTCGTCGCCAGTCACTTCCTTGGTCTCGTCGCCAGTCACTCCCTTGGTCTCGTCGCCAGTCACTCCTTTGGTCTCGTCGCCAGTCACTCCCTTGGTCTCGTCGCCAGTCACCCCTTTGGTCTCGTCGCCAGTCACTTCCTTGGTCTCGTCGCCAGTCACTCCCTTGGTCTCGTCGCCAGTCACTCCCTTGGTCTCGTCGCCAGTCACTCCTTTGGTCTCGTCGCCAGTCACTCCCTTGGTCTCGTCGCCAGTCACCCCTTTGGTCTCGTCGCCAGTCACTCCCTTGGTCTCGTCGCCAGTCACTCCCTTGGTCTCGTCGCCAGTCACTCCCTTGGTCTCGTCGCCAGTCACTCCTTTGGTCTCGTCGCCAGTCACTCCCTTGGTCTCGTCGCCAGTCACCCCTTTGGTCTCGTCGCCAGTCACTCCCTTGGTCTTTTCGCCAGTCACCCCTTTGGTCTCGTCGCCAGTCACTCCCTTAGTCTCGTCGCCTATCAGTTACTTGGTCTCGTCGCCAGTCACTCCCTTGGTCTCGTCGCCTATCAGTTACTTGGTCTCGTGGCCAGTCACTCCCTTGGTCTCGTCGCCAGTCACTCCCTTGGTCTCGTCGCCTATCAGTTACTTGGTCTCGTTGCCAGTCACTCCCTTGGTCTCGTCAACAGTCACTCCCTTGGTCTCGTCGCCAGTCACTCCCTTGGTCTCGTCGCCTATCAGTTACTTGGTCTCGTTGCCAGTCACTCCCTTGGTCTCGTCAACAGTCACTCCCTTGGTCTCGTCGCCAGTCACTCCCTTGGTCTCGTCGCCTATCAGTTACTTGGTCTCGTTGCCAGTCACTTGGTCTCGTCGCCAGTCACTCCCTTGGTGTCATCGCCAGTCACTCCCTTGGTGTCGTCGCCAGTCACTCCCTTGGTCTCATCGCCAGTCTCTCCCTTGGTCTCTTCCCCTTTACTGTTTTTCTGTGTCTACTTCTGTGTCTTGTAGTTGTGGGCCTGTCCCGGGGTTGGTGGTGGTGGCGGCTAGCCTAGCAGTGGTTTGGTCCATTGTGCTGGAATGGCGCGTTCTACTAACATTAACTAACAGTTTTCTGAGTCTACTTATTTTGATTGTTCCAGGTATCTCTATGTGCCAAATAAAATAAGTAGAGATACCTGGACTGACTGGGATGGGTGGATTCAGAAAGTTGTTTTCCACCTATATGTCTATAAGTCACATTTGAAAATAACGGTATAGTGGTTTTGAAGGCGTTAATGTTAGTAGAACGCGCCATTCTACCACGGCAGACTAGCTACTGCTAGGCTTGGCGAGGAAGATGTTGCGCGCTAGATCAGCTGCTATCTCGGGACAACAAATTTTACCTTGCCATGTTGGGAGAGACGGGCAATGTATGCACCACCTGCACAGCATAGTGGAAGCGTGACCAACTGTGTAGCAAAAGGACCTGCTTTCCAGCCCAGGCACTGCAGAAGTAAAAAGAAATAAAAAGCCGCCACCACCACATGCAAATCCTCCTGTTCCATATTCTACATTACAGTACCACAAGGTGCAGTGCTCAACACAACACTTTAATATATTTATTAACGATCTGCCACAACAAATGCAAGAATCAGGCTTGAAGTGTGCACTATTTGCTGATGACTTGGTAATGTGGACTTCAAAACCAAAAAGCAAAAGTACAGAACTATAAAAAACCATGCACCAATCCTTAGCCAACTTACAAAGGTGGACCAAAGAAAATTTAATGACTGTTAATACAACAAAATCAAACTACCAAATCTTTTCACTAAGAAAAAAACCACTAAAAATAAAAATAAATTTTGAGGGTCAACAATTACCAGAAACAAAGGAAGCAAAGTATTTAGGAGTTGCATTTGATACCAAACTTACATGGACCAAACAAATAGAAAATGTAATACAAAGAGCAGAGAGGCGCCTTTCACTGTTAAAACGTTGGTGCTGTTTTTTATAATTAATACGGTGATGGTGATGGTGATGAGCATTTGACTCTTTCGTCATCTCGGGTCGTGGTACTGGATGGAATGAACATACACTCGGGTTTAACTTTAGTGAAACATTTTATTCGCACCTTCTTGTTCACGGTATTTAAATCGTATCACAGTTATAAGTCTTTTATTTCAGTGGATCGACTTCCCTAGCATCACTGAGATTTAATGTCTGAAAATTTGGCAATATTTCGCTAAATGTGTTTTCTATCACTTTACACTTCATCTATTTTACGTCCTTTCATTTAATTGCACACTTCGTATTAACTAACCTGTTAAAGTTAGCTAATGTTTCACTTATTTTACTCAAATTAACGGTCTTTAAACACTTAGTAAATTTACTTTCACTAATTATTATTTATTTATGCCAACAAACTTAATGTTAGTGATTATTATTTATTTATGCCAACAAACTTACTGTTGGTGTTTTTAAACACACAAGCCGTGTGTGGGCAAAGTTTAAGAGCGGAAGGTCTGTGGTTCAAATCCCAGTTGTGGCATTGAATTTTTAAGTTCCAGTTCTACCTCTTAATGTTAGTGTTTTTTTAAACACACAAGCCATGTGTGGGTAAAGTTTGAGAGGTCTATTTTATGACGCGCACACATAAAAATGCGTCCATCTACACCAAAGCCACGGGCGCTAATAACTAGACAATTGGCGCCGCATTACACTTCTTTTTGTGTACATCCGCGTATGCATTCATCAAATAGTTCCCGCATTGTTAGGGAAGCGATCTTTAGCTATTCTCCCTTCGCTTTTAATATTGAACACATATAATTCTTTTATTTATACATATATATTAGAATTAAATATGGAAATATTTATGACGTCTTTAAATAAACTTAATTGTTTGTAACAATGAACATTAGTAACACGTTTTCGTCATTTAACCAACTCATACCAACATCAAAAACAAATTACACTCTTAACAAATATTCACATAAACGATTTTCTTTTGGGGTCTTACAATATCCTGTCTCAATGTCTAACAGGAATGAAGTGGGGATGTTCCAGAGCAACTCTTGACACAACATACAATGTATATATAAAGCCATTATTTACTTACTGCAGCGAAGTTCTCGTAACAGCAAACACAAAAAAAAATTCAAATCTGTCAAAACCAAAGTCTGAGATTAATTGCAGGTGCTATCAAAACCACACCAATAGCAGCTATGGAAATACTAACCAACCAATACGCCATTGAATATGAAATAGAAAAAGCAGCTCTTATTCAACACGAAAAGTTGATCAGACTCCCATCCAATACATGGCACAAGAGAAATTTTGCAAATACACTAAAGACTCAGGAGAGCTTTCTTTCCAAAATTCCAGATATCAGGAAGAATGTACACCTTCCTAATTCAAAGGAAAACTTCATATCTAAAGTCAATCTGACACATACATTAGACATCACATATTATTTACACCTGACAGAAGAAGTTAAGAAAAGTGATACTCCAACTAGTGTTCTAAAATTATTGGCATTAGAGACAATTCATACTAGATTTCCAGAACATGAATGGCTCCACGTTTATACTGGTGAATCATTGATATCCAACTAAGATGGAGCAGGTGCTGGAGTCACATGTCACCTCTTTTCCTATTACAAATCTTTAAGTTATGGAACTACAAACTTTGATGAAGAAATTGAAGCAATTCGAATGGCCCTACAAAATTTTTTGTGCAGAATTTCACATTTTCAGCAAGCAGTTATTCTCTCAGATTCCAGGGCAGCAATTATAGTAATTACTTCCAAGTTGTCACCAAAAAACCAAACAATTATAGAATGTTGGAATATCCTTACCCATCTAACAGCACTTCAAAAACACCTAGCCTTCCAATGGATACCGACTCACTGTGGACTGAGTGGTAATGAGAAAGCTAATTTTCTTGCAAAAAAGCGCACAGGCAATGTGCAGAAATCTATAGTTAATCTACCTTTTTATGCAGCTAAAAGATTAGTCAACTCTGAATTCAAAAAAATTATTGCAAAATATTACTATGAAAAATCAAAGAATAAAAGATGGGAACTACGAAACATTCAAACAGTGATTCCTGAGTATCCTCGAAAAACAGCAGTTGCAGCCTTCAGGTTGGTTACAGGACGTGACTGTCTGGCAAAACATTTAAACAGAATTGGAGTATATTCTTCACCACTCTGTCCTCTATGTGATCTGCAAGAGGAAATGGATCGAGACCACCTTCAAATATGCCCAGCCACTTCTAGTGCCCCGTCCATCAGTGAAAAATATTGGAGAGCAAGAGGATTAATGACTTCATTGTCAGAAATCCAGCATTAGCTAACAACAACAAGATTGAGTTTTCACCATTTGTAAAAATATTACAAGGTATTGTCAAGATGATGATTAATGTGGGTGAATATTTACAAGGAATGATGGTGTAATATGCTACATAAATTGCTCTTACATATTTGATTACATACACTTTTAAATTCATTAATTAAGTAAAATACATTGTCCATTAGATACAACTTTGTTTTTAGTTTGTCATTATCTTCCAAACATTTGGTTCTGTAAGGCAGGTGGTTGTACAGATCCTTTGCACAATTTTATATACATCTATTGTTTAGTGAAGCTCTTAATCTATTTCCAAAGTAATTTGTTCTACTTCTTGTTGTATGCGTGTATATTTAAATTTTTTTATTCCTTATGGATTTTAACTACATATTTTATACATTCATATAATATAAGCAAGGGAGAGTAATAATGTCTAGCTTCTCAAATACAATTCTGCAATTTTCTCTAATGTGCATCCTTTCAATTATTCTGATAGCTTTTTCTGAAGCCTAAACAATTTTGTAATTAAGGCTTTTTGAGTGGCACCCCATAGAATAATACTGTATGTTAGGTGTGAGTGAAAAAAGCAAAATACGCTTGCGTAATGCTGTCCTCATCCATCACCTGCCTAGTTTGTCTCAAAACATAGATTCTACTATTATTTAATTTATCCCAACAAACTTACTGCTGGTGTTTTTAAGCACACAAGCCATGTCTGGGCAATGTTTAAGAGGTGGAATCAGGATTATAAAATTCAATGCCATAGCCAGGATTTGAACCATGGATCTTCCACTTATTGAGTGGCTGCTTTAACCACCAAGCTACCATGGCCAACTTAGTGGTTAAAGCAGCTGCTCGGTAAGCGGAAGATCTGTGGTTCAAATACCGGTTATGTCATTGAATTTTTCAGTCCTGATTCCACCTCTTAAATTATAGATTCCACTGTTTACTTTTTTGGTAATTTTTTCTACATGCATTTGCCAGTTTAAATTGTCATTAATCACTAAGCCTAGAAAGTCTGTGTATGTTACCTGTCTGATACTTTTGTTCCCTATTTTTAAATTTATGCTTGAATCATTCTTGTCCCCAACTCCAATTTGCATCCTTCAGTTTTTTTGGTATTTAACCCTTTGGCTGCCAATATCCGATTAGATCCGATGCCAATTGCCTTTGAATAATGCCATAATCCGATCCAATCCAATCCGCCGGGGTTGGTTTTTCCTATTCAAATAATTTACAAATTATGCAACATATGGCATATTTGTCCACTTCTATCTAATCTACGATATGTAAACTGTGTGTTGGTATCATTGTTTGTTTGTTAATC
The DNA here is from genome assembly GCA_030765045.1 of Tenodera sinensis. NCBI lineage: Eukaryota > Metazoa > Arthropoda > Insecta > Mantodea > Mantidae > Tenodera > Tenodera sinensis. The sequence continues at coordinate 133,242,383 of CM060967.1, forward strand.
TCTACATTTCCTATACAATTAATTTTTCTTTCTGAGGTTGTGATGTGTCGGACATTTTAGTGCGCTAGAAGAAGAGAGCAGTAAACATGTGTTGTAGGTGGTTGTGTGCAGAGCTTAATTATTTATTCTATATACAGTGATTTCTCATGGCATTTGCTGAAAGACCATTACAGAATGGCATACTGGAATAAGAAATCTTTGGCAGAAAACAAAATTGCGACAGCATCACTGTAAAGTGACAGCAATAAAACAAGTAGTGATGTGGACAATGACAACCAAAATGAAAAATCTTGTGTGTTCTACGCAGTCTCCTGCAGGAAATGCCACAGATCAGGATGAAGATGAACTGGATATGAACTGGCAAGATGTAGTAACCATGAACATGAAGCTTTTTGGAACATAAGTGTTCAGTGGCAATCACCAAAGAAAAACTCTAAATTGCCATTCATAAAATTTGTTGTTAGCTAATGCTGGATTTCTGATAATTAATCCTCTTGCTCTCCAACATTTTTCACTGATGAATGGGGTGCTAGAAGTGGCTGGGCATATTTGAAGGTGGTCTCGGTCCATTTCCTCTTGCAGATCACATAGAGGACAGAGTGGTGAAGAATATACCCCAATTCTGTTTAAATGTTTTGCCAGACAATCATGTCCAGTAATCAACCTGAAGGTTGCAACTGCCGTTCTTCGAGGATACTCAGGAATTACTAAATTAACTAAATTCATAAAATTAACTGTGCTCATTTCAACAATTTTAAACAAGCTTCAAAATATGTAATTTTATAAATAATATAACAATAAATTGGCAGGCAAAAGCAAAATTGGTATGTGGTAATAATTATGGTGTCAAAAATAAACTGAAAGTGGAAAATATAAATTTAATTATTCAATTTTTTTTAAAAAGATGTGTAGTAAACTAATGTTCTCAAAAGCATGTATAAATGTAAAACAACACTTCAGAAGTGACAGCAAAAAATCTCAACTTAACAGATTCAAAATTGAGGTGAGTGGATAGCTTTGTATAAAACCTTATATTTCCCCATATTTAGGGCTGGCAGTTTAAGCAGTAGTATAGCATTTAGCTTGGCTGCAAAAGGGTTAGTATCAGGCCTAATACCTGTAAAAAGCTATTTACTATTACTAATAATTTATTTGCTCCTTGCTTAAGTTTGTCCTCTGTGCTTGCTTTTACTATTATTGTTATATTATCTGTGTATCTGATTGCTATCCCCCTTTCTTTGTATACTTTACTAAGTATTTCACTTATGTACAACAGGAATAAATAAAGCCCCAGCTTAGAACCTTGAAGTAGTCCATGTTTCATATGTTTAAAGCAGGGGAAGATAACTTCGAGCTGTGTGACGTATTTAAATGAAGAGCCAGCTTGTACGTTTGTGTGACGTCAGACGAGAGCAGTGTATTGCTATGCTGCCTAGATCACTGGCGCTACTTGCACGAAACTGAATGAATATGAAAAATGCTATTTGGGCGTGTTTACAACTTGCCCGGGCTGTTTAGGGAGAACCCTCTTCAGCCTAGTCTGAGAGTGTTTATTTGTTGTTTGAGGGATCTTAACGGCGTTAGTGTGAATTTTGTTTTTATTTTATGTTTTTGTTGACGTTGTGTAGTGTTGTGGTTTTGTGTTTGTGTTCAGTTCCCCGTGTTTCACACTAGTTTGACACCAGGCTTCAAGATGTAGAAACATTGTCAACTACGTTTCAGATCTTTGTGACCCCGTATTCATTGCATGTTAACAATGTTTCTAGCAGGTAGCAAATTGAATTGATAAATTTACAGTGCGACGATTTGCTGAAGGACAACTATAAACACAAGGAAGACTTGGCTGATTGTTATAAGAATGTTCCTCAAACCAGATTTCTGAGGTTGTATGCCCTTATTGCACGGATATTATGTATGTTTGGTTCTATGTATGTGTGCAAATAATTCTTTTCTGTTATGAACCTTTCTAAGTCAAAATCCCAAAGCATATTGTCAGATTACAATCTAACATGCATTCTTCAGTTACAAATGTGCCGTACATTACGCCCTAACATTGACAAACTAGTTAAGGAAAAGCGAAACGGCAAATGTCGGAAAATGTCCACCTAATTTTCTGTATAGCTCTCCTCTAGCTCAGGCAAAATAGTTATAATTTCTGTTCTATTGGCGTTATAACATGACTGTTCACATAAACTAGAATTGATATATATATATATGGCATAAAGCTGAAATGTAATTATTTATAATCTGTGACTATTCCGTAATTGAAACAGTCAGCATTAAAATTACGATGTGCTGTATGCCATTTCCTCTTGCCCGCTGTGACGTCACATGTTCAACTGGCTTTCGCTGGGGGCATGTGAGCTGAGTGAGCTGACATCACAGCAGCGATACCTGTCTTCCCCTGGTTTAAAGGATAACCTAATATTTCCAACACTTTCCAGTTTAATATTCAGGTCTTCTGCTTTCAACTCTGACAGCACTAAAAGTTGCATGTATTCCTTGTGCTTTAAGTTTCATAACATGGGCATCGCAATGGGGGTGCAAGGGGGGAGACCATGGCCCCCCCTTGGAAATTAATGAATTTAATATGCCATCAATTACTATTAGACTATTCTTTTAATTTTGATGAAAAAAAAAGTTTTTATTTATCACAAGTCAATATGCTTATCCTCAACAAATACTATAAGACACATCTGGTTTGCTGGGAGAAATACAAACTGATTGGAGAATTCAATGTCATTCTGGCAGTTTTTCACAGTAGCTTAATAGATAGAACACCTGAATTTTTCCGTTCCAGTTCTACCTCTCAAACATTGCCCACACACTGTTTGTGTGTTTAAAAACAGCAACAGTAAGTTTGTTGGCATAAGTAAATAATAATTAACATCTTTTGTAATTTAAACCAGAAAGGTGAGTCAATTAATAACACTACACAGCACTTAAGGTTAAAAGTTAAACCCGTGGCACTACAGCCCATATTGGACCAAGGCCTGCCAACCCAACTTACTTTTATTTTACTGGAACATGTTTTGAAGGCTTGACTTTCCTTCATTATCAACCGGACATTGGTAAAATAAAAGTAAGTGTTGTGTAGTATTATTAATCGACTCACCTTTCTGGTTTAAATTGATTATTATAACACTGTTTTAAAACTTCCAAGAAAGAAGATACATCTTTTACAGTTTTGGACAACAGAATAATGAATTAATATTGATTGCAAACTTCCAACATGCGGCCCTCCCCTGAAAAAAAGGCTGCTGATGCCCATGTTTCATAATGATATCAGCTGGCACATCTCCAGATGCCATGTGATTTAATTCTGTGCTCCAGAGTGCATGACTGTCCCAACAAAGTGATAGCATTTGTCTTTGTACTTAATCCATGAATGAAGAACTAAACTAATGACCACATTCTGAACACTGAAATTGGTGCACAATTTGGCTGCTCTAAGCTCACTCAGAAGACTTTGAAGATAGATGAGACCTTTAGCAGCTTCACAGAGTGCCACATTTTCACCTCAGTAATTGATAAGTCCTGTTTCAGCTGCCTGCTTCATATATAAAATGCCTTTTTCATAATTCAAATAACCTCCTGTTGCTAATCTATAAATATAATAATAACTTGGAACCTATAAGTTTCACTTATCTTAGTATCTGCTACAAGTTCTTGAAATCAAAGGCCTTTTAGCAGACAAAGCAAAGCTTATAGTTTCTAAGTTATTATATTTATAGATTTACGTTACTTCACTGTTAATAGTTTTTTCATTATTTACTCCTGTTGTTAGTTTTTGCAACATGACTTCAACCTGTGGTTGAACTATTGATGATGAGTCTTCTTCTGAATAATGTGTATGCACATCTTCCAGGTCATTTGGCAATTCTATGATTACATCTTCCCCCCCAGGCAACCATTAAGATGCACCATAACACCATACAGCTGATTCTGCATTCTCTTCCCTACTGCATATACAATGCTTCATGAATGGAATCCAAAGCAGATGTTTCAGGAACTCATACTAATACTTTCTATATTCTAAAATAAGAACAAATTAAAAACTAAAAGCTTCGCTTATCTTAGTAATATTGCTGGATCTCTTTTAGTTTCTAATTTGTTCTTAATTTAGATTCTGTTGCTTCACTGCTAATAGCTTCAATTTTCATTAACTGCCTATAGTGTTTGAGAAGTGCTTAAGAAATGATCCTCGCTTTTATATTCCCACAGAAACCTACCTCTTTTGAATATGTTTCTCTAAATAGTTTCAACGTTGGCTCTGTATCTCGACACCTAATCCTGTTCCTCAATATCTATCTGACATTGTTTGCTAAATCATATAATCATTTGAGTACATAATTTTGCACCAGACAAAGTCTGAGATGTAGATATCTCAGTTAAAATTATGATATAAGCCCTCAATTCATCTTTGTGATTTGCTGATACTCTGTTGCTGTAATCAAAAATGGGTCGTCCTATATTTTCCATTTAGGCAGCATTTGGAGGGCTCCTCCTGAGGAAAACCATGAAAATCTCTGATGAAATCCTTTGTTATATTCTCTTCTATGAGCATGCATAATGTTGATTTTGATAAAGAATATGCTATCAGAAATGGTCCCGAATTCTTCTTCTGGCTTGAACTCTCTGCTCACACTTTACTTCATTAGCGTGAAATGGTTCCAATTATCACTATCACTTCAACTTCCTTGTGACGTAATGAAATACACAGCATGACTTAGTCTCTTCCTCTGGATGATTCACTCACTGGGAGTCACACACAAGATGTCTCTAATTTCTTCCAGTAATAGTATTCACTGCAAATCAATACAGATGTCACCATGGTTGCCAATGTTTAAAAGTAAAATTATCGTACCGGCCACTTAAAATTATAGATTTGGACTAAAATTATTGTACATCACAAACCAAATGCTACAACAATAAATGTATCAGCGTTACACTTATGAAAATGTAATAGTATTGATGTTTATGGTATCCACTTACAAGATTGATGACCTCAATCAGTATTACAACTATAGTACTTATGTTTCTCGCACTATTCATTTGAAAGTTCATCTTCCTCAACTGTTACAGCATTATACAAATTTGTTTTTGAGATAAACTTTAACATCTCGGTGGCTTGCAAATCTTCGAACCCATCACATTCTTTCATAAGCTGAAACGACCAAATAAATCCATTCACCTATCCAGTGCCAATCTGTTTCTAATTTTGGTTTTTATTAAACCAGTTTGGAAAAAACTCTTTCACAAGAAGTGTTTCTGTGGGGTAATGAAATCACTGATAATGCAACCTCTGCCAGTTCTTTGAAATCAGTAATTCTATCAAAGTGACACATGTGTTTAACAGAACTGCAGAAACTGTCAGGTTCAGGCACGTTCTTTATTTCACACGGAATATCACGTGTTCCAAGTTTTCTCCATTGATCATCAAATTTCTGAACAGTGCCTTCTTCATTGAGATTACCAGTTCTGGGTACACTGGCAACAAGAAGATACAGGGTGGGAGGTTTAGTAGGACATGAAATGGTTGCCTTAGAGGGGTGGAGACAGGCCATGAGGGTAAAAGTGGTGTTGCTATTTGTAATTAATTTCATTTCGCTGGTGTGACAAACCAGTGAAAATGATATTTCGCCGGTATCGAAATTATCGTACACCCCCATAATTATGGTACAGGTTGGCAACCATGAGTACATACATTAAAATTATCGTATGCCCCCATAATTATCATACGGGTTGGCAACCCTGGATGTCACAAACTCTTGCAGAGAACAGCACTTTTTGTTGTATCAGAAATGCACTCTTTAACTGACTCACTAACTAGCTTCATGAGACTCACTGGCTCAACTTGTGAAAGCACTTGCTAATATAGCAATAGGAAATTTCAACATAGCTCACGAATGTCAGAGAAGCTTCCAGTTGATTCTAATTATCTAGCTTATTGTGTTTATGCCAGGCGAGGGTGCTGCCTATCTGTTTGCAGCTCCGACCTCTCGGCACTGACCTCCACTAACTTTGTGTCTTAACTGCTATGCCAAACAAGGTTCCATCCTTTGAAACCACTTCTGCAAGCGTCCACACAACTCTCTTTCCGGCACTGCTGGTAACTTCTCTTCATATGCTGCAACTGCTTCTTCTGGGCTACAAAAATCGGTGACCCCAAAGTTGTTCTTCAGAGTAGGCAACAGAAAGATAGGGTTGATAAGTTAATAGTCTCCCATCAGTTCCTTATAGAAATTCCATTGCTACATTAGCTTATGAACTGATGCATTGTCGTGATGCAATAAGATTCCTCTAAGCCCTGTCTTTAGATGTCATTCTTAGACTTTTTGAAACACCTTTGAAAGAAAAACCTCTTGTACCATTTTGCAGTAACAGTTCTCTGGTTTTGTATTTTTTTTGTGGTTTAACAATGTTGTCAATTGCCAAGATCACATCAGCATTGCTGGTGTGCCAGAATTTCGTCCCACAGGAGTTCCTTTACATGTCAGTAAATCTACTGACATGGAGCTGTCATTTTTAAGCACCCTTAAAAACCATTGGTCTGGGCCGGATTTGAACCTGCGACCTTGGGATCAGCGGGCCAGCATCTAACCAACTGAGCTACCCAGATCAACACTGGTTTTGTAGCAGAGACACTTTTGGAGAAGAATTAGGCAAAGGCCATTCACACACCCCATGCCTTTTGACTTTGGTGATTAGTTGGGTATCAGGGAAAACAGAAATGGAGGATTGGTGTTTTGTTTCTGGATCAAATTGATACATCCATAAATTGATAAACTGAAAAATATGTTGATATTTCTAAACACAATCTGCTCCAATTTTCAATTATTTTAATCACAGCACTAGTTTTGGTGAGGGTTCTCTCCATCATTCAAGTCTTGTGTTTAGAAATATTGACATATTTTTCAATTTATCAATATGCTCCACTGTTTTAAACATTTCATTTTCATCAGTTTTGTATGATACATTTATGTTTCATGACCCATAACAGTATTTTTAGTACAACAAGACTTCCACAGTTACTTCTTTGCAGCATTTCTTGACTGTACAGCTTCTGTATTTCAAATCACGGGGCACCCATCTGGAAGCACATTTTTTTACATGGAGGTCATCATGAAGGATGTTCTGCCAAACAATTGCTAATGTAGCACAATATCTTTGCTTAAGACAGCTGAGTTTGGTCTGGGTGGCTCAGTTGGTTAGACACTGGCCTACTGATCCCAAGGTCGCTGGTTCAAATCTGGCCCAGACCAATGGTTTTTAAGTGAGCTCCATGTCAATAGGTGGCATGTAAAAGAACTCCTGCAGGACAAAATTCCAGCACATCAGCAACACTGATATAATCCTCACAATTGACAGCGTCGTTAAACAACAAAATTATTTCTTTTTTTAAAGACAGCTGAAAGCCCAGAGTGATCATTCTCTGAATATCCTCTGGGCCCTTAGTAGAATATCATGCAGAGCAGATCCTTCAGTTTTGCAGCAACTGTACTGCGCACTGGACCGCCTCCATAGCGCAGTTGGTAGCACTTGCCTCTGGTGCAGATGACCCAGGTTCGATCCCCGGTACCAGCATGGGGATTTTATCCCCTCTGGGAGTCTAGCACAGGGTCCACTCATCCTCGTTAGGTCCTGGAGGGACCAATTGAGGAGCTACTTGATGGAGAAGTAGCAGCCCCAGGTCGAGAAGGCTGTATAACTGGCCGGGAGGGCTCAGGGTGCTAACCACGTCCCACCCTTCAGTACTGCACCCTACTAATGACGCCTGTAGTGGGCAGAGGTGGGGGACGCAGTGGCTGGGTGGCAAGCCTTATTTCTTCATGGGCTGTTGCGCTAGGGGTTTAGTACTGCACACTAATTCAATCTAATCCAAATTAGATTGTGAGTGTATTGGCACTTTATCAATAAGTCCAGTTGTGAGCCTTTATGCCAAATTATGGTTGTGGGCTTAAATGTATGTCTACCCACCCAATGTTCACTTCTTTTTTCAGTACTTTGCTGGACGAACATTATAGAAAGAGATTTGTTAGTCCAAGGCCAGTGGGTTTTCATTTCCGGGAGCTGCTTAGGAAACATGCTTTCGAAATGCCTAACATGTTTCCAAAGGGAAGAAGCTGTAAGCTTCTGCACATAGATCTTGGTATGACAGTATACTGGAAGTCTACGATATCTACATCTATTACATACACTTATTCTTTAGAATTTTTGTCAGACTACAATGACCTAAGTTTGACTTATAGCGATGGCTCCAAGAGTTTCAAGGGTGTCAGATGCACTTATGTTTATGGAGCTGAACCACATACATTTAGTTTTCATAGTAGCACCTCTGTTTGTAGTGCAGAACTGTATGCTATATACTGAGACATTTTATATGTGCGCCGTCAAAAATTGGGTGACTGCCCCATTTTGAGTGATTTACTTAGTGCACTTTGAGCCTTCCTGAACTGTATAGCTGTTGTACAGCATATTAAGAATGCTCTCCACATTTTGCATACTTCTGGCATTTATGTGGTGTGTATCTGGATTCCTGATCATGTTGCCTTGCCTTAGAATGAACTGGCAAATTACTTAACTATTCAAATTAATATGTTTCATTTAAGCCATATTTAAAATTGAGATCATAACACCAAAATGAATCTCCAATGTACTTCACATTTTCCAATTTTAAAACATAAAAACAGGTAAAGAATGATACAGCGGAACTCTGCCTGTTAACATAGCAACACTAAACAGGAGTAATTTCAGCAAATTCAGCTATTGATGTTATTTTACATGACACTTACGTAGTAGCCCACTTTCACTATGTACTTTCAATAGGAGCTGTCTTTGCTATTATAGCAGGATTTGTTCACTGATATCCTTTATTTACAGGATTAACTATAACAATTTCAACCCAGCAATAAAATTAACACTGCAGTAATAGTGTTCACGTTTTGCCACAGTAATTTATAAGGAAACCTTAATTAACATTACTTTATCTAAATTAAGAACAAATTAGAAACTAGAGTCTCCACTTATCTTATTAATATTACGAGGTGGCATAATGCTGGCTAGTTTCAAGTTGCATCCAACTTATTCTCAACTTGAAACTAGTCAGTATTATACCACCTTGCAATATTAATAAGATATGCAGAGCTTTTAGTTTCTAATTTGTTCTTAATTTAGATTCTGTTGCTTCACTGTTATTAGCTTCAATTTTTCCTTGATTAATATTACTTTGTTCACAACTGTAAAATAATATTCCAAGCTTCCTCTCATAAATGGCATGCTTACCATATTTGTTCACCTCTTCTCCCAATGTTTTGGCATTCTTTATTTTTCCTCCCTACCTGTCATTTTTATCATACAATTCAGCACATATGAAAACAGAGAATTACACTATTTTATTATGCATTTCCTAATAATTATTATTCAATTTATGTTTTATTCCAGGAAATTTAATCTTCCAGAAGAATATGTACAGGAGATAGAGAGACAATTAAGAAGCATAACAACTACAACAGGAAAGTAGTGCATAATTAAAATCCAATATGCTTATAAGAATATGTTTTAAATTATTTTCATGTGTATTATTAATATGACATATTGTCACATAACTCAGGTTTCTAAACAACTGATTTGCTAATGAATAATAAATTAATTCACATCTCTCTTGGATTTTCTTGTTGAAATTCCTTAGTAATAAAATAAATTAAGCCTGCCAACCTTTAAATGCCAGTTAATATGATAATAAAATACAAAAACCTTAACTTCCAAATTGCAATTAATGGTGGCTTAAGAAGATACTTAAAACAGAACTTTGCTATGCCACTTCCAGAACGATCATTTTTCTGCACTTATCTTTCCTTGTGCATAGTTTGAAACAACTTCTATTGCTTAAATTACACACTAATGAACAGTGGCATGTGGTGACCATTCAAATAGCTGAAGCAATGAATATTATACAGGTTAAGTAAACAATAAATCAAAGAGCCTGCCTTGATAGAAATTACTACCTGTACTTGTTTAAATTATAGGAATAAATGTTAATAATTAAAATAGCAATCAGTAATAGCTAAATTGAAGAAGAAGAAGAAGAAGAAGAAGAAGAAGAAGAAGAAAAAGAAGAAGAAGAAGAAGAAGGAGGAGGAGGAGGAGAAGCAGAAGAAGAAGAAGAAGAAGGAGAAGCGGAAGAAGAAGACGAAGAAGAAGAGGAAGAAGGAGGAGAAGAAGAAGAGGAAGAAGAAGAACGAGAACAAGAACGAGAAGAAGAACGAGAAGAAGAACGAGAAGAAGAACCAGAAGAAGAACGAGAAGAAGAACAAGAAGAAGAACGAGAAGAAGAACAAGAAGAAGAACAAGAACAAGAAGAAGAACAAGAAGAAGAAGAGGAAGAAGAAGAACAAGAACGAGAAGAAGAAGGAGAAGAAGAACGAGAAGAAGAACAAGAAGAAGAAGGAGAAGGGGAAGAGGAAGAGGAAGAACAACAACAACAAGAATAACAAGAAGAACAAGAAGAATAACAAGAAGAACAAGAAGAACAAGAAGGAGAACAAGAACAAGAAGAAGAACAACAACAAGAACAACAAGAACAACAACAAGAAGAGCAAGAAGAAGAAGAAGAAGAAGAAGAAGAAGAAGGTGATGACGACGATGATGACTATTGTTATGTATTATTAAAATTATTATTATTTAAGGGTGCTCAACTGAATGGTCATTAGTGTCCTTAAAAAACAATTCATGTCAAAAGCCAGATATAAAGTTCAATATTAAATTACTAGTAAAAAGGAAAGTAAATATACATGAATATACAAAACAGAGGTTAAAGTGAAATAATAGCCACTGAAATATATAGAAGTAAACCGAGCTAGAAGGCTCCATGGTAACATGTGAGGCTCACATTCAAAAGGTCTGGGGTTTGATTCCTGTCTACCGCCACTCAGGGCTTGGTTGTATGTTAGTTTTCCCTGACAATAAGCAACTTTAGTGGTGGTTTCTCATTTACCATGATATACTTTCCTTCACTTGTTTGTAATTTCATTTCCTTGTCATCTTTCAGAGGTAAATTGAAATTTAGTTTCATTTATGGATGCTCTTTAACTGCTATGGTTCTCTTCTTTTTTTTCTTTACCTGATTACCCTCCCCTTATGTAGGACTTACACATCCTAGGACTTACAAGCCAGTGCCTAGGTTCAGATGCCTTTTGGGAGTAGGGGAACCTATGGACTGAACAGAGTGAAGACCTGGAAGCAGGTGATCAGCCAAGCACCAGGTATGATAGCGAGGAAGAGGATGATATGAAATGCAAGCAAAATTGATGATTAGAAAGGTGATGATGGAGCAATAGGTGCAATGAGTGGTGGGGGAAACTGGAGAACCCAGAGAAAACCCGCCCTGACACCACTTTGTCCACTATGAATACCACATGCAGGTCTCTGGGATCAAACATAGGCCACCTATGTGGTAGGCAAATGCACTAACCATTTAGCCACGATGCCGCCCATTATGGTTCTCAGCACTCCATTCTACTTTGGGCTTAAAACACTTCTTAATTTTGCCCAGAAATCCTTTTATTAGGCTTGGTGTTTTTTCATGTGGCATAAATTGTGGTAAAAGGTTTTGTTATATTGGCAGTGTTGGACAGATGTTGCGACATTGCTCAAAGGAAAGACATTAGAGGGCTGTTTGGTGGATGGGTTGTTCATCACTCTTTCTAGGCTACTCCAGTAGTGGGACGAGTCTTCTTGGAACTATTTGGGGCTTCCACATAGCTCTGTGGCTTATCTGTCCACAGTCTGTAGTCAGCTATGGTTTCTTACCTTCATCCCTTTTAGCCACAATAGATCTATGTATGTTGTAGTGCATGATATGTCCCCTTGCATGGTATAAGTATACCCTATACTTTAAGTAAAAGTGTACACAAAATAACCATTTTTTGGATTTAAATTCACCTTAGACACTTGGGACATCACCTCTACAAGATCAGTAGAATTGAATTTCCATCTGTTTCATTTGGGAAGCAAATTTGGTATTCAACTCTAAAAGAACTGTCCAATTTTTGGGTTCACCTGTACACAAGCTTCTTCTGTTTCTTGTTTCTGTGTTTACTTTCTCTGTTTACTGACATCCCCCAGGGCTTACAAGTGAGTGCTTGGAGTCAGATGCTGTCGAGGAGCAGACAAACTCTGGATCATAGAGATTAACCACGATGAGTGATCAGCCTGGTGTGAGAGCCAGGAAGGAGATAATATGGAAAGGATGACAAAATTGATGAAAGAAACAGTGATAATGGAGGCATTGTTGAAATGAATGGTGGTGGAAACTGCAGAAATCCAGCCCCAATGCTGACTTGTGCCACCTATCCCACATATGGTCCCCTGGGGTGGAATCAGGGCCTCTTGGTGAACAGTGAATGGTTTAACCATGTGGCCATGATGCAGCATACACAAGCTTCAATTGAAACAATTCTTCTCTAGTAGATCTTTGCAAGAAATGTTTGATTCTCGTTAGAGCTGAAATGACTTTTTTTTGTGAAGACTTACAGGAATTGGACACAGTAATGACACTAACGTGCCAAACTACTGGAAAACTTGTTAGCATTAAATTAGTGCTCAGTAATTTTGCAAGTTCACTCATAGTTTTATTACTAAACACTTCTGTACTTACACTACGTTCAGATCATTTTTCAATTGAATGACGTCAAAGAAATTTACATAGAACTAAGAGACTGGAAAGTTGTTTTGGTGAACTGATAGAATATTGTCCATTGTTTTCTATGATAGTAAGTCTAAACATTTCAGGTTAGAATAGTCTTAAAACCTTACATCTAAGCGGTTATCAATGTTATAAAAAATTAACGATAAATGCATTTAATGCTTATGTAGCTTTATAAATAGTCTCTGGCTCATTTTATTCTATGTAAGATGATCTGAATGACAAATTAACCTGTTAATGCTTATGTAGCTTTGTAAGTAGTTTCTAGCTTATTTTGTTCTGTATAAGATTATCTGAGTGACAATCTGAATGACAAATTATCCTGTTAATGCTTAGGTAACTTATTAAGTAGTTTTTAGCTCATTTTATTCTATATAAGATGATCTGAATGACAAATTATCCTGTTAATGCTTATGTGACTTTCTAAGTAGTTTCTAACTCATTTTATTCTGTATCAGATTATCTGAATGACAAATTATCCTGTTAAAGCTTATGTAGTTTGTAAGGTTTCTAGCTTATTTTATTTTGTATCAGATTATCTGAATGACAAATTGTCCCGTTAATGCTTATATAGCTTTGTAAGTAGTTTTTAGTTCATTTTACTGTGTATAACATAATAATCTGAATGACAAATCATGCTGTTAATGCTTATGTTGCTTTGTAAGTAACCTCTAGCTTCTTTAGTGTCAAATCATTGCTAATTACATTGACAAGAAAGCTAGCTAAATGTGTACATATAGAACTATCTTACAAAAGATGTGTTTCATTGCTAATCATATTACCTATAACTAAACAGTAGGACGTGGCAGGAAAAGCCTAGTGAAAGTTTAAAACAAAGTTCAATTTATGTCTGTAAATATACATTACCTATGTAAGTCTTATAATTACAGGGAAGTTTTGGTTGTGCTTCTCCATTACCCTGTTTTTTTTTTTGTTTTTTTTTTTTTTTTTTTTTTTTTTTTTTTTTTTGTGCATGTAAATTTGTTCTATATGCTATTCTGTATATTTATTGATATGATTGTATATTTCAACTGACATGTTCAATGTTCACCGGCCTCCATGGTACTTGTGAACTTGCTGAATGCAATCCAATCTAATCTTACAGTTGACATTTTTCATCTTTGAAGGCTCTTCTTGAAACACAGTTTGTTGGAAAATTCACTCACAGTCATCATGTACTGTAGCTATTGAAGGGCACGATTCCTGGGTTTTCTGTGGACAGCATAAAACATCATTTTATTGCTTTTGAAGCACATTTTACAACACATCAATAAAGAGGAATATTTTGTTGAATATGCTCAATATTAAAAAAAAGTATTAAATCTTCTAAGAATGCCAAAAAGCCACTAATGATGGCAAAACTTCTGACCCAATTTCTTCAGTATTCTAGCACAGCATTAATTACTTCACAAAATTCAGTTCTGTTCCTGCACTGGATAAGTTATGCAATAGCCTGGGCATGTTTGTCACTACTTGTAACAGAATCTCTCCTTTATCCCTCATATATATAACTCAGGTAAATAGAAGAGTACTTTATTTTGATATTTCAGAAGTTTTGTTAACTATGACAGCTATAAAATGAATATACACAATTTTGCACTTTATAGTAGATAAATTTGTTAAAGCTATGGCTTGTCTAAGATAATTTTGAATTCGATTAGAAATTCTTTTAAAGAAGGTAGTAAGTGCTCCACAAAAAGAATTATACTATGCAGTGATCTTCAACAATTTAGCATAACTACCCTACATAACTACTGCTGTTTCATCATGTCCTCGAAAGGGCTCTCTATTTTCTCAGAAAACTTACAGTATTAATGAACATTTTAATATGCCCCTATTCCATCTTCCAACATATTTTGAAAGTTGTGAATTATAAATATTTATTTGAGATTTAATAAGTAACAATCTCAAAAAAGAAAAAAAAGAAAAAAAAAAAAGAAAAAGAAAAAAAGACTTCTAAATTTCCCAAGTGCATGTACCGAGTGCTTCAGAGGTTCACATTAAATCTCTTGCTGCTCAACAGTTATTGATGTTAAAGGGACATTGATCCAGCTTGGTTCTGAATGCCCTGCAAATAAATAACATATTGGTTCTACATGTTTGGAAGGAGTGTAGTTATTTATTTGGATATTATTGAATAATCATGTGATTACAATATAATATATTATAGATAAATATTAATTTTGTCTATCTCGGTGATGTTGACAAAGATAGTGCTGGCCTTCAGAGGAAGAGTTCCTGGTTGAATTCCCAGATTTATTACAGTTATTGTAGTCAGAGGAAGAGTTCCTGGTTGAATTCCCAGATTTATTACAGTTATTGTAATCAAAGCAGTTCTTTGATTGCTTCCTCTATAGTTATGCCAATGCATATTAGTAAAGCCATTGTTTCCTAGAAACACTGCATAAACATAAACATATACATAAACATTTTCTTATTAGATATTCCTTTAATTCCTTTTCAAAATTTACTCCTTGCTTGGCTTTTACAGCTTGTGGCAACTTGTTGTACAATTTCACTCCAGTTATAAATAAGTCATGTTCACTTGTCCTTTTATTTACTCTTTTGGCGGCGGTCGTGGTGGTCAAAATTTGTGCTAGTCCTCCGCTATGTGTTTGATTGATAGACAAGTACGTGAATATGTTCCTTATCTAGGAAGAGATGAGAGCAAATGTGTAGCACCTTTAGCATTTATACAAGGAGAGATATTCAAATAGACGGCAATTAACACAGCAAACTTTTCAGAATGTCAAAAGACGTCTGTGAACATCATCACTTGCAAGGATGTCTCCTGTAAGAAATGCATTAGTGATATCCGCTGTTGATGCGGAAACGACTGAATACCATCGAAGTAATGCCCAAAATGTCACACAAGAAGTAAACGTTGCCCAGTCTTTTATGGTGCGAGTACAGTGAGTCGATAAGGGACGGTAGGATAAGATAAGAACAGCGGAGGCGACTTCGACACCACGGCTCATGTGCCTTTTGTACGTTGCCCCAGGAGTCCCGGAAGAGGGGGGTTTAAGTGAGACACGGTGGCACAGCAACGGCAGGGTGCCTTGAGTTCCTAGATATTAATTCTCGTTGACGGCTAGAGTAACGAGCGCCAATAGGAAACGCGAAACACCGCCGTAGTGGCGAGCCGGACGCCGCAAACTTTGAGGGAATGTCACATGGAACATTTTTACTCCACCCAATCGAATCTAAGCGCCTGGTGACATTTTCAAACCTGTAAGAGATTAACGGAACGAAGAGTGAATGAAAATATGAATGGAATGAGGAGGGACAGGATAAAAGTAACTAACCCAGAGTACACCTAGCGAGCCAAAGAAACCCGCCGAAAAGGACCGAGTCAGAATATTCGGTCGTCGAAGATGGAACCCGGACTTCCCGAAAGCAACTCATAGACTAAACCGCCTTAGCCACTTCGCTCGATGATCCAATAAGTTTCATTCATATCATTTGCACCTACACCAAACACTGCACAAAAAATATTTGAAAGCTGGTGTAAACTTTGTTGAATGAATGCTGGGTCGAATGGTGAAGCAATAATTCCGATTGCATAAAAAATATTAAACGCGAATGACTAAGGAGTTAGGGTCGAACAATTAAGGAGAAAGTTACTCAAATTCTTCAATACTTGCCCCAGGTAAACAAAAATTATATAATTGGAAAACCCTGGAGGAACCGTATAACTACTTTGATTTTTCTAATGTACCATAACACTCAACAATGTACTAAGATTTTTTCAAGATTTGCGCAAAATAAAAGGACGAGCAGTGTTTCAAATTCCATTGTATATAAAATGCGGGTTTGAGGAGACCCATCTGACCCCTTTGCATACCGAAGGGTAAGTACTCAGTTCTCAACATAGGGTAGCGTATCTTCAACAAAGAGAAAGGTACAGTTGAGATCCAAATGTTTGAATGACGTGGTGGCTTTCCCTAGCAAAAAGGCATTTCGCTAATCGGGAAAGACTTAAACATGTGTTTAAAAACAGTTAATTCCATCTGCGAATGTTCCATGCATTCGAAGGATCAATTTGCCACCTCAAATTGAAATTTCTTTGCCCTGTAATGACGGAATTACACTTCGTAAATTCGAGAACCCAAATTCTTTTTCTGCTACGGAGTAGCCATTTTACATTGAAGTGAAGCATCTTACGGTAATCAGGCAAAACACAACTGACATCTAACGGCAACAATGTTCCTCCAATTACAGAGCTGTGGATAATCTGTGGCTGTGGCGCAGTGATAGTTTGGAGAACATATTTTATAAAACGCATATTCTTTTTTTATAGATCCTGTATTCTAGAGTAGTTCTGATTCACTAATCACAAGTTAATCATCTAGGACAGGGTCGGGAAGGTGAGCACTGGAAGTGTGAAATGCTTTACCCCTACGATCACCCCTCCCAGTTTGCTTCTATGTGGCAGGTAAACAGAGAGGGGGCATGGTGGCCATTCGGGTATCGGGTGAAACGTGTTTTGCGATGTGATCAAATGCATACTTTCGAACTCAAAGAGTTGGCTAGGAAACCAAAAGAGGCTTAATTGCGCAAATCCAAATCAAGTTTTCCTGAACTGCGCAATAATGTGTTACTTTGAAGATTAATTAATTCAAATTGCAGTTTATCTTGGGCCATCAAAAGTCCATATGTAAATGGATCTTTAGTATCAGTGGTTTCGTCTATGACAAGGGAAAATAAACAAAAAGAACCTGTTCTCCCAGTCCCGATTAAACCGTCGTTCAACTCATGTCACGTGTGCAGCCACCACTGTTCTCTTTACACTCCACGCTACTATAGCAAGAAACAACCGGTTTAGTTGGCAAGAGCATAGTGGCGACTAGAGCCACAGAATAGACAGTATATAGAAAGGAAAGCTTGAATCGGCTCCTTTGACCTGCATGTACCCGTTGCGTTGCGCGCTTCGCCATATTGAAACCATGTAAACGAAGCGATTGCTGCTTCCTACCAGGGCTCGAAACAAGCAGTTTTACGAAAGCGAACTCTTAATCTAGTCGGCTAAATGAAAAATTTTACGAAAAGAAACACTAATGAAACAGAATATGTGATTAACTCAGACGAATAAAATTTATTTACCCTCCAATGAAGAAGTTTACTCACTAAAATGAGCCGGAATGATACATGCTGCACTTCTTTACGCGCCCTGTTCTTACACAAAATTTCAGAGCAATTAAAATTAGAAAAAAAGAATAACGCACGAAAGCAGAATGAAAGCAACAAAATTTTGTTTTCTACTTATACGTATTAACAAAGGAAGCCCTAGTAATATGAAATAAGCGGAAAATAGACAGCAGTAATTAATAAGTAAGTGACTTATTAGTTGCTCTTATTTACCACAAGAATAAAAATGCACAAAATCTTGAATGGGATTCTGCATAAAATGAATCATAAAGTCTTGAAATTTAAATTATTTTGTTGTTTAACGACGCTGTCAATTGCCAGGATCACACCAGCGTCGCCGGTGTGCCGGAATTTCGTCCCGCAGGAATTCTTTTACATGCCAGTAGATCTACTGACATGGAGCTGTCGTTTTTAAGCACACTTAAAAACCATCGGCCTAGGCCGGGTTTGAAACCGCGACCTTGGGATCAGTAAGCCAGCGTCTAACCAACTGAGCCACCCAGACCGACCATAAAGTCTTGCCATACATAGCAAAAGAAGTAAATAAAACACAAATGTAGAGCATGGTGCAATAACATAAATCACAGCAGTAACTTTACAGTATGTCAAAAGTTAGGATTATTTTATATTAAGGGCTAAGGAGATCTAGGAATGGTCTTTTCATATCATGTCTATTTGCACAACATAAAATAGTTACAATAAAATATAGAATTGCATTTATTTTATTTCACCTTTTCACAATAAAACAACAAAGTGTGTGTACATTCACATGACTTACTCTGCCAACATTACACTCTATTGCAGCATTAAAGAAAAACAATGTTCAGGTATGTCATTGTAAATTTGTCTTGCTTGTTTAATCTGCATTTATGAAGCAACTACAGCAGCAAATCATATTACTCAGAGGTGTGTCACTTTTATTAATTTGTAATTTTTTTCAGTTTTATTTTTCTTTTTTAAATCTCTATTCACAAACTTTAAGGGTAGGGGTATCCTCCCTGTTTGCCTTGTATTCCTGGGCAAAATACATTAACAATTATGCATACATTGCTGTGATTCTGAAATAACACTTAACTAATAGCAAGTTATAAATATATAAGGCTGATCACTTAGCGTTTTTCATCTTTTGGAAAGCTGAAAAAGCTAATTTCCCTGTTTGCTTCTGAATTATTTCTGCAGTTTGGTGTCGAACACCATCGGCTGCATTTTCTCTTACTGCTGTTCATTATAACCACGGCGAAGCTTAAAATACATTAACGCATATTTATACCTTTTACAGTAGGCATATAAAACAATTTTTCAGTTGTAGATGTGCCCAGCAGCTAATATGTTCAAGGTAAAATAAACGCAACGTGTCCATTTGCTTTGGCTCCAACAACACAGCTGTTTACCCAGTTTACTCGGTTTACTTCGCGCATGCGCACTAAATTTTGGCGCATGGATTTCAGCTGAGTTTCCTTTCTGTATACTCTCTATTCTGTGCTAGAGCGATGGTAAATTCACACCTTGAGTGCCTTGCTTCCCACCCCTGATCTAGGACATAAGTGCTAATAATAAAATAAAAGGAATAAAAAATATATAAAAGGGCAGCACCTTGGGGAACTTGAACTCACGATCCTCAACTCTGAGTAACTGTTACACCGAAGCTCTACCAACCGAGCTACCAGGGGATACATTCAAAACGCATCATTTTAGGCGCTTAAACTCAACTTAGAGTCTTGATGTAAATTTATAGTTCATGTGTATTAAACAGAATCTTCAAAAATTTGTTCTTTTCTTTCCCTTTATCCTAAATGTTAGTTAATTGATGCTACATTTATCGTCAATAATGAAAACATAGTCTTTCGGCCCGTATTTCAACCAACGAGTTTGGGTTCAGTACACTGTACTCAGCTTATGTTGTGGTTTCAAAACAAGTCTAATAGACAGAATTTTTGGTTATTATTGGAATTATTACTAACGTTAAAATAGAACAAAGAATCACATTTAACTTGCTTAGTAAACCGCTGTGATATGAACAATCCCACCATAACCTCCAATAAATTGCATTCATGCATAAATGTGAATAATTTTAATACCTCAATTGCAGCATTTTAAGTGAAAGTAACATCCACTGAAGAACAAACAAAAATCATATGTACCTACGCATTGCGATAAGTTATATAAAGGCTTAAAAATACACGTTATAGAATAACATACAAGGAATATCGAAAATGTAATAGGTTCTTTGAAGCAGCAATGAAATACAAGCCAACCGTCTGAGGCCTCAAGAGTGTAAAGGATCGCATCAGAAATTTAATCTGCAGCGTTAAGCCGTAATTGAAACAAAATGTTCGTGGGTTGTATTCTCTTATATTTTGCATTTAAAGGGCTTAGCGTAGCTTACTTTTCTTACACTCACCACATTCTTTATTTATTTGTTTATTTATTAGTTTTATTAGTTATTCTTTTAGCTTTAAGAAATCATTGTGAATATACAAGGATTGTTTCTTTAGATTTGACAAGTATATTATGGAATCCAAAGATGCCTTGGGTGGCAATTTTGTTTATTGCTCGTGTAGTTTAGGCACCTTCCCATCTATCCGAGGATATGGACGCACCTTCTCTCTCCCTCCACTCGCAATAGTGAGCCCTGTGAGTGAGCCGTAGGTCATGAGTTTAGATCTAGGCGTCGCAGTATATTGTTGTTGGTTTATTTAATGACGCTGTATCCAGTGTATTCTGGATTTCCGCGTCTGGTGTCTTTGATGAAGTAGAGATGTAACATAAGATGTAATTTGAATATACATATGTTCTTATTATGCTGTTAGTATTATAGTTTCATTTTACATTTTCTGAGGAAACGAAGAAGAAGTGGTGCTATATAACGTATTTTCCAATTTAGAAGTGAGGAAATATTCCAGGGACCGTGTCAAATACGTGCACATATGTGTGAATATAGAGATGTCGAATGTTGGTAATTTTTAGGGCATTGAAAGAATATATGATCTGCATCGCCAAACTGACCACACTCACAGCAATCTGTATCGCGTTTTCCGATCTTAAATAAATAAGCCGGGGTGGGTGCTACGCCTAATTTCAATTTCGTTGCCAGAGATATAGCCTCTTTATCTACATTTCCCACTGAAAACCATGGTGTTTTAGATGATTTAGGTAGATGGAAATAAGTATCGATATGATGAGTAATATGTTGTCGGACGTCCTGGATGTGTATTCCTGGTGATGGATTTGGGGGAGAATTATTGGCAGCTGCTTTGGCCAGTTTATCTACGTACTCATTACCTGTTATGTTGGAATGTCCAGGTATCCATATCATGTGTCATGTTATGTCGTTGATCTAAAGAATCTAGTTCGTGGAAACATAATATTTCCCACCAATCAAGAGAAGGTTTTATTTGGAATCTATTAAGAGTTTGTATAGCACTGTAGGAATCGATACAGAGTAGGATTGTGGAATTATGTATATGACGTAAAGAATATAGAGCTTGGTATATTGCGTATATTTCTGTTGAATAATTAGAAAAATAACGTGGAAGAGTGAATGAGTCTCTGGTATCCGTGGTTTGATTGAAATATGCAGCTCCCGCCCCATGGTCAGATAGTGATCCATCAGTATATATAATCTGAGGGGGTGATTGTAAAGATTGAGAAAACTGGTCTAGGAAGTATGCAAACTGTTTAGGGGTAGTAACATCATGTTTTTGCCAGTTAGAATAAATTTGGTTTTAGGGATCAGTTGATCATATTTGAGATAATATAAGGGAGGTCTCCTATGGGACATCCCTCCCTGGAATGATTTGAAAGCTTTAAATATTTTTAAATATATCGGTGTCTGCTTCCGTGATCCTATTTTGCACTGTAAACGGATATTAAGGCCTAGTTGCAATTTAGAGAACAGCGGTGTCTCTGTGAAGAGAAAGAGTTTTGCTATAAAAGGAATAGTTAGGGTTATCTGCCGTCCGGCGAAATTTTGTAGTGCTAATTCGGCAAAAACTTTTTGAGTAGCAGGTTTACCGCCGATCCCTAAAATGAGTTTACCAATTTGATAAATTATGGATGTAATTTTATTTTGCATTCCAACTGGATATGCAGTAATAGTGATGGCTCCGTAATCTATTTTCGATTGGCAAAGGGCTTTAAATATGATATATAGGTATCGTGAGTGTGCTCCCCAATGTCGACCTTGTATGTATTTAAATATGGGAAGGGTTTATCTAAGGGTGGAGTGAAGATACACAGCATGATTTTTCCAGGATAGTTTATGGTCAAAATATAAGCCTAGAAATTTGATTGACTGCGTGAGAGGTATAGGATGTCCGTCAACATGTAACGGTGATTGTAAAATTGGTGTGCCGCGTTTAAAGAAAATAGAATGACTTTTACTAACATTGAGTTTTAACCCTAGTCGTAGGAGGGTTTGCACTAACAAGTCTAAGTAATGTTGTAACTTATGTGTCGATAAACGGATTTCCTGAATCGTTGCCGGAGAGTAAAGGAGAATATCATCAGCAAAAAGGAGCATTTGACTCTGTTTAAAAGGAAGAGTACTAAATTCCTGAATATAAATAATAAATAGTAGCGGACTTAGAGGAGTACCTTGGGGTAATCCTTGAGAACTATAGCGAATTTGGGTGTATGAGTAGTGTAGATTTAATTGAATTTTACGGTCAATAAACAGGTGGTAAATACATCGTACTATAGGTGCTGGAATGAAAAGTTTCCTTAAAATAGGGATGAGGATATCCAACTGTACAGAATCGTATGCGTGGGAAATGTCTAAGAAGTGGGCTAGAAGTCCTCGGTTGTGGGTCCAATTGACGTGTATGTCATGCGTTAGTTGAAGTAGGTTGTGATGTGTGGAGAATAGTTTTCTGAATCCGTGTTGTCCTTTGGGCCAAAAACCGTAACGTTCCATATAAAACGTAGGTCGGGTTTTTAGAATTTGTTCAAATAGTTTCCTTAGTGTGTTGGCTAGGACAATCGGTCTATAGTGATTTGCTGCCCTTCCTGTTTTATTTGGTTTCAGAAGTGGTATGATGTAGAAGTGTTGCCATGAATCTGGGATATGACCTGTGTAAAGAATGTATGAATACCCATGTGTAATCAAAAGATTTAAGGTATGTGGAAAGTGTTTGATCATTTCGTATGATATTCTATCTGGTCCTGAAGCGGTGGATTTATGATGTGAATTAAGTGCATTAGATAGTTCGTGTGTTGAAATAGGTGACATGAGTGCTAGTGCACCCTCAAATAAAGGTTCTTCCTGTGTCATGGAATTCAGAAAAAGAGGATTGTTACGTACCGAGTCTGGAGTGTGTTGTTCTAGAAATTGTTGAAGATGTATGTCCATGACTATGGGATTAGTAGGGTGTCCGGTATGGCGTGTGAACCAACGTAGTTTACGCCACATTGTGGAGGTAGTAATTGATGGTGACAATTCCGTACAGAATTTTCGCCAACCTTTGCGTTTATGGTAACGGATGATGCGTCGAGTGGATGCGCATTGTGCTTTTAAAACTATAAATTGGTTACAGCTTGGTGTTTGACGGTATTGGTTTAATGCTAATCTACGTTTAGCAACTGCCTCGGAACATTCTGGAGACCACCAAATGGGTTTGTACCTAGTTGTATTGGAAGAGTGTATCCGAGTTGGAGATATATGTGATAGTACCGTTGCTACAATGAAAGACACGTGATCCATAGGATGTTGTGTTGGGTATGATTTGTTAGATGTTAATGAAATTGCTATTAGCCTGTTGGTAAAATCATTCCAATCCAGTATTTGTTGACGAGGAATGGAAGGTCGACGAGCATCTAAAGTAGGTGGTTTGTCTATATTTATAAATATGGGAAAGTGATCACTTCCCATAGAATCAAGTCTTACTCTCCAATGGGTATTTTGCCATAGCGATGATGATATCAGTGATATATCTGGATATGAGGGAAGTTGATGAGGAGGACCAAATCGGGTTGGTGAGTCGTCATTAAGCAAAAGGAAATGTTGTTCTATTAGCTGATGAAGAAAGGAAAAATTATGTTGGGAACAACGAATTTGGTTCGGAGTAAGGCCAAGATTAAAATCGCCACAGATTATGGTGTTTTTGTTTGGAAGTAATGGTATATGATTCATCCAGAAAGTACGAGAAATATAATGTTGTGGTGCATTATAGATTGCTATTAGTTGCAAACTAGGAAGTTGGAGCAATATGGCCTGAAATTGCTCGTCGAAACTGTTGATTGTTTGAAAAGAGGACACCAACAAAGAAGGATGAAGAAGAACCTCCTCCTCCCCCATGCAAGCGATCCTGTCGGATAACCTGGAATGGAGGATATCGAAATGTTTGTTGAGGGGTTAGCCATGTTTCTGAAATCACTATAATGTCTATGTGATATCTCTCTAAGAGATGTTGTAGATCGTGTTATTTTGGCTTTATGGAACGGGCGTTCCATTGAACTATCGTGAAAGGAGCCATGCTATGAGTGTGATCAATTTAGTTAGCTCTGATTGAGGATATCAATTTGCATAGAAGTTGATTCAAGGCCTTGCTCGGAATGGGTTCATTTTTTCTGGTGAGTTTTCCCATTTCTTCTAGATAATTGAAGAACAGTTGACTGTCCACTTTTTGAGTGGACAAAGGAGAAAGGGAGGGTTTAATAGGAAGTGTCTCGGAAGATGTCTCCTGGCGTTCTTGGTTTTGCAGATATATGGGAGTATGTGATTCACGGGTACTATTTCTCCCCGTAAAGTAGAAAGGTTGATTGGACGGAATCTGGAAATGTGGTTTAGTGTTATTCGATTTGATTCGTTTGTGTTGTGGAGGTGTCTGGGGTATCTCGAAGGGTGTATGTTTGTAAGGTCTTGTAACAGTATTACGAATTATGATGGGTTTATCTGGGATGAATTGATTCATTTTGGTAGAAGCGGGGTTTGTGTTGTGTGGATCTGTTTGGCTATGTAATATACTAGCGTATGACTGGTCCCCACGAATTAACTGTATAGCTTCGTATCTTGAGATACGTAAGGATGATATTTTATCAGTGATTGCTTGTTCGCGCAGAAAAACTGGGCAATGTTTGTCGTTAGCACGGTGTGGAAGTGTGCAATTATTGCATTTCAAGATGTCGCTATTACAATCTGAGGTGATATGGTTGTCTGCACAACGCATACATGTGGTATCACCACGACATGTTTTGGTAGAATGACCGAATTTAGCACATTTGAAACATTGTAATACTCTTTCTTTGTAAGGTGAAATTGGAAACTGGCTGTAATATAAGCGAAACTTTCGTGGGAGCATTTGCGATCTAAAGGTTAATAGGCATATCTGAGTGGGTTCGTAGGTTATTGTCCCATTATCTGATAGCACACGTCGTTTAAAACGATATACATGTTGTATTGGATAACCTTCTATAGTTTTTCCATATTTTTGGATTTCTGTTTCTGTGATTTCAGTGTCTATGTTATGTATAACTCCTTTTGTGTGTATATAGTGATGTGGTATATATGCCTTCAGCTGGTTTTTCGAAGCAAAGTCTGAATTGAGTAATGCATTCGCGGCAGATGCGGAGGGTAGAAATACTTCTAATCTATTTTTTTCCTGTTTTTATAATTTTCTCTACTGCTATATTTTGGTGATTTTTGAATATTAGTTTGCCCAATTTAAGTGGATGTAGTTGGGTTATGGTACCCACTGAACTAGTTAATACTACTATAAATGGTGCAGTATCTTGATTATCGTATTGTAAAGTTGGTTTAACTATTTCTGTATTCGAATCAATTACGGGGGAGATATCCATAGTCACTGGAATATTTTTCTCATGTTCGAGAACGTCCGAAAGGGGCGGGGGAGCCTCCCCCGCCATAAGGAAATATAAGTTACACTATCACACGCGTGATGAATATGTGCACCGAATAGAAATCAAAATGGCTATTACTCGACACTGAACTAAAGTCACTGAACACTGCTTTCTTGGTACACTCTTCGACTATTATCGAGCTCCAACGTTACTGGAATCTGAATGTAGTATAAGCTTCAAGCGATTGCTTCTTTATAACTAGTTTTAAACTAAAAACTGTGATGCGATGAAATCGAATCTAAGCTGGCAATCACATCACCATCAACACGAGATAAAAGTGAACGGTCGCAGTATAACCTAGTATAATTTTTTCAAAGCAGGAGCAGAGAATCTGGTTAAAAATTGCATGTGGCGTTGGTGAAAATGCAACACAGTGTCACCAAGGATTCCGAGAGGCTTGTTTATGCAGATACATTGCCGTACAAAACAGTGGCTAGGTGAGTACAAGCCTTTAAATGAGGACATATGCCTAGATCTGGTCATCAAGCGGTTAGTGAGAATGATGTGCAATCAATGTGCGCATTACTGGAAGCGGATTGGAAGTGCCAGTTCGATGTTTGACTTGTTCCATACGTGGGGTTGGCAGGTACTCTTATCTGCTTATATAGTCTCGTTTTGCAAGCCCCTGCGTCTCCGATCTCATTTCTAAGCTGAAGGATCCACTGCGTGGGAAGAAATTGAGAACTGCGAACGACATTCTGAGTGCAAGATTTAGCTTTCACGGCGAGCGTTATTAAACAAGGCTTCAGGATGAAGAAGGTCATGGCCGAAAGCTCAATGTTCACAAATCTGACATGGCTGATCACCCGTGAAGCCTTGATTAATAATTCTGAGTGCACTTGATCACTGTCTATGCACCATCCTGAGTTAGGTAGTGCCGACGGCATTCGAAGGCTACCGCGTTGCTGGGAACACGTATGCAGTGCTGGTGAGTACATCGAAGGGCTATAAAACTTACAACCTTGTGTGTATGCTATGTGTTCAGAAAATAAACAGTTGCCAAAACTAAAGATACAACCTATGAATTTGATGTGTGATCGGAAGCTACTTAATTTGATGTGTGTTGAATAACTGACAATACATGTTATGTACTGCTTGTTATGAATTTCAAAATAATGAAACGTGGTGGGAAAAGCCTAGAGCAAGTTTAAACAAGGTTAGACTTGTATTTGTAGATACCGATGATGTTAGAGCTATAACCACAGAACAGATGGAAGATTTTAGTGTATGGATTATCCCTGCTTTATTTATTTTTGGTTCTCATGTTGCTTGTATATGATGTGTTTTTAATGCTCAATTTTCAAATCTAATATTCATGTGCATATGCACTATATTGCACATTTCCATTGACATCTTAATATGTTCACGGGCCTTTATGGCTACTTTGTGAACTCACTGAAAGCTATCTAATCTAATCTTTTTGGACAGGGGCGGTTGACTCATCAGGGCTGTGCACAAAACGAATTTAGTAATGTGCACTGTTTGGGATCGCCTCTTTGTTACTTATCGTCTTACGGGGTATTGCAAGATGTGAGGTGAAATTAGTGACCAATGGCGTTGCAATGCGGGGTAGAGGAGTGGCTCTGTAATGAGAAGAAACCGTTGCGGAGACGGAGGGGCGGATACATCTGACCTATTTAAATCCCGTTTTAATTTCTTTAGCTCGAGGCAATATTTCTACATAAGCCCTCTAAAGTAATTTAATATGAAGTTATAGAGGCGGCAGTAAAGCCCCCCGTAAATCAAGAATTGTGAATATAGTTGGTAAGGTCAGAATTCAATTGTCTTTTTTCCATTGTTCGGTCCGGCTCCGCATCGGAAAAGATAGTGTCCGCGAGAATTATGTGATTTATGCGTATAAAGTGTCTTTCAGACGAACATTCATGGTGGTGGAGAAACACAAAGTGATGATGTATTCAATAAATGTATATTCTGCGAAGCGGCACGAAATATAGAGAAAAATATGGATTTATGAAAATTTATAGTCCGTGCACGTGGAGTTATGGACTCGTAGCGTGATTTGAAGTGACGCCAAGCGATTTGATTATGCGATTTGCGTTAATATGTTGAATATACTTGTTTAAAGCTTCAAATAAAAACAGTACTATAAAGTGGATCTATATAAGTAATTAATGTATCTATTCGTTTACCCGTACTGCTCCCGAGATACAAATAGAATAACAAAAAGGGTTACTCATGCTCATCGTTAGTCTAGCCCGACAGCAATAAAGTTAATGGGCACATCAACGTGTGGCCACCGACACCCCACTCGTTATAAACATTTATTCGTCACAAATTGTCGCATCAACGTGAGTCGTCTTGGATGTTGATACCCTACTTAGAAACTTATCGTTGCAAGCTTTATCTCCAAATTCTTAATGTCTGTCATGGAAATGGTTGCAAATATTGCTTGAAACAAGCAGCTTTTGTTGAGTTAAACGATTATGCGTTATAAGAAAAACTAACTTGGTCCTTAGAATCACAAAAATATGTAAGACTTTAGAGTAAACACAATGTAATACTACATTCAAAAGTATAAAAACATTTAATCTGTCTACAAATTTACACTATATTTATACTGGAGTTAAAAATCGTATCAAAGTAGCTCTAACATGTTTGTCTATTACACTATATTATAATGTGGTTTCTGCTTTCGAATGAAAGGTTTTCCTCTAACACCTATGCAATAAACCGCCTTTTCTGGGTGGCATTAGCATTTAATTACATTTCTGTGAATTTACAGTTTATGAAATTTTTGGAACTACGTTACCAGCTGGTTATAGGCCAATAATCCGGCCACGTGTAACTAATGATGTGTACGGCATGCTGTGAATCAAACAACAGTTGAATTTAATTAGTAACGATTTATTGAAAGACTAGAAAAAATGAATGCTTTCTTTTCAGGCCGCCGTGTCGTTGGTTATGGAGAGGGGTAACGATTTACTAAACGACCAGAAAAGATAAGTAGTTTCCTTTCAGGCGGACGTGTCATTCGGTTTACTAACTGAGTAGAAATAAAAATCAATACTTTCCCTTCTGCCCGACTTGTCATTGGTTATAACGCCAGTAGCATGAAAGTGCTGTCATTTAAAAGGGTTAAAGAAAGGGAAAGGAGGGGAGCTGCGAAGGCCTCATTAAACCAATTACGGTATCCTTGCATGTTACCAAATTCGTTTTCTGTACCTACAAGATTTAATGAATTTGCTGAAGATGGCATAAAATAGCGAAAATATTGTTTGTGAGAACTTATTTTTTAACTATGTTAAGTAGATTTTCCGGGCTTGTGGGCCGTGGTCGAGTTGGATTACCTTCCTCCGACGTTTCGCTGAAAACTGCGTCCAGCATCTTCAGGGTCAGCCTCTGTTGTTTTAAATTTTTAATCATTAATCTACGTTCTGAAGGTCTGATAGCTTTTGTAAATTATTTATTGGAATTGCATCTTCACGGGCATGTCCATGAGCGTCGACAGACATTTTTCCAGGGGTGGGGGCACATGTTTGAAATTTGCAATCAGATAATATTAATTCATTATTTTATTGTCAAAATTTATAATGTTTGTTGCATATAACCATATTAATTTGTGCTAAATAAAAATTGATCTTTTAAAATGGTAGTTTAATAGTCAGTAATTGATTGCACATTAAGTTGGCCAACTTCCAGGGGGGGGGGGGCCACGGCCACCCCCCTTACCCCCCCCCCCTTCGCGACGCCCATGGGCATGTCAGTGTATACCTATGTGTAATGTAATCAGAAGTTGTGATATCGGAGTAGCATCTGCAGTATTCAAGTAATACTTGGATGCTTTAATTTCCTGCACTATCATATTTAACAGTTCTTTATATATTAAGTAAGTACATTGGTTATAAATAGTCTTAGATAAGTAGACTTGACGATTTGTCCAGTATGGCAGTACATGATAAGCTATCCAGGTATTGTATACATGCATGGAAAGATGGTCACGGAACCTCAAATACCTGCTCGCACACCGTGGGCTGCATTTCGCGTTGGCCTGTCAGATGATCAACTCTTAAAAATAGTGGATACATTTGTTTAATCGGCCATTTCTTTTATTTATTTATTTATTTTTATTTTTATTTTTATTTTTTTTTTATTTGTCAAGTTCGCAAGCTCATAAGTTATCGAATTAAATATGTCCGTCCCTGTGGTGTGGGGATAGCGTATCTTACAAGAGATCCCCAGTTCGAATTTCGGTTGGATTGAATCCCTTTTACTGAGAAGACAAATGATGTTGGGTAACTACAAGCTCTATAGATTCCGGGCTCATTTGTGAATCATTTCACCCACTCATTCATCGTCCCATTTAAACTATCAAGTTAAAGGACGCTAAAGCAAAAATAAATAAAAAGTAAAGAAAAGAGAGTCAAATAAATAAATAAAAGTACACTACAAGAAACGGACAAATGTTAACCGGGGTTAAAATAAGGGTTGCTACTATTATCTGTGGGGTACTTTTGTTTCTAATTAATGGTGACACTGATTGTATTTGCGACACAACTTCCAGCTTAATTAAATAGAAATACCAAAATTAAGGTATTTAGGACTGAAAGAATAATGAATTAGAACATAATGATGAAATTAAATTTCCCCCACCTTTATGAGTGCAGGATCTATATATTATGACACCTTAACCTATCTTATTCTTCTTTTGTTTTTTTACCGTTTATTTCTTTTTGCGTAAACAATGATGACAACCTCAACTTCGGTATGATCATATGAACAATATAGTTAATGTTATGATGGATTATGTTTTGATGATATTGATATAATTTTATTCTTGCAGTAACGGTGATACGTATTTTCCCCTGCTTTTGTATTATATTAACTTAAGTGTTACTGTATAAAATTTAGTGCAAAGAAATCGCCACATGGCAGGAAAGAAATCAGCTGTTGGTTATGTAGTGTGTGCAGCTCTGGCTTTTACATGTGGTGAATAGGGCAAATGTGCTTAGTAGTTAAACGTTAAAAATTGTTCAAAATGCTACAGCCTGTGCCAGAAACGATTGATTTCTCCAAAGAAGAGGAAAATATAATTGAACTTTGGAATAAGCTGGACGTTTTTAAGACATGTTTAAAACAATCGAAAGGAAAACCAAGGTATTCATTCTATGATGGTCCACCGTTTGCAACAGGTCTTCCTCATTACGGTCACTTACTCGCAGGAACCATCAAGGATATAGTGACTAGATATGCACATCAACAAGGTTTTCACGTAGAAAGGAGGTTTGGTTGGGATTGCCATGGCTTACCAGTGGAATATGAGATTGACAAAGCTTTGGGTATTAAAGGACCTGAAGATGTGGCGAAGATGGGAATCCAAAAATATAATGATGAGTGTCGTAAAATTGTAATGAGATATTCAGAAGAATGGGAGAGGATTGTGAGCCGCCTTGGAAGATGGATAGACTTCAAAAATGATTATAAAACTCTCTACCCATGGTTTATGGAGTCTGTATGGTGGGTGTTCAAGCAATTATATTTGAAGGGCTTGGTGTATCGTGGTGTAAAGGTAATGCCATATTCAACATCTTGTAACACACCATTATCAAATTTTGAATCTGGTCAAAATTACAAGGATGTTGTTGATCCAGCAGTAATTGTAAGTTTTCCGTTGAAAGATGAACCAGATGTACAACTTGTTGCCTGGACAACCACTCCCTGGACACTACCAAGTAATCTATCACTTTGTGTTAACCCTAAGCTTACATATGTAAAGATCAAAGATGTGGCATTGGATAAAATTTTAATAATGATGGAAAGCAGACTGGGAGCATTATATAAGGCTGAAAACCAATATATAGTCCTTGAAAAGTTCCAAGGAGAAGCTCTCAGGGGCAAGAGATATAAGCCACTTTTTGAGTATTTTAAACATTTGGAAGCAAAGGGGGCATTTCAAGTTCTAACTGATGCTTATGTTACAGAGGAAACAGGTACAGGGGTTGTGCACCAAGCCCCATATTTTGGTGAAGATGATTATCGTGTGTGCCTGAATGCGGGTGTAATTACCAGAGATCAAGAAATGATCTGCCCGGTAGATGCCAGTGGCCGCTTTACTGAACCGGTCACTGATTTTCTTGGTCAGTTTGTTAAAGATGCAGATAAAAATATTATGAAAATGCTGAAAGAAGCTGATCGTTTAATAAACAGTTCAACTGTTAAGCATAGCTATCCATTCTGCTGGAGATCTGACACACCACTTATTTACAAAGCAGTGCCTTCTTGGTTTGTTCGTGTGGAGCAAATGAGCAGTGATTTACTAAAATGTAGTCAGTCTACATACTGGGTACCTGATTTTGTGAAGGAGAAACGTTTTGGAAATTGGTTGCGTGAAGCACGAGATTGGGCAATTAGCCGGAATCGGTATTGGGGTACGCCTATACCTTTGTGGCTCTCAGAAGATGGAGAGGAAGTTATCTGTGTTGGCAGCATTGCAGAATTGGAAAAATTAACTGGCACTAAAATTAAGGATCTTCACAGAGAAGCTATTGACCACCTAACAATACCATCGTGCCGCCCAGGTAAGCCACCATTACGCAGAGTTCCTGAAGTGTTTGACTGTTGGTTCGAATCAGGCTCCATGCCGTATGCTCAGATTCATTACCCGTTCGAAAATGTAAAGGAATTTGAAGAATGTTTCCCTGCAGACTTCATTGCAGAGGGGATTGACCAAACCAGAGGGTGGTTCTATACACTTCTTGTTATATCAACTGCACTGTTTAACAAACCACCCTTTAAGAATTTGATAGCAAATGGTCTTGTTTTGGCATCTGATGGCCAAAAAATGTCAAAACGCAAACAAAATTATCCTGACCCAATGGTCGTAATACAGAAATTTGGTGCAGACGCTCTTCGATTGTATATGATCAACTCTCCAGTTGTTCGAGCAGAGAACCTGCGTTTTAAGGAAGAAGGTGTACGTGATGTCTTAAAGGATTTGTTCTTGCCGTGGTACAATGCTTATCGATTTCTGGTACAGAATGTAATAAGAATGGAAACTGAGGATGGGAAAAAGTTTGTGTTTGATGAAAATGCTACTCTTGACAAACACTCACATAATTTAATGGATCGCTGGATTCTCTCCTTTACACAGTCATTACTCCAATTTGTGAAACAGGAGATGCTGGCCTATCATCTTTATACTGTGGTACCTCGTCTTGTGAAGTTTATTGATAACTTGACAAATTGGTATGTGCGCATGAATCGAAAACGTCTAAAGGGAGAAAATGGTGTGGAAGACTGTCATCAAGCTTTGCATACCCTTTACCATGTCCTGTACTCCATGGTACGCATAATGACTCCATTTACCCCTTTCCTTACAGAGCTGATCTACCAAAATTTGCGGCACCGTCTTCCTAAAAGTAGTATGATGGACAGTGTGCACTATCTAATGCTCCCAGATCCAAAGAGTGAATTGATTGATGAAACTATTGAGAGATCTGTGAGTCGCATGCAGACTATTATAGAATTGGGACGGGTAATAAGAGATAGAAAAACCATTCCTGTTAAATACCCTTTGCCTGAAGTGGTGGTTATTCATCAGAATGAGTCTATCCTCAAAGAAATTAAAACATTTGAAAAATATATTCTTGAAGAATTGAATGTGCGTTGTATGACTCTCTCGACAGATAAGAAGAAATATGGAGTTGCTCTTCGAGCGGAACCAGACCACAAGACTTTAGGAGCTAGATTGAAAGGAGCATTTAAACCAGTTATGCAGAAAATAAAAGAGCTTCAAGATGAGCAGTTACAGAAATTTCTCATAGATGGTCACATGGAGATTATGGGTCATGCAATAGAGCCTGCAGATCTGCGCATCATGTTTACATTCACAGGATCTAAAGATATAGCAGCTCAGCAATATGAAGCTCATGCAGAAAAGGATCTCTTGGTACTCATATCTACAGCACCAGATGAAGCTATGCAGGATGAAGGTATTGCACGAGAAGTTATTAATCGAATACAGAAGTTGCGGAAGAAAGCTCATCTTATTCCATCAGATCCAGTGACAGTTTTCTACAGTGTGAATCCATCTGATAGTCCTCTTCAACGCATTGCAACTTCTCATTTGGCTTTCATTGAAAATACTTTAAAGGTTCCTCTTCGTCAAATGTCTGAAATGCCCCCTGAAGGTTCCAGCTCTCTTATCATTGAGGAGACTCAGCAGTTGAAAGGTAGTTTGTTGCACCTTGTAGTGGTTCGTGGTTTGTCTGCAGGTCAGAATGGTGACGTTTCTGAAACTGAAGATCTGCAGCCATTTTGCCGCTACGTTAATGTTCAGCTTTGTGGCTTGAAGCCGAGATATGGAGCTAGATCTTGCTTAGGTACAGTATTACTAGAGAATCCATCACAGCTGAACCCAATCTCATTTAAGCAGCTGAAGGAGGAGGTTATGATTCTGTTTGGTTTATATGGTCAGAACTTCAAGATCATGTCAGATACTGGAATTGAATTAACTGATTCATTTGACATTAATAAGCTACACAAACAATTGATTTTCGTATTAAGAAATGAACAGGATCAAAAGCCTCCAGCTTCAGTAGCTAATTCTTCTAGGCCATTTTGTAACTTTATTAATATAGAATATAATGACAAAAAAGGGACTCTCTTTTTGGAAAACCCTTCTGGAAATTTTGCAATAGAGGTAAATGAAAAGAAATGTCGAGAGAAGTTATGTTCTATTTTCGGTAGAGCTATCAAGAATATAGATCTTCCATCGGTACTTCCAAGAAATAAGCCTTTAACTGTTAGGGCTAGTTAAATAAAGTGTTTGTATTCAAGAAACCATAACTGAAAAAATCAGCTCATCCCCAAAAAGTGGGGTTAAGTAGTTCTGGTATTAAGTAATGTTCTGCTTTTGTAAATAATTTAATAAGTGCACTAGTACTCTCCTAAGGGGTTTAATAGTATAGGAGTGTTGACTGCTTCTTGATACACCAAATCCTACATTTTTAGTTACTAACAAAGGCTGTACACAACCTTGAACACTCGGAGCAACACGAGGGTGTGCTTGGAATATCCTGTTGGAATGAGTGACTTGTACTTCAAGCACACCCTTGTGCAGCTCCAGGTACTCAAGATTGTGCACATCCTTTGTAATTATTCTTAAAATTGTTGTGTGATCATTTTACAGCTGCAAGTGCATTTAATTGGCACAGATACTGCTATTATAACACATTTTGAAAAAGCAGAATGTGGTGAAACAGACATTTTTATAAATGGATAGAAAAATATGCTCAAAAATTGCTGCAAAACTTGCATTTCACTTGGTGTAACATTATTCACCTTCAATATATAACTTTGATTTGCAGAAGGTAAACTACATCACCTTTCTGAAGAGAACACAAACAATTATGTTATAATGGTTGTACTGCATATTAAAGTTACAGATAAATAAATAAAAAAAAGGAGCTTTGCAGGCCATTACTACAAGTAATATGTGACTTGGAATCTTTTTGGGGATAAAATAAGTTATTTTCACATTCATATGCAAAAATTTGGAATTTTTATAACTCTTAACTTTATTATACCAGAACATACTGGAATATGTTTCATAGTCTGTTATCTCCACATCAGCCTTCATTCACCATTGATTCTAATGTAGAAAGTAAAGTAATAGTAATAGAAGCACCTGACTTGTTGCAACTTTTCTTCTTGTTTAATTTGTCTGTTTTCTTACCAAGTTATTTACAAATAAATTGACATACCTAACATTGGCACAGTGAGTTTTTTTAAACCTCGAATTAGGTTTAAATTAATTTCAGTTATTTCTCCAATATTCTTTATGAAATTCTTTTGCAATGATCTAGAAGACTTCTGTAGTGCATCCTCCCCTATACCTAGCTGTGATCTCATAAAGTTCGGGTGATAAATATGACATTCATGGAAATGGGTATAGAATATAGGGAGACATGTTTAAGTAGCTGCAAAATTTAAAGGCTGCTGATAGTTAACTATTATTTTTCCTGTTGTGCAAATAAATTTTGTGCAAGTGATATTTATATCACCAGCTGTACAGCATGATTTCACAGCATGTTTAACTATTCAATACTATAAAGCGTAGCAAGTCTGTTATTGGATTTTGTGTTGAGCCAGTTGCCATTAAATTTTGCAGCAGCTATAATTTTCTTAATCTCCTGAGAAATGTTACATGCATTTTCAACTCAATGGGATTTCGTTAAAAATTCAAGCTTTCTTCACAAGAATGTTCTTTTATGGTTATTGTGTTCATGTTGTAGTGAGTAAGCAAGACCATCTGAATATTCAGACCTCAATACAAAAACAAGATGTCTATTGTATTGCGTGAGTTGAAGGAGCTCAGTAATGCTGTAAAAACACAATACAGCAAACTCCTGATTATTTGGCATAATGGGGTGGGGTAAGTGCACAAAAAATTGAAAAACACAGATAATCGTAAAAGCTGTAATTTAATGTTCTTTAAAAGTAGTAAATTTTTAAAAGACTTATTTTCAGGCATGTATCTTTTGATCCAAAGTTTATCCAAGTTGTGTACTGCTAAGTTAAATTACATTAGCATGGATATCTGTAACTATTTATTTCTTAAAATATGTAGTCTGTGATGTTGGTCTGCTTCTGACAGGATTTCACACTTTCTCACACAGCATTTAAATTTTTTAGCATTCTTGCATTTTCCATTGTATTGAAGCATATCTGGTCTATATAATCTAAAATAGTGTAACACATTGCAATGTGGTACAATGACCGAAAAACACCAGAAAACTCGGCTTGGGCGGCGCCGTGGCCGAGCGGTTAGCGCGCTCGCCTACCACCTAGGCGGCCCGGGTTCGATCCCAGGGACCCGCATGTGGTATTCGTGGTGGACGAAGCGGCTTCAGGGCGGGTTTTCTCCGGGTACTCCGGTTTCCCCAGCCATCTCATTCCACCGGTGCTCCATCTTCATGTATCATCAGTGTCACCGCCTGCGGTGCCGTAGTAGTAAAAGCGGGCGTTAAACACTACAACAACAACAACAAACTCGGCTTGTTTTCAAGTCTCAAGAAACAGGCAGATTAATAACAATGGAAACAGTACTCTGTTGTCATGCAGCAGGTTGTTTATTGCTGTCTGCTAAAGTGTGCTAATCTTTAAGTCATACAGGAATTCAAATTAGTACCTGTTTCATAGAATACGTGCATTGGGAAAAACAATGGGAAAAAAGAATTATCAAAACTGATTGCATGATTTCTGAAGTAGCTACTCACAAACTTGCCTTCTTTAAGGCAATGCATCAGTAAACATTGACCAAAATGATGAAAGATGCAAACTTTTCTTTGTAATAATGCATATTCCATTTACATTCATGCCACACTTCTTTTTGTAATGTCAGTAAGTTTAAAGCTTCACATGGCTGTTTAAATGGTACCATGCTATTTGGATAAAGCACTGTTAAAGTTGTGGTCCATTTCATTTTACACTTCAAAATGATTTGTACGCTACAATTTTTAACCTTAAATGCTTGAAATTTTCAAAAGAGCTAAAGGGTTTACGAACCTTTTTATCTTACAAAATCCGTAACTCTGTTTCTGTTACTACATATGTGGAGATTCTTTGTATCTTGCTCCCCTCTCCATTTCTCACTGTCTATTTTTCCTCCGTCTCCCTCCATCACTCTTGCCTCCGCTTTCTGTTTCTGTCTTCAATCAATGTAGCATGTGACATTTCAAAAGCTGGCAGTTTTTTGGGTTGTTTGTACAAATTAAAAAGCAAAAGGTTAATGGTATACAAACTTCTCTCTGTTCTTTGTGCTTGCAGTGTGATTGGAACTATATTGTTTCTGGGTGAAATGGTAATGAAAAGCTGCTAAAACTTTATCATATTAAGATTTTGTAATAAACAAAACTTTTAAGAAGTTGTTGATTATATGATTTTCTGATGCAGCATTTTTCAACAACTAAATCATTTATGGTGATTTTTTATTTTTCACTACAATAGTATCCCCTCCCCATATGAGGAAGGTAATTAAGATACCATATAGCCTGTACTCTAAGTGAGACCTAGTGTATGTTATATATCAAATTTCACGATTGGTTGAGCCATTCTGTATGATGTAAATAAACAAAAATTTTAAATGTGTATGATTTGTGGCTTCAAGATAGACAACAGATGGACAGCAAAATGTGTCATATCTGGATGCCAATAGCACCTTGATCAATTATATGGGTTAATAATATTAAGATTTGGAACCTGTGACAACTTGTTGCTGCAGCTACTCAACTGTATCGTAAATGCTGTAAATAAGGCACTGTGCCATGTAGGACTAGGCAAAATTCACACTCCAGGCATGACGCATTCTTTTTGTCCATGGGTGTACATTAGTGTCAATTACTCATGCAAGCGCCAGAGTAAATACAAACATTTCTTTACTATATGTATGGATATTAAGTATGATGGAAGATTTGGATGGAACCTCTAAGCTGGGGCAGGTATTCTATTTTTTCAACTTAGTTTCCATTTGTACCACCAATGTGACTTTTTATGATCATGTGGTCCTACCATCTCATAATTTGTCACACCCATGTCAGGACAGCTGCTTGCAGTTCCTGGGAGCTGGCAAACATGTCAATGAAGATGATTTTTTTCCTTTCTCAATGGTAATGTAGCCAAGGCTTGTGTAGTCATAATTAGAGTCCCAGTTAATTGTAAAAAATACGTTTTTATGTAGATGTTTAAGCGTATGAAGAAATTACATACTTTGTAATTTCCACTTGCACAGACATGAGAGATGTTCAATAAATGTCTATTCCAGGGGAAAATGTACATTTTAAATTTTTAATGTGAAAATACATGTTTTACTGTTGAATTATAATTTTGCTGTTTAACTTCTCTGTAGTCAATATTTAATACAAAAATGGATGTGCGAGCTGTACATGTCTTTTCTAGCATAATCCTGGAATGCATGGAACAGTTTCAACCAAAATAAGTACCTAAATGGTTTACAATCTGGTGGAAAGGGATGACTTGTAGAAATAATAATAAACCTAAATGCAAGAGCCTCATCTACTGTCATGCAAAGACTTCCATGGCTTTGGTGACACTGAAATTATGTTATACAATTAATTGGGGGTCAGGTATGTTTACACTATACCTCACTTTTGAAAATTAGGACTTGTTTCGGGAACCTTTGCTTCCAACTTCATCTTGCAGCCTACTGATTTATGTGTTATCTGCTATGTTACTGATGGTGGAGGTGATATAAACTTGCTAAGCTGAACCATTCAGCAGTAAATCAAAATTCACAATTCTGTCCTTGGTTTTTTGTGATGTGGATCTTTTGCCATATTGAGAGCTCAGTTTGGTATCTTGCTGTCCTGAGAAGCATGGCTTCCTGAATAATATAATGGAGGTTGTTCCAAAAGGTACTGCAATGGTGTTAGTGAAATACGAGGTGGTAACCAAAATATTTGGGATTGTGCTGCCATTTTATCAAAAACTTATTGGTCCCAGTGATCCTGCCACTTTCCAAATACGTCCTGGAAGTCACATTCCCTGAGGGCATTTGGCACAGACAGTATTTCTTCTTGAATCCTCTCAATTGTGTCGCACCAACTTCCTTTCAACTTGATTTTCAGTTTGGGAATAGTGTGGTCGGAGGGTGCCAAATAAGGGAAGTACAGTAGGTAGGGAACAACTGCCATGTTTTTCGTTAAAAAGTTCCTTCAACATATTGCACCTTCTGATCAGCAGTCAGGATCCTTGGCACAAATGTTGCAGCAACACGATGCATGCTGCCCAATTCACCAGTTAAAATTTGTTGACATACCCCATAACCAATTCCCACTTTGTGAGCAAGGTCTTCCATGGTTTGACATCGATCCTCACAAACAAGGTGTTAACTGACAACGATGTCATGTTGTGCAGCTGATGGGTCTACCAGTGTGAGCATCATTTTCAGTAGCGGTACAGCCGACTCTGAACCAATCATGTCACTCAAACTACTTGTATGACTCATGCTTTGTCCCCCAAACACTTGTTTAAGCATTGCGAGGGTCTCCGTAGCATTTTCGCGAGATTTGCACAGAATTTGGTGCATACTCTGTGTTCTAATCTTGGATCCATCGTAAAATGGCCACACAAACACACATAGTATTGTGAAAGTACTGCTGAATCTCAACACATCTACCCAGCTGCATGACACTCATCAGATGTGCTAGTGCTGCCACATATCCGTACAAAACTCTGCTGCAACTACTGTGAGATGGCAGCACCAGTCCCAAATATTTTAGATACCACCTTGTATGTTATATAAATAAATATGCCATAGTTCAGGACTTAACTTCTCTACCAGCAAAACTGGGGCAGCAATATTTTTAATGCACTGTTAATATTACACCGTAATATTTGTATGCACAGCTCTCAAACTGCTCTACTAGAAGTACTTTTCTTTTTGGGGGAGGCTAATCTGGTAAGACAAAGCAGGTCTTAGACAGGTTTTGAATCACATTTACTAGGGCTATCACAGCATCTTGCTAGATCTTGTAATAAATCTTTTCCACCAGTTTCTGCATACTCCAGTGAACTCTTTAAAGCTAATTTCAGCAAGAATTTTGTACACATAGAATTGGTCCAAAATGCCATTAGTAGTTTTAGATATGGCCTTAAATATCAATAATGACAGTGAATGTTACTACTGAGAAAGTATAGATGCCAAGGTACTGTTGCTTTGTTTGTAAGAGTATAAGCAAGGAAAGCCAAAAAGAGCCATAGCTTGAACCTTCCTTTGCAGCTTATGATCCTACACATGTGAAAAATTAATTTAATAAAATTAACAGCTGGGAGAAAGTTTGGGGATAACATGTATTGAAAGTTTTT
Organism: Tenodera sinensis; assembly: GCA_030765045.1. Taxonomy (NCBI): domain Eukaryota; kingdom Metazoa; phylum Arthropoda; class Insecta; order Mantodea; family Mantidae; genus Tenodera; species Tenodera sinensis. The sequence goes on from CM060967.1 coordinate 133,282,938, forward strand.
AAGAAATGTGTATCACTGAGGTCACTTGTACTTTTGTAGTCCATAAACAATGCAGAAAATTGTAAACATTGTATCACATAATTTATGTACTACTATGCAATAGTTTAATTGTTGCACTGCATTCTGTAAAAAACTGTGAAAATTGGAAAAGCTATTTACTTCCCACTTTTTGTTGAAATTGTCATTTAATAAATTATGTTTGTACTAAGATTCTAACCATTTTTCTTTATTTTATGCATTCCTTGTTTTTTTCCTGAGTAAATTTTTCATAAATGTTGTTGTTGTTAGCTAATGCTGGATTTCTGACAATGAAGTCATTAATCCTCTTGCTCTCCAATATTTTTCACTGAAGAGACTTAGTAGTAAATGTAACCGCTTTTTAGAGAGCACCATATTTTTATGTTTTGGTGGTCACATCACTCTCTCACAACCCCCAGAATGTCTGGAGGACCACACCTGTTGTTGGTTTACGGGTCTCACCAACCTGACCGGGAGAGTTATCAAAATAAATTCACCGACCATATCCTCTGATTACCAATCAGAGGACGTATTACATGCCATGACAGGTCAGCATGTTAGGAGTCAAGGTTTTATAGAGAAATGGAGAGGTTGGAAAAACAAAGACTCCCCAGCCCTCAGGAACCCCAACAGCATCAGGTTCGGAAGAGAACAAGAAACGACCAAGGCAAGGTCAGACAGAAAAGCTACAATGAGGAGCAAAACACCAGCAAGTGGAAGCAATGCTCTGCCCAGCCCGGGCACCTTGCGGTCGCCATTCACATATCCCCTAAACGGAGACCCCTGAGTAAATGAATATGAATATTAACAGAGAAATTATGGCCAAAATAAGCTTTAGAGTAATTGTCACTGTTACTCATAGACTATAATAGCTAAGTCAACTTTCTTTAGGTTTTCTGAAAGCTCTTGACGAGGCCTTTAATATCCTGGTTTGTTTGTTGAAATTGGCCCATTATTAACAGAGAAATTATGGCCAAAATAAGGATTAGAGTAACTGTGACTGTTACGTGTAAAATCACATTTTTTTTTTCAGGAATTACACCTATATAGATAAACTTAATAAGCAAAACCCTGTCTGAATACAAAATTTGATCGAAATTGTTAGAGCGGTTTCCAAATTGCGTGGAATATATACAAGAATTGCTCATTTAAATATACCAGACAAATCAAATAATTGATGTGCCATATTCTAGACTAACAAAAATGCATAATAGTTATATACACCTTGAATTAAAGCTATATAACAAATTACCGATACCCATAAGTGCACTTCCTATGAATAAATTTAAATATTTCTTGGATAAATAATTAAAAGACAAGGCTTTATATTCAGTTGAGTATTTTGATGTCGAAGAAATCAATATATTGTAAGTGAGAGCGTGTGCCCGCACGTGCGCGCATGTGTGTGTCTGTGTGATCTTCAGCAAGATACTTGAACCACCTCCAGAGGAGACCTCAGAAGAAACATCACCATCCACACCAGGGAGAACCAGTCAATGTCCAGTTGATAATCGAGGAAAGTCAGCCTCCGAAACATGTTCTGGTAAATTACAAGTAAGTGTTCTGTAGTGTTATTAATCGACTCACCTTTTTGGTTAGAATTGTATGGTATTTTAATCAAAATGGTTACTTGCATTTTAGAGGAAATAAAAAAGTTTTCATGTAAAGGGAATTTGAAAATCTTTGTGTTGTATCCTTGAAAGATAGTATGAGAATATTCACTTACTACTTACTTGTATGTTTCCTATATTGTGCTAGAACATGTATTTATGTAATTTATAGTATTATGAGTTGTGAATAACAGACCCCTTATTCCATAAACTAGACATGTTGGTAACTTGACACCCTCCGAGTCCATATTAGACCTAGTTATGGAGATTCTACTGTAGTGATAGTTTTCTAGAATAAGGCACCCAACATTTTTCATCAGGTCCTATAGTATAAGTATACAAACATAACCCAAGAATATTGAGCTGTATGTTAAGCTCAAAAACTGGGATATAGGGGGTCCGGTTTAGTTAGGTTTTACTGTACCTTGTACTTTTTGAAGTGTCAACTTTTCTTTAAATGGAGGGAGACATTTCAAAGGAAGGATTTGGCAACCCATTTTTAGAGATCTGTCAATTACTTCAGTCACCTGTATCCCTCTTGTATGCATAAGGAAATGCATAACAAAATAATTTCTGCAAATGTTTATCTTGATTAACATGAAATGGACTGAAGAATGGTTCTTTAGAAGAGTTGGTAGTAGTTGAATATGACCATCAGATCTTTTGAAATGCTGTCACCATTGAGTTGTCTCTTGTGTTGTTGTAGAAAGAGTTGAATTACAAAGATAGCCTATAGCCAGCCCCATTTTAAAGATTTGACTATCTTTTCAACCTCCCGTATTCTTTTCTACCTGTAAGGAAACGTGAAATGAAACTACTACTGTAAATGTTTATCCCCACTAACATCAAGTGATAGAAAAATAAGCTTTTGGAAGAATAGCTTGTAGAAATATATGATTAATGGCTAGAGAAAGTCATGTAAATATACTGAAAGGGAGGATCAGAAACCTCTTTTGCTGATTTTGATAAATTGTTCAGCAACAAAAAACACTTATTTGCGACAGAATATTTTAAAACATTTTAAAATTGGGCTGATTAGGGGTTTTTCATATTTGTGTTACCCAATTTCAATCCATTTTCACTGAATATCAATAACATGGCATATTTTTTTTTAATGTGACAGGTAGGTTTTATCACTTCCCATCTAAAGGGGTAAATGGGGATGCTTCAACTCTTTTACAGTTGTGTGTTCATATCAATAAAGTTTCCTCAAATATCACTGAATCTTATTATTAAGGAGTATTTTTGGAATAAAATTATGAACCTTAGTACACGTTGATTGTACAATCTGACAGAAGTTAGGAGCTACCTTACAATTCCTAAAACCTTCCACTACCATTATTTTTCATAAATGTAGAAAACAATATAGTTTGCATTTCCATTTCAGCTTCTTTGATTCTAGCTATGCGGTAGCTTGACACATAAATAAAGCAGTCGCTTTGTAATGATCTGAAAAGCCGACTTTCGGTGGCAGCTTCACACATAAATAAAGAGGTCAGTTTGTAAGGAACTGGAAAGTCAACTTTCACTCGAACTGTACTAGATTTTTGGATATAATTACATTGTGCAGTGTCAGATTAAAATTGTAAGTGTAAGTTTGAAGAAATACAAGATGGCCAACAAATAAGTGGAAGGCAATTGAAATTTGGAATGATGTAAAATAAGACTGGATATTTCTGGACCATCATGAACCATTTTGCAAATGGCTAATGATGTTAAATGTAATAAAGAATAAGATGATTACAATGAGATGAATGGAATCAAAAAGCAGAAAGATGTTTTAAAGGACAGTAGCACTTGAAGATAATTACAAAATAACATCCTTAAGACATGATTCTTGGAGAGAGATTTTAGGTTTTACTGAAGGCATATTTAAACCAAACCACCCTGATGGAGGTGTTTTTTGTGGAAGGGGGGAGGCAGGATTAAACAATATTTAGGTATGTGTGCTGTCCTATTAATTATTTCAAGACAAATTTAACTTTTCTAAAACATTTATCCTTAAATATATATTCTCAAAGTGAGAAGTATATGAATTTTATAGTTTTTATTCAATATAAATGTTATAAACTTCTGTAACCCTTAGGTTAATGGCTTCAGTTGGTTCATATAATACAGGCCTGGAAGACTCATGCGATGCCTGAGAGACATTTTCTTTTTACCTGCTAAACCTACAGCTATCAGTCAAGGTTGTGAGCAATCTGTGCTCTCTGAGCACCAGTTACCCAGCCCTGATAAAATACCACATACTACACCGATATATTCATAGTGAATGACATTAATCTGTAAATATAGACACTAATGAGGCTAAGAATTGTATGCAAACAATTGTGTAGTGTCCAAGCAGTTTCAGAACCTTGTACAATGCTGCAAACACATTCCAGACAGTAATGTTAGCTTGGAGGACAAATTGCTTAGTTGAAAGGAAGCATTAGTTAAGAGACTAAAAGGGGTCATGATCAAGAGTTAGAAAGAGAAGATTGCTCAGCTTTATTTGACATACTTTTTGTAATTTATGTGCCTGTTGTGAATTAATTCTTCTTTATCTGACTACCCTCCCTGTGTGGAGGACTGACACTGCCTGGGACTTACATGCTTGTGCCAAGAGTCAGATATCTGTTGGGGAGCAGACAAACTATGGACCAGACAGAGTGAAGACTGGGAAGCGACTGGTCAACCCAGCACCAGGTATGAGAGTGTGAAAGAGGGTATAATGAAATGCAGGGGAAATGGATGAATGGAAGGGTGATGATGGAGAAGTGGGTGGAATGAGTGGTGGGAGAAACTGGAGAAAACCTGCCCAGATACTGTGGATCTCTGGGATTGAACCTGGGCCACCTTGGTGAGATCCAAATGGTCTATCTGCTTGGCCAGGTGTTGCCATTGTGAATTAATTCCAGTGTAATAAAATACCAAGTGTTATGTTTGTATATATATATATATATATAACAAATAGACGAAAAAGTGATTTGTATAGGAATAATATATAATCCTCCTCTTCCCTTGCGATTTCATAATCCGGAACTCCTTAAGGATCTAGAGCTAGTTATACAAACTTTAAAGGAGAAATATGTAAATTTGGAGGTTATATTATTGGGAGAGTTTAATATTAGGATTGGAGAAAATGATGTTAATGGAGGGAATGGTTGGATGAGTTGTGATGTATTAGAGAAATCAGAAAGAATTAGACAGTAAAGATAAGATAGTAGATAAAGGATATGAAAAATTTATAGAATTTTGTGAATTGAATTCTTTTGATATTTTGAATAGCAAATTCGGAGAAGATGTGAATGGGAAATATACTTTTGTAAGCAGTAATGGGCAAAGTGTGATCGATTATGTTCTGTGGCCAAATAACATGGGGTACATCTTAAGTAATTTCAAGGTATTAAATTTAAGCTCTAGTAGTGGTCATTTTCCACTGATAGTGGATATAAAAATACACTCTGAACAAATGATTGACAATTTAAGAGAGGAAGGATGTATGGTAGAAAAGTATAGCAGATACAAATGGAAGGAGCAGTATGGCATTAAATTTAAGTGGGTGTTAAGCTCTAACTATGGCCAGATATGTCAGTGTGGAATAAGTTGTATGATGAACAAAAAATTGAAAATGCAAGGATATTCTAAATAATATGATGGTAAGAGCTGGGGAAGAAATGAAAGTAAATAAGAGGGTCTACAAAAGAGACAAGGATTGGTTTGATGAAGAATGCAGAGTAATAAAAAGACAAGTTAAACAGATGCTCATAAAATGGAGGGAAATAGGTGATAGAAATTAAGGGAAGAGTAGGTATGTGCAAGGTAGGGATTTATATAATTCATTATTAGAACAAAGGAAAATAAACTGGAGGAAAAAACAAGAAAGTAAATTGATAAGGGTTCTAAAAGAAAATAATGTAAATGCGGTATGGAAGGTTATAAAATCATTGTATAATAATTATGTAATAAAACCCACTGTACATCCAGGGGAATGTGTGGTATATTTTAAAGAATTGTATGGGGGAGAAAAGAGCAGAATAGAAATAGGAAGATGGGAAATAGGTAACATTATGTTGATTTGCTGGATGATGAAATAAGAGGGGAAGAAATAATACAGCAAGTTAAATTAATGAAGAGTAATAAAGCAACTGGGATAGATGGGATCCCAACAGAGTTCCTTAAGGAATGGTGTACTGAAAAAAATAGAGTCAAGACTTATTTCATCAAATTAAAGTGAAAGGTTATGTACCGAAAAAGTGGGGGAAAGCAATCATACATCCAATATACAAAGGTAAGGGTAGTGTTGACAAACCAAACAATTATAGAGGTATTGCTCTATTATCAAATGTAGGGAAAATTTTTACTGGCATTATGGCAAGTAGGTTACAAACATGGGTTGAGGAATTTAATATTCTCTTGGAATTTCAGATGGGGTTTAGAAGAGGGAGGAGAACAGTTGATAATCTATTATAAAGACTTTGGTAGATAAATATTTGAAGGTCAAAAGAGGAAAGTTGTATATGGCTTTTGTTGATTTAGAAAAAGCATATGATCAAATTGAGCTTCATGTGTTATGGCACAAATTGTTGAGGAAAGGAGGGAGCAAACAAATGGTGAAAACTCTCAAAGCATTATATAAAGTGAGTACCTTTTGTATAAGAGTGGAGGAAGGAGTTGTAACAAGAGAAATCCACCAAGAGAAAGGCCTTAGGCAAGGATGTAAGTTAAGTCCGGTTCTTTTTAATTTATATATTGATGATGTATTAAGGGATATTGGGAGAAATAATAACTTTATGCCTGTTATTAATAACATACAGATTCCAGGACTACTTTTTGCAGATGATCTAGCTGTAGGTTCAATCACAGTGAATGGTTTAAATCAGTCCTTACAAACATTAAATAATTACTGTAAAGAATGGAGCCTAAAAGTGAACCAGGACAAGACACAGATCATAGTTTTTAAAAAAGGAGGGAAATTGAGCAAATATGAAAAATGGATGAATGAAAATAAAAGAGAATATAGGGTAGTGAGAGAATGCATTTATCTAGGAGTGAAGTTAGTAGTGGTAATAGGGAAAAACAAGAAATTTGCATTGGCAAAAGGAAAAGGGGCTTTATCAGCAACCAGAAACTGCAAATACAAAGTACCTAATATAAATGTTAAATAGCTAGAAAATGTATACAATATGGTAGTTGAAGCAAAGGTGTAGAAGTATGGGGATTAGGAGGAGGTTGGGAAGTCATAGATAAGGTGCTTAGAACTTTCAGCAAAGAAATTCTTGGATTACCAAATGCAACTGTTAGGCAGGTAGCACAAATAGAATTGGGTAGGGTAGCAAGTAAGGGAAAGATTATGGAGAGGGCACTGAAATACTGGTTTAGAATATTGAATTTGGAAGAAAGGAACCTGTTGAAACAGTGCCTACTATATCAAGAAAAAAGCTTAAAGAATAAGGGCTGGGCAGATTGTCTCAGAAATAACTTGGAAAGTAGTGGTTTAGGGGAGGTATGGAGGAAAAGAGAAAATAATACACACAATTTTTGGAAACTGGCAAGAAAAAGATTTGACGATATAGAAATACAAAACATATTTAGTGAGATAGCTGAAAAGAGATCCTTAATTTTTTGTGTACAAATGAAAAATTCATGGGGTTGGGATAAGTATATAGATGTGACAGATAAAGAGGAGCGAGAAGGCATTGCATGGATGAAAGCAGGAGTATGGAGATTAAAGGGTCTAAGGAAGGGCATTCCACAAAACCAATGTCCTATATGTGGTGGAAATGAAGACATAGAACATATAATATTTAAATGTATTGGGACTGAAGGTTGGAGAAAAGAATATATTAATAAGAAATGGTTGGATATGAATAGAAATAGATCTATAGTTGAAATGCTTAATAAAGACAGTAAGAGGGTAGGAAGATTTTTACATAATGTGAAAAATAAATGGATTTGGACAGTAAATAGAGTTGAATAATAAGATATAAGTGCTGGAATAAGTTAGAATTAAGGAATTATTGTAGAATATGAATATGACTGGTAATGAGCCAGGGCTGAACACCGGTCATGTATATAGCTTAGCAATAAATAAATATTTGTATATTGTCAGCCACACTTAAGTTTGAGCCTTACTTCACATTGTATGTCAAAATGTATAGGTCGTGAGGCAAGACAAAAGAGCAATTCCCCTAGATGTATATTGGCAACTCTTCACCTGAAAGACTGATGGTGGGGGAAGTGGCGCAAACATGTATGCGCAGAAGTCATACTGTTTCCATCCATGAAGGAGTGAAGTTTGCTAGATAAGCTTTGGTGCATACTGCTAATGACATATGCAAAAAATTAGCACTATAATGAACAAAGTGATTTGGCTATAACTATGGCTATGTGCCAAGAATTACTTTCCTGTGAACTGCCTTTGCAGAGAGGGAGGGAAGGAAAGCAGCTTCTCCATGCATAGGAGTTGTTCATGTCTCACCTCACGCCTATACATATTATCTTCCATAGTGTAGTGATTACGATGCTAGCATCTGTCACCTAAGGTCACGGATTCAAATCCAGTGGAGGGTGATGGATTTTTTTAGGATGTAAAACTCTTAAGCATGGCTTCCTTCGAAAGATTTAACATCCAAATGATACAATTCCTTCTCTATGACGTGACCTATGAGTGTCAAGCTAATCACCCAGCATCATGCATTCATAGCAATAGAAGTGCGGTGTAGAAATTAACCTGATTAGAAAACACTGCTAGGTGTCCCAAAATATGCCAACATGACATTTAGAAGAAGTCAGAATAGACAGATAAATATACACAGCTTTTTGACTGAAACTGACTGATTATAAAGGAATTGCAAAACTGGCTTGATATATTTAAACAGGACGTGTCTAATGGGGAATTTCATGTAATGTTTCTGTTGCATTTTTACACACGGCTGTTGATCTGCCACCTGGATCACAAAGTTCTGCTTCTAAATATATAGCCTGTAAAATAGAGAAGCCAATAAATATGAATTATCAATGTAAAAACTTGAATAATCCACACAGATCCTGCAAAATGGATAGGGAAAGAAGAAGGGCAAAATATACATATGAGTGTATGCAATTTGAGATGTTTTATCAAAGATGAAAAGCTGCAAGAAAACTTGAAACAATACTAGCTTCGTAAATTACCATTAACAGAGATAGGAAGATATTGGGAGTAAGGATATATATATATATCTTTTTTTTAATGATTTATTGATCGATCAGCGCATGTGCGCTCTACAGACCATTGTTGAAATACACATAACAATAAATAAAATATAATAAGTAACATTGAAATGAGGTAAACCCCATTGGGCCCCTCACTGACAGTATTAGTTTAAATTAAATCAGATCTTGCTGTGATAACTGGTCCAGTGGTAGACGACTCTTGATGCGTGTTGGAAAGTTGGATTTTCTGCCAAGAGAGTAGTGAATAGATCCAGGAATGTTCTTTAGATTGCTGTAAAACTGTTCGACTTGTGAAGAAATTGACTGTTGAATGTTACTGATTCCAGTTTCTCTGTGTAGTTGATTGTTTCTGACAAACCATGGCGCATTAGTTGAGATACGTAAGATTTTGTTTTGAAACGTTTGGATGCGTTTAATTTCTGTAGCACTGGCTCCTCCCCAAATTGGACAGGCATATAGTAAAAGCGGCCTTAAAAGAGTTGTGTAGAGTAGTATGCAGTTTTTTAACTTAAGCGAAGATTTTTTGTTGAGAAGTGGATAAAGTTTTGTCAGTCTTATTTGGGCAAGTTTGAGTTTGTTACTTATATGTGGCTTCCACGTGAGTTTTCTATCAAACAGTACACCAAGGTATTTCACTGTTTCTCTGTCACTTTTCCAGGGTATAGAATTTGTTGCTATCGTTACTGATGGTGGATATTCCGGTCTGCATAATGTAAACACCATTGCTTCACATTTGTTATGGTTGAGAGAAATGCGCCAGTTGTCAAGCCAGGGTATGATTAAGTTTAAGGCCTCTTGAAGGTGATTTCTAGCGGTGTGTAAATTATGATGGGTTGCATGGATGGCAGTATCATCGGCATACATTACTATTTGAGCTGTGGGCATTGTAGGTATGTCAGAAGTGAACAAGTTGAACAGAATTGGACCCAATATTGAACCTTGTGGAACACCTGCTGTTACAGGTGTGGTAGAAGAATGACTGTTACCTATTCAAACTGAAAAGGTACGGTGTGATAGAAAGGAAGATATTATTTTGTAGAGGTAGTCTGGAGTGCCATAGAGAAACAGTTTGTATAGTAGACCCTGATGTCAAACTCTGTCAAATGCCTGAGTGAAGTCAAGGAATGTGACAGCAGTGTGTTCTTTCTTCTCGAAGCCTTGTGCTATTTGCTCTGTAATTTGGAGAATTTTATGAGTAGTTGAATGTTTGCGACGGAAACCAAATTGAAAGGATAGTGACACTTGTTCTATAAATTTTCTTGGTATTAGATCATGCCCAGGGGATTTTCTTGCGGGAAGTTGCTGGATGATAAAAAGAATTTCTTTGGGTGAAGTGAAGTCAATGGGTAGTGGTATTGTAGCGTAAGAACCAATAAACTGTTCAATTTCGTGGTTGAATTCTACGTTGCTTCCTGGATTAGATCTAAACGAATTTTGTACAGTATCTGCAAATAGTTCGCTTTTCTCACAGTCGGAGATGTAGTGTTTTCCATCTTGCTCTAGGGGTGGAATAATCGTCGGCTCTTTTAGGCTCTTTCCACAATGATGAGTCTTCCGGTGAGATACTGCAGAGATGCCGTTGGTAAGTTGAATACCAATATTCGTCCATTCGTTTCTTCACTTATCTTGTGAGTTGGTTCAAGTGACGAAGTTGCCAAGTTTCTCTGTGCTTTTGCCAAAGTCGACGAGTTTTGTGCTTTTCTTTCAGGAGGTTTCTGATGCTTGGGGGCAAAGATTCATGGTAAGATTTTCTGTGTTGATGTCTCGCTGGAGCTGTGGCTTTGTCTATAGAGGAGGTTACGGATTTTGTGAAGCTGAGAATTGCTGCAGCGGCATCACTGGGGGTTCTCAAATTCTGTGTAATTCTTAACTGGTCATCCATTACGTGCTGAAAAGTCTCCCAGTTTATGAAACCTTTGTTGAGTTTCTTTGTGTGCTGCGGTTGTAGAATCGGAATGTCATCGAATGAGATTAAGACTGGGCAGTGATCCGAGTCCATTTCAAGCAGAACAACCATTGTGGGAGTGCTTGATATATTTTTGTAGAGTGCGATGTATAATATATCTGGTGTTACATTTGGTCTATAGAATGTGGGGTCTGACGGAGCTGCAGTGTTAACTGCGTTATGATCGGCTGCAGTTAATAAACGTCTTCCATTTGGAGTTGTTACACGGTATCCCCATGTTTGATGCTTGCTATTTAGATCTCCTGCTAGGAAAGTCGGTGCTGTGTCAGAAAATAACGTATTAATATGCTGGTCACTTAGATTGGGTCCTGGCGGTTTCTATGCAGAAATTATTGTAGTTTTAGAAGAATTGCGTGTGAATATTTGAATTGCGCAGGCTTCAATGCTGGTTAATTGAGGTAATGAAACTGAGTGGTGAGGTATGTCTTTTCGAATAATTATAGCCACTCCACCTGAAGCGACTGGAGCATTGCAATCGGATCTATACTCTGCGTAGCCAGGTATAGAAAACTTTTCTTTCTGTAATAAATGCGTTTCTGTGATGCAAGCTACTGCAACATTGTGTCTGGAGATGAATTCCAAGAAGGCTTCTCGCTTTGCTTTGACTCCATTGGCGTTCCAATTTAGTATGGTTAGTTGTGAGAATGTTTTTTGGTTTTTAGTGGCCATTAGCAAACAAACTTGTGAAGAGCTTTAGTAAAAAGGACTTAATTGATGGCAGGCATGGTGTGAGGAAATTAATGGCTAGCTGAATTAGGTTTTCGGTTCCATCGGAGGAGCAAGACGAAGGAGATGAAGAATTCTGTGTTGATGTCTGCTGAGTTAGCTGCCTAGGACTTTTTTCTTCCGAAACAGCAGAGCGTGGCCATTGTGGAATTTCAGGAGTTGGAGAGGGTGAGTTTGGTGATAACCTCGGAAAATTTTCCATGTTTAGGTTTGAAGACGGTGTTATTGCAGGCTGAACCACCCTTGCATCGGCTTTCTTTTTCAAATCTAGGTAATAACGACAACCTTTGAAATTTGTGCTTCTCCACAATTCACGCAGGAGGGCTGAGTGTCTTTGTCTTTTGTGCATTCAGAAAAGTGGTGATTTGAGGGGTATTTCACACATCGAGGTGTGAGTCGACAGAAGTTCTTAGTATGCCCGTAGCGTTGGCATCGTGTGCATTGTGGGATATTTGCGGGCTTCTTGCGGTACTCGACTTTAATTATGGCATGGTAAATATGTTTGACTTCGAAGATCTTCTTACCTTGCTCATTGTTTTCTAATTCTACGGCGCACAGTGGCATAGGTTGTCGATCTTTATAGAAAAGCCTGGTAACTTTTACTACTGGTAAGTTCAGAGAGGTTAGTTCTGTAACGATATCGTCATCTGTAAGAGAGTAGGGAACATTTCTTAAAATAACTTCAAGTCTTTTGGAGTTTGGGTCACGGAAGGTGTGAAAAGAAAGCTTTGATTCTTCCAGGAATCTTGTTACAGCACGGAAGTCATTTACTGAAGTTGTATTTATTTTAAGAACTTTGTTTTGTTGCTGTGTTGTGTACTCATCTTTTACAGTAGAAGCTATATCTTGGATAATCTGCTGGTAATTATTGACTTCATGAATAAAAATTGGTGGGATTCTGAGTTTAGGAGTTGTAGAGAGATTTTCTTCAGAAGTTGTATCATTCTCTTCCTCCATGCTTTCCAAAGGAGAAAATTTGTTGTGAACGGAGGTTAAGTCGACTATATATTTGGTATTTACAGCTGATACTGAAGCTGTGTGCTTCTTGTTGGGTGTAATGAAGCAACCATTAGAATTGGAACCGTTGCCTTGGTTAGTTTCTACAAGCGGGCGTTTATGGACCAACTTAGGTGGTTGTAAGATTGTTCGCGATGTAGTAGCTTTGTCAGGATAACTCATAGAATGTGAGCTTGAGAAGCTTTGCTCTTGTTGACTAGATTGCATTATGTTGGTAACGCAACAAAAGACTGACTGGAAACAACTGACGGTTTGCTTCTCTAACAAAACAAAAAGTCTTGCAGAGGGCTAGCCGTGCAATACTGAAATTACTTTAATTAACATGTTATATGCTGTAGACAGTGTTCCTAACATGTACACAGCATATTAAAAGATTAATGATTACTTCTACAAGCGAAGTTTCACAGGTTTAGCTGGTTGTAAAATATTGCACTTTTAAGGATATATTTGAAACACGGTTATGATTTGTTAGTATGTGAAATGTTAACATCAAATAGAATTTTCTCAAAAATTGTGCTCTGGTGCTGAGGCCTAGCAGTTAGATCGTTTGCCTATCACCAAGGCATCCCAGGTACCACCATGTGGTATTTGGGTGGTTTTTCTCTGAGTTTTCCATTTTCCCCATGCCACTCATTTCACCAACTGCTCCATCATACCTTTCCATTCATTCATTTTGCCTGCATTTCATATCATCCTCTTCCTCACTCTCATACCTAGTGCTGGGCTGACCACCTGCTTCCTAGTCTTCACTCTCTCTGGTCCATAAGTTTGTCTGCTCCTCGACAGGCATCTGACCCTAGACACAGGCTTGTAAGTCCTAGAGGTGTCAGTCCTCTGTATGCGGAGGATCAGATGAAGAAGATTTGTCTTCTGAGTTATAAAATTCATAGCTACAGATTCAAGCCCTGCTCCAGATAAAATGTTACTGAAGGCAGTTAGAAACCCTTGTTTCTGTAAACATAATTACTCAGAAATAAACGAGGCTTTCACGGCCAGAGTCATAATTAGAAGAATATGCTTCCGGGCTGAGAGGCCGTGAAGGAGCCCAGTGGACCACGGCCTCTCAGCCTGGAAGCACATTCTTCTAAGTAATTACTCAGATTGCTAACAGGGTGCTAAAAACTGAAATAGTTCCTGACACTCTTCAGACTGCAAGAACTATGTTGTTACACAAAGATGAAGATAAAAAATTGGTGACCAATTACTGCTCAAACAAGTAGAATTGATTCAAGAACTGAATCACTTTCCTTAGGTGTTCCTAGCTGAAACAGTGGCAGTTGTTGAACTGGCAATTCAGATGTATTGGAATGAGGAAAATTGAGACATTCCTATAGCATGGATAGAACCCTGTTTCCCAACTTACCCAATGCATTTTCTACCTTACCTTCTTGGACATAGCTTGCTCAAGCAATTCTGAAACTTGCTAGATAGTGTTGCTCAAAATGGTCTTCTTGTTGAGGAATCTCAAATTATATATACCCATAGTTTTCTTAATTTTCCAAGTCATACAAAATATGTTCTACACCAGGAAAAAATGGTGTTCCAAATATGGGTAGCTCCATATAAAAGTTATACTTTTGAATATTAAAATACAATAAATATATTTACCATAGCAAGTGATTTTGATAAACAACCATAGAGTATTTTATCAGAGTTAAGACAATGTCATCCTGTAACTGTCTGGGGATCTTGTATTATTTGCATTGTACAAATGATTTTAGTACTGTGCTCTTGGCTCCAAAATGTTGATGTCATGCAAGGCACTTGTTAGTTCATACACAGTGTTTTCTTTATCAACTACCACTGGCTGACTTAAGAGCATCTCAAACCTGAATTTATGATCGAAGATCTCAGCTGATCCTGTCTTCCTGTTGATAGCAATTATATCAATTGTTACTGCTACAATCAGCTACATAGTGTGCTTCTTTATGGACTTACAGTCCTGTGTTACATAAAGCATTAGCAAGCAGTGTTCTTACAATATGGTAATACTTAATTCACGGCAGCTCTTCCTGGGAACAATTCCTGAGTACTTTCTATCTTACTATCAGTCTCAATGTCTGTAGTGCCTTGTATCTGTAGAATGCACTGGAAAGGAACATACTGGAATCAGCTTAGCCACTGTGTTCAACAAGTCATACCATTTTGTTTCAGGACCCAAGAGTTCACCTCCGCAACAGTTACCTAATATTTACTCATTTCAATTTGTTAAAAGTTATTTGATTTTGTAATTTAAAAAAATCGACCAAACAATTGTACTGTGTCACTGGGTAACCTTTATTATAAAGTCAGATTTATAAATAAAAATAACTTATCTCATCATAATTCTGTGATGGGGCAGAGGTGGGGGATGCAGCAGTTAGGCCATAAAGGCTGTTGCACCTCAGGATTATTATTGCACAGGCTTTCCTGGAAAGATAAAGCAAAACATTCAGAACAATTAAAAAATCAGATTAAGAATTCCGTGCTCAAATAAACACATAAAGCTCATGTTTTTCTCTATTGTTTCCACACTGTGCACAAATAAGTTATTTTACATAATGTTCCATAAATGTTGAATTTTTTTATGAAACACTAAGGGCAAGACTTGAAGCTTTCACAGTGAGCATTATTAATTACGGTGTGGAGGACTTGGGTTCAATCCCCAAGGGATTGCATGGAGATTTTTTGCCCCACTGGCAGGTCTGACACAGGGTGCACACAGCCTCGTTAGGTCCCGGAAGGGCCAGTGAGGAGCTACATACTTGTTAAAGAAGTAGCAACCCCAGGACACGAAGGCTGCATAACCGGCTGGGAGGACTCAAGACGTTGACCACATCCTACCCTCCAGTTCTGCACCCCACTCATGATGTCTATAGTGGTTGGAGGTGGGGGACACAGCAGCTGGATGGTAAGCCTTGGCCTGCAAAGGGGTGTTGTGCTAAGGGTTACTTTTGTTTTTTTTTTTTTTTTTTTTTTTGCACGGAGAATATGGAAATACGGTAGGATTTAAACAACAGTCAAACTTCTTAAAGCTGGGCTCTATGTGATGGGTTCAAAATTCCATTCCTTTTGCATGGCCAAGAGATAAAAAAATGAATAATGACCTGTTTGAGGAAAGTAGAGTGTTGCAAAATTCAGGCAAATAACTAGGAACACCTTTAAAAGGTTCACTCTACAAAAAAGATGGACTAGACATAAATTGTGTGTTTTAACATCTACATTTTTGTGTGCTACAATTTTGTCTATCCCATACAGTTTACTAGATATGCAAAAGTCACCCAGACCACAGAGAATTTCTGGGGACATGTGTTACAGATATGCATTTTGTTTGTCATAAAAGTATCTTAAATATATGCTATTTTAATCAAAATTGTAAGAGCTATTTTCAGTAAAATCAACATTCTTGAAAATATTGCGTGTAAAGGGTAACCTGGTGCGAGGGGATTTTTTGAAAAATGTGCCACATCCATGGAAGATATTGAGGTTAAAAAACAAGTTAAAAATTGAACTAGCTTTTTGTTTTTTAGTTATACTGTTTTTAGTTATGTTCTTAAAAATTCATTTTTTTTTAGATTCAGGGGATACCAAAATATGTATTTTCAGTGAAATCTTGATATTGAATTTTTGGGTAGAATGTAATCCTTTCCCTACTATGTGCAGTAGAGATAGTAAAAATGTACAATAAAAATGAATGTGCACAGACAAGAAATCAACACAGTTCTTAAAATTACAACTCAAGACACACATAAAACACCCATCACAATAAGTTTGTTGTTGTTACCTAACGCTGGATTTCTGATAATGAAGTCATCAATCCTCTTGCTCCCCAATATTTTTCATTGATGATATTGAAGAGTAATAGTAACTGCTTTTTAGAGAGCACCATATTTTTATGTTTTGGCGGTCACATTGCTTTCTCACAACCCCCAGAATGGGAGTTGAGAGTTTATAGAGAAATTAGAGAAATGGAGAGGTTGGAAAAATAAAGACTCCCTAGCCCTCGGGAACCCTAATAGCATCGGGGACGGAAGAGAACAAGAGATGACCAAGGTAAGGTCAGATAGAAAAGTTACAGTGAGGAGCAAAACACCAATAAGTGGAAGTAATGTTCTGCTCAGCTTGGGTACCTTGTGGTCGCTATTCACATATCCCCTAGACGGAGACCCCTGAGTCTAATATAAAATAGCCCAAATTAAGATTGAATTAGTTCTTGCTTTCTTTACCTGACTACCCTCCCCTTACGTAGAACTTACCCCCTCTAGGACTTACGAGCACTGCCTAGGTCAAATGCCTTCTGGGGAGCAGATGAACCTATGGACCAGAGTGAAGACCTGGAAGCGGGTGGTTAGCCAAGCACCAGGTATGATAGTGAGGAAGAGGATGATATGAAATGTAGGCAAAATTGATGAGTGGAAAGGTGATAGTGAAGCAATTGGTGGAATGAATGGCAAGGAAACTGGAGAACTCGGAAGATACCTGCCCTGATGCCACTTTGTCCACCACAAATACCACATGCGGCTCCCTGGGCCACCTAGATGGTAGGCAAGCACTTTAACCACTCTGCACAGCGCTGCCCTAAGATTGAATTAGTAACAATCAAAATAAGTGTAATAAGGAAGTACCAATAGACTATGTACGCAATTAATCTCTCTACTTAGATTTTAGGAAGAGATTGCGGGGCTTTTTTTGTACAGCTGTATTGAATATGTATATATGTGTGTGTGTGTGTATATATATATATATATTGAAAATGTATAAGGCTATAAATGTGGTTAATGGAACTTATATGCTTTTGTGCACAATAGTGTAATAAATTATAATTTACACCTTTATTAAAATGCACCTTAAAAATCAGGTCCTGTTTCCCTGGGGTTTTCTCACAGACTTGCTAATAATTTCCATTGCAGGTTAGCAGTACAGCTTTTTGGTGTAATGTCCACTGCAGTTTAGTGTTATGTTGGCCATATTGAATACTTGGGAACTACTACTAAGCTGTTTCCCCTATAAGAGTGGAATTTAAAAGCTACCATAAATGACCCACTATTCAAAGACTTGATGTAGCTTGTATATTCCTGCTGTACCTACAACAAAATGTGCAATGAAGCCATTTCTGCAAACCATTTCAATCACTTAATGAACATGAAATACATAGAAACATGCAAAAAGCAACTCACAAGCCCTTGAAATGTTTATTAAAATCAGAATGAAGTAAACCCACAATAAGTTTGAGTGAATGTTTTTTTGAGCATTTCAGTTTACATAAAAAACTGACCCTATTCACATTCATAATCATGCTGAGGACCATATATAAAACAATAGATCCATGACATATGAAGTAGAAATTAAGTACAGAGTCAAAAAATTATATTGGATGAGAATTGTTCATGGAGAGCAATCACTAATTAGGTCAGTCTGCTATTGTGAACAGCTGAGAATGAAAGGAAATTCGATGTGGGCATCAAAATTAAAAAAAAGTTAGGAAACCGTATGGATGGGCTATATTTTGAAGTTGTGTTAGGGAAATAGAGTGTGTGGAGAAACATTAAAAACTACCTTTGTAATATTGTCAGGCAACAAACAATTGCATAATACATAGAGAAGATCTCATTGGAAGTATGTTGTGGAACAATATATCAAAATAGGCACCTGTCCATTAATTAGGCTGGTGTTTGTGTGGCTTAGACTTAGAGCATGGTGGATGATAAAAATTAATTATGAAAATGGTAGGAGAATCTATCCCATTTGCAAAGGAAGAGTTCTGGACGTATATTTTGTCAAGCCATAGGGGGTACAAAAGAACAGAGGGAAAGTGATTACACGATTCTTACCATCTCAAATGGATAGTTGAGGGCATACTGGACACTACTGACTCACAGGGAGCACATAGAGGGAATAGATAAATTTGTACTTTAGGAAATGAGGGGATGAAGTGTAAGAAGAGTTGAATATTGTTGTTGGTGTTTTATATGTTTTATGTCAGTTTTACTTTTTCTACTACATACTTATGTAAGTAGAGGAAGTATTGTATTCCACCCAAAATTTGAACACCAAGATGTCATTGGAAATAGACATTTTGAGAGTTCCAGAATGAAAAATAAAGATTTAAAACAGCAGTCTATGTTACCTGTGTATTGCACAACTCAGAAACAAAAGATTGGTTAAATACCAAACTTGGTATTTAAGTTCAGTGTTCTCTAAGGATGGTGGCACCATGGCCAAGCTGTTAGTTCGTCTATCACCAAGGTGGCCCGGGTTCAATCCCAGGGACCCACATGTGGTATTCGTGGTGGACAAAGCATCGACTGGATGGGTTTTCTCCACTTCTCTGGTTTTCTCCACCACTCATTCCACCATACTGCTCCGTCATTACCTTTCCATTCATCCATTTTGCCTGCATTTCATATCATCCACTTCCTCCTCTCATACCTGGTGCTGGGCTGACCACACGCTTCCAGGTCTTCACTATGTCTGGTCCAGAGGTTCGTCTGCTCCCTGAGTCATCTGACCCTCGGCACAGGTTTGTAAGTACTAGGGGGTGTCAGTACTCCATATGGGGAGCGTAATCAGACGAAGAAGAAGTCTTACAAGTGTGTGATGTGAAGATTAAAATAAAATCCATCTCAAACTATGCTTTACATGGAATGTTTTTAGAAAATTTTGATTTTCTTAAAAATGGGTTTAATGATTTTAAGTTACTGTAGGTTTAAGATATTTTCAGGACAAATGAAATGTCCATCTTGAATTTTCAGGCAATAGCCTCTTAAGTCTTCATTCAAAATGACTTTTACATAATTGGCAAACCTAGAAGCGGCCAAAATCTCGCTACATAAAAAATGTAAACCTTGTTAAAGAACTCAATTTATGTTAGTTATCTGTGGAGTCAACCATTTTTGAGACATTCCTTGTTATTGGTTTGAATTTTCAAACACATATACTTTTCTTAAATAGGAAGTCATTATTTATTTTTGCTCCCTAGTCATGCAAAGACAACTAACTTTCAAGCCATAACATAGCAACCAGCTCTTAAAATATTTTAATCTCTTAGACCTACTGAATCCCCCTATTTCCTATTGTAACTAGAAGGAAACATGTAATAAAACCAATTCTATAAATGTTTATCTCAATTAAACATGAAGTAGATAGAAGAATACCAGGTCGAGAAGACAGCATAACTGACCGAGAGGGCTCAGGGCGCTGACCACGTCCCACCCTCCAGTACTGCACCCCACCAATGACGCCTGTAGTGGGCAGAGTTGGGGGACACAGCAGCTGGGCGGCAAACCTTGACCCTTCATCGGATGTTGCGCTAGGGGTTTTAGGTAGAAGAATAAGAGTTTGTAAGAATTGTTTGAAGAAGAGTGAATACAGAAAGTCATGTGAATGCAACAGATAAAAATGTTTAATTTATTTTTATTTTATTGTGTATATTTCTTGGTGGCACCATGGCCGAGCAGTTAAACAGTTTGTCTATCACCAAGGTGGTCCAGGTTCGATCCTGGGGACTAACATGTATTCATGGTGGACAAGCAGCGTCTGGGCAGGTTTTCTCAAGGTTCTCCCACAACTCACTCCATCAACTGCTCTATTATCCCTTCCATTCATCCCTTTTTATCCATTTCTTTTGCTTTTATAATTCTAGGTATCATGTCTTGAAGAAATCCCCATTTCTTTTCACTTTCCAACAATAATACTGCAATATTTTCCACAGTTGTTTCTTGTCCAATCTGTTTTGCACATTTTTCTTATAAAGTTCCATTTTGTACATTTTAATACAGTGTGTTCAGGTGTATCCTTTTCCTTGCAATACAAACAATTTTCACTGTTAGTCAAAGCTGTTTGAATAGGTAGGTTTTGAAACATCCATATCCTGATAAAAATTGGGTTAAATAACACCCTACGTGTCCATGTTTCCTGCTTATCCAGGGTTCTATATCTGTTATCAATTTCTTGGTCCACTGTGTTGTCTCAGTTTCCTGTCTCCCTTCAGCTTGCCATATCTGCATCATATTTTCTCTTTTCTTTGCATTTTGAGCCTTTTTATGTTTTTTGAAGTACAAGGAGTCAAGGTTGTATACCCTTGTTCTTATGTCAAGAGAAAGAACTACTGCTACAACTGGTAAAGGATCTGACATGCTATGATGAAGTTAAGGAACACTTTGCAACAAAAAGTAGCAGCAAGTGAAGTTCTACCATGATCACATCTGTAAGAAAGTAAAGAATTTTGGTGTTATATCTACATACAGTCCAATTTATAACTTGTGCAGCTATTATAATTTTATATAGCTTATTTCCTCCTCATGACAAACATGCAGGAGCTGCCACTGGTACAGTATCCATTTTGTAAATGATGTAGAATTACATTAGAGCAGGAATCCAGTGGCCTTGGACTAAGCAATAATTGCTGCACTCACACACCAAATTCTGTGTAAACTGACATTACAGGCAGCACAAAAAACTAATAAACATAGGTATTTGGCTTAATTGTGTTACAATGGGTGTTAAATATGACGGCTTAGATAGTCAATCACTGTTTCATCCAGTTTTTCTTCCTTCAGTATATATCACTGTTGAACATGTCTTTTGTTAAAAGAATTATCTTTCACACTCAACTGCATTCATGAGATTATGGATTGTGCCCTGCTAGGAATTGTGATGCCTGAAAACTTGTGATTAATTTTTCTCCTACACTTTTTTGCAGAAGTCATTGAATGTGCACATGTTATAGAAAAATATGCTGTTGAAATTACTGGTTAAAGATGATAAATATTTTATTACCCGCAACAACATAATTTTATTTAACCAGAGGCAAATTTTCGCACATTCAGTTATCTTAATGCAGGTGAAAACACAATCATACCATTATAGGAAAATGAACATAGCAGCAATTGTGGTAACTGTTGTTCATCCAAGGCCACTGCACAATCAGTTTACTTAACTTAATTTCAGGCTCATTGTAAAATTAGTTCCGACCTCTGATTAATCTCATTTTCCTCAAGTCACCTTACCTACAGTTTCTAGTTTCTATTTGGACAGTAATTATATGTTGCATTAAATTTCTGTATATTTGTTTTAAACATTTAAAATGCCTATTTTCATTGGTTGATATGTGTATTAAGGCCCCATTTGATTGAAACTTTTTCCTGTGCTCTAAAGGTGTCATCATTTTTAACCCATTGCCTGATGGCTACACCAGAAATTATTTTGCATATGCCGCTCTTCCTCTAATTCCTAAGCAGGTTTTTATATTGTTTTCACAGACAGCTAAATGTAAGCAATTCAAATATCTACAATATTTAAGGATTTAAGGTGAGACAAAATGAACTGGCCATCCTTTCAAAGCTCAGCATTATGAATATGAATCCTAGCAACTGCAGTCAAATGTGCCTATGGTAAAGGATGTAGAAGGCCCATGTAAAATAACTGGTGTGAAGACACATGTGGTATATATTTGACTGCAGTTGCATGAATAATGCCTTTTATTCTAGAAGAACACATTAATATTGAAATAAATTAATATATTTTTGTTATAAAATAGCTACCAATGCTTCTATTTTATTGGTAAAGACTAGTATAATATGAAAATAATAAAAACATAACTAAAATATTCTAAATGTCTTCTGACCATGGTCATTTTACCCAAGTGACCATATTGAGAAAGACCTTCCAGATTGTTTTGATTATATTGGTACAACAGATGTCACAAAATGTGAAGTGCCTACTGCTTCATACTGCAGATTTAAATAAACCTTAATTGCAATGAAGCGCTGCAATTCTTGCTCTAACCTATTCAGCACTCCATGAAGTTTTAGGTTGTGCTTCAAGTCTTATACTTTCTCACTACCATTGCATTGCTTAACTTATTCATCCTTAGGAGTTG
This sequence comes from Tenodera sinensis, assembly GCA_030765045.1. Lineage (NCBI taxonomy): Eukaryota > Metazoa > Arthropoda > Insecta > Mantodea > Mantidae > Tenodera > Tenodera sinensis. Next base: position 133,305,331 of record CM060967.1, read on the forward strand.
TAAATAATGATTTCTGTTTTAACATTAACCTGCTATGAAAATCATTTTTACTTTCTTCACAGCTTACCTATGGTAAGCACATTAAATATTGTATTTATCCAAATATTTGATGTCAACGTTTTAATAGAAGTAGATATTTGTGAGATACACTGAATAAACAGAGAGAGGGGGGGGGGGGGGAGGGAAACAGCATAATTTGGAAATGTGAAGTTAGATAAACTCCCAATTTCATTAATACTGCAAGTTTTATTTACACTGTACCTCATTTACTTTAGACAATTAGGACATGTTTCAGGAAAATTATTCTCATCTTCAGCTAATAACTGACTGATTAATAGAGGTGTTGTGTTGTCTGATATATTATTGATGGAAGTCTGTGGTGGGGGCGTTGGCAGTGGCCTCGCTCCACGCGTTCCACAAGCTTTTTATGCAGACAATGATGTAGCCAGATCTTTCTCGAACGCCTACAAACAAGCCGGCTCCCGAACAGTCCTTGAATGCTCTGGAAAACCCTTTGTGTTACTGCTTAATTGTTGTTAGTCACGTGTTTGCTTGCGTGAGTGGTGTAGGGATGTGTGACTTTGAGAGCCCTGTTGCATGCTGCACTAGTAGGGTAGGGCTACCCGGCGTTATAATATGTTTAAGATATTATCACCGTGCCCGCCGCATCTGATTGCCTACACTGGGGAGGGGGGACCCAGCCAGTCGCCTGCCTGGCCTAATGACCTGCTGCCGACAACAATAGGAGTGTACAAGACAATAGCTATTACATGGCGGTGCGGTTTCTGGACCGTTCCGCCACAGGCACTCCCGAATATTCTACCTCCAGAACCTTCCCTCTGTCTAAGGACCTATATAAGTCGCTGCCAAGCACTGGGCAGCAGGAAAAAAGACGTAGACAAAGCGTTGAGGAGTCGTGCCGACTAGCAGTTGAATCTGACAGTCTTATTTGTGATTCGGCAGTTGTTCTGTTGCTCTGAGCTTGTACAAAAGTAATCTGAGTGTAATGTTAGCACTACGCTAACTGACTAAAAGGCAATAAAGTGTCAATAGCAGTAAGTGTCATTTGTTACAATATATTTATGACAAATGAAATATATATCCTGTATTTTCTGGGAAAGTCCTCAGAAGTCCTCTTCATTCTGGATGACCTTTGCATAACTTGTACCTAATTAGTAACTAGGAGATAAACTGCACAATTGTTAAAACACATGATTTACGTAAAATACTTTATTTACAAGTGAACCATTTCCTAGATATTCCTTGTTATAAGTTTGAATTTTCTGTATTTATACTTCCCTTTCATTTCTTTATTTTTTTTTTTTTTTTTTTTTTTGTGGACATACAAAGATAAAATTAATTTTAAAGCCATTACAGAGCGACCAATTCTTCAAAGATTTGACTATCACTCAAATCTGCTATATTCCCATTATGCCTATAAGGAAATATGTAACTAAACAATTTCTGCAAACGTTAAAGGCAAAGGGTACAGAGCAGAGGAGGACACCTCGCTCAGGTCGACCTACACAGATCTATTGTGGCTATCACTCCCCAGGAGGCAAGGGTGAAATGAGTGAACCGAAGGTGCCACACAGGATCACAGCTAGACAGGGCACAGAGACAAGTGGAAGTCCCTAACAAGTGCTGAGATCTCTTCATCCCGGCGCCCGGCCCCGCCGAGCAGCCATCACAGCGCAGGTCCGGTGTCGCACTGAGCGTCCCCCACGACGCCACCTAGCGCCGAGAACAGCAGTTACCATGCGCAGTCAACCACGCCATCTGCCCGGCACTGCCAACACTACACGCCTGGGAGTACACCTGAAGATGAGAAGGAAATGGAATGAAGGGAAATTATGATGGAAAGGAAACCGTGGTATTAAATAATGCACCACAGCATTCGCCTAAGTGACATGGGGAAATCACGGGAAAACCCATATCAGAGTGCGCGACCCCGGAGATCGAACCCGCGACCTCCCGAATGCGGGCCACAGACGTCACCGCCTGAGCCATCCCGCTCGGTTCTGCAAACGTTTGTCTCGATTAACATGAAGTAGATAAAGGAATAAGCGTCTGTAAGAATATTTTGTAAAAGAGCAGAAAAGATGTACGTTCAACACATCAGATTTCTTTCTTTTTAGGAGAAGGCCATGTCATTGCGAACACTAAGTTTTGATGAGCAATATGTCGCCAGTCACAGGTGTCGCTCCGTTGTGAATTGGGCATCACACGCGACCGATGATAAAGGAATAAGTAATTATTATTTATTTATGGCAACAAACTTACTGTGGTGTTTTTAAACACACAATCCGTGTGTAGGCAATGTTTGAAAGGTAGAACTAGAACTTAAACATTCAGTGGTTTACCGGGAAAAATACGAAACTGGTTTGAGAATTCAATGTCATTCTGCCAGGTTGTCACAGTAGCTTAATGGTTAGAGCACTCACCTGGTAAGCGGATGGTCTGTGGTTCAAATCCCAGCTGTGGCATTGAATTTTTAAGTTCCAGTTCTACCTCTCAAAGGAATACGTGTTTGTAAGAATGTTTGTAAAAGAGTAAGAAAATGATGTGCGTGTAACACTCAGATTTCTTTCTTTTTTTTGGGGGGGGGGGCAGGAGGGAGAGGTGGCCATGCCATTGTGAACATTAGGTTTTGATGAGCAATATTTTGTCGTATGTAGCCCATATCGTGTCGCCAGTCGCAAGTATCGCACCGTTGTGAATTGGGCATTTCATTCCGACCGATGATAAAGAAATACGCGTTTGTAAGAATATTTGCAAAAGAGTAGAGAAAGCGATGAGCATGTAATGCGTTAGAAGCCTTTCTTTCTTTTTAGGGGGGAGGGAGAGGTGGTAATGTCATTGTGAACACCAGGTTTTGATGAGCAATATCCTGTCATATATCGCTCATATCGTGTCGCCAGTCTCAAATCTCGCTACGTTGTAAATTGGGCATTACACTGCGACTGCATTTGTGTGAAAATGCAGGAGTCTACTAAAAATTTAGTGAATTTTGCTTTCCATAGCGCGATCGACACGTACCGTACCGCGCCTATCTACGGAGCCTTTATTATTCTAACTCTTTGGTGAGAAATTATATCATTACCATGTTATACATAAAACTCCTTGAATGATTCTCCCACAGATTAATACTGTGATATTATCTGTGATGTGCAATGCTCTGTGTATTGGGTACTCCTGTAATATAGAGTGTTCTGTGTGTAATATAGAATATTCCTAGTCCTGCCATGTATGTAGGTTTCTATGGAATCTAGCAGTCCAATTTTGTGATGCGAAAAAAATGACATATGACGAAAGTGTTTCAAGATAAAAGAATCACTGAAGCTGTTATGAAATTATAATATTAATATATAGAATTGGTGTCAACTAGTTATTGTTGTATTTTTAAGATTTGGTTGTCATTTTGATGAAGAATGGCTTCAAGTACTGCGAAAACGCAGGAAAACGTTGCAGTGTCCATGCAGGAATGTTACGAAAATTATATTTTAGTGGATATAGGAGCTAACTTAACGAATAAAAAATATGGAAGGGATTTAGACTCCGTCATACAAAGAGCCAAAGATGCTGGTATGCTAAAATATGTTCAACTTTTTATTGACACGAATCCTTTTGATGCTTGAACATTCACCTAATTTTTGTGTATGTATCTGATGATGCTTGCAGGTGTTCAGAAAATAATGGTTACAGGTGGTTCACTAAAGACTAGCAAAGAAGCACTTCGTCTCACCAGAATATATCCTGGTACTTTATATTCTACAGCAGGTAACATCATTACATAACGATTATAATTTTTATTAGTGTCAGACTTGGAGGTTTAGATAATTCTTTCTGACTGTACTCTATTTTAACCCGAAAATGTGTATGCATTGAGAGGCAGGTCAGAAGGGTCTGTGGTTCAAACCCCAGTTGTGGCATTGAATTTTTCAGTTCCAGTTCTACCTCTCAAACATTGCCCACACACAGCTTGTGTGTTTAAAAACACCAACAGTAAATTTGTTGGCATAAATAAATAATGATGTATATGCATTGTTTCTGTGTGGATTGCATTAAGAGCAAAGCTCAGAAATAATGAGTACATCGTGTTATATCTCCATAAAACTATCATCAATCAATCACACTTTATGCTACTGCTACAAGAAGTCCTATAAAACATTAAGTGGTAAAACTGCTTTACTTGTCACTCAAAAAAGATGTTATATATCAGAGATGAAACTAATTGAAGTATATAGAAGAGTGTTAGAAGGATAAACAAATCAAGGATGACAAGTAAAGCAATTTGTTGTATTCAATTTTCACATTACTCTGTAATATTGTTATATATCTTTTACCTGTTATTAATTCCATTACATGATTCAGTAAGAACAGACATGTCATAATATAACTCATTTCAATGAGTTAGGGGACTCGATATTATAATGAAAAAATATCCCTGTGGCTATTACACACAACTGTAGAATAGACCCTCAGCTCTTAAGCTTTTTTGATTCAGTAGTAGCTGTTCCCATTGGCGTGTCTTACTAATTACTTTGAGTCTCTTATTGCAGGATTGATCTGTTCATTGTGCATGATGGATGTCATTATCTTCTTCTTGATTCACATATTGAACCCAGTCATTTAGCTTTCAGTTACATAGTAGCCTCACACCAAATTAGCCCCTCCCTCTGCAAAAGAAAAAATTCTGGTGTGTTATATTCACATAATTTTTTTCTACCCATTCTTCAAACTATTCTCACACAAGTTTACTGTTCTAACTTATGTTAATCAAGATAAACATTTATAGAAATGGTTTTATTACACATTTCTTTAGATAGGGTCCTTAATACATATGGCAACCTGTTCCATGGGCTCTCTCCACTGCACGAGAGAACCAAGAATTACTGGGAAAATTGTGCTGTCTGAGGCGCACTAAAATCCTTATCTTTTAACAGATGCTGGAAATGTTGACCTTCTGCTTTTAGACAGCATATCTCAAAAGTCACTCACTCACATAAGCTCAGCAGCACAAATCCTTTTGTTTTGTGATGGTTGTATTTCACCTTTTGCAACTGCTTGGGTGTAAAAGCAGCATAACTGTTCTCCACCTGGGCATATACTATAATGTGCACCATATTATAGTGCTTTAGGTTTTTTCAGGTACAATTGTATAGTTAGACAAGCATCGTTTCATTTGAGTTACAATAGGTGCATTGTTCTTAACTATATTTCATTAATAACTTCCTCACTCCCTTATGTATCTCTGCTTCTTTCATAAAATTTCCTAAGCTAGTGTGTAAACTAGGTTTGATTTAGAGATAGTGGATATGATTTAGACGTTCTTTCTTATGATGATGCAACCTGGCCAATACTCTGCAGTTCTTCTAAATGTTAATGACTTGGCATCTTCATCAGATAATACGGTTGTGTATTTCACCTGGCTTAACAAGAAACTAATTTAGAATAGTACTAGCCAACAATGTTTGCAAAACACAAAGCAAATAGTGTGGATCTAATCTTTGCTTGTTTTGTTCTGACAACCTATCTCTAAGGCCTAAAAGAAGCGAATAGTAGTGCCATCATTGTTAATTTTAAAATAAAAAGTAATGATATACTAATGCCATCTCTCAGGTGTTGAAATGACAGTGGTTACACCCCACTTTGCAAGGGTCATTTATATCATTGCTGATTTGCTAATAGAAGTGCAGGAAAAAATGAGTACTTGAATTTGAAAGATATGGTTCAAAGACTATTTTTAGCACAAAAAATAGTTTGTGATTCTTTCCAGATTTCAGGCATTCTTTGAGTCAATGCTTTGGTCAGTTGTTTCTCACAGCTGCATGGAAAGAGTCTAGAATTTGAAGGCCATCATGTAGCATTCCAATTCTTAAACATTTGATTACAGCTGTTCCCTGTTCCATTTGTATTGCGACGTTGGGGTTGGCATACAACAATAGACCTATAGGGCCAAGCTATTTCAGACCATATGCCTGACTGGCGAGCAGGTAGGGACATTAAAAACCAGGCTGCCTCGCATGACTGCTTGTATGCAACCATAAACAATGAGGTAGCAGAAACAAAAGGAACTGAGAACGTTCATGAGGCTTCTGACAGTGCTTGTGTGTGGAGAGTTTCTCAAAAGGTCATAAAGGTCATGTGGATGTCTTCCCCAGTATGAAAGGACATGAAAGAGCAGCACAGTCAGTGAGTGAGTTTAAGAGTAGAGCTACAGGAGAAAGTAGGTCAGTGTGTCAGCGTGTGTAAGACTGCTGTACGTGTGTGTGTTGTCCCGGAAGATACATCGGTTGTCATAAGTGATTGTAACGCTGTAGTTAAGTGTGTAAGAGACAGAGTGAAGACACTCTGAAAGGAGAGAGCAAAGGTTATGGGAAGAACAGCTGTGATAACAGGAAAGACTGTGGACTGTGTTAACTACGAGAAAAAAACTGTGTATTTGTAGTAAAATTTTGGAGGACAGTAAAGTGATAGAAAAGTAACAGGATTTGTTTTGCCATTTGTTTCAGCATCTGTAGCAAAATATGTAATTAGCTATTTTTGCAAAGGTTTATTTCAGGTTAAATGAAGTAGATACAAAAATAAGCTTTCATAAGAATAGTTTGTATAACCATTAATAAATGTTGGAGGTTAGAGAAAGGCATGTGTATGTTACACATCAGATTTTTTTTCATGGTTCGCCTTTGAATAGAATTTCAAAGCCAGCATATTATGACCAGGTGTTACAAAACTTGACTATTGCTTAAGTCTATTGTATTTCCCTATTTCCATTATACCTTCAGGAAATATATTACAAAACCTTTTCTACAAATGTTGATTAAAATGAAGTAGATAGAGCAATAAACTTTCGTAAGAATAATTTATTGAATAAGTAGACAAGTTCACATGAATGTAACATATAAGATTTTTCAAATGGAATCACAATCACATTTCTGAAAGCAATAAGATAAAAAAAATTAATGGTAAATGTATTGCTTATAAGTATATGTAAATATGGATTTACTGAAGGAATGAATTCAAACTCATATTTGAGAGGTTGATCGGAGCTGAAAATTTCAGTACCACAACTTGCCATGGTGGCTCATTGGTTAGAGCAGCTGCGTGTAAAGTGGAAGGTCTGTGGTTCAAATCCTGGCTGTGGCATGGAATTTTTCAGTTCCGATTCTACCTCTCAAATATTACCCACATGCAGCTTGTGTGTTTAAAAACACCAGCTGTAAGTTTGTTGGCATAAAAAACAATAAAAGTTATGTAGTCCTGGACACAAAGTACTTATGAATGTATAAGTAAGTTGCCCTCAGGGTATTTATCCTCTTGATGTGAGACTCGCTTTGTGGTCTACCAGGAAAAATACAAATCGGTTGGAGAATTCATTGTCATACTGGCAAGTTGCCAGGGTAGCTCAGTGGTTAGAGCAGCTGCATGTGAAGTGGAAGTTCCGTGGTTCAAGTCCTGGCTGTGGCATTGAAGTTTTCAGTTCCAATTCTACCTTTCAAACATTGCCCACACTGAGTTTGTATGTTTAAAAACACCTTTTGGTGTAAAAAAATAATAATAATCAAACTCATATGCATTTTTTGCAGGTATTCATCCACATGATGCCAAATCATGGACAGATGGATATCTAGAGGACCTGCGGGAAATGGCATCCAATGCAGAATGTGTAGCTGTTGGAGAGTGTGGTCTAGATTATAACAAGGACTTTTCTCCGCCTGATGTCCAAAAACAAGTCTTTGAGAAGCAGGTGTGTGTTCCAGTATAATAAATTGCATTATTTCACTTTTTTTAAATTTTGCAAGCTGTTATCATTAATGAAAGAGGAGTGTGCTTTATAAAGTATGACATATGACTAGGTTTGGAAGGTTTCCCTTTGCACCTCAACCTAAAAAGACTTTTTGTAAGCTTCCTGTTTTCCAATCTAGGGAACTATATATACGTACATAGTTGTAGTATTTGTCTCTCTAGACTAGAACCTTTCTCTAATTTTGCAGTGGCTCAGAGAAACTACTCTCCAAGAATCTCTGCTCTGTAGCTTTGCATTTTAATAAGTGGTGTTTTGCTGTTTCATTGGCTTTTAAAGACAAGCGACAAATGGGTTCCATTTGGTATAGTCCCCTTGTCCTTAGATGTTTTCTGAATGTTTGTGTCCAGTTAGATAACTTATAAGTCTTCTAAGTTGCAGCTTGGTTAGCCTAACAAGTTACTTAGTTTGTCCTGAGGCTTATTATCTACTGTAAAGTTTGTTTATGGATATTATTTCTCATTTGTTTTGGGTTTCATTATGAACCCAATTTTATACTATGTTTTTGGTTTATAAGATTCTTATTCCACAGAAAAGTTCTGATGCTCTGAAGGGGAGAGAGACTTCTTTCTTTGCTTGGGCATCGTGCTTCTTTCCTGCAATATCCATATTACCAGGTACCCACCGTAACTCTTCATTGTTACGGGAGGAAAGATTTAATATGTCGTGATAACATTCCCCCTAGTAGGCTTAAGTGATGGGAACTGAGAGCTTTAAGTGCAGCCTGGTTGTTGGAACTAATAAAGATATTTTCCCATACAAGTCCCTTTTTCCAGTAATGGTGTGCACTTTCAAATATAGCAAGTACCACTGCATGAAAGACAGTAGCGTATCTACCTAGACTTATGCTTTTGCATTTGCCCATAGACTCATAATTGATACCTGCTCCAATTTTTCCATTTATGTGTGCGCCATCAGTGTACAAGGGTGAGTCAAATGAAAATGGGAAAACTGCTATAGTAAATCTAAAACTTCTCTTATTACAATCTGACCCAGTACGCATCCACGTGGATTCTTCTGCCATTAATTGGCATTAATCCCGTAACCCCTTGTGACACAGCAGCGTGAAATGAGAGTTTCCAATATAGTGGCCCTTCTGTTGGAGTGCACCAAAGAAGAGCGGCGGCGCCGTGGCCGAGTGGTTAGCGCGCTCGCCTACCACCTAGGCGGCCCGGGTTCGATCCCAGGGACCCGCATGTGGTATTCGTGGTGGACGAAGCGGCGTCAGGGCGGGTTTTCTCCGGGTACTCCGGTTTCCCCCGCCATCTCATTCCACCGGTGCTCCATCTTGATGTATCATCAGTGTCACCGCCTGCGGTGCCGTAGTAGTAAAAGTGGGCGTTAAACACTACAACAACAACAACAACCAAAGAAGAGCAGCAGCACTGATCTGTTTTCTACACAGTGAAGGCACGAAACCAATAAAAATCCATCAATGCATATTGGCTTGTTATGGGGCTACATGTTTATCGCAGACTCAGGCGTACAAATGGTGTATGAAATTCAGCAGTGGCACAAGTTTGACAGATGAACTGAGGTCAGGTCAGGCACATTGTAACAGCTGAGGTGATTGCAATGGTGGAAGAGATGATTCTGCAGGATATATGGGACACCATCGATGACATTGCAGTGCAATTACAGGTCAGTCATGGTTCTGCTCACCATATTGTCCATGATTGAATTGAAGTACTGGAAAGTGGCTGCAAGATGGATACCTCATCAGCTGACTCTCAATCTGGAGAGGCAAGTTGATGCCTGCTTGGATTTGTTATGATATTACAAACTTGAAGGTGACACCTTTTTGAAGTGGATTGTGGCTGGAGATGAGTCCTGGGTCTATCACTACTAACCAAAGACCAAGCGCTCCAGTATGGAATGGCAGCACCCATCATTGCCAAAGCCGAAAAAGTTCCGCAGCCAGTCATCAGCATAAAAGGTAATGCTGACCTTGTCTGGGACATCATATGGCTCGTGCAACCTTGGCAACTATCAAGGACTTGCACCTGGAGTGCCTCCCCATCCTTCTTACTCCCTCAACATCATGCCCTCTGACTTCCACATCTTTGGTCCATTAAAGAACTCCTTAGGTGGTTACAAGTTTGTGACCAACATGGAGATGAAACAGGCAGTGCATGAGTGTCTACTTGCACAGCCAAAAGATTTTTTCCCCAAGGTATCTTGCTCTCCCAACTCGGTGGTGGAAATGTATTGGAAATCAATGGTACTAGGGGCCCTAATGACCTAGCTATTGATGGACCCTTAAACCCTTTTCACTCACTCTCTCAGTGGGACTACATGAAAAATGTGTACTTGTAAAGTATGATCTGAAGCTTTTCTGGCGACGAACATATTCAAGATGCTCTTGGGCTTCCAACCAGATGTAACGATGAAGAGCCATCGATGTTTCGCGAGTGTGCATCTCTCCCATCATCAGGATGAATGACTAACAAGAGTGAAAGGACCAGTATATGTACTGTCCGCTAGTACGGACCGAAAGGAAAACCACAATTGCAACAAACATCAGACAAGGCGACTGCCACTGCCTGCATCCCATATACTGGCATCTATTCGGCAGAATCAGTAGTAGAACTCTCGCCAAACACAATATCAGAACTATCCACAAACCGCCTTTGAAGATCAAACACTCGTGAAACTGGTAAAGGACAAACTGGACCTTAACCCTTTGGCTGCCAAGATCCGATTAGATCTGATGCCAGTTGCCTTTGAATAATGTCATGATCTGATCCAATCTGATCTGCCGAGGTTGGTTTTCGTGTTCAAATAATTTACAAATTATGCAACAAATGGCATATGTGTCCACCTCTATCTAATCTATGATATGTAAACTGTGTGTTGCTATCATTGTTTGTTAATCTCTGCATTTCCTGTACAATTAATTTTTCTTTCTACGGCTGTCACATTTCGGGCATTTTAGCATGTTAGAAGAAGAGCGGTAAATGCATGTTGTAGGTTGTTGCATGCAGAGCTTAATTATTTGTTTTATATACAGTGATTTCTCGTGGCATTTGCTTAATGACCATTACAGAATGGCATACTGGAATAAGAAATCTTTGACAGACAACGAAATTTTGACAGCATTGCTGGAAAGTGACAGCTGTAGTGATATTTGAGAGGTAGAACTGGAACTTAAAAATTCAATGCCACAACTGGGATTTGAACCACAGACTTCTATTTACCGGGCGGCTGCTCTAACCACTGAGCTATTGTGACAAACTTCCAGAATGGCATTAAATTCTCAAACCAGTTCTGGAAGTTTGTCACAGTAGCTCAGTGGTTAGAGCAGCCGCCCGGTAAGCAGAAGGTCTGTGGTTCGAATCCCAGTTGTGGCATTGAATTTTTAAGTTCCAGCTCTACCTCTCAAACTTTGCCCACACACGGTTTGTGTGTTTAAAAACACCAACAGTAAGTTTGTTGGCATAAATAAATAATAATGTAGTGATATTTCTCAATTGTCATAATGAAACAAATAGTGATTCGGACAGTGGCATAAACGAAATAAACAATCGTGTGTTCTACGTAGTCTCCTGCAGGATATGCCACAGATCAGGTTGCAGATGAACTGGATACTAAGTGACAAGATGTAAGTAACCATGAACATGAAGCTTTTTGGAACATAAGTGTTAAATGGCATTTGCCAAGAAAAAACTCTAAATTGCAGTTCATAAAATTAACCTTGCTCATTTGAATAATTTTAAACATAGAAGTTTCAAAATTTGTAATTTTATAAATAATATAATAAATTGACAGGCAAAAGCAAACTCAACAGATTCAAAATTGAAGTGAGTGGAAAGCTTTGTGTAAAACCTTACATTTCCCCATATTTAGGGCTGTCAGTTTAAGCAGTAGTATAGCATTTAGCTTGGCAGCGAAAGGGCTAATGTACCAGGGGTATACCACATCCCCTGTGAATGCGGGATGCGTACATAAGGCAAACGGGCAGGACCATTTCCACCAGAGTCAAGGAGCATGAACGGTCCATATGCTTAATGTAGCCTGAAAAGTCAGGGCTGGCGGAACACTGCTTTAAAAAGACCACAGAGCTAACTTCAAAGAAACGACCATTGTAGCAAAATGTAGCGGTTTCTGGAAACGGAGGGTTAAGGAGGCTCTGTCTGTCTCTGAGAAGAGCACACTGAACCAGGACGCCGGATTGCAGTTTAGTCCCTTCTGGAAACCAGCCTTAATGTTGGAGATCGACTGGCTCAGAAAACACAGATTCCAACAGAGCGTTGAACCACCTCCAGATAAGACTTGGTGTTTTCTGCTCAGCCTGTACTAGTGGACAGTACATATACTGGTCCTTTCACTCTTGTTAGTCATTCATCGTCCTGATGATGGGAGAGATGCACACTCCCGAAACGTCGATGGCTTGTTTCAACTCTGTAATAAAGGAGCTTTAAAAATGTTTATGGTGTTCATTTAACTCACCCTCATAAATTACTAGATGGTTCTTATGCACTAAATGGGTTTATTTTGTTAAGTAACTTATTTTCTTTACCACTTATGTATGAAAGGTAGAGGAAGTATGTTATTGTTGTCGTCTAATGCCTGGCATTTGGCAATGAAGCCATTAACTCTTGTACACTCCAGTATTTTTCTGTGATGGATCCGGGAGGTAATGCTGATTAATTTTGTAGATGTACTTTAGTCATTTCCTCTTACTTGTTACATAGGGGGGCAATTTGGGATATAGGAAATATTGTATTTCAATAACAAATTTAGAACTACATATCTTGGGATCTCATAGCACCACCCTCCAAAAAAAAAACTAAATAAAAACTCAAACTATTGGATTGCTGTAATTGGTCTTGGTGTAATTATTTCTTATGGATGAAACTATGAGCATAATTATGCTTTCTTTGTAAAGCCTCAATATATACCATGCATTAATAAATCTTATCGAAAAATTTATTACAAACTTGTGAAAATAAAAGGTGTGGTGGATTAAGGAAATAATGAAGCTATTAACAGTGAAGCAACAACAATCTAAAGCAAGAACAAAATTAGAAACTAAAAGCTTCAGTTATCTTAGTAACATTGTGCAGCACCAAAGAACGTGCAATATTTCTAAGATAAGTGAAGCTTTTAGTTTGTAATTTTGTTCTTACTTTAGATAGGTGTAGTGGCTTTCTTTCATAATCAATTTATTAATTTAATCTCTTTTGATCATAAGTATACCACAAACTGAATATTGTGTTATAGTTGCCAGAATGTTTATTTTTATTATATGTTATTAGAAATTAAATTTTAGATAAAACTGCTACAGTTCTGCTTAAATCAGTTGTTTGTTTGTCTGCAACTCTCCATAGTAATCTTTAAAAAAAAAAGCAATTTCTCTTTCACTAACACAGCAACGTTAATTGTAACTTTGTTCGCCTTATAGGTGGAGCTAGCTTGTGACCTTGGGAAACCTCTTCTAGTACATGAGCGTGATGCTCATCAGGATATGCTGGATATTCTCAACAGATATAGGGAGAAACTGCCTCCTGTAGTGATCCATTGTTTCACCGGGACAGCAGAGCAGGCGCACAATTATCTGGAAATGGGAATCTATTTGGGCATGACAGGTAAACAGCTTGTATGGTCAAAATGATTTAGTTGCTCAGATATTCAAGATAATTTTAAACTTCTTTTTAAGGCTCAACAAGTTGTTAAAAGCCGTTAATCAATTTCTGTGCACTATTAGTATTCTATAATAAAGAAAACAATAAGTTGATAAGCATAGAAAAATTACAGCAAAGAAAATGTATGTAATTTCTGCTGTTACTGGAAAAGAAAGAGCATGATACAGAAGCTAGGTAGTTTAATAAGCAATTGTTAATTTATACACAGTGATGTAAGACTTAGGCAGCACCATGGCCAAGTGATTAGAGCATTTCACCAGGTTCTCCAGTTTCACCCACCACTCATTCCATCAATTGCTCCAGTATCACCTTTCCAATCATCAATTTTGCCTGGCATTTCATATCATCCTCTTCCTGATTATCATGGTATTTGGCTGATCACCTACTTCCAGGTCTTCACTCTGTCTGGTCCATAGGTTCCTGTGCTCCCCGACAAGTGTCTGATCCTAGGCACTGCCTTGTAAGTCTTAGGGGGTTTAAAAGGGGAGAGTAATCAGGTAAAGAAGAAGAAAGACATACAACTTATGCAGCATCCGTAAAAAAAATTATTTTTTCTGCCTTCTAACATTTATCAGTGGGTGTACAAACTATTCTTGTGCAAGTTTATTTTTCTATCTTGGTGCTGTTTTTATGTATTACGAATGTGATGGTGATGAGCTTTTGACTCTTTCGTTATCTCGGGTCGTGGTACTGGATGGAATGAACATACACTTGGGTTTAACTTTAGTGAAACATTTTATTCGCACCTCCTTGTTCACAGTATTTAAATCGTATTACAGTAGTAAGTCTTTTAATTCAGTGGATCGACTTCCCTAGCATCGCCGAAATTTAATGCCTGAAAATTTAGCGATATTTCGCTAAAAGTGTTTTCTATCACTTTACACTTCGTCTATTTTACGTCCTTTTACTTACTCGCGCACTTCGTATTAACTAACTTATTAAAGTTAGCTAATGTCTTACTTATTTTACACAAATTAACGGTCTTTAAACACTTAGTAAATTTGCTTTCACTATTTTATGACGGGCACACATAAAAATGTGTCCATCTACATCAAGCACATAGACGCTAATGACTAGACAATTGGCGACGCATTACACTTCCTTTAGTGTACATCCACGTATGCGTTGATCAAATAGTTCCCGCATTGTTAGGGAAGCGATCCTTAGCCATTCTCCCCTTGCTTTCAACATTGAACACATATAATTCCTTTATTTATACATATATAATAAAATTAAATATGGAAATATTTATGACTTCTTTAAACAAATTTAATTGTTTGTAACAATGAACATTAGTAACACGTTTTCGTCATTTAACCAACTCATACCAACATCAAAAACAAATTACACTCTTAACAAATATTCACATAAACGATTTTTTTTTGGGGTCTTTTAATATTCTGTCTCAATCTGCTTCATTTTAGTTGAGATAAACTTTGCACAAATAACTACACTACGCATTTTGATCATAGATATAAAGGGAGCAGCGACAGTCAATAGTTTGAAAACCTGATGCTATATCTTGGTCATAAAGTTCTTTTCTCATTCCGTGCAATTGCGAGAAACACGAGAATATCAAAAGGAGTTTCAGAGAATGACAAAGTGTTGCACACTTTGAACCATTAATAAGGATATGTTAGATGTGACTTAAGCCATAAATTGGTGGAAGCTGAATGTATGGTATGATGTTATAGAGGATCATCAACTATATCAAAGTATTTCTTATTTCTCCCCCAGATGAGAAGCAGGTATTGCTGCACACATGCCTTTTATTGGTGTACTTAAAATTTTGTATAAAACAACTTCCTACACAGCAAGTTCCCCTAAAAGATTGTTAGGAACTTGAGTGAAAGAAAGAAAGATGGTATGTCCACAAATAAGCTGGCTTTAAGTGTGGCAGAGGTACAAAATTAAACTAGCTCAATCTTAGTGATTGTTCTTTCATACATGCTGCATGTAGACTTTAATTGGATAGAAGAATCTGGCTGAAAAATTCAGTGCCATATGTGGAATTTAAACAGAAGGTTTATGTGCTGCTGCTCTAACCAGCTGAAGTGCCATGGCAATATGCCACCAAAACGTTAAATTCCCCATTTCACATTTTTTCCAGCAAACCATAAGGCAATCTCTAATTCAATTTGACTTACTATCTCATAAGTTCTTTAAGCTCCAGGCTTCATAGTGAGTCAGACTATGTGATCAGACCCCGAAAAGAAAGCATTTATGTAAATATTTATTGTAAATATAGTTTATTTTTCATGTTGGTAAGGATTTGTTGAGTACTGAAAGTGTATAACCATTGTCTCATTGTTACGAGTAATATTTGTTTAATAACGTCATAAATTTTAAGTAACATGTTCAAATATAATATGTATAAATATAAGAATCATTTATATTTAATATTAAAAGTGTGGGAGGATAGATAGAGATTGCTTCCCTAACATTACAGGAACTATTTAGTGTGTAGGATGATTTCATAGAGTGCTCCATGGGAAATGGATGTATACACATATGAATACAACCGCATTATGTAAGAAGATGCTAGATTTTTTTTCTTAGCGTCGCAGCGTCCAGAGAAAGAAGACATGTTTTGTAACACGTGCAGATGTGGATGCTAAAAGTGATTTAAAACAATAACGAGAAGAAATCATTAAGTAGATTCATGTGCAACGAAAATTAATTAAAGTGTTACGCATGTAATATTCAACGAGAAAGGTGCAAATAAAAGTGTTATAGAAAAGTTATATCCTGTGTCCGCATTATTTCACCCTGTACCACGACCCGAGACAGTAAAAGAGTCCCAAAGCTCAACTCATTCGACGATATAATTAAAGAAACAGCAGCAATAGTTAATCAGTATTGGGTCAACCAGTGTTAATTGTTCTTTCGTACATGTTGGTGCGGTTTTTTAGTAAAATGCTTTGGTGATGGTGCTGAGCTTTTGACTCTTTCGTTATCTCGGGTCATGGTACAGGGTGAAATAATGCGGACACAGGATAAAACTTTTTCACAATATTTTATTTGCACCTTTTTCGTTGAATATTATAGGCGTGACACTGTAGTTAACATTCCATACACATGAACCAACTTCCTCAACGGTTTCTTCGTACTGCTTGTCGTTTTAAATCACACTTTTAGCGTCTAAACCTGCACATATCAAAAACACGTCTTTCCTGTTTAGAGAATGGAATGCCAAGACACTGAAATCTATCATTTTCCTTAACAACGTGCATGTATTCATACGCATATCTGTTCATTTCCTATGGCGTCCTTTATGGCGTCATCTTACATGTTAAATAGTTCCCAAAAATGTGGAGGAAACGATCTCAATTTATCCTCTCAACACTTAATATTAAATATAAAATTATTCTTATAATTATACATTATACATTTCTTGTAGGGTGAACCATTTCGGAGATATTCCTTGTTATGTGTGTGATTTTTGGAAAACTTAGAACTTTCGTGAAATGGATCATCGTTGTTCATTTTTTTTATATGTTAAGTGTGCAAAGACAATAGAATCTCAAAGCTTTAAAGCATTTGACTATCGCACAAAGCCTACTGTATTCTAATATTCCCCTTGCACCTACAAGGAAATAAGCAATAAGATAAGTTGTACAAATGTTTATCTTAACTAACACAAAGAAGATATAGAAATAAGAGTTTGTAAGAATGGTTAGTACAAGAGCAGAGAAAGTCATGTGAGTGCAACACATCAGATTTTTTGTATTCGTACTCCTATGTAATTGGCAGGTCTTGCCCTCAAGAAAATATGTATGCACCAATAGTCTTAATGTGAACTCATGCTTTGTCATTCTTAAACAAGCAGCATATGATTAAAACACAGAGAAAAGAAAGGGGAAGAAAAGAATGCAAGTGGTAAATTGAGAATTTTAGATTATCAAATAAATTTTTTCAAACTATTTGAGAGGTAAAACTGGAACTGGAACTGAAAAATTCAATGCCACAGCTGGGATTTGAACCTCAGACCCTACGCTTAATAGGCAGGTGCTCTAACCATTACGCTACTATGCTACGGTTAGAGCTCCCGCCTGGTAAGCGGAGGTTCTGTGGTTCAAATCCCAGCTGTGGCATTGAATTTTTTAGTTCCAATTCTACCTCTCAAACATTGCCCACACAAAGTTTGTGTGTTTAAAAACACCAACAGTAAGTTTACTGGCATAAATAAATAATTTTTCAAACTAGTTTGCAAAATTGCAGCGCTTCAGAGATAAATCATCTGCTTTCAGGCTGTTGATGTGTTTGAATAACATGGAGGCTTTGGTTTTGTGTGTTTAAAAACCAACAAACTGCATCACTAATAATAATATACACCAGAACAGCTTAGAATATTGGTTTACTAAACAATGAGCGATCTTCCGGTACAAAATGTTCTACCCTCATACAAGTCACATCAGAATTTGAACTGAATTCTCTGAGAAAGTTTTGAAATTTTAAATGAGTGCCAGAAGTTAAAACAATGTAGCTAAACCCCTGACCAAAATGGAAGTTTGATTTAATATCTCATGAGAGGCGTACAGTATTTACCTTGTATTAATACCCCATTTCATTAGCCAGTCTTATAAAGTAACATGTATGCATGCTTAATTTAACTGTTACAAATAAGACGTGCAAATTAAGTACTGTACTGAAATGCTATAACCTTATGTTCTAGGTTATTTATGTAAAGATAAGTCAGATAATGGCGTAAGAAAAATTCTAGAAGAAGGACTTATTCCCTTGGACAAACTTCTTGTGGAGACAGACTCACCATTTATGTATCCTAACACTCGTGCATCAAAGCTTCCGGCACATGTAAAGGAAGCCCTCACAGAGAGGTAAGTTAATATTATGCTGCTTGAAATAGCTTAGATTTAAAGTACAAAAATCTGACCTTTAAGACATTGAATATATTAAATCAATCAGAAGATTTTTAGATATTTCAAAAGACTTTATTGTATAGAATATAAATATATAAACCTAAGGGCCATATGAAAAGTTCTCAGAATGGAGCATAAAATGATGCCACAGAGTTTTTGAAATTTTTACTATTTTTGCACAGTCTCCCTTGACATCAGTGAATTGGGTCTAACAATACTCCAGGGAAGTTAGATTTGTTTAGGCAATACATTGACTTGTTTTTGATTCACAGTCAGCAGTGGCAGCACCCTTCTTGCAGATAGTTTCATGGTAACTCTTCTTTTCAAAATATGAAAATCTCATTGCACTGAAATTTCCAAAGTTTCAGTAATTTCAGACACCTTTATTCAGCGATCCTTTAGAACCATATGTATTGTCATGGTGAATGATGGTCTTCAATTGCATGTATGTGTTCTAAGCTTCATGGCTGTGTAAACTGAGCGGTCTGCTTGGAAGTGGTTGAAAATGATGGTGCAGTGTCCTATAGTTTATTTTTCATATATTGTATGAATTTCTGTTTCATTCATATCCTTATAAAGTACTAAATAACTACACAATGTTCAATATTTGCCATGTTTCCCAAATACACATATTTGCACTGTAACAAAGTCACAATACAGAAATTTTTCTCTGGTCTTCATTCTCTTATGTGTTTACCTTGACTTTGATTCTTGTCATCAAGGCAGCTGTTTGATTGGCTATGAATGTTGGGATGGGCAGGCTAAACAGCACAACTTAAAGAAGTAAATTAATTATTATTTTGGATGTTCTACCTTAAAATGTAGTATTTGCTGTTTTAGAATATATTTTTCTTTCAGATCTTTAACATTTCTGCATCGATATTGCACTTTTCAACGGAATGAACCTTGCTCGCTACCTGCTATTGTAGAAATGATTGCTGCCTTTATGAAGAAGCCAGCAGAAGAAGTTGCTCTAGCTACTGCCTTTAATGCTCTAAAAATCTTTGGGTTATCGCAATGAATGTTGCATCCCCATCTTCCTTGGACTGTAAAAAATGTTCCTATAAACAACAGGTAAGAAACATAATTAACATACTATTTCTAGAAGTATTATACAACGCTAGCAAATTTGAATGCATGTTATAGGTATTTTTGGACATTAAGAGCTGCTTTCAGAGTAGATTAGTCATTGTTAATGTACATTTGTATACTAGTGTCTAAAAGTTAAGCATAATCCAGTATTTTACTACCAAGTTATCACAATTGTGCAAAAGTTGGCCATAATGCAATATGTTGTTACCAATGCATCACACATGATCTAGAATGCAATAGAGTAAGAAACAACTTAAATTTGGCATCGGGACACAGTTTTACACAAGTGCAAATTCTGACAATCACTTCCACAATGACAATGATGATGCTGAGCGGTTAGTACGGGGTGTGATAACCCCTCATGGCCACATAGGTCTCACAGCACTGTGGCGGCATGCTCTCCATAATTTGTTTCAAGATTTCTGCAGGCAGCTGTTCCCATTCCTCATGACGTGCATCTCAGAGGTCTGGATATGATCTCGATGGAGGCTGGCGGGCTGAAACTCGCCTTCCTATTTAATCCTACTGTGGTTAATATCATAGGGTTGGGTTTTATTTGTAAATTTTCCTTTGTATGGGGTTTGTTAAGTTTGTTTTTAAGGTTATTGACAACGGATCAAAACTTTTCTGTGTGTTGAGAAAGTCTGAGAGCGTGCATTTATCCCAACTGTTATGTGGGAATCTAAAAGTTTTTCATAGTGTATATTCGCTTGTTGTTCTAGTGTTATTTGTAGACTAGATGTGTACCCTCATGGAGTCAATAGGTGTTACTTTGACGCCTCCACTAATTAATTATAAAGTTTGTTTTTGTGTTAATTCTAGTTTATTGATATGTGGTGGTGATGATAAGGTTTCTGTATGATAAATTAAATTTGGTATGACATATATTTTGTATGTTATATTTAATGTATCTCTTGAACATCCACATTCCTTTCCTGCTAGTCTCTTGAGAAGAGAGAATTTTTTGTTGGTTTTTTCAGTAATATATGTAATATGTTGGTTCCCTGTTAATTAATATCCAATATTATTCCCAAATATGTAGCTTCATTTGTTTTACTGTAAAATAATTGTAGAAACGTCTGTCAAAGTACATTCAGTTTTGTTGAAGAACAAGCTATTTTAACCTACAAAAAATTATGAGACTGCCAGATAATAACAATTGGGAAAAGTACTTTAAAAACTCAAATAGGTGTAATACAGAAAGTACAAGAATTGTGCAACAATATAAACTATCCATCCGATAGAGAATAATTCACATGTTTCATTAATCTGTTGAATATCCTAGAAGTGATCAATCATCTAGATCTATTTGAAAATTTTACAAAAAAAGATGTCACTCCTAAAAGCTAAACATATGCCCTTGAAACCATTAAAGTTTTCTGGAAGATGAATGGATTCATATCTATACCGATGGCTCTCTTTACAGTCAAGATGAAGGTGCAGGTGCTGGTGCCACTTGCAAATTATTCTCCTGTTATAAACATGTTGGAGACAATTGCACCAACTTTGATGGAGAAATTGATGCTATGTATCATTACAAAATTTACTTATTAGACAAAACTAAGTTACTAATATAGTCTTATCTGACACCAAAGCCGCAATTCAAGACATAATATCAACAGCTTATTAAAAAAAACTGCAAAAATATACAAAATACATAATGTATTAATCTAATTACAAAAATTACATAAAACAATATTTTTCCAATGGATTCCAGCTCATTGTGGAATAACTAGCAATGAATGAGCAGACATGTTAGCAAAGAAAGGATTCAAAATTATTTATAAAGTAAAACAAAAAAATGCCATTCGTATCAGTTAGTCGAATAATGAAAGATACATTCACAGTGAAATTTGAAAGATATCTCTCCTCTTGAAAATTTCAACTGGCAAGAAATGGAAAAAAAAATTCGGTTCAATCACAAATTCTCCAAGAAAATCAACTGTCACTATTTTTCGTCTTTTCATAGGCCATGATTGTGTCAGTAAACATCTATCAAGGTTGGATTGGTAACCTCTCCCCTATGCATGTTGTGCACCAAAGAAGAGGATATGGATAAAAACCATCTAGCAGTATGTGAAGGTCTAAAGATCCAAGAAGATTTAATCTCCAAATATTGGGAAGCCAGACGGAGAATGATTTTATTAACTCCAGAGCATTAGATATGCACACACGCATTCAGTTTTGAAATTCTTTACATGTTAACTATGAAGTACATTTTTAAATGCTATTTATTATTTTTTATGGTTTTTTGTTTACAGGTGCGAATATTTCAGGAGCAACCAATTTTTGCAGCATAAGGAATGCAGCCAACATATTGTGGTAAGAAAATTGATGATAAATCAGAGAGCACCCAGACTGCTGCATTACTGCCCACTGCTATCGATTTCCTGCTATGCATTACAAGAGGAGGATTAGTATTCTAAAGCAAATGGTAATACATGAAAGTAAAAAATGTGATCTTCCTGTGAAATGTGCACACAAGTATGGCTCTCAGAACATTAAAATTCCATCGATTATCTACTAGTCAAGCAATTTTGAGAAATTGGAAATGTTAGATCTATCAAGCAATATTACTAAACAGAGCATCACATAGAAAAAGTGTGGGTGGTTGCTATGTTTACGCAGAATACTGTAAGTGGTTCTCAGGTTGTCCACAACTCCTATTTTACTGCTGTTGACTCTTAGAAGAAATGATATCAATGAGATACCAGGAGTGTCAAAAAATGTCTAATCAGCTGCACAGTGCTTTATCTGCTGCTATCATAGAAAGGTATGGATGAAACCATACATTTTTAACATTATTTTTAAAAGCGTTACCTAACTTTATGAAAGAAGATCGTTATTGAAGCTCTGAGAAACCTAATATTGTTCATGAAGTACCCCATCATGACGAAAAAATTGGTGTAAGAGTTATAGGGCCAACTTTTTTCAAGTCAGCAGTTCACGCCCATACATATGTGATTACAATTTTGCCCTTTTGAGTTTTAGAAAATTAACAGACAGGGAGTGTGATTTTGTCTTCTTTTAAACAGGCTCTGCAACAGCTCATACGGCCAATGCTTAAATGACAACTGAAAGTGTGTTTCAGCACAGAATTATTTCTAGAGATTAGTGGCCCCGTCAGCCCCAAACTAACCCCCCTACGATTTTTATCTCTGGGGTAACTTAAGACATAAAGTGTGCAAGACAAACCCACATACACTGAAAGAAAAACAAAATATATACCAGGAAATTGCCAGCATTTCTTAAGGTGAACTATGGCGAGTGATGGATAGTTTCCTAAAGAGGTGCCAAAAATGTAGCGTGGACAACAATGGTGGCCAGTTTCGGCATCTCCTTTAATAAAGTTGGTAAGTAAAGCCTTTAAAAATAGTTTTAAAAAATTATATGGATTTATCCGTGCCTTTCTGTGATAGTGGCAGATGGTAACGGATGCTGAGGACATGAACAGGCAAAACACCGTGCAACCGGTTTGGAACTTTTTGGCTCTCTTGATATTTGCATACTTGTTATTTGTGCCTTGTAATTTATATTAAAGAGAGATTTTTACAATGTTGCTCATATTACTCAGCTAATCATGTTATACAAATGTGTCCATCGTAACAGTTTAGCATGACTTTTCATTATTAATAAAGCAAGCTGAATATCAAATCACAAATAAAAAGGAATGCAGTGAACTGTTACTAGAACTGAAACAAATGACATTTGTCTATTACTCTGAATCAGCATTTTCATGTATTAAAATTTTGTATAACAGAAGTGCCAAATATTTTTGAATGTGCCTCTCTTATATTTTTGTACAGTTGTTATTGCATAATGGAGCAGTACATGACGTACTCAACAATTATGTACTTTCTTATATACTAATCTATGTAAATGGTATGCCTATATCTCTGAGTGAAATTTTCCCAAAGGAATAAGTAATATCTTAAATGAATACAGTATGCCCCAAGTCAGCTGACAGTAGGAGATTTACAAAATTCTGATTATAATAAAAAAACTAGTTTAAAATTAACCCTTTATAATAAAAATAAGATATGCAGGCAATTCAACATGATTTAGTATTAATTTGAGATCTAAAGTAGATGTTCAAAATGCTATCCATAAACATGAAGACTGTGTTACTCTATCCTCAAATTCAGCGTTGACATTAGAGATAGCAGCTGGTGAAGTACAGGGCTTTCGAATCGCTTCTTCACCGCTGCACGCCCTTTTGCCTGTGCGAGTTTGAAGTTGCCTCGGCCGGGTTTGCCGCTACTAACAAGCTGCACGTAAAACATGTATAAAAATCTTACCTTATAAAAATGCTGGAAATGTCATGAACAATGGTTTAATCGATCCACAGCTTCTGTTCTTTTCGGATGAGGCGTGGTTTCATCTAAATGGTCGTGTGAATACTCATAACAGTCGGTATTGGACATCTCAAAATTCACATCGTGTTCAAGAAACCCCTCATTATGATCGGAGAGTTGGAGTTTGGTGTGCTGTTAGTGCTAGATGCATAATTGGTCCAATATTTTACGAGCAGAGTAAATAAAGAGAGGTACCTAAATGACATTTTGATCTCATTTTTTCATGAACTGACAGAAGAAGAGAAATCATATGGGTGGTTTCAACAAGATTGTGCTACTGCCCACACAGTTCATGAATAAAATTAGGGAAGTGTTTGAAGATAGAGTGATTGGTGCTGGTGTATGACCCTCTCGCTCCCCTGATCTAACAGTGTATGATTTTTACCTGAAAGACAAAGTTTACGAGAAAAATCCTCACACATTGGAATTACTAAAACAAAATATTATTAGAAATTAAATCACAGACATTTCAGTTGCCCAACTTAATCATGTGAATCAGAATGTGTTTTCCTGTTATAATGCCTGTATAGTGGAGGAGGGATGACATTTCCAGCATTTTTTATAAGGTAAGATTTTTATACATGTTTTACGTGCAGCTTGTTAGTAGCGGCAAACCCCGCCCCGGCAGCTTCAAACTCGCACAGGCAAAAGGCCATGCAGCGGTGAAGAACCGGTTCGAAAGACCTGTATATTGAATAACATTACGGATCCCCTTCTTAAGTTTTCCAAAGACTAGATCAGGTTTAGAAGATATGGTTTCCATATTCCAACAGGAAGAAATCTAGAGGCATGATATCAGGTGATCATGCTAGTCAAATTCTTGACTGCCCTATCCAATCTGGTGCTGTCCATGAATGCAATTCAGCTTGTATTTGACCATCGTACAGAAGGTCTAGCCATCGGTAGCAAACAGTGTTACCTAAGTAATAAAAATAAACAGTTCAGTTACACAAAATGGGGCATAGAGGTAAGAATACAACTTTTTGTCATCTTCTATTATGAAAAAGGTAAGAGTTATAGAATGATTGCTGATATGTTAAAAATGAAGAGAAGTACAGTTGGAAATATAATTGACATACGTAAATGTGAGCAGAATTGACTTGATACCACAAACTATTCATTCAAAAACATTTACTGACAGAAGAATTAAATATTATTAGGATTCTGAAGAAATATCCGAAATTGAGAGCCCTCAAGGTGGTGCCATGGCTTAGTGGTTAGACCGTTCATCTATCACCAAGGGTTGTGGCTGAATATTCTTTGGTCTCACTATATTGCCACGGCTGAGACTCTATCTCGTGGGTGTTGAAAGAAATACCTTTATCGTGAAACCTTTTATTCCAGCCCACCTTTATTTATAACTTTTTTCCTCGCAACCTTATACCCGGCGCAGCTATATGTTTCCCGGCACTCATATTCACACGGTCGACGGCAGGATACATGCACTTAAGTGCATAAGTTCGTAAGTGCGTGTGTGAACGTGAACTTGAACTTGTGAGTGTGAAGTGCCTATTGACATAACTTGTTCGCTGGTTTTGTTATTCCAACCTTCCCCTCATATTACCACTTCTTAATGGCCATGTGGTTGCCCTCATTGGTGGAAATCCATGTTATATCTGCGACATTCAACTTTCCACCAATAAGCATGCCCTGACTTGGAGGGTGCTTTTTGAGGGGATTTTGCTTCACTGCACATACGTCACTATTAACTTTACAATGGTTTGTAAAGGAGTTTCATATTCTTTGTTCTCCATTGTCTGGCAACCTTACCCTAATGATGGTCTTTCCCATGGCCTTTGCAAATTTTAATATATGTAGCCCTTTTAGATAAATAAGGTATATGGTCTAGCCATATTCCCTTAACAATCAATTCGGTTTATCCCATCACAAATGCCCCGCTATGAAGAAACCATGCATGGCGTGTAAGTGGGTTCTTCAGAGCTAGACTCCCACTATACTTAAATAATTTTGGTTGCTCTTTCTGTGTCGTCGGCAAGTCAGTGTTTCTTATAACATTACGGTGCAATGGGTATATGGTTCGATTATTGAATATTCTTTTTCATATTTTACATGTTACACATATTACCTTTTGGATGCTTCACATCTTGAATACATATATATGTACAGTTACACAAATAGCCCTTTGGATTTGTACACATTTCACATAAATTACCCTTGGAATGATATACATTATCTATACACATACACGTAACCTTTTGGATCTCATTTTACACTGTCACTTCCTTGATACTGTTATATCGATTCACATCTTTTGGTCTTTTCACACAGCATTGATTACACATATCCCGTAGTTTGTTAAGATTTCAGAAACTAACATCTGTGTGACACAACCCTTAACATGTCATACACAGTTACCACGTCACTAGAAATGTCATCAAGCCACCCTTATCACTTACAATACTTCAATACATCTGTCCTGACTGAATTAGAATTCATCATACATCCTATCTGAGCAACCTCGCTCTCCAGTGTCACTTGATTGCATCTTATCTTTGTAACCTGATATGTACAATTTTCTAATTACTAATATTAACACAAGCTTCTCCCACCTTATCAGTGAGCTATTTTATTTTAAATCTATTTATTGCATTTCTTTGCTCCACTGTGATATAGTTCTTACTACTTTCTACTCTCTGAAGGGTCTTAATAGCGATAGATGAAAGCTGCCCAAGTTCTTTTGACTTTTTATTTCAAATGCAAAGTGCCCCAAATTGACTCACAATCTCACACGGGTGGGAAATGTTCGCATTTATCTTACTAGCACTTTTACTGTCATTCAACACTGGAACATTTTTGGCTACTGGGCATATGCTTCCCAGTAAACTGGTTTACAAGTAAAATACCTCATATTCCGGCTGTCCGCTAATTGCCTGCCCATTACTGTCTGTCCCTTTGTCTCGAACTGGTATTTCCTTCGCTTGTATACTGTATTGTTTAAACACCTGTTCCTCATGGTTTAAGTTTAACTGGTTTCTGCACGGGTTTTCACGAAAACAAGTTTCACTTTCTATGTCATAAGCATTACTATTCTCATTACCCTTAACATGAACATTATTATTATCCTTATCGTCATCACCGTTTACCCAACTCTCCTTATTTTCCTTTTTCTTCGTCATCCTTTGGGGTACATAGCAGAGAATTTATGTCCCCATTTATTAGTTTAAAGACCCTCTTTACTTTCTTGATTAGATTTTGCTGGTGCCTGGAACCTCAGGTCCTGAGATGGACCTGTATAGCGCCACTGTTCCCTCTCTATCGGGGTCAATGGCCTTTCCCTTTCATACTGCCTGTCCGATTGGTATGCGTTGTCTGCGTCTGGACGCACGTCTTTCTGTCTGTTCTGCCATCTTGTCGGTTGTCTATCGTTATTTCGGTTCCACTGATACCGCATGAAATGCAACCTCCCATCATTGTTTCCTGAATCGTATGTTTGATTTACTGGGGCATTGCGCTTCAGACTGTTGTAGCGTTGATTTCTTCCGCCATACGGATATCAGGGTATTTCATCATGATGTTGATTGTCTGTGTTGTAGGGCTCGTGTCGCCTGTTTTGGTAATTGTGGGCTGGTCGTGTCCCGCTGCCACTGAGATGTTGTCTCTGATTGTTCGGTTCGCGTTCTGCTCTTTCCCGTTGGAATGCCGTTAATGATTCAAAACGCATCATTGAGGTGGCAGAGTTTGGCAACAATAAAATGGTTTCTGATATGTGCTGGGAAGTGAGAAGCCATGAGGGTTATAAATTCCTCCTCTCTGATTGGGGGTTCTAATAACTTGGCATTTTGTGTGAGTTTAAGGAAGTATCTACCATGCTCTCCCTACTACGACTGTCATACCTTCCGTTGTTCACCCTTATCCTTATACTACAATGTTTTTGGGTGCTCCAGTACCTTGGGAGGAATGCCGTTTTAAATTGCTCGTAGGAGACCCGGTCGCCCAGTGTGAGCCTAAACCAATTCAGGCACCTCCCCACTAAACCTTC
Source organism: Tenodera sinensis (assembly GCA_030765045.1). Lineage (NCBI taxonomy): Eukaryota > Metazoa > Arthropoda > Insecta > Mantodea > Mantidae > Tenodera > Tenodera sinensis. Next base: position 133,333,110 of record CM060967.1, read on the forward strand.
CTTTATTACCATTAATTTGAATTGATCGGGGACAGACTTTATTTCGAAATATGCTTCTAAGTCCAGGATATATTGTTGGGCATTATTGTTGGCATCTCAAAAGATGGGATAGCTATCTCATTTAGGAACTGAAACCGCATGCTTTGCACGTAATTTGCATTTTCATGTGGAATATTTGCATAACTCTCATGTGTTACTGTTAGCGGTGTCCCGCTTACATTGCTATTGCTTGTATTGGATCCTGCATGTGAGATGGCCGCGTGTACGCTGTTATTAGCGGATTCGTCAGTTATAGAGCCCTGTTGTATTTGCGTTCTTTCATCAGCCATTTCATGCACAGTTTTGGCTATTTTGTCACCATGGGAGCTCTGGGCTTTGGTTAATTGCGTCAGCATTTCTGCTCTATTGCTTTTTACCAATTCTATGTCTCTAGCCATGTCATCTCTAATTAATTCTAAATCTTTATTAATTTTACACTCTATTGTGATGCAATTCCTCCTTAGCCCTTCGCTCACGTATTGTCTTATTTCTACATTCTCCAATTGAAGAGCTTCCACTTTTCTCGTTAGATTTCTACTTCTGCTTGTGTTCCCTTTAATTCTGCCCTGATTAATAGAAAGTCCCCCTGCATTTGGTTCTGGCCTACTCTAATGTCTTCCAGCATTTCCTGCTGCCGTGCTAATTGATTTCCTAACTTTTTGTCCAGTTCCCTATTGCTCTTCGATATTTCTTCCCTAACTTCCTTATTTAACCCTTCTCTTAGCTCTTTGTTACTACGATTTATTTTCCCTTGCAGTTCTGATATTTCTTCCTTTAAATTTGCCTGCATTTCCCCTTTAAACCCATTAATGCTTTCTGTCAACTGTCTAAGCAGCCCTGCCATATTTACCTGCCCTTCACTTTCACTCATTGCGTTAGTTGACCTTTCCGCGGACACCTGATTTTCACATTCAATGCTAATGGGTTTTCCGTAACTCTTTCCGCTTGTCAAAGGCATAAACTGTGTATATCTATCCTATCAGCTGTTTACTTGCAATCACTCGTATGGAAGCTCTTTGTTCTTAATTCTATATGTTACAATTTTTTTTTTTTTTACCCTGTGAAAGATACATATAATTTTCCCTCACACTTCCACTTAAGAGTTTTTTTATTTTGTTTTTGACTCACTGTGGCGTGTCTTCTGGAAGTTACTGGGAGTCTTCGTTTGTTGTTAATGTTGTGTCAGGCCCCTGGTGTGGTGTCTTCCTGCCTTTCGGTTTGTCTGCGTCTCCTCTGTTGTCGTCAGTTCAGCTTCTGTCCTTCCTTCAGGTTTGTTGGTGTGGATGTCAGTTGCGACTGCTTGGTGTGGTTCTGTCGTGCCCCACGTTGGATGGCGTCATTTGCGGCTGGATATACTTCGGTCTCACTATATTGTCACGGCTGAGACTCTATCTTGTGGGTGTTGAAAGAAATACCACCTTTATCGTGAAACCTTTTATTCCAGTCTACCTTTATTTATAACTTTTTTTCTCGCAGCCATATACCCGGCGCAGCTATATGTTTCCCGGCACTGATATTCACGCAGTCGATGGCAGGGTACACGCACGTAAGTTCGTAAGTGCATGTATGAATGTGAACTTGTGAGTGTGAAGTGCCTATCGACATAGCTTGTTCACTGGTTTTGTTATTCCAACCTTCCCCTCATATTACCACTTCTTCGTGGCCTTGTGGTTGCTCTCATTGGTGGAAATCCGTGTTATATCTGCGACATTTTTTATTTCTTCTGTAAAGAAGAAAACTGGTGGGAGAACATTATTTTTGCAGATGAAAGCAAATTTAACATTTTCGATATTGGATGGAAGAACAATGGTATGGAGGAAACCTAATATGGAAATGGATAAAAATAATCTTTAAGCTACTGTAAAACATGGCGGTGCGAGTGTGATGATCTGGGGTTGCATGGCGGCATCTGGAGTTAAAGAATTGGTTTTATGAAGGAAAAAATTAATGAAAGGATATACTTGAACCTTCTAAAGGAGAATCTACACATGAACGCAGAGAAAATTGGTATCACTTGGCTACTCTGCAATTGTCCACATATCATTCATCGCCTCCACAATCATCCAATCGAGAATTTATGGGATGCATTTGATACTAGAGTCCATAGTCAGCTGATATCTTCAAAAGAGCATTTGAAAAAGAGACTCAATGAAGAGTGGGATATAATTTCAGCTGCATATACTTCTAACCCTGTAAACAGCTTGTTCAATCATCATAGAGAGGTCATAAAATGCAGAGGAAATCCAACAAGGTATTGAAACTTCTGTTTTGGTGCACCAGATAGACTATTTTTCTTCAGGTGTCCCTTTATTTTGCACAGAAATATGTAGTGTTTTATGTTTTTATATCTGTTTTATATCTGTTTATATCAGAAAGTTAACATTATTTTGTATTGTTATTGTTTGTAAATATCTTGTTATGTATTAGAAATAATTGTATGATTTCTCATTATACATTATGATGTTTTTGAGAAAAGAGCTTGGAATTTCAAGCTGTTCTAATAATTCTTTTACTCACTGTAGTTCATTATTGGATTGCCAAACTAAAATATATTAAACATATACCTTCCCTTTATGAGTAATGTAATTGAAAGATATTCCCATGTCAGGTGACTTGTGGGCCACAGAGCATAACAATACATGCCAACACAATGCAATGAATAATTAATGCAAAACACCTATGTGGCAAGAGCAGGCAGTCATTTTGGAGTATGGTGCTTGGCTGATATGATCCAAATATAACCAAAAATAGCCAAAGGTTGCTTGTAGGCAAGTTCACATAGACTAGTCTTGGACAGCTTCAGCATGTGCTTGAATAAGTATTATTAAAAGCTACTAAATATTTTAGGAACTTTTTACTTTTTTCATGTATAGTCTTCAGGAGTTGACTTAAATGCTCAAGAGCTTCTTGGGCTCATGTTCGATAAGAATACTCAAAAAACTTACGGTATATTATTATTTCAATATGTGAATTATAATGAATGCTAGAAGCATATTACAAACACATAGATGTGCCCAAATAGCAGAACTATCATAGTTTCCTTTGAAATTATTTAATATTTTGGTGAGATGAAAGTGGCCCAGGTCAAGTGGATGAATTGCAAACATTTTCCAGGGTCGTGGGGGGGGGGGAGATCTAAAAGTTTAATTCCATGCAGATCTCTGTTGGTTACCTACATTTGTACTATGCTATTGCAACAAATACAAGGCTATTTTGGATAAGGATATAAATATTTTTCCATGGATTACATAATATGTACTAAGTTGTATGATACTGTATATTATTTTGCCAGACACCATCATCATAATCATATTATTATTATTATTATTATTATTATTATTATTATTATTATTATTATTATTATTATTATTTAATCAATTTCATTTTAGTTATTTGTTATTTTATTTATTTATTATTTTTCTTGTGCGTACCCTGGTGGTTACCTCTAAAGTTGGGTTATACACATTTGTAGATAAGTTTGGGAGCAATTTTGAGCTTCAAGAAAGGTGTAAATTCAATTTCTACAACCTTTTTTGTAATTATTTTTTCCTTGTGTAAGTGGCATTGAATAAATGTTTATGATACAGTGATTATGTGATGAGCTAACTGGAAAAACCTGCTAACTTCAAAGAAGTTAAATATTTTAATTTGAAAGTTAAGAATTTCTTGAGAAATCAATAAACTTAAAAATTGTTGTATTAGTAGAGCAACGTAATGTACTACTCGCACACTTTGTCTTGAGCTCTTAGGTGGCAGTATTGTCGAAGTATTGTCTTTTATGGAATTGTCTTTTAATTATGAGGGTAATTCCAAAAGTTGTTGTTGTTTTCTAGTGCCTTGCATCTGGCAATGAAGCCATTAGCATTCGTGCTTTCCAATACTTTTGAACTGTAGTTTCTTCTGATCTTAATGCTTCACAGGTCTTCAAGTCTTCGTTCATTTCTGCTGGATCGTTACACAGGACACATATTGGTGAGGCTGAGATACCTATTCTGTAGAGATGACTTGCTAAGCAGTCGTGATTTGCCAATAGTCGGAAGGCTGCAACTGCTGTTTTCCTTGGTCTCTGGGGGATTATATCTGGGTTGGAAAGTAGTGTAATCCATTTTTTATCTTTGGCATTTGTTTCTATTTCTTGTAGGTATGAATGAGACAATTTTTTAATGGTCAAGCGTTTTATTGAGGAATATGAGAAATTGAATTTACTTTTGTTTTATTGTTGTGCCTTTCTTTGCAAGTGAGTCTGCAGCTTCATTCCCCATGACTCCACAGTGTGCTGAAATCCATTGGAGATGAACAGTCTTATTAACTTTTTGGAGTTGTTAACATTTTGTAGCATTCTCTAATTTTTGTTTACTTCTTTGTAGTATTTGAACATATTCCCTGAATTGCAGCTTTAGAATCTGAAAGAATTACTACCTTGTTAAATTTATTTAAGGGAAGATTTAATAATTGTCGGAGGGCAATGTGTATCCTCTATTTCTCCATCATAATTTGTTGTGTCTCTGCCAACAGAATGATAAAAGGAAAAATGTGAACATGTAACTCCCAGTAAGGTTTTCCTTGGAGGATCCATCAGTATATATGTGCAGCCATTCTTCTGTGGGATATCTAGTATTGATTGTTTCCAGAGCTAGAAGTTTTTGTATTTCTTTTGGTGTGTCTGATTTACTTATTTCCTCTATTAATTCCAAACTGAAGGTAGGTTGCAATAATTCCAATGGATTTTCTCTTATAAGTAGATTTTCTCTGGTGTTAGGAATGTTCAATTTGGATTTAATCTGTGTTACCTTTTCTAGGTCTCCAATTTTTTAAAAAATGTAAAGAAATGTTTCTTGGCAGCAAATGGTGCACAGTTTTGAGGCTTAAACATTTTTCTATTTTTCCACATAATTGCCATTCTGATTGATGTATTTTTGTAAATGCTGTGGCAGTTTTCCTGTGCCCACGTCATACCATTCCGCCACCATGCTATTGAAGCGTTGACCTCATCTTTCACTCCGTCGTCACTGAAGCGTCTTCCAACCAAGTGTTCTTTTAACTTTGGAAACAAGTGGTAGTTACTGGGTGCTAAGTCTGGACTATAGGTTGCATGGATGATGATGCCCCATCCAAATTGTTGCAGAAGATCCATGATTTGACAGGTGGTGAGGGGGCTAACATTGTCATGGAGAAGGCTTTTGCCCTTGCTCAGCATTCTTCTTTGGTTCTGAATGGCCCGTCTGAGTCTTTTTTAATGTCTGACAGTATCTGTCATGTATTGTTATCCCAGAATCCTTAAAGTTGACCAGCAATATCCCCTTTCGATTCCAAAACACAGTTGCCATGACTATCAGCAGACCATGACTTGAATTTTTGTGGCTTTGGTGAATCGGAATTCCATCGCTTGTGTGATTGTTTTTTGGACTCAGGTGTGAAGTGGAAAGCCCAGCTTTCATCACCCTTGACTGTTGAATCCAAAGGGTTGTCCTTTTCATCTGCATAGTGTTGAAGAAATTGGCAGGAAGTTTCAGCGTGTTGCCTTTTGTGGTCTTCTGTCAGCACTCTTGGGATGCATCTTGTGCACACCTTCCAAAATTTCAACTCTTTAATCAAAGTTCGGCAAATGGTGCTTCAAGAAATCTCAGGAACAACAATGCAGAGCTCTCGAGAAAGACGCACCGATCGTGAAGCATGATTCGTTCAACCTATACAATTTTCTTGTTGGGAATTGACGGTCTGCCACTTCTTTCCTCGTCATGAATTTCCATACGACCATCTGCAAACTCTCTACAGCACTTGCAGACATTTTTGACATCTGTACAAAACTCTTCATACACTTCAACTGTTGATGAATTTCGATTGATTTAACCCCATTTGCACTACAAAACTGAATAACTGTGCGAACTTCGCACCTGGCAGTAGTGGCTAATGGGAGCTCCATTACAACTGGCTACAAAGCCAAGACTGAGGGCTTCAGCAGATGTGCAGTGGTCTCTGTATAGAGTGGAAGGAGAAAGGAAAAAACAGTATGTCCAACATCCATGCAAACAGTTTCCTTGCGACCCCAGCACTTTGGAGACCTTACTTGTGGGATTACCCTCGTATATCATAAAAGGCTGTAAGTTGAGGTGGTTAGTTAGGTATGTTGTGAGGAATATGTGGGTTTATAGCCTCCAAGATGTTGTCTCCATTGCCCTCGACTGTTGACTGTGCTTCAGGGGTGATTTTTGCAAGTGGATCAAGAAATAAGTATCAAATAAGCATTAAACAAACATTTGAACCTTGGCTTTATTCACACCGATGTTATCCCTCACTGCTTCACATGCCTCATCCAAGCACTTGAATCTTCCTGCCCCAGAATTAACTGACCCATTCCTTTTGTGTATCTCAACTGTTTTACTTGTTACCTCCCTACGGTCAGCATGCATCTCTAAGAAATACCCAAGCAGTAGGGCTGAATTTCTGAATGGCATGATAGATGTCATGTCACCTCCCACATCCTATCTCCTCTCAATAATGAATGAGCCGTTTGAAGACAGCTTGGTCCCTATTTACATTTGAGTACTCTACAAGTGTAACTTCTTATCACTAACAACAATTAAACAATTAATATGACTAAAACATTTACCTGCATACAAATTATATCCTGTCTTAATATACTATATACATAATATGTACTGTTTCAAAGTTTTAGTTTTCATAATTGCTTTCTTCAGGTTAACCAATGGCTAAAGTAAAAGGCTAAACGCATGGCTTCTTCTTGTATATTTACAGAGTTTACAATTTCAATGCAAATTTAGGTATACAGTGCTTAAAATTACTGCTTGAGTTGGCTAAACACAAAAGTGACACATAAAACTAATTCAGTATGATAATGCAAGAGAACAGTAACTAGCTAAGGCAATGCTGTGAAATGTCTAAGTGGTAACACTGGAGTATGGACAGTGCTCAATCGATACTTTGGCAAATCACAGACCTTGCAAAACATAACCCTGTTACATAATAGCCCATCTGGGACAAGGCCTACCACCTGACCACTGCGTCCTCCACCTCTGCCAGTCACAGGCATCATGAGTGAGGTGCAGTACTGGAGGTGGGTCATGGTCACTGCCCTCATCCCTCCCAACCAGTATATGATCTCGACCAGGGGCCACTGCTTTTCAATCAAGTAGCTCCTCAATCGGCCCCTCAGGGACCTATCAAGGCTGAGTCTACCCTAAACCAGGTCTCCCAGTAGGAGAAAAATCCCCACACTGGTATCAGTAATCAAAGCAGGCTCCCCTCCTTGGTAAGCAGCAGTGTTACCACCTCGCTGAGGAGACATTCCAGACCCTGACCCTGACCATGACCATTCTTAGCACTAGATTCCAGGGCTCAAGATAAAGTGTGCAACTAGTACATACATTACATGCTCTCAGGATACATTTGTTTTACAATTACCATACTGTTTATACACTAGATGGTTAAAAGGTATAAAGGTATTGGAGCAGCACAGTAATTGTTAGCTGTTTTTCACAGACAAGAATATTTCATTATAATGTCCTTATTAAATAAGTGTTTACATTTTTCAATACAACTGTTGGCAAAATGTTAATACACAAAAGTCATTAATTGGAATTGTCAACAATGTCTTCTATTGCAATATCCATCACTCCATCTGAAGTTTGTTGGCCACTGTACCATGCATAAAATTCATCAGGAATAACTCCATTGCAACACAATTTTAGCAGGTGTTGTTTCTTTAGCTTGCTGATTGGCAAAGTATTGTGGGAATCCTGGATAAAGATTTTAGTGATCTCTAATCTTATAAAAGATAATTCCTGGATTTTTCTTTTTTCATTTTACAAGGAGCCACTTCATAAATTCTCATCTCTGTTTGTAGCAAGAAGAATGATTATCCCTATCCCCCCCTCCCCCCCCCCCCAAAAAAAAGTTATTGGTTCTGTTCTTGGGAGTGTTCTGAGATAGGACATCCTTCAAATTGAAAATTTCCTTTGCTCGATAAAGGAATTTACCTTTAATGCCCTTGGAGCTTGCAATTTGGAATATTGTCAGCAATCTTGCAATGTATAAATAGGAATATATATCCTTACAATTCAGCCTTGTATTTATGTAAACTACTTCCATGTAGTGGCCACTTGCTGTGAATTTATGTTTTGTATCTAGAGATGAGAGGTTTCTATAAATACAAGAGAAGGGCAGTAATGTTGGCTGCGGTTCTGGCCTCTGCGTGCATCTGAAAATGCATGCACTTTGGTTACGTGTTTTCGGAGGCTTGGAGATTGACTTATTTTGAAACATCCTCCTCTTCCATTAATTACTGGCCATACAAAGTAATAAGCTGCACACACAAATTTCTTTTGTAGTACTTCTGGCTGACTTCTGATGATATCTGTAAAACTGATTTCATGTTACATGGTACTGCAATGAAATTTGGATCTTCCTATACCCTTTCTTTTTCTCTAAGTTGGCTGTCTTTCTTTTTTCTTATATGTGCAGCATAAACTTCTGTATCTTTGGATGTCCAGTGCAGTGTTGACACTGTTCTTTCTTAGGTTTAAAAAATGGCAGATTATATTCATTACTAAATACCTTTGCATTGGTTGTTAAAATGAAACTGTTGTGGGTATGTCTTTCTTCTAAGCTCTGTCCTTACATTTCATACATTTTGTTTAAGCTCAATTTTGAATCATTCATTGTAAAGGGTAATGGGAGTTTACTTTTGGAAAAACATCAAATGTGCTTTAAATTTATATATCCTTAAGTATATTCAGGTCCATTAGGAACTTTCCTTGTTATCTTTGTCAATAAGCAATTTCTGTTTGAAACTGTTAACTAAATGTTTGCTTTCACATAGAGTGTTAATAAAGAATGATTGACAAACTGGCAGTTTGATTCCATTTAATTCAAAGAAGTATCTCCTAGATCTCTCTCTCTCTTCTTTGATTCAAATTCATTGGAGCTATCTTCTCAGGATTTCTTAGTATGGGTGCAGCTAAGATCTGTTTCATAAAGTTTACTCCAATATCAAGTAATAATCAACAATTTTTCTTCTGCTAATTATTATTTATTTATGCAAACAAACTTACTGCTGGTGTTTTTAAACACACAAGCCATGTGTGAGCAATGTTTGAGAGGTAGAATTGGAACTGAAAAATTCAGTGTGTTTGGGGGCACCAACAGTAAGTTTGTTGGCATAAATAAGTGATAGTTACCATCTGAAGATTGTTTAGTCCCGGAACGTGAAGTGCTTGTGATGGTGAGTCACTGTTGAGGTGATTGTCTCTTTTGTGAGACTGCCTTTCTGGTTTGCCGAGAGAGGGATGTGAATTGGTTGGAGAGTTCAGTGTCGTCCTGGTGGGTTGTCACAATGACTTGATGGTTGGAGCACCTGCCTGGTGGGCAGGGGGGTCTGTGGTTCAGGTCGCAGCTGTTGCGTTGAATTTTCCAGTTCCAATCTACCTCTCAATTTTTTTTACATTTAGAATATGAATTGCATTCTCTTATGTTTTATCCAAGTGTTATATAACAGTAACCACACTTTCTGTTGTGATATTTTCATCATTTACAATGAAAGAATTATAGTAAATGTTTCCATACGTGATAGATTAAAATTAAGTTTAAAATATTGGGATATTAATAAACTGTCCTGATTTGCATAAAATGTATTTAATCTTGGTGCTTTTATGTTACATATAAGGTTAAGTAAATGCTGATAATATATAAAAATCTATTTTCATGTTATTAATACTGGTTCCATTCAAACATGCTTTAACTATAATATGAAGCAATAATGTATTTCAATGAGTTATGGTTTAAGTTTTCAATATATTTATTTTTTTAAAAAGTAGCCTCTTTGATATAACCAGGATGAATTCATATCATTCATTTGTGGTTCCTTGCAATGTTTAAAATATTGTCATGACAAAAGCTTGTGTAATTGCAACTTAAATATATTTTACATCACAAATTTCTAATTGTTTCCTTTATCTCTGGAAAACATCTACTCTAATGTACAAATCACAGTTGAATGAAAGGCGATAGAAATTATTTTGATGAAGACAAAACAAAGTCCCTTTCATTATTACAACAAATGGAGGGAAAGAGAAAACCATATTTTTTGGGTGCAGTGGGGGATAGCATCAGGTTAACACATAACATCTTAAAACTTATTGGAAAAGATGCCTTGCTTCTTAGGATCTGAATCTGCTATTTTAAATATTAACATACTTAGCACTTGACAATCACTTGTTGTGAAAAGGAGAGTTTTTCTAAAATAGTTCAACAAAATACTCAACCGTTGGGCTAGTCTAGTTAAATAAGTGGCCAGAAACTCTGTTAGGAAGATATCCTTATGCACCTATCCTTTCCAGAGTCTGGAATTATGAATGATAGTGTGAATGTATGTGACCTAATGTAGAAAACTAGTAATGGGACAATACCATTATTTCTTGAGACCCAATACAGTAGAATCCCAAAATAATGTGATTGTTGGGGAGGGGGATGGGGACATTTTTTAGCATTGCATTATAACGATTCCACCATATATCAAAATGTGAACTTAAAAATGACAAAAATTGATCCCGCGGAAGTGGTGGGATACATTTGTGCAATAATAAATTGCAGTACATGGTAAAGTATGTAATACATGGCAAAGTACTCCACTTTTAAATTCAATTACACACCAGTTATTGTAGGGGTGTATTCCAGTCCTGCAACCGATCTTGATTTATACAGTACATACAATTTACACTGTATCCATTTTACACTAACCTAATTTTGCATTGTCTTAAAGAAATCGGTAAGTTTTGTTTGGTGGCAAAGTTCACGTTTTTTTCTCCATGTATTGTTTGACTGTAGCAAGATGGAGATGAATACTGTTTGATTCATTTTGCTCCTCCAAACACAGAATCATCTTGTTTGTGGTACTTATCACTTCACTAACATGCAGAATATCTTCTTCCATGTTTTTGTTACTTTGGAAAATCTTTAGCATTGTAGTGGCCACGGTCAATGCTGTGAAGGCAGGGCTGCAGTGGCCAAGGTCCATACTAGGAGTGAAAAGTGTATTCCAGTACTGCTCTTTGAAGAAAATTTTAAACTCAACTTTCAAAACTAAAAAATAAATATATAAAAGGTACGATATATTTTTGGGGGACATACTTTCCCTCACATTAAATCTGAATCTGCACTATTTCAGGCTTCAACTGTACTAATTTTTAAGCACTGATACTCTATAATCACTTTATAAAAATTGTAAAGCCAGTAGTTTGTTCATGCAATTCTGTTTTTATTAGCAGTTTTCTGTGTATAAATGCATGTAAGCAATTTTATTTTAGCTATCATTTTCATATGTTACAGTATCATGTGCTGGCAGTGCAGGAAACGCTACATTGTTTTTTCAATAGAGGTTCTGTAAACTTCAGGCAGTATATGATTGTAACATGCTACTTTAAATTTGTTGTATTATGTGAGTTGTTATTGATCTCAAGGCCAATGTTAGACATGGGTTCAAACCCAGCCCAGACCAATGGTTTTTAAGCATGCTCAAAAGTGACAGCCCCATGTCAGTAAAATTACTGGCAATAAAAGAACTGAGGGGCAAAATTCCCACATGCTGGTGATGCTGATATAACACTAGCAATTATTATTATTATTATTATTATTATTATTATTATTATTATTATTATTATTATTATTATTATTATTATTATTATTATTATCATTTTAATTAATTTATTTATTTATTCATTTATTTATTTAATGGATCCCATCAATCATTTGAGCTATGAGCAGCCACTGTTTGTGACTGTTACCCAAAAATAAATTTGAGGGTCATTCCGAAACTAATGCCTCCTATTTTTTTGTGTTGACTTTGGATGTCCAAGCTAGATGTCGTTAGTGTAGTGGTAATGCTTGAACCTTCCTTTGCACGTAGTCCTGTTGTTCTGTGGTAGTTGGTGCCAGCAGAGGAGTGTTCCAAAATGGAGTCTGATATAGACGTGTGTATAAAACAGAGATGTGTGATTGAATTTCTCACTGTAGAAGAAATAGTGCCAATTGAAATCCATCAACGCTTGCTAAAGGCGTATGGAAATGAAACAGTAGATGTGAGCAATGTGAGACGATGGGTACAGCATTTTAGAGGTGGTGAAAAGGGTGTGCATGACAAGTCACAACCTGGTTGACCCTGGACAGTTGTCACCTCTCTCTCTTGATCAACTCATCCGTGCTGATCGGCGGATAACAACTAAAGAATTGTGTGCAAACCTGAATGTCGACTGTAATGCCTTGGAAACAATGTTGGAACATCTTGGTTATCACAAAATATGTGCAAGATGGGTCCTGCGGATGCTTACAGAAGAACAAAAAAATCATCAAATGGAAATTTGTCAGGACCTTCTGAACCAATATGAATCTGAAAGTGACCATTTTCTGAATAGCATTGTCACTGGAGATAGACAGGGTATCACCACTATGAGCCAGAATCCAAAAGACATGGAATGGTGATATGCAAATTCTTCGACAAAGAAGAAATTCAAAACACAGCCCTCTACAGGCAAAGTGATGTGTACAGTCTTCTGGGATAGCCAGGGTGTGGTTCTTTTGGATGTCCTGGAGCCTGGAGCGACTGTCAATTCATCACGCTATAAGATGACACTAAGCTGAAAGCCCAAATTTCCAGGGTAAGGCCAGAGAAGACCAACTTTCACCTGCAACATGATAATGCCAGGCCCCACACCAGTTCTGGAACCATACAACTGATTGCAGAGTTAGGCTGGACTGTCTTACCACATCCACTGTACAGTCCAGATTTAGCACCTTCAGACTTCCATCTGTTTGGGCCTCTGAAAGATGGACTACGTGACAAACATTTTCAAAACTTGGATGCTGTTGTCAAAGATGTAAGAAAGCGGTTAGGCTCAGCTGGATTAAGATTTATTTTTACAAGCGTGGCATGCAGGCTCTGGTTCAATGTTGGCAAAAGTGTATAACGAATGGTGGTGACTACATGGAAAAATGACAATCTGTAGCTGAAATATTGCTTTATTTAACTGTGCTGTTGTGATTTACATATCTCCTGTACTTTCCATGAATAAAAATAGGAGGCATTACTTTCGGAATGACCCTTGTATAATAAAATCAAAGCTCTTAAGTATAACAATACTGCTTTGCATTTACATGAAAGTAAGTTAAAGGGACTTCAAATACATGGCTATAATTTACTGGGAGTTAGTGAAAAAGAGAAGGATAAATCTCATTGAGCGATGTGACATGGTGTATGATTCACAATTCTTTGACAAGAACTAAAGTATATTCCCACCTGTTCATGGATCAGGAGATCCCTGCTGTTCCTGTCTGTCTCTTTCCATCTTCTTGATCTTCTTATCTCTCTTTTCCCATGTGGTTGGTTTCCATATGTCATTTTGGGATATCAGGTTTTGTCTGTTCTTTGCAAATGCTTTCTCCACCTTTCTCTATGTTGCTTTATTTTATCATTTATAGGATCAATATCTGATTCCTTTCTGATGTCTTTATTTTTATTTTATCCATTATTGTGCACTCTATAATAGTTCTGAGAGATCCCATTTCTTCCACATATATTTTACCCCAATCCCATTCTTTGTGGAGTCCCATAGTTATATAAAATTTTAAACTAGTTTGTGTTTTTGTTCTTACTGAAATTGAAATTTATTTTATTATTTAAATATTGATTGTGTAGATATGTTATATTACATCAGCTTGACCAAAGCTGAGGTGCCAGCCCCCACTGTTGGTCTAACTCTATGTAGCACTCAAAATGTAGCTAGTAGACATTGAAATTGCTGGTAAGCCTCAAAACTACCAGGAGAACAAGAAACTTACAAACAGCCATGCTGTGTTTTCCCTGTCTGCATCCTTGGCACTCATTGCCATCAGCCTCTATCATAGAAAGATGCAGATGAAGCCATAAATATTTTTAAAACTACTTTTAAAGGCCTTATGTACCAACTTTATAAAAGGAGACGCTGAAATTGGCCACCATTGTTGTCCATACGTTTTTGACACCTTTTCAGGAAACCATCCATTAGTCACCATAGTTCACATTGAAAAATGCTAGCAATTTCCTGACATATTTTGTTTTAAGTCTTCCAAGGTGTGTAGATTTGTCTTGTACACTTTATATTTTGAGTTATCCCAGAGATAGAAATCACTTATTGGATCTCTGAGAAACCTCTCTGTGCTAATGGCGCACCATAAACCAATTGTTCATCATGAAGGGGTACTTTATGAACAATATTAGGTTTTGAGTTAGAGGGCAATTTTGTTTTTTGTTTTGAGTCAATAGTTGACACCCATACATATGTGAATACAATTTGGCCCCTTGTTTTAGAGAATTAACAGACAGGGAGCTTGATTTTGCCTTTTTCCAATAAGGGTCTAGAACAGCTCATATGGCCAATCTTTAGAAGAGAGCATTTGAAAGTGTGTTTCAAGACAGAATTATTAATAGAGGTTTGTGGCCCCTTTGATCTCCTGACCTAACCCTAGGATTTCTATCTCTGGGGTAACTTAAAACTTAAAGTATACAAAACAAACCCATACACCCTGGAAGAATTAAAACAAAATATCTGCCAGGAAATTGTCAGCTTTTCTCAATGTTAACCTTGACGACTGATGGATAGTTTCCTAAATAGATACCAAAAAAGTGTGGACGATGAAGATGGCCAGTTTCAATATCTCCTTTCACAAAGTTAATAAGCAAAGCCTTTAAAAGTAGTATAAAAATGTTGTATGGTTTCATCTGTGCCTTTCTATGATAGCGGCAGATGGCAACAAGCACTGAAGACGTGAACAAGCAAACATTGTGCAGTCGATTCAAAAGTTTTTTGTTCTTCTGGCATATGAAGGATGCTAAATCAAATGTAGGCAAAAAACATTAAAGTGCATGTAAACTGTTCAGTATTTGACTGCAACCATGCTCATGAAAACAACCCACCAAGGGGGGTTGACTCTTTTCATGTACACATTATTTAGAAGTTCATTAATATTTCTGTTGTCTCTCGATCTTAATATTTCTGTTATTTTTGTTATCTCTCGAACAAAATCATAAGGTTGCCTTAATCTTTCTATTGCTTCAAGTATGATTGTTTTTATTTATCTAAAGTGGAAATCTGAAAATGTTCACAAACGTGCAAGATTTTCAAGATGTCAGAGCAGATAATAAATCATTGCTTAGTATTTAATTAGACAAGTATAAAAACTGTCATTTTTTCACATCTAACCTGAATTACAATAATGCCATTCTTTGCCATGCTGAAGCTTGAAAATTGTAAAAGTCATTTGCATCTAATTCTACAAAGGGCACTGGCCAAAATAGCATGTCTTTCACATGGTTCTCTTACAGTCCAGGAACAAGAACAGATTATGAAAATAGGGCATATAAAACAGTGGTATTACAGGTGCAATACATAATGGTATATTTGGAAGAGTTGCACCACGTTCTTTGTTATGTTTGAAACTGTAATAAGGTGCTAGAGCGATTGTACTAGCCTGTAAAAATATTTTTATGTAGCCTTCTTGAGTTACAATTTGCTCTTGAATATATTGTTTCTTTATAGCATTGCTTTCTTGAAAATAACTGCTGATTTATTTGTAATTGGCATTCGTAGAATGCAAAAATTGGACAATGTGATCCTATAGCTTTTAGAAAATTGTACATTTTGTTTATGTAATATAAGACTCATGACTGAGACTGTGTTATTGAATCTTCCTATTAATTTAGTGAATGTTAAGAGGAATGTAATGCCAAATTATATTTTGTAACACTAAAACATCAAAGACCAACTAATGTGAAATGAAGGTCACATTGGGACTGTAAAATCTGTTATGTCAGGCATTAAAATGTATTTTTGGTGACATATGAATTTAATATGGTTTGATGGTAAATTTATCTAAAGTAAGTTAGTAATAGTGGAAATAGATGAACTGGCAAATATTGCTCTCTTTCGTTAACATACCTTTTTAGTACTTACAGAATCCATACTGCTGCTGATAATAGCTGTAGAAATATTTGGAACACCTTATACATAGGGATAAAAAAGAAGCTCAAGCAAAATCTGCACTTTGCAACCTACTATTGAAAATAATTTAAATCCAAGGAAATTTAGTGTTTCCTAGATGCTCATGCAGTTTGTTTTGTAGACATTGATTCTTGCTGCATTAGGAATACTGACATTACCATAAAGTTGTTTTTGTGGACTAAAATAGCTCTACTCATCCTTATGAGTCATCTTACTGCTTTCATCATCTGAGAAAATAGCGAGTAACTAAACAGTATTTGTCATGTGATTTCTTTTTGTACTTGCTTTACACTTCAAAATGTTTTATTTTATTACAAATTACTACAGTCCATTTGTAGATCGGCTGGACAGCACCACGGCAGCGCTGGACCGGTGCGTCCTTCACCAGAGTTACACATAAACGACCAGTAAGTAATAGGTATGGAATGCTATTATGCTAATTTACATTAGGCTTACCTGCGTCACAAGAGATATTGAAATTGATGACCTTCAATGTAAACGCATTCTCTATACCTCCAAAAACAATTGTGGTTCACTCACAAAAGTTAAGGTTTTCTGATCGCATGTATTTCTTAATGATGTTGCCTTCAATTTTTTTAACGTGTGCGGGTTTGATGTGTACAGATTCATTAATGTTCCCCATAAATAAAAATTGCATGGAGATAGGTCAGGGGAATGAAGTGATCTCAATCCTTGACTTATAATTCTGTCACCATCCACACTTTGCTATTCATTCACAGAATTTGCAGCAGTTTGTGCTGTAGCTGAATCCTACTGAAACCACTCACACAATCTAGCATTTCTTATTAGTTGCCAAAAAAAAATATTTAAAATAGAAGTTACATAAACCTGTGAATCAACTGTTGTGTTGTAAAATGTGCTACCAATAATTCTACTGGCACTCATTGTAGGAGTGTCTTTAGCGTGGTAAAGAACTTCATGAATAATATGGAGATTTTTTGATAAACCAGAATTGTTTTTGCAAATATAGGGAATGTGTTCATGTTTAAGGTCATGTATTTCAACTTCTGTGTGAAGGTTAGTACAGTAGTTAGCATTCTGTATTCCAGACTTGTTTTTCATTTGTGTGTTACTCTGGCGGAGAGCATGATGATCCTTGCCCGGTTCAGTGCTGCCATGGGGCAACCCAGTCTATCTACAACGCACTGTAGCTTTCCAAATTTCAATCGATACAATATTGCTTACACAATACTAGAATCAAGTCAATGCACAACCACAGACCCATGCATAGGATTTTTAGAAGAGCACGTCTTGGAAGAAAAGGAGAGCTCATACTTTTGATAGAAGTATTATTTAGCATGTCAACATATCTAGTTTTTTGATAGGCACCTACATGAATCTAGTTATGTGTTAATATTTGGATTACCGTTTTTGCAAGATAAATATCTGTTTACTGTCTCGTCCTAAAGTATTGCTCAAAAGCTCTTTTAATACTATGAGTATACAATACGAGGAGGAACTGAAAAGAGAGAAAATTAATGTTACATAACATTTATTCTTTTGGAATTGGCAAATTCACTCATAATATATCTGAAAATGTCTAACAAAGCAAACCCATTGTTGTTCTTCCAACACCAATTTCTCACATATGAGACCAATCATTATTAGATTGATTGTTCTAACACATACAAACCATATGTAGGCAAACTTTGAAAGATAGAATCAGAACTGAAAAATTCAGTGCCATAGCTGGTATTTGAACCACAGATCTTCCACTAAAAGACAGTCAAAACTATTAAGAATTTCATTATTAATGAATCTGAATCCAATATAGTTAAGTTTATTTAAAAATGGTATGAACATCACATGCAATAAGCCTTCTACTGACTTGATTTCAACATTAGAGCCGTGTTGCTGCTTGTTATGTGTTTATGTAACACCAAGAGCAATTTCAAAATTCCCAGTGAGAGATTCTGCTTTCTCAAATATATCATGGAATATTCATAGGCTGATTCCTTCATGCATTTTAATTCCTGTATGGAATTTTATTCAAAGAGCACAGCTTTGATTAAATGCAGGTCTTCTTGCTAAGAACACACACTACTGTTTTCCACAGCAAAGAAAGTACACAGAGAATAAGGTGTGGGGGAGGGGGGTTGGAACGTTGCTTACACATGAGTCCAATATCCTGCCTAGTCTTGTTTATGATACATAGGACAGCTCAGTTACAGCTTATTCAAAACATATCAACATTTGGCATGTTATACTTTTGTGAAGAGTACTCTTTGATTTAGCGTACTTAGTGAATTCTATGTGTACATCCAGTGATTCTGTGTTTGCAGAAGTATGTAACAGTAATGTCTAACATGCCTAAGAAAGAAAAAACTGTTTATAGTGAGGCATGGCACATAATAGCAGACATTGATAAAGTTTGTGTTAATTAATTGCAAAGTAAACAAGTGGCCATTCCTCTTGCTCCTGTTACAGAAAGAGCAGCTCATTATACAGGAGTGTTTACTCCTTAATCAAAACAATAAGGAATCGGACAGAAGCTGGCTCATCACCTCTCCATACACCAGGGATACACTGACCGAGGTCATGTGATGAGAAGGTCAATATTGATGATTTCAGTATGTGTAATATGAAGAACTGTGCCAAGTGTTTTACACTGTATGAAAAGAAATGCCAGTCTGTCCAAAGCTATTGTTATACAACAAAAATTGACTTTTCATGGTGTGCTGACACCTTCCACAGACTGTTACACATAATGACAAATATAACTGCAGAAAATGCAGGAGTAATCGTAAACTTCTTATGCAGAGGCCAGACCCCATACATTTGCATTCTTAGCGTTTAAGAAATATTAAGTGACATTGCAGCAAAGGAAAGCCCATATGTTATTTGGATGAAAATTGGTTACACAGTAATGTCACTATTTGAAAGGTTTGCAGAGTGACGACATCCATGGCATTTGTGCATTTATAAAGGTGGCTCTGCAGTGGGGATTACCGCAGACAAATGAACAGTGCAAGTTTTGAGAGGTGGGTCGCAAATTGTTTGCCACCAATGGCAGTAGTGATACTTGACAATTCATCATACCATAATGTGCAACTTGACAAACCTTTCCTGTATACATGAAGTCTCATATGGTTTTGCATCTAATGTGACATCACATGCAACATAGCAATGAGAAAAGAACAATTGTATTAACTTATTTGTTTAAATAAGCCTATGGAGTAGATTTTTAAGATAGACAAACTACTAAAAGCACACATCATACTGTTGTCAAATTGCCACCATACATGTGCACCTTATATGCTCGGTCTAAAGTAAAATGTTATGTTTGGGAACACAATGTATCAGGCAATATTATGACAGTGTCATGACTTAAAGAATTACCAATATAAGGAGTCACAGCAATGATAACAGAAGGTCGGGAGAGCTTTTGCAGCTTTGTTGAGAAAACTAATCAGGAATACTGGGACCGTGATGGGATTGTGTCATTATCATTGAGAATCCAAGTAATGAAGATTCTTCCAACATTTGAACTGATTTATAGTAAAGAAGATCCCACAACCTTCATACATTACTCTGGAGCAGGCAGTAACCCAGACCTCTTGTTAGCTACAACAGGTATTGTTTCAAAAATTAAAAAACAAGTTACAGAAGATCCAAGTTCTGGTCACAGAGCAGTAATTGCTGATATAAAACTAGAGAATACAAATAACAGTCAAGGTCTTACGAATCTGTATTGGAACTTCAAAAAAGCAGATTGGAACAAATATAAAACTGAATTAGAACATAAATTTAAAGAACAAACAAACTCACAGCTGCATGACCAACCAGATCATATGAACAAAAATTTCTGTAAAGTCATCCGAGAAACCGCAAAAAAACATATTCCTCGTGGAAGAATTAAAATTTTCAAACCCTTTTGGAACCCCCAGTTAAAAGAACTGAAAAAGCAAAGGGATATAGCTAGAAATACAGCTGAACAAACAAAAAACATATTAGATACACAAATATGGCGAAAGAAATGTGCCTCACTAAAAAAAGAAATTAATACTGCTAAAAGGAATCACTTTAATAATTTCTTGGAAAAAATGGATTACAGGACAGATGGTAACAAAGCTCATAAGTTCATAAAAAATGTCAAGGACAGGAAAGAAAACAACAGCACACCTATCATACACAACAATAAAATGTTAGTAAATGATGCAGTCATAGCCGAAACATTCAATATTATGCTAATTCACATAAAGTAAAAGAAATAATAAAAAGGAACGTAAAGAATTTAAGAAAGTTTCGAAACAAGAAAGAGAATGTGATCCTAACACTCAGTGCAATATCTTTTTTCAAAATTTTAATACGCAAGAACTGAACATTGCAATTAATAATCTAAAAAACAAAAAGTCTCCTGGACCAGATCACATACATCCAGGGTTCATAAAAAACCTTGGAAAAACAGCAAAACAACAACTACTGAAACTCTACAATCTATCCTGGAAAACCACTGTACCTGCTGAATGGCAAAAAGCAATAATTGTCCCACTTTTGAAGAAAGACAAAACAGCATCAGAAATAAAAAATTATAGACCAATAGCTCTTACTAGCATAATAGCAAAAGTGATGGAAAGAATGGTGTCAAACAGGTTAAATTGGTTTCTAGAATCACACAATTTAATATCCCCATGTCAAGCTGGACTCAGAGAGTTCCCCTCTACAAATGAACAAGTCTTACTTCTCAGTCAAGAAATCAAAGACTCCTTCAATAGAAAAGAAGATAATTTATCAGTTTTTATTGATTTCCAAAGTGCATATGATTCTATATGCAAAACAAAACTACTAAAGAAAGTAAAAAAAATAGGGATACAAAGTCCAATGTTTTCATGCCTATGTCATTTCCTAACACAACGCTTTCTGGCAACCAGATATGGAAGAAATATATCTAAATACAAACAAGTACACCGTGGCTTACCACAAGGCGCAGTTCTCAGCACACTTTTTAATATATTTATTAACGATCTGCCACAACAAATACAAGAATCAGGTGTGAAGTGTACACTATTTGTTGATGACTTAGTAATGTGGACTTCAAAACCAAAAAGCAAAGGTACAGAACTAGAAAAAACCATGCAACAATCCCTTAACCAACTTACAAAGGTGGACCAAAGAAAATTTAATGACTGTTAATACAACAAAATCAAACTACCAAATCTTTTCACTAAGAAAAAAACCACTAAAAATAAAACTAAATTTTCAGGGTCAACAATTACCAGAAACAAAGGAAGCAAAGTATTTAGGAGTTACATTTCATACCAAACTTACATGGACCAAACAAATAGAAAATGTAATACAAAGAGCAGAGAGGTGCCTTTCACTATTAAAACGTCTAAGAGGAATGAAGTGGGGATGTTCCAGAGCAACTCTTAACACAACATACAATGTATATATAAAGCCATTATTTACTTACTGAGCGAAGTTCTTGTAACAGCAAACACAAAAAAAATTCAAATCTTTCAAAACCAAAGTCTGATACTAATTACAGGTGCTATCAAAACCACACCAATAGCAGCTATGGAAATACTAACCAACCAATACCCCACTGAATATGAAATAGAAAAAGCGGCTCTTATTCAACACGAAAAGTTGATCAGACTCCCATTCAATACATGGCACAAGAGAAATTTTACACATACACTAAATGTGCTTTCTTTCCAAAATTCAAGACATCAGGAAGAATGTACACCTTCCTAATTCAAAGGAAAACTTCATATCTAAAGTCAATCCGACACATACATTAGACATCACATATTATTTACACCTGACAGAAGAAGTTAAAAAAGGTGATACTCCAACTAGTATTCTAAAATTATTGGCATTAGTGACAATCCATACTAGATTTCCAGAACATGAATGGCTCCATATTTATACTGATGGATCATTGATACCAAACCAAGATGGAGCAGGTGCTGGAGTCACATGTCACCTCTTTTCCTATTACAAATCTTTAAGTTATGGAACTACTAACTTTGATGGAGAAATTGAAGCAATTCGAATGGCCCTACAAAATCTTTTGTACAGAATTTCACATTTTCAGCAAGCAGTTATTCTCTCAGATTCCAGGGCAGGCAGCAATTATAGCAATTACTTCCAAGTTGTCACCAAAAAACCAAACAATTATAGAATGTTGGAAAATCCTTACCCCTAACAGCACTTCAAAAACACCTAGTCTTCCAATGGATACCAGCTCACTGTGGACTGAGTGGTAATGAGAACGCTGATTTTCTTGCAAAAAAGGGTACCAGCGGTGTACAAAAATCTATAGTTAATTTACCATTTTATGCAGCTAAAAGATTAGTCAACTCTTGCATTCAAAAAAATTATTGCAACATATTACTATGAGAAATCAAAGAATAAAAGATGGGAACTACCAAACATTCAAACAGTAATTCCTGAGTATCCTCGAAAAACAGCAGTTGCAACCTTCAGGTTGATTACAGGACATGATTGTCTGGCAAAACATTTAAACAGAATTGGGATATATTCTTCACCACTCTGTCCTCTATGTGATCTGCAAGAGGAAATGGATCGTGACCACCTTCAAATATGCCCGGCCACTTCTAGTGCCCCATCCATCAGTGAAAAATATTGGAGAGCTAGAGGATTAATGACTTCATTGTCAGAAATCCAGCATTAGCTAACAACAGATTCTTCCAACATAAGACCAGTGGACCTGAAGACTTTTCTGATTCTGAAGTTGCTCAACCCTTGTAAGAGAATTCTTATTCATATATTTGTTTGTCCATACTGAGAGTTCCACGTGCCAGAGGGGCACATGTTTTTTGAATAGTTTTGTTCCTTGTGTGCAGCATACGTTTATCCATCAGACACATTCTTTGTCCTTGTTGCAGTATTTCCAAACAAATAAGGACAGCACATAGTGTTAAGGAGCGCATGGTAAGCTGGAATATTTGGGCAACAAATTTGGTATTGAGAACTTGTAATTATCTTCCTTTCTTAGATCACAAAAGGTTTCCCGTGGATGTTCAAACTCTGGCAGCGATACATAGATGACATATTTGCAATAGTTCCAAAAAGACACATCAGTGATGCATTAAAACTTCTAAACATACAGGACAAAAGCATAAATTTCATAGTGGAAGTGGAAAAAAATGATAAATTACCATTTTTAAATCTAAAATTAATCAAAAACAAGGATAGAATAAACTTCGGTATTCACAGAAAACCAATGCAGACGGACAACTACATAAAAGCTAATAGTTACAATACAAGAAGCCATAAACAAGTAATCTTCAATAGTTTAACACATAGATGGGTGAACATCCCTCTTCCAGCAGAAGAATACAAAACAGAGTATTACAAAATAATTGAAATAGCACAAAAAAACGGTTTCCCCAAAGAATTAGTAAATAAAAAAGTAAAACGAGCAGAAAAGAAAAAATTACTAAAAGAAACTACAACTCTCACAGCAGCAGAAACAAAAATGACATTCAAAAAATTCACATATCATCCATGGGCCTTTGATAAATTTAAAAAAGTGTTCAAGGAATACAACATTCACCTAGCACCAGTAAACTATTACTCCATAAAAAACCTGCTGCTTTCAAACATCAAAGATGCTATTGCACCTAACAAAAAATCCGGCTTATACCAAATTGAATGCAGTGATTGTAATGAAATATACATAGGAAAAACCAAAAGAAATTTAGAAATGATATCCAAGGAACACATTAGAAACATCAAGGGTAAACAATTAGAAAAATCAGCAGTTGCCTTTCACTTTTGGACAAAAAATCACGACATAAAGCCAGAACCGAAACTCCTCAAACACATAACCGGAAAACAAGAGCTGTCCACATGGGAACAAATCTTCATTTTAAAAAATAGAAACCGAGTATTTAATTTCGACATTCCCCAGAAAGATATTTTCAGCAAGTTCCTTGAACCATTACCAGAAGAAATATCACCATCCACGCCATGGAAACCCAGTTATTGTCCAGTTGATAATGGAAGAAAGTTAACCTCCGAAACACGTTCCGGAAAATTATAAATGTAAGTGTTGTTTAGTGTTATTGACTCACCTTTTAAATTAAATTAACTTGTAATTATACTTATTTTTTGAAATGCTTCAGCTGCCATATTTGCCTTTTGTGACCAGGAAATGATTTCTTAAGCTTTGATCACATCTTCTTGAAGCTCGCAATAAACTGACATTGATGTCATGCAATGCAGCTGGTTGGAAGTTCTTTTTTCTTTTTTTTTCCAGTTTGAAATACTTTGTTCTGGTGATACTTGCAGACATGGTTTTTGTGGAGTTTAGGTGAGGTTGAAAAGTTTAAATGGATTCAAGTTCCCAAGCAGTTTCTGAAAACTGGAATGCTGCTGGCTGAACACAGAGAAAGGAGGCTGTGAGAGATTTACAGAATGATCTGCTCTAATGTAAGTCCCTCAAGCAGAATTGTCACAATATGGCCACTAGCTGAGAACAAACAGATCATCTTCTTGCCAACACCTCTTGCTTGCCTCATTTATGACCATCAGTCTCTTGGTTCCTAGATCATCGATAAATGGTGGATTGCAAAGGTGGAAGATCCCCAAATGCACAATGCAGTCTTTCAAGGTATTCTGTCTCCCCTAAATTGACCTTTAAGGTCTTACAGAAATCATAGCATGGAAATGCTCTCTCTTGAGACCCATCCTAGCATCTGTGGCCACACTGGGATATACATATACAGTAGTGCTGATGCTACACATTGTTGGAGCTTGCCCAGGCTTGTTATGATCTGAAATTTAATCTAAAGACAGAACTGGTTTGGCTTACCATAACCCTTCATTGCCCATTCTCAAAACTTTGAGTGACCCTCGTGAACATGCTCAGAGATGGAAAGATGCTCTAAATGTATTATATGTTTGCAGATTAATTTATGTTAAAATAGAGCTTTGTTAAAATTTTCTCATAAGAAATGAGGGTTATATTGTTTCTGTTAACTTTTCGACAGAAGTGTACAAACTCAAAGTTGTACTTTTGCTCTGGAAGCAGATCTTGAGTATGTGGTCATAGATGAATCTGGTATACAGCAACATGAAATGAACAGATTAAGGAATATATTGAATTATCCAACACTTTTACTATAACCCTAGCACAACAGCCCTTTGCAGGGCAAGGCTTTACTATGCAACATATAATTAAATTAAAAAAATATAAAGATAGGGTGGGGGATTCAGAACTGTTGCTTATAATACAGTATTGTACTTTTGTAATAACATTTTATTATGGTGTCAAGTGAGTGAATAAATGAATGAATGAATGAATGAATGGAGTTTAAGGGCCTGTCGACAACCAGGTCATTTGGGTCCTTTAAGGTGAATACATAATATATTATAAAAGTACACACTACAAGTGCAGTTAAGTGCTTTTTCTACTTTCCAATATTCACTCTGAAAATTTGAATTTAAATATATCCATTGCTGACATCTGTATGTGTAAAAGAAATTGCTTATTCCTTTCTTTATTGAGTTTCATATTACCTCAAAACAGAGAAATAAATTTGCATAACTAGCTTTCTTCTTTGCTTTTGATGTTCCTTTTGCATTAGTTACTTTGCATATTTTGTTGTAAGATTCTTAAACATGCCTAAATTATATTGGAAGTTTTTCGAGATGATTATTTTGAAAAATAAATACATTAAATGGGAATCCAAATTGTCTTTAGCAGGTGGTTTTATGCATAAAAACAAACTTGTCTGAGATTTTTTATTAAACCAACCATACTTAAGAAGTTAACAAAACAAACACAGTTGCTTTTCGTCTATGATGTAAATATTCATATATGAGGAATAAATTGTCAGTTCTACAACGATTAATATGTGTATTCCTTTTCCAGATATAACTAGACCTCAATATTATTGCACTTGGCCTCCCATGGCCATTGTTGGAAAGACACGGTAATGTCACAGTAAACAGGTTTAATTGCACTATCCTCCCATCCCTCCCCAACTCAAACATTCTTACTCTCAGGGACAATAATATTGTGGTTGACTTATTCTGTTACAAGCAAACATCTTGAAACCAATGATCAGTAGATTTTTATAAACTAGAACATTACAATATTAGCAAATCTTCAAGAAGCACATACAAAAGTGGGAGAATAGTAATGTAATACATATAGAGAATGCACTACAAGTAACAGGTCTTGTTTGGATCAACCACTATATTAAAAAAAGTTTTGAGATAGCTGGTATTAAAATCCACACTTTTCAAGAGGCTCATACGAGCTCGTATTATTCTTGGAATATACACATTACCTTGTGTGTCTATGGATGAGTTTCTAATGCCTCTAAATGGCAGTTTAGATAGTGTAACGAAATAATACCACATCATTGCGGGTGACTTAAATCCTAGTAACAGCTCTTTGGTTATGGAAAATTAACAGTTGAAAGACTTCTTGAATACTCAAAATAGAAAAAGCCCACTTGGTGAACCTACAAGAATGACTCATCCAACATCAAATGGTATTGATTGAATTGTTAAATATAGCCTAAATCACACATCACAGACACTCTTTTGTACAGAATTTCACATTTTCAGCAAGCAGTTATTCTCTCAGATTCCAGGGCAGCAATTATAGCAATTACCTCCAAGTTGTCACCAAAAAACCAAACAATTATAGAATGTTGGAAAATCCTTACCCATCTAACAGCACTTCAAAAACACATAATCTTCCAATGGATACCAGCTCACTGTGGACTGAGTGGTAATGAGAAAGCTGATTTTGTTGCAAAAAAGGGTACCAGTGGTGTACAAAAATCTATAGTTAATCTACCATTTTATGCAGCTAAAAGATTAGTCAACTCTGAATTCAAAAAAATTATTGCAACATATTACTATGAAAAATCAAAGAATAAAAGATGGGAACTACCAAACATTCAAACAGTAATTCCTGAGTATCCTTAAAAAATAGCAGTTGCAACCTTCAGGTTGATTACAGGACATGATTGTCCCGTAAAACATTTAAACAGAATTGGGATATATTCTACACCACTCTGTCCTTATGTGATCTGCAAGAGGAAATGGAGCGAGACCACCTTCAAATATGCCCGGCCACTTCTAGTGCCCCATTCATCAGTGAAAAATATTGGAGAGCAAGAGGATTAATGACTTCATTGTCAGAAATCCAGCATTAGCTAACAACAACAACATCACAGACACACACCTATCAGATAATTTACAAATAGTAAGGAAATAAAAACTTTGAGCAGTAGATAAACATAATTTATTGATATTGAATGACAAGCCGGGAAACAATCTGTAACACAAATTCCTCTAATGACAAAAGCCAAGAATTTTATAACATTTTACAATAAATTTAAATAAGAGTTAAAAAATTAACATTTTTGTAAAGAGAACAAATGAAAACTATACAAAAATTGTATACATCATATATACTTTATTATGAAAATAAATATGTATAAAATTGGCCAATTTAAATACAGCAGTTGGTCCTGGGTAATCAGTACACTGAACTATAGCAATAAGATTAACATTAAATAAATTTAAATAAAACTGGCAAAGACTGTCGTAGAGGATTATTCAAAAGGAAGCTGGTTTGGATTATGATTATCGAACTGCCTCCCTGACAGAGGAAGCCTTAGCGAGTAGGCTACTATTGTATCTTTTTCTTTCTTGCCACAATTACAAAAAAATACTGGATTGGGATGTCTAGTTTTCCATGTGAAGACGGAGTTGGGAGTTGCATATTGCACCTGGGCTGTGAAGAGATCCTTTTGAAACATCCAGAGCAGAGCCTTCAGTAAGTGAGGCTGTTACTTGCATAACAAAAACTGGCTCTGGCATGGAGCGTAAGACCCTAAATGAGGAAGATGATTCTGAACAAGGAGGATGCCCAAATGACCACCTTACTAGAGTACTACTTCCACTCAGGAGGCCGTCCTAGTGAAAGTCTTTAAAGCCACTAACCAGGACTTGCTTTATAAGAATGTCGTGGGGAATTTTTGAGCCTGTCACTGTTTAATAACCACTGCCAGATGCCTAGAGCAGACCTACATAGAGGAACTGTTGTGTGGATAACCTTGTTCAGGAGGCGCCGAAAATCTTTCACAAGCCCAGACATAAGTAGACGTATAACCTCCTCGCCAAATTCCAAGACATCTTCAACCTATCAAAAGACGATTATGGCCGTAGCGATAGAGTGATGGATCGTATCAACACCGACAAAGTTCGTTCGATCAGGCAGCTGCGTCGTCATGTCCCGCCAGCAAAATAAAAATAGAGTGCCGCACAGCGGACATGAAGACCAAAGACATAATAGAGGAATCCGATAGCCCCTGCTTTTCGCCGGTCTAGCGATCCGACGCCAAGGAAAATACAATGTTTTCTACCGGGCATGGACTGTAGCAGTCCAGGTAATCACTTTCAAATTGGCAAGTAAACTTCAAAACATAAATGTGTCGGACACAATGGTTAAACTTGTTGCCAACTACTTCAACAATCGCAAATTTGTGTCTACAATAAACGGAGTTACATCTAATCCGCACATTATAAGAGCGGGAGTACCCCAGGGTAGTTTACTCGGGCCTTCACTATTTAACATTTACATAAATGACATACCGAAGGTCCGAAATATTAATCTTTATCTTTATGCGGACGATACTTCATTAACTACACAGTCCCGCAGCATTTCCCTCGTGAGAACGAGACTACAAAATGCACTTACTATTCTGGAACCATGGCTCCGTAAATGGCGAATAAAAGTTAATAGCCAAAAATCCCAAGCCATTATCTTCACGAAGAAAATCAAGCATAGATTTCCAGCACATTCTCTGGCACCATTACAACTTTTCAACAGCGACATACCCTGGACTGACCAAGTAGTGTACCTGGGAGTACTAATGGACCAGGGACTTACTTGGAAACCACATATTACACGAACACGACAGAAAGCACGAGCCCAACTACGTAATCTCTATCCCCTCATTAACCTCAATAGCTCTCTAAGCCCTAAACTTGGACTCACACTGTACAAAACTCTTATTCGTCCCATACTTACTTATGCCTCCCCCGTCTGGGGATACGCTGCCACTACACACATAAAAACACTGATACGATTCCAGAACAGAATACTCCGAGTCATTGCAAAGGTTCCTGTCTTTGCTCCGGCTCGGAAACTACATGATGAACTCAAGATACTTAATCTTGAGGAATTCATTAAAAAGCTTGCCGCTGACTTATATGACAGAGCCAAAACTAGCCCCAACGTACTTGTACAATCCATGGGCAACTACGAAACAGACCCCCTTGGACACAAACGACCACTCTATCTCTTCGACAGATCTATAATTAACCACAATCCAGCCATTGACGTAGCAATACACCTTTTCAACACTTTTAAACCTCCATAACTTCTCTGTTTCAGCTCTACAGCTGCCACTTCTAACAAGGATCACCATCTTTTCGCCAATTAACCACCCTTCCAATCCTCCTTATCTCCATGCAATCCTCAAAGTCCCTGTGTTTCAGGGCGGACCGGGGGGGAAGAGGGCCCCCCCCACCTGTAAGGAATCTGATCTGGCTATGGACCCGGACATGAATTTGGAAATTGCTTCACCATACACTACTGCTTAACACAGCTTGCATGAATACCAGCTTACTACATTGCATGGCATGTATAACTTCACCACACACCCGCCCAACCACTAAATTGCGTATTACAGTCTATTATTGTCTATATCCTTCAGTGTCCGTCTGTCTGTCTCATGGCTTCGGTAGCCATCTAACAATGTCCAGTCTGTCAAGTATCCCCTATACAAACGTAACACTGTCAGTCTGTTAGTCCTACTAACAACTTAATACATTAATTCCCGATGGTGCTACTCAGACCTCGGTATGAGTATCACCCGGCACAACACATACACGATGCATGTATTGCATGCTAGTACATACGCCACACTGCAGGGGTGCTACGCGGAACCCGACAACATACTTATCACTACTCTAGCACCCTGTCCCCCTGCTTGTGCATGTGCATGGGGAGGCGGTGTAGCTCCTCTGGATGATCGCCACCGAGGACGGCGGGTTGGGGCCATCCTTACCATTAAAAAAAAAAAAAAAAAAAAAAAAAAAAAAAAAAAAAAAAAAAAAAAAAAAAAAAAGGCAACGTTCCAGAGATTCGTGGGGTTTGTGGATGGCCGTCTATATTGAGAATGTCTTGATAGGCAAGATATTTGAGGATCAACTGAGCTACTTGAGGTAGGCGTTCGAAAAGCTTCGATAGTATCAAGCTGAACCCAAAGAGTTTTCAGCTCTTCAGAAAAGAAATGCGTTATCTTGGACACACTTAGGGTGTCCTGATGGAGTGACTCGAGAGCCCGAGAAGCTCTAAAATCGCCAAGTAGTAACCCGGGCCAAGGAATAAACAAAAACTATGCCAATCCTGTGTACTACAAGAAATTCGTTGAAGGAAATGCAAACATCGCCGAAGCGTTGACACAAGAGGCCAAAGAATGATGGGCCTTCCAACAGTCGGATCATGAAGGCTCTTCTTGCTTACCTGATCCTAAAGAATGCCCTGTGTACGATCATGGTTCTAGGATACTCCACCTCCGGTAAGAAGTTAATCGTGGACATAGACTTCAGTGAAGCGGTATCGGAGTATCCTCTAGACCAGAGGTGTCCAAACTTTCCAGCCTTAGGGCCGTATTGATTACCCCAAAAAGTTATGAGGGCCAGAACCGTTTTAATTTTAAATTTTAATTTTTCCTGGCATTATCTCTAATTTCTACACTAGTCAAATTGTGTATTACTGTTACGACCGTGACATTTGACGACATCTAGTTGTCGAAAGCGGAAATGGGTAGTGGAGAACAGATAGTGCTAGTAGTACTTTCGAGAACGTTCTGGTGTATTCCACTCACTTCGAGATGGCTAGCAGCCGGCAGCGAGATCCCCCAGTCAGTCTGCCTGAAACTATCGTGAAATAATGTAGTGTGTAACCCCGTTTAAAATACATTTTCGATCCAACCAACGCCCATACTTAACGGTATTTTGATTTGACTTGTTTTTGTGTGTGATTTACTAGAATGGAAAAGATGAGAAACGTACATAGTGAATGCAGAACATTCAAAGATCAATGGAACTATCAGTATTTCGTGATTGAGTACTGTAATAAGGCGCTGTTTGATTTGCAATGAAACCATAGCCGTTTTCAAAGAATATAACATTAAACGTCATTATGAAACGAAACATTCGCAAAATTACTCAAAATATACAGAAAGTTTGCGGACTGAAAAATTTGAATCTTTGGAGCGTGCATTGAAATCGCAGCAATCCTTAACAAAAGTCAACACTGAACAAGGGGCTGCAACTCGTACTAGCTTTCGTGTGGCTCTTGAAATCGCAAGACGTGGAAATCGCAAGACCAATGGAGAAATGGTCAAAGAATGCGTAATTGCAGCAGCCGAAGAAATGTGTCCCGAACAGGTAAATTTATTTAAAACTCTCAGTTTGTCAGCAAACACCGTGGCTCGGAGGGAACAAGACATCGCAGAAAATATATTATCATGTCAACTGTGTGACAAAAATGGACATCTTGAGTGGTTTTCTCTGGCCTTGGATGAATCAACGGATGTGACAGATGCTGTTCAGGTGTTGATTTTTATTCGACGAGTAGATAAAAGCTATGCAGTGTATGGAGAACTTCTTGATATTGATAGTATTCACGGAACGACTGCTGGGGAAGACAATTTCAAGGGGGTTGAAAATGCCATTAATACTAAGAACCTTCGATAGAAAAACTTGAAATCTATTACAATTGATGTTGGCAAAAACATGTGTGGTAAAAATAAAGGAGTGATTGCACTTATGTCAAAGGCTGTAGAAAATGACAATGGTTCAAAACCATTAGTCTTGCATTGTATCATTCATCAGCAGTCCTTGTGCGGAAAATGTTTGGATATGTCTGAAGTTATAAAACCAGTCATATCAGTTGTTAATTTCATCAGATCCACTGAGCTGAATCACCGACAATTCCGTGAGTTTATTCAAGAGATTGGAGAAAATGACTTACCATATCATACTGCCGTACGCTGGCTTAGTTACGGAAAAGTCCTTCGGCGCTTTTTTGAACAACGAACAGAGATTGAAATTGCCCTCTTACTGAATTACAAAATAGCGAATAGTTGTGGAAGTTAGCACTCTATGTAGATTTTATAAAACATATGAATGAACTGAATATAAGATTGCAAAGAGTAAACCAGCTTCTCCCTGTTGTATACACTAATATAAAATCGTTTCGGCAGAAAATAATACTGTTTCAATGACAGTTACGGAAAAAAATGTTTGACACATTTTAAAAGTGTGAAATATTCAGTCACACTACTGAGACGAGTTTCCTGTCCATTTTGCAATCGACGCTTTGGGTGCTTTGAAGATAAATTTTAATACCCGTTTCTCATGTTATGTTTGATGACATTGCGAAAAATCCTTATGATACTGATATTGAAACCCTAGCCCCGAAACTTCAAATGGAAAGTGTTGATTTACAGTGCACTGATATAATTAAGAACAAATATCAAAACTCATATTTGTTGGAATTTTATAAAAGTCTTCCACTGGTACAATTTGATAATTTGCATAAATTTGCTCGTGGGCGGTTTTCTGTTTTTGGTACGACTTACTTGTGTGGGAAAACATTTTCCAAAATGAAGCACACAAAGAATGTTTACAGATCTAAGTTAACCGATGAGCATCTTAACTCTCTCTTAATAATTGGTGCAAGTAAAATAATTTGTCCACAACTGCAAAATATTGCCGGTGGTAAATTGCAGTTACATAAATCTCGTTACAATTTTTTTCAGAAGGGGACATCCCGCAGTTTCATTCGCGTTAATTTAGCTTTTCCGTCCCTGAGGGATTTTCAGGATAAAAATGTGTGATATTTAAGATGTGTATGTACATTCCAAACTGCGGTTTACATACCTATACGATACTCTTTAGTCTTTACCCCAACATAACTACCGAGGGTGAAACTGCGGGATGTTCACTAATGTTAACGAAATGCATTTCAATTATTTGTTAGTTAAATTTAAATATTGTAACTAACTGATTATTATACTTGTCATTAAACTTTACCTAGCAAGTAAATAAAACAAACTAAATAAAACAAACATCAAGGGTCTTTTTTTTTCCAACCTAACTTATCAAAGCAACAGAATTATTGTACCAAATATTATTGTACTATATGTGTGTTAATATTTACGTTGATTTGTAACATTATGCAACTGACTCAAATAGTATTGTAAGAATTTATTTTGTAATTAATTGATACATTAAAATTAAATAAATAAATTTGTGATTCATGACACAGTTAACTTAAAAAAGCAACAATAAAAAACCATAAGCAGTCGCGGGCCGGATTGAAGACACTGACGGGCCGGATTTGGCCCGCGGGCCGTAGTTTGGAGATCCCGGCTCTAGACCATAAGAGAAAGTATTGGTCTTTGGAACAGAGCGTTAAACGACAAAGCTGCTGCTATCTGTGAAGAACTTGAAACAGTTCCACAAGTCCTTTTACAAACAGGATTGTCACCACGAAGGGACCGATTCCCCTTAACGTAGCTGTTAGGCTTTCGCAATTTGGAAGGACAGGTGGTCGCTGGATCAAACTACTACAGGGGCACACCTCGGAGCACCAGACAGGAGGAGCTCGTCCTAAAACGGACTTTTCCCGAAAACCATGCCAGGAAAACTGCAACTGCGCTATGAAGAATAATAATTATTTTTGTTTAACGACGCTGTCAATTGCCAGGATCACATCAGCGTCGCCGGTGTGCCGGAATTTTGTCCCGCAGGAGTTGTTTTACATGCCAGTAAATCTACTGACATGGAGCTGTCGTTTTTAAGCACACTTAAAAACCATCGGCCTGGGCCGGGTTTGAACCCGCGACCTTGGGATCAGTAAGCCAGCGTCTAACCAACTGAGCCACCCAGACCGACGCGCAATGAAGGTGAAGACAAGGGGAGTGTTATAGCCTTACTGCGGTCGGTTGATGTTATAATGGGCCTTGAGGAGGGAGCAACTGGAGGGTCGAGATATGGACTGATCTGATGGATAAAGCATTTGGCGAACGACACATATGTGCGCATATCCTCCCCAGAAGCCCAACTATAAGGTTGTTGGTCACAGTGGGACTCCCTGGTACTAGGGAATGGAGTGCTAGAAAGTGTGAGAGTCTACAGAGAGGAAACCAAGGTAGAACAGCTATAGTGCTCTTGAGGAGGAAGGTGAAGGAAGTTCTCGAGAAGATCCTCGTTGATATTACTAGAGGTCATCTTTATGTAAATACGACTTTTGAGAAGCTATATCGTCAATTTTATTGGTTACATCTGCGAAGCAACGTGGAGAGGTGATGCCAGCAATACTACATTTGCGCGGCAAGTCGTGGGCTCCGACGAAATCGTTACCGAATGCAGTACACGTTGGAGCGTCCTTTGAGAAATTACCATCGATGTGGGTCAGGTGCGGGAAATCACTACCTGTTACTGGCTCTGGACACTTCCACCAAGTGGTCGGAGGTTTACGCGATTTCTAAAACAAGAAGCTTCACTGTGGGTTACGCATTAGTGAACAACTTACGCTGTCGGTTCAGGATTCTCCGCAGATCCAACCTTATGCTAGAGTAGCCCCAGTCCCTTGGGTATATAAAATCTCGTAGCACACCCATTCATCCACAGTCAGAGAGATGGTGGAGCGCTGTATGAAGACAGCCGAGAAGCATTTCGGGAAATGTTAGCCAGCCATTAGGGTGATTAGGATGTCTCTTCCTTTGTTCTTCCTGCCTCACGGAGTATTAGTACACGAGTTCACTGGCATAATACCGGTTATCAACATGGTATTCGGACGACTACCATGTGATCTGTTGTTTAGCACATCTTCCAATGCAGCCAGTAACGGGTGCTAATAGACAGGCTGGAAAACATCCACCATCTCACCAAGGAATACATGAAGCTGACTAATGACTTGACAAAGGTACGTTTTTTACTTCAGCTTGCGCGCTGTTACCAATATAGTACAACTTGGATTAA
Source organism: Tenodera sinensis (assembly GCA_030765045.1). Taxonomy (NCBI): domain Eukaryota; kingdom Metazoa; phylum Arthropoda; class Insecta; order Mantodea; family Mantidae; genus Tenodera; species Tenodera sinensis. The sequence continues at coordinate 133,368,278 of CM060967.1, forward strand.
GTCTCGTGCCGGAAGTTATATGCACAGATGTCTCAAAAAACACCAACAATGCTTAGTATTTTGTGCGGGATGGCAAACTGATCAGTTTTCAAATGGGAAATGCACGGTCTGGACACTGGAGAGTGTCGAAGTGTGAGATGGGTGTACGTTCACATTTCGTCAATAAATCCAACATCGAGCTGTCTACATTACAAACGGCTTCGAATTGTGTACCCCCTACGTCATTGCAAGCCTATATCGGCGGTGGTGAGCCTCATGCATATGACCCAATACATGCGATTGCCTTTGAACATTTTCAATCTCTCCATGGACTCGAGCCATAAGGTCCTCCGTTGACGTTATAAGAGTGTCATACTTCATACAACTCCACAGAAAATAGTCGAGAGGTGTCAAATCTGGCGACCGTGCTGGCCATGGAACTGGTCCACCTCTACCAATCGATCGATTTGGATATGGACATTGATGATTCCGCACATTTATATCAAAATGTGCTAGAGCTCATGTCGGCCACTTCCGCAGCTGTATACTGGTATGTGTCGCACTGCTGTTAAGACCTTACTGTATTGGAAACTACACAAGTAACGCAGTAGGATGCGCACAAAGGACTATGGAGGAATGTAGCGCATCGCAGGCTCAGGTCATTCATTCACAGTACACAGATGGCTAAAGGGTTGCATCCCTTCAGTAGCAAGATACCAAAGCAAATTTTAAGAAATTGTCACGACTCAAACTTCGACACTCTCCCAAACCGTGCATTTCCGGACAGGAGTTCCTATTTGGAAACCGATCAGTTTGTCATTCTGCACAACATACTAAGCGTTGTTTTTTTTTTTTTTTTTGGGGGGGGGGGGGAGAGGGATACCCAGTATATATATTTGTTTACTAGCCCATAAAAACTCTTGTCAAAAGACTGATTCCTCTGTCGAAGTTGCAAGTAATACACTGGCTGAATTTAAAATATCTTTCACTCAGTAAATGGTGAACTCGTGATTTTGGCGCTAGCTCCCCTTTTTGTAAACGCACACATATGGCGATATGTGGTAACAGAAGTGTACGCCTAATTATTTTGGTTTCTGTATATTGCCCTTATCCATAAATTTCTTTGCCTATCATTTAATTTGTGGTTAAGATGAAAAACTACAGGGAAGCGTAATTATTAATTAGGTCACCTATGGCCATTTTCTATACCGTAATCTCAAACCTCTCAGTACTTAAAAGCTGGCTCGATTATTTGACGGCTTCGTTTCCTTATTTTAGCTCTTTGCAACATTCCTTAAACCAATTGCTGTTAATTGTTCATTGTTTTTATAGATATAAATACAATTACAAATGATTTGAGGGTTGTTTCATAATTATCGCCTCAAGTGAGCACTGTTGCTTCTATTTGCAACATCACGCTGTAAGTCGGAGTCTGGCTGGTAATTTGTCAGACCGTAACTTATGAAAATAGAGGTATAGCAATAACATGAAAGCCGAGCGGGATGGCTCAGACGGTAACGTCTGTGACCCACATTCGGGAGATCCACGTGACCGACCATCCTCACCCATGGATTTTTGGAGGTTTCCCCGAATTTCCAGTTCTTTACATTAATCGGACGGGAGCCAGTGAGCCTCCGCCGGGGTGCTTCTAACTGGGAGAATGTAGGGACACTGCCATCTGTTCTGTCGTAGCAACGTTCCGGCCGCCCTTAGGATCCATATGCCTCATCCATCCTTCCAGGGAGTGCCCCTCCAGGGGCGTAGACACAAAAGATCGCCTTTCGGTCGAGATGCTAAGTCCGCCTCATCATGTTGTCATTGACTCAATAACATGAACAGATAAATTACATATTATGGAATATTACTGTAATTTTGATAGCAGAAGGCGGAGACTAATGTTGGGAGGAAAAGGTAACACAAAATTATGAGGTGTCTTTTATCACTTAACCTTATAATGCACACCGGTCCAGCGGCGAAGAAAGCCGAAGTGTTGGAGTCACGTGACTAACATGGCTGGGCATCACGTGACATGCATCACGTGACTAGAAAGTTGAGCGGGAAAGGTAAGAAATACGCGCCAATAGTGATTGCAATATGGAAGTGAGCCAAAATAAACAATTTATGCGCTCTGAGTGTGGGAGGTGGTACAAGCAGAGGCAATGCTAATGCTGTGCTTAAATATTTCGGTTGGTTCTCAAGGATAGTTGGTGTGCATCTTCTTTGAGCTAATAACGTTATAATTTGACTTGCAGCCACATACACAACAGCTCTGCGGCTCTGAAACAACAGAAATAGGTCACCTGATTATAGCATTTGTAACAAATACAGGTTATTTCTAATCTCAAAAAAATTATAGCTTACCTTATTTCATCAAAAATGCAGTGAACAACCCACATCTCCTTCAATAACAAACAGCCATATTTCCAGCAAGTCAACTTTCTAAATAGTCACGCGATGCATGTCACGTGACGCCCAGCCATGTTAGTCATGTGACTCCAGCACTTCGGCTTTCTTCGTCGCTGGACCGGTGTGGATTATAAGGGTAAGTTCTTTTATCTAATGTTTCAAGGATTAATAAAACTATTAACATTCATTCGCCTACCTGCACTAAGCTATAGGTACTTTGGATATGCGTAGAAAATAAAATAAGTTTCCAAACGGGATCAAAACGGGTTGGTTTTCAGAGCTATTGACAACGTTTGCCATCTAGCAGCATTTCTTTACACTAGCGGCAGCTTAGAGTTGAAGCACTTCAGCAAAAGGTGGCAGGCAGTGCATTAACTGACTTCCATCAGTATGTGAAACGCGATGCAAATAGTTTTTCCTCATATTGTGAGGTACAAAAGTGTAACATTATCGTACTTTTTTAATAATCAAACTTGATTGTTTTGTCATCGGAAAACTGATTCCTCTTTGTTTCGAATTCAAAATCATTTTGTGATCATAGATCTTGTGCACTGTTGCCCGATTAAATTAACGTTGAGTTTAAGTCCCCAGCAGATTGTGTATACCGTCGATTTCAATTATAGTTGAAAAGGAAATATTAAAATATACTTTCATTTTACAATTTTATATATAATTATATATTGACAATGACAAGAGGTCCCTAAGATTTTCCAAGTTTGATGACACCTCGAAGTTTTTAGGTCTTTCGGAGCCAACTCAGGGTATCTCGGCGCGGGGTCCAATGCATCTAGATGCCGCTCCCTTTTCTACCCGGATCCTGTGGACAGCGAGGGACGGAAAGAATTCCTGTGCGCACATCATCCCTGCCAAGCTGCACTAAATGCCTTCGCTGACACTTGCGACCCTGAAAGGACTAATGGGATGAACGATGAATTAAATTATTAATAACATGAAACGGAAGGACAGGAAACTCGGGGGATGTAACTATCCTTCCCAGCATTTGCCTGGTGACCCAGGGAAAACCCCGAAGAAACCCATGGGTCAGGAAAGTCGCCCATGGGAATCGAGTCCACGACTACCCGAATGCGAGCCTCACACGTTACCGCGGAGCCATCTCACTCGGTTCTAAAAGGAAACTAAGGGTTAGAGGGCAGTTCTATTGAGTTAATAAACAACTCTAGAACATTAGCTCCCAAGCTATGGTTCGCCTATTCCCAGTGTTCAGGAACTTTACCAAGGAGTTGGCCAGTTCCACAATGGCGATTTTCGTGGTAAGGTTTATTTGTTTATTTTTGTTGTTATTGTATTGCCAGTACATTTTCCATTAATGTTATGAATTAACAATACTATTACATATAGGTAACTCAAATTACAGTAAGGACGGTATTTCTGTGTCTGTGACCTACTTTCTGAGCGCACTGAAGAGTCTATGCCAAATATCACCCACCTTTGCTGCTGGAAGACTTGGGATTTCGCTGGCACAATACAAACTGGATGACTGGTTTATTGACATTGTTCAATTTGCTTTATCATCATTCATATTTACACATATGTACAAAACCCTGTCACCAGTGGCGTTTCCTGAAGATTTTTCAAACGCATGCAATACAAATTATATACGTTATACACAAATAACCTCGATGTTCATTGTTCCAAGGAGATTTATCTTTCCCGAGCAACTAATATGGCCAGTAGAAGAGCTTGCACAATGTTTCAGAGCTGCATAACCAAATAATCTTTGTATAAAGTTTAGAGCTTAATGTACACACGAAGTTCTTCGCTTTGTTCTTCGCCTTCAGTTTTTTTTCTCTTCCAAATTGGGAGTACGTCTCTCATTTTAACTAATCACAGAATGAACGTGATGGGGACGGTTTATTAAATATGCTTAATATATCACATTCATGATCACCCGTAGTTTGAACATTCAGCGGCAAAATTCACTGATAGGCATTCAACAAGCACTGTTTACACCTTGAATGCACTCACACGTAGTGCATGCAGTTCCCCGTATTTTACAGGATGTCATGATAGCTATGTGGTGAGAGTACCTAAGTACCTCACCTAGCTGATGGATAAGTAGGGTTCGAACCTTTGTACAACTACCGCGAAGCGAGACAATCGCAAGTTACCTGCCACGTGGGCAGAGCGTGACGTCATTGCGCGAGTACAGTGACAGCACAAAACACCACTGGGCTTACAAATGGTCTCTCGAATTTGTTCACTGACTCCACACAGAGTAAAATACCTCCAGCTCGAAAATTCACGTATTGCTGAATTGGTCAAGAATTTGAGAGTGAATACTTTACTGTAAATGGTAACACCACTGAATGTAAGTTATGCAACAATGTTATCTATAACTTTCCTACATCGACTGTACCTGGCCTCCTCTGTGTTGCGACTATGTGACAGGCTTACCCCTCCCACTTCCTGTAGTCCATACTCTGCAACCTTTTGTTCCCTGTATGAAGGTTCGCGCCCTAATAATAAGCTATCTCACGCACGAACAATGCCATCCGCTATTCAGCCTAGTAAACGCTCCTTGGAAACATAATTCATTGTTTTTCTCTTAGTTCATGGATATTGTTGACTCCTCTGTCAATAAATGGTGCTAGGTGAATGTCATTTCATTATTCTGCAACGCATGCATTGCATTCATGGAAAATACGCCACTGCCCATCACACATATACCTGTTATCGATGTAGGTTTTATCCTCATATTATGGGTCTATCTTCTTCCCCGTATTGCGTAATAATTGCCCACAAGAATAAAAGATGAAGAGTTCGAGTTCATATCTTTCCTCAATATTCTCGTCACTTTCTTATTTTCCGCAGCTTGAATCCTATATTTCTCAAAATTATTTTCAAACCTGTAATACCTCCATTAAAATGTATGGCCTCCCTAACTTACGTAGTAATCTACAAGAGGACACTGAAAATTTTTAGAATGCCATGTTTTTTAAAACAAATGAAATGTGTTTACATTTGACAGCTACAATGGTTTATCACCAATGAGTTTGCCTGGAGAACATTTTCAGGTTATGGGTGTTAACGATTTTATATTATCATTAACGCTTAAAAATGTGAACATCGGCTTTGAAATGCACTTGATGAAGAAACCCCATATAATGCAACAATTTATAATTAGTTAAGCGAATTCAAATGAGATCGGTTTTTACTTTCTCTACTAGTAAGTAGAGGAATATTGTATTCCACCCAAAAATTCGATGTCGAGATTTCACCGGAAATATGTGTTTTGACACCCCTGAATAAAAAAAGGCATTTGTAGAAAAAGGTCCGCGCGCGCACGCGTGTGTGTCTGTGTGTTGGTCTATGAACATCATAACTCAAAAACTAAATGTCGATTAAAAACCAAAGTTGGTATTTAAATTTAGTTTCTTTCAAGAATGCGACACAAAGATTTTGAAGATATTTCCTCCACCCTAAACTATCCTTTACTTGGAAAATTTTTCGAAAATTTTGATTTTCTTGAAAATGGCTTTAATGATTTTGATTAAAATGACATATGTTTAAGATATTTTTATGATAAATGAAATGTATATATTTTGAATTTTCTGCCTATAGCCTGTGTAGTCCTGTTTACTCTGGATGACTTTTGAATAACTCGTAAACCGTAAGAGAGACAAAATCTTACTGTACAAAAATGTAGATCTCGCTTAAACACAATTTATGTCCGAATAATTTTTTTGTAGAGTGGACCATTTCGGAAATATTCCTTGTTATTTGTGTCAGTTTCGGAAAACAAACTGTCGTCAAATGCAATATCGTTGTTCATTTTTTATATGTTAAGCGTGCAAAGAGAACGGTATCTCAAAGCTTTAAACGATTTGACTATCGCTCAAAGCCTACTGTATTCTCATATTCCCCATGCACATACAAGAAAATAAACAATAAGATCATTTGTACAAATGTTTATCTCAACTAACATGAAGAAGATATAGGAATAAGAGTTTGTAAGAATGGTTAGTACAAGAGTAGAGAAAGTCAGAATTATTTCTAAGCGAATAATTTTGTGAAGAACGTCCAAAACTACTGTCATTGATGAAAATATCGCTGCTATTCGAGCAAAGCTTGAAGAAGAACAATGAACATCTTATGATTTTATTCAGACGACATTGGGCAGTGGTTGAGTCAAATCTAAAACATCATGTGATATCAACTTTAGATTTCAGAAAACCTTGGTGTAGATGGATTCCACATAAATTGACTTCCGATCAAAAACAACAAAGCACTAATTGGTAAAGAAAAACTGGAAAAAAATCAAGACGGCACTTTAGATTTGATTTGAAATATCGTTGCTGGTGATGAATCTTGGATTAGCATTAAAGGGGAGGCGCACCGCTACTATCGATTGGTACAAAAAGTCTATTTACAGCAAAATTTTAAAAAAGCTTTTGAAAGCTTTACATCATGACAGCGCATCGTCGCATACAGCAAAATCAACAACTGAGCATCTGAATGCCCTTCAGCTCTATGGACCCTCTACCACAGAATTCCTGACTTAGCACAGTGTGATTTGCTTTTGTTTCCAAACATGTTGAATCACATGCGTAGAATCATTCTTTTGTCATCAGATGAAGCTGTGGAACATTATAAAAACCTAGTGTCTGAAGTGCCTCAGGAAGAGTGGCATCATTGCTTTAAGGACTGGTTCAATCAAACGATATTAATTTGCATTTAAAACTAATCCTTGTTTTATTTTCTAAAAATGTTCTGTGTCTCCTTGTATATCTGTACTTTCTCAGGGTCGTTGGGGTAAGCTCAGTGGTTTCGTTCTCTACTGTCGTATTGACAATCCGTGGTACGTCTCTCTTTTTAAATTTTGTTTTAGTTTCGTTGTCATACTACGACTGTTACTGTAGGATAATTTTGTGCCTGTCAGTGGATATCTGATAGATGATCTTAGTTGCGTAGTCATCAATCTGTATCATTTATTTGTTGTTGAGTTTTGACGGAATATGACTTTCGGAATGTTGGAACTACTCGGCTTGACAGATGACCTGAGCTGCACTGTCACCTTCCTGTATTATATGCTTAGGTAATCTGTTAATAGATTTCGTTAGTTGTACAGCTAGATTCGTATGTCAACTATTTTTAGAAATTTATGTTATATTCCACAGGTGGTATTTAATACCCAAATCAGGAAACTACGAAAAAAAGCCCAATCAGACTGGCTGGTACGCAGGATTTGAACCCTCGCGTATAAGTAAATGCCAATGTGCGTAAAATATAAACACGTTAGTGCGAATGTTGAGGAAAATTATACATTTAAATTTTTTACTCAAAACTGACCCGTGGCACAATAGCTTCACCTTTCTAGTTCAAAGCCTACCGCCCAGCCACTGCGTCCCCCACCTCTGCCCACTACAGATGTGGTGTGGAATACTGGAGGGTGGGACATGGTCCTTCCCAGCCCGTATATGGGGAATTTGTTTATATTTTTTGTTAGTCCGGGTATACAAGTATAATAGCAATAATCACGGAAAGGACCCCATCATTTACGTATACAACTCACAATTAAATATTATTCATAACGCTTAGGAGACGTAAGTAAAACGTGCTAGTAACATTTTTGGTAGAAAAATGTGCTAGCAACATTTTTGGTAGAAAAAAATTGAAAAGCTTCCATATAAAAGGTTGTTTGAATTGGAGAATTTCTTTTAAAGTTTCCCTGGTATGAGTATAAGTTCATTGTTTGTTTTTCACGTTGTTAACAGATACATGGACCTTTTTCCTAAAAAATCGAATGCGTTACATTCATATGACTTTTTCTACTCAATTTTCCACCTGTTGTAAAAGCTGTTTGTTAAAGCTTATTTTTGTTAATCGAGATGAACATTTCTAGAAATTATTTTATTACATATTTCTTTGTAAGTAGAATAGGAAAAGGGAAATATAGCAGGCGTAAGTGGTAATTAGATCTTTTAAAAGTTTGTCACTATGTGATGGCTTTGGAATTCCGTTGTTTCTGCGTGACCAGGAGGAAGAACGAGCAACGACTTCCAATTTGAGAAAACGACAAGAATTTGGAAATTAAAATAAAAAAATAAATATCAAAGTTCTAAGGCTTTCACGGCCGGTGTCAATACTAGATGCAATATTAACCGGGCTTGTGGGCCGTGGTCTATTGGGTTCCTTCTTCTTCCCAAACGTTTCGTCTGCGACTACGGCAGACATCTTCAGTGGCGGCGAGGTCGAAGTTTCCTAGTGGAGATCTCAGCACCGACTGCGCTGGTCACCACCAGAGGTGCGGTATTTATACTATACCGCTTATTTATAAAGTATTTTATTAGGATTCCTATTTATACCTTTTTAAATTACATTAATAACCGTAGTTCTTCATCGCAGTTTCATTACTAATTACCAGACATGGGGAAACTTTGTGGTAATGATCTCTGCGTAAGCATAACTAAACTATGGAACTTTTACGTCACAGGGGGAAAGTCCGTGGCTCGCGCGAAATACAGGCTACGGTCCGATTGCGTCATCTTTGAAACAGCTGATCGAAGGGAACCGACCGAAGCCGAACGTGAATATGACTTCTCCGTTTGGAGGAACAGCGTAAGGAAGTGATATCCATTGAATTGTCACTCATTATTGAAAATAAAAACACGTAACAAAAATACCTGCACAATATTATAATACGTTACATAAATAATCAATCACATATCAATATAATAAAGATTAATTATCTATGTCAATAGCTGCTGTTATTATCATCAAAGTTTAAGCATGAGGCACGTGATTATTGCCAAACTTAATTCCACTAAATCTGAATATATACATGTAAATGGAAATATTCCATCCTCAATATTTTGATTTTTAATGGCCCATTGTGACTAACCGATATATTATTATAACTAGTCAATCATATCAAAATAATGGTAATATTGATATGTTGCCTACCCCGGAGAAGCTGGAAGACTTATTTTTCAATATCACTTGTATAAAGTACTTACCAATGTATCCACTTACCTTACATAATATTTATTAATGATGGAATCTATAAATATTAATTTATTATCAGCGGGGCATATATAGTTTTCTCAGTTTCAGTTTTGTTTATTGAAAGTTTGGCCTGGTGCCGTTACAAAGGACCCGGCTTACAGGCTAAAATTAACATTAACTTACAATTGTAAATATTTACAAAGTTTACTGCTTTTGGGTTTAACAAAACCCATACGGTGACCATACCAAGAAGTTTTTGGGTGTGGATTTGTCCTTTAGATAGGCATCCCAGAAATTGAAGCAAGATACTAATTAAACTCAGTCTATCAACATTTACCATGCTGGTTAGGTAAATTTGCACATAAATAACAATTATCAACAATAGGCTAAGCTGTGATACCTGTGTTAATTTGTAAAAGTGGAGAAAGAGTTGAGATATGATGTTATAAAGTTAGGTTAGGATTGCATATTATTATTGATGGCAGGTGTGGATGCTGCCTGTGATAACACAGGCTAAATTTTGATAACACAGGACTCTGTCATCCTGTTCATATAGGTACACATTAACCTGGATGTCGTTGCCTACATAGTTCCATCATGTGTGAGTAAAGACGGGACAAAATTTCACCCAAGTATAACAGTTTTCCCTTTTTGATGAAGGTGGGAAAAATGTAAATGACCTAGCTACTGCCTGTTTTCTAAATTTATTGATTAACTTGGTAAATGTTTTGATAACATTCATTGCATTTAACTGTTGCCAGAATGGTTTAACAAAAACCAACCTATACCATCTTTAGTTCAACAGTTTTTGGGTGTAGATTTGTCCTTCCAAAGTGTTTCATTTATATATATATATATATATATATATATATATATATATATATATATATATATATATATATATAAACTGTCCTAACTAGTTTTACATCGATACACACTACAACGTCGACACATAATCATTTTAGTTTAATAGTTCAACTATAACAAGTAGAACTTACGAAAACCAGGCGAAAAACTGTTCAGTTGCTCAAAAGAAACCGTTAAAAATTGCAGCGAAAAACATGTTATAATTCTCGTACTGCAACAAGAAAACTACTGAAAAATTAATTTTGATTAATTTACAATATTTACGAATAAACACAATCACTGAAATAACATATACCGCCACTAATTCACTTTCAATTAAACAAAACTAACACGTGTTGCCCCATAACATTCCACACTGGTAGCCATGTTTGTTAGCATACCCGGTTCCCGGCTATCAGCTGATCACTCCAGGCCAGAGCCTGAGATTCACGTCAGCCTCGGGGAAAGTCGTATGCGAGGGTGTGCAGTCTTCCAATGACAAAGTGGACCTGTGGCGTGAAGTGCACGGTGCGTTATTGACAGTAACCTTCCTACCTCTTTTGTTTATATGCCAATCACGACACCCCCCGCACTCTACGGTAGATGCGTAGTCAACGTAACGTCCATGTGAGATTTTCCCCATGTCTACTAATTACAAGTCAAGGCATTTAAATTGCAAAAGTTGGGAACCCCGTAATTTATGCAAGCTGCCGGAATAACATGCTAAAGAGGTTGCCGCATAATCGCGGTGCATACTCTGTTTTGAGACGCGTTCCCAAAAATACCGGACGTCCGGATGAAAGACATTTGCACTCACATGACTTTCTTTACTTATCGCTAATTTTCTTGTAGGTGCAAGGGGAAACATGGCAATACTCAGGCTTTCAGCGATAGTCAAATGTTTTAAAGTTGGTCACTATATGAAGGCTTTGATATTCCGTACCCTTTGCACGACCAAGAAATAAAAAATGAATAACGGCCTTCCATTTGAGAAAAGTTTAAGTATTGCAAAACTCATGCTAATAACAAGGAATGTCTCTGAAATGGCTTATTCTACAAAAAATGGATTTGGACATAACTTTGTGTTTTAACAAGATCTACACTTTTTGTACAGTAAGATTTGAGCAATAGTCTAATGTTTTAAAAGTGGTCGCTATAGGAAGGCTTTGATATTCCGTTCTCTTTGCACGGCCAAGAGATAAAAAAGTGAATAACGACCTTCCATTTGAGAAAAGTTTAAATATTACAAGTTTGGTGTTCGTAACAAGTGTTATGCTATTTCCTTTTCTGCTCTATGTTTGGACGTTTATGTTTGGACCATGTTGACTTACGAGTTGTTGAATGTCATCCGACACCTCTTAGTAGACATCATGAATGGATCGCAAAGTGTGCTCGGTGTGCTCCCTTTAGCGTACGTGAGTGAAACTAACATGCCGTGTATGATAATAGCACCGAAAAGTTCTCTCACATTTATTCATTCTCTCTATCCTCTCCCTCATTCTGTCTACATCTCGAATGTCTGGACAATCTTGATTTAGCGTTGTTGCATTTCGTGATATTTATTCACATCTTATATTCTCTTGTCCCTAAAATCCAAATATCATATAGTTCGCGATTTCAGTATATTGTAATATATGTTAAGATGTAACCCAATATAGATAATAACAATAACTCAGAGACATTTTATAGTGGCGATACATATTGCGTGTTTATTAAATAATAAATATGAAAACATTGAACACTAAGTTGATTACAAAGGCTTTTAGCGCTATCTCTCAAAGTTATACTGAATTATATCGCATTTCACTTCCACCTTCTTTATGAAACAAAAGACTGGCATTCCCGAATGAACGCCACACAGCGGAATATGAGAACACTATTCTTTTGACACGAACAGGATGTTGCATGACAAGCAATTGTTTACACCAGTGATTTTCAACCTTTTTCATGATACGACCCCTCTAGTATCAAAAAACATTTCGCGAACCCCCGAACCTTTTTTCCATGTACGTTAAAAATATATAATCCATACACAAATTTTAGGCTTTTGCGTTATTAGGATTTGGATAGAAATGTATCATTAAGTACGTAAACATATAATTTTAAATCGAATACGTGCCCAGTTGATAACTAACAAACAAATACAAACATATGGGGTCGAGACTCCCGGCGTCGAGACTCTGTTGGTAACACTCGGAACTAGCACAGGTTCCGCGAAAGGTCAAGTTTCGAGGCGTTTCGTTACGCTTCGAGATGATTCTCGTTAGGCCGCCAACCGGCTCCCGCGGGACCTCGTGCTTCGGCGCCGTCGGATCCCCTGGGTCACTACGGCGAAGTATCTCGGGGTCACGCTGGACCGGCAGCTGACGTATAGACATCACGTCAGGGGCAAAGTACTGCAAGGCCACGCTGCCCTCCGGCAGTTGTACCCCATTCACAGTTCCCAAACCATGCCCTTACGCCTGAAGCTTCAGCTGTATGGAGCGATCATCCCGCCTCTGGTCCTGTACGGATGTGAGATCTGGGGAGTGGTGGCAAGGTCCACCTTCATCAGACTCCAGACGTTGCAGAACCGGGCATTAAGGATGATCTATGATACTGGCCGAAGATTTCCTGCCCATATCCTACACGAGCATTCCGGTATCCCGTACATTGTCGACGTGATTAAAACTCGCGCTCGAACAATGTACAACAAACTCCAGAACCACCCTAACCCTCTGGTGAATACTCTGGGCCAATACGACCAGAGACAGCCGCGCCGACTACCATCCAAAAGATTGCCGAAGGACATCTTAAGTCCTACGATCTAATCTTAAGATGGGAAAGGCGAAAATGCAATCTGTACTCAAAACAGAGAATCACCTGTTTCAGTTCACCTCTCAGCGAGTGACTGACGGCCAGAACCCTGGTGGGGATTAGCGCGTCACCTGTCTGGCTAGCAACGGCCAGTCAGAAGTCGCGCACAGCCCGCTTGCGGACCAATCCCTGCCTACAATCCCTCCTGTTCCTATAA